>CM033644.1:139477992-140077992 GCA_019512145.1 Engystomops pustulosus
TGAGGATTAGCCCAAAAAAGGGCTATCCTCACGTCCCATTCATCCACCTACCACCCGTTCTACCTTTATAGGTAGAATCGGGCTGGTAGATTCCCTTTAAATACAGTGAGTACATACCTAATCTAAAGGAATTTATCATCATGGTTCATGACTTTTAAATGTTCGATGGTGAATTCTTTATCCAGGTGAGGGGTGTCAGCATGGGAGCTAATTATTCTCCTTCACTAGCAAACCTCACCATGTCCTGGTGGGGGGAATTCACCATTTTTATAAATAACAATCCCTTTGTTGATTCCCTAGTGTGATATGGCAGCTACACAGATTCTTAAATATACTCAGGATAACAAAATAACACATTCTCTAATTCAATGTTATTAACAAAAGTACAGCATTTCACAGATATAATTCCAACCTGTCTCTATTTCGGTTGCCTCTGAACCCAACCCTGAATATTCTGACTTAAGGGCTGGGTAGACATATTGTTCTCCTGTCTGATGCTACACTGACCTGCTCTCTGCCTCCAGCCCCCAACTTATTCCAAGACAAGCTCACACAGAGACTTCCTGCCGGCTCTAGGAGAGTAAAGCTACAAGCGACAGACAGATAAGGTCTTTATCCAGAGGCGGGGGGAGGGATGCATATAGCAGAGATGTGTATGTTATGGCTGTGATAGCAGAGCTTAGAATATCATGTGTAATATGTGCAACACCCTCGCCGATGCAAGGCAGAGGGATTGTTGCGAATACGTCCCACCATGTAGCTTGCAGCCTGTGAAGGGTCTAATCAACCCCACAGCAGGTCACTACATAACACAGATGAGCACTGCAGTGGTAGAATCTGCCTGGTAAGGCAGGAGTTAATTGTTTTCTGTGATGTAATTCCAGCAACCAATCACATGTGTTTACACATACTTTGTTTCAGTGAGCTGAGATGTAATTGGAGGAGTAGCCACCACCTGACCAGTGGGAGTAACAAAACCCCTGGTCAGGAAACTTATAGAGTGCAGTCAGACCAGGGAGTCTGAAGAGAAGCAGACTGGAGTTAATCCAGTACAGAGCAGATTAGAGACTCTGAAGAGTCAGTGCAGCCAGCACACCAGACCAGAGCAGGTGAGCCCAGCTCCCTGCCTGAAGAGTGGAACTAAGAGTTAGTCATAGAGAGGAAAGGGGTATCATCCTACCTTCAAGGGTGATACCTGAAGCAACCCCGGACAAGCTGAAGCATCCTACTAGGACACAGCTATCTTCCAGCCTGCCCATTGCATCCAGGCTGATGATCTCCATCCTGTGGCTCCCTCCAACTGCATCTTCAGCATTCCACCATTCTGTCAAGGCACGTTGCTACGGTTCCTGTCGGTTCCAATAAAGAACTGTAAGTTGTTTTTGTTCAACGTCTGCCTCCGTCTGGTCTCTGCTACTACGGCTGTCACCATCACGGGCACCCTGTCCACCACACAGAGACTCATACTCTAGACACCAAAGGGTTGCCCCAGGGAGAACCGCTATTGCAGCCTCTCCCTCATCATTTCTTGCCAACACCACCCTGCTGGAGACCTACCAGGCTGTAGGATAGCCCTCCGGTTCCCCATACCAAGCACCGTGACACTAGCGTGCCTAGGCCGCAACCGCCAGCCACTCAGGTACTGCGGGCCCCGGCTGTCTCCAGGCCCCAAGAAAAGGCTAGGCCCCGGTGGGGGATGTTGCATATGCATCTCATGGATCTCATTATCTCTCATCTCTAATCTGTCTCATCTCTCTTTTTCTATTTGCCAGATACTATTGAGTGTTCAGAAGCTAAGTGAAAGTGTATATAAATCTGATAGACCTTAGAATCTAAGCACATTGTCAGAACACAACATCTCATAGCAAAGAGAAATCATAATGGGGCACACTTTCTTCGGACTGTGCCCTATCTTCAATGGTAAAATGGCTTGCACAGGTATTTAAGTAGCAGGTGCCTTGTGATTGTGTAGTATGTAACACTTTTTGTGGTGCAGCTGTGCTGGCTTACATGCAACACAAATTAGGGGGCATGCCGCCAGACAGTCCGACTGATTGCTGGAGGAGCTATATAAAGAGATTGCTAGGGGGCTGTATATAGTGGTTACTGGGAGCTGTATATAATGATTGCTGGGGGAGCTGTATATAGTTATTACTGGGGGGGCTGTAAACATTGATTGCTGGGGTGGCTGTATATAGTGATTGCTGGGGGGCTGTATATAGTGATTGCTGGGAGGGCTGTATATAATTATTGCTGGGGGAGAGTAATATCTTGTTTACTTGGGGCTTTATTTGATTATTGGGGGCTTTATATATTGATTGCTGGGGTGGCTGTATAGAGTGATTTACTGGGGTCTGTATATTTGGATTCCTGGTGAAGCCTTATATAGTATTGCTGGGAGAGCTGTAAATAGTGATTGCTGGAGGATGTGTCTATATGATTATGGATATTAACAATAGTGGATTGCTGGAGGTGTTTGTATCAATGATTACTTGGGGGCTGTATTTACGATTACTGGGGACGGTATAATAGTGATTGTTGGGGGAGCTGTATTATGATTGCTGGGGGAGCTGTCATATATTATTACTGGGTGGCTCTATATTGTGATTACCTGGGGCTCTATATAGTGATTACTTGGGGCTGTGTATATTGATTCCTTGGGCTGTATATAGTGATTACTGGGGGCTGTATATATATTGGTGGGGGCTTAGATAGTGATGTCCTGAGGGAAAGGGTGTATCAGTGATTGCCTGGGGGCTGTTATACATTTGCTGTACTGGGAGGCTGTATATAGTTATTGCTGGGTGCAATAATTAAAATAGGATTGCTGTTCGCCTGGTGAAATACATTCAATGGGGACACCCACCCGATTTTGCTCCGATGGGCCCCCCACCACCTTCATCGACCCTGTAAGGAAGACACAGTTTTTTTTCCAAATGCTGGATTGCGCTTGTTTGTTTTCAATGGACTGAATCTTCCTGCAGATGAGGCAATAACAAAATAGCTTAAAATACCATTAAAGTTGGAGAGGACTTGTGCTGGGTCAGTACCCCCTAAACACCATACAGTTAGCAGGAGCACAGAATTTTTGGTATCCTAGTAAAACTCATTCAAGTTTGCCAAGTCGCCCTCCACAGGTAGCATAGATTTTTTTTTACATTTTGTTCACCTAGGTAATATGTTTTGGTACGAAGATGCCAAATATTCATGTGAAGCGGACAACAAGCCCAATTACATTCTACAGTTCTTACTTAGTGAACCTGCCCTGCATTTTCAGTGATGCTTAATCTATTCATAATTACAATATAGCGGTTTTAACACAAAAATATGCATTAATGCAAGATTGCTGTCAATGTCAATAAATGCCGCAATGAAAAATGTTATCAACTATGTTCTTTGAAAAGATCATGTTGGAACTTAAAGGAAATAATGTTTTGAGTTAGGACAGATAATTTATGTGGTGTGCCAATACGTGGCATAACAAGAACACTAGTAAGGCCCCAACTGCGAACTTTGATTGGACCCCATATAGCTAATATTGCACTGCCCCCCCAATCCTGCACATTACACTTGACAATACACATATATGCTACAATGACTATACTCAACAGCACCATACGCATACACCTATACATAGGTCCAGCGCAGCCTCCCTCATAAATGTCCATTAGAAGGCTCCAATTCCGTGAAAATTAACAGCAAGCTGCCGCCTTCAATAAAATGACCAGCAGCAGCCTCCACTCAATAAAATATCTACAGAAGCCTCCCTCATAAAATGACCCACAGCAGCCTCAATGATGACCAAATCAGAATCCTGTTAGACAAACTACATCTGGAATACTGTACATCAAACTACCACACTGTGTGAGTTGCAGGCTGAACAGAACAGAGCACAGAGGGCGAACTAACCGCCTGATCTAAACCACCTAGACCCTACCCAGGCAGAACCCCCTTAAAGGTAGGACCTCTGCGCGGAACCTCCATCCACCCTGCAAGGTCCTGGGAGGTGAGAGGAACCCGAATAGGTCTTCACCGCGTGAGGTGGTAACAGACAGAAACCTGCAATGAGGAGTTAGGACATTATGCAGACAGCGGGAAAAACAGTAGAACCAGGATGAAACAAGCGGGGTGCAAGAAAGATAAGAAACCAAGCAGACACAGGGAAAGAGAACTAAAGAAGTAAAGACACTGAACATAGAAAGGATAAGCAAAACCCGTCGGGTCACACCAGATGGTATGTCAAGGTCAACTCACTAGCCAAGGGAGCGTAACCTAACTGTGAATACAATACCAGGTGCAGCAAACATGCTACAGAGACCAGTAATCCAGCTAGGCTGTAACGTTGCAGAAGGACCAACATGGCACAGTGGAAGTCCAGATCAATTTAATGCAGTCTGATATTTCCCGCCACCAGCAGCCCATAGGAGCAGGAACCCAGCTGACTCAGAAGACAGACATTTTAATTTCCCTAAAGCGCACGTGTCCCTGATGCTCTCTGCCCCGCGCGTGCAGTCATGGTTCACTCGCTGAGACCGGGGCAAAGCCAGCGCGGAGCGTGCAGAAACTCGGGATGACCGCTAGCATTGTCAGCAGGAGGTAGAAGGACCAACAGACGGTGTCCCTTCCATCGGATCATACAAATCCTTCAATAAAATAACCAGCAACGCCTCCACTCAATAAAAATGACCAGTAGCAGCATCCCCCTAACTAAAAACATGTCTTACAGAGTCCTACAAACTCACTAAAAAATATAAATTAGCAGTCACAGGCCCCATGTATAAAAAAAATAGCTCCCTTGTATTCTTCTCCCGTAGTTTCCTATGTCGTAGAACGACATAATCAAGTCTTGTGCACTCTGCCCGTGCACACTGTATTATGTCACACCTGTCCAACTGCTCATTAACACTTAATTTCTAATCAGGCCAATCACATTGCGGCAAACTTCAGTGCATTTAGGCAATGTAGACATGTCAAGACATCTCCTGCAGTTCACACCGAGCACAGTTAATGGGAAGAAAGGTGATTTGAGTGCCTTTGAATGTGGCATGGTTGTTGGTGGCCAGAAGGGCCTGGTCTGAGTATTTAGAACTGCTGATCTACTGGGATTTTTCATGCAACAACCAACATCTCTAGGGTTACCAGAAATGGTCCGAAAAAGAAAAAAACATCTAGTGAGCAGCAGTTCTGTGGCAGAAATGCCTTGTTGATGCCATAGGTCAGAGGAGAATGGGCAGACTGGTTTGAGCTGATAGAAAGGCAAACAGTGACTTAAATCGCCACCCCCGTTACAACCAAGGTAGGCAGAAGAGCATCTATGAACGCACAGTACGTCAACTTGGAGACAGAATGGGCTACAGCGTCAAGAGACCACACCGGGTGCCACTCCTTATATCTAAGACCATGAAACTGAGGCTACAATTTGCACAAGCTCATCGAAATTGGACAGTAGAAGATTGGAAAAACGTTGCCTTGTCTGATGATTCCTCGATTTTGCTGCACATTTCGTATGGTAGGGTCAGAATTTGTCGTCAACAAGCATGGATCCATCCTGCCTTGTAATCAAAACGGTTTCAGCTGGTATGGTTGGTGTCCTGGTGTGGGGAATATTTTCTTTGGCACTCTTTGGGCCCCTTGGTACCAAGTGAGCATCGTTGCAACGCCAACACCTAACTGAGTAATTGTTGCTGACCAGTCCATCCTTTATGACCGCAATTGTACCCAACTCTGATGGCTACTTTCAGCATGATAATGTTGCCATGTCCCTAAGCTGGAATCATCTCACGACTGGTTTCTGACCATGACAATGAGTTCACTGTACTCAATGCCTCCACATCACATATCTCAACCCCATTAGAGCATCTTTGGGATGTGGTGGAACAGGAGATTCGCTCATGGATGTGCAGTCTGACAATCTCGGCAACTGGGTGATGCCAATCAGTCAATATGGACCAAAATCTCTGATGAATGCTTCCAGCGACTTGTTGAATCTATGCCACGAGAATTGAGGCAGTTCTGAAGGGCAAAAGGGGGTCCCCCCGTTACTAGCATGGTGTCTAATAAGTGGGCCGGTGGTGTATATGGGACCAGCGCACCACACCTTTAAAACAAATGACTTGAAAGTTCAACGTACAAAGCATAAAATACATTGCAATAGGTAGTGGTGAATTTTAGAAAAGTGAAACATGGACGCAAATTACCACAAAAAATGGGAAAATGATAACAGGCCTAGTGGCGTTAAGTCTTAGTAGAATTTGATTTGCCTGCTCAATTTCTTAATTCCAGGGTGAATAATCAGTTTAATCAGCTACTAGCACTCTACTTAATAAATAAATGACCATAGTTTATTAGCTGCTACTGAGCTGTAGTAACAGAATGTGAACAACCATATTGTTTTTTTTCTAGCGAAGTTTTCATTACATATATAACATATATTCTATCTAATTAACTAGGAACCATTTCCTCCTAACTATGAATATAGTATCTGATGCAGAGTATATTTTCACACTTTGAAGGTAGTTCCTCATTTTTTAGATTATGCATAACTCCTCTCCTTCTACTACCTACCAGGAGCAATAGCTGACTACGTTGTAAAAGCCCATAACAGAAAAACTATGTAAGTATATTTTTTGCATGTAAGGCACCCTCATCAGGGACACATATGGTAATTTAACACCTAACCTTGTCACCTACTAAAGTACCGTATCAGTCCTAGTGCTACGACTTATGTAGTCAAACCTTGGATAACGCTAGCAGACACTGACGCAATTTACACTATAAGCGTATTCATGAGGGCAGGGTAGCCTATGTTCATAGAGCATCTATCTAGTATGCATGTATATATTAAGATAACTCTGGGTAATACATTGGGGTATTGAAGGTCTTTAGCCAATTGGTAAGATTCAACAAAGTTATTTTTTTTTGCTCATATATGTATCACTGTGGTACCCAATCTTGACGGATAAAACACCCCCGAGAAATGTAGATATTTTTTTCCAACAACAAAAACTAAATATCATCATAAGTACATCAGATACTCATATTTACTCACATGTTGTCCATTCCTTCTGATCCTCCTTGCAGTGGTTGTACTCCGTCATTGGAGTCCAACATTATTTAAAAAAAATGATAAACGTTATAGAAAGGCACAAACCTGTCTATATGACCCGTCGCAGCTCACAGTGCATCATAGCACTGAAGAATCATGCGATCTAGGAAACTGTCCAAGAGCTCAGAGACAGAATGGTGACAAGTCACATATCTGGCCAAGGTTTACAAAAAATTTCTGCAGCACACTCGGGTTGGTTAGAGCACAGTGCCTCCACAATCCTTAAATAAAAGAAGTTTGGGACGACCCAGAACCCTTCTCTAACTGGCCATCTAGCCATCCTACTACGCAATCTTAGGCGAAGAGCTTGGTGAAAGAGTTTAAGAAGACTCCAGCATCACTGTGGCTGAGCTCTATAATGCATTAGGGAAGGAGAAAGTGGCAACCAAAGTCAACCATCACTCTAGCAGCCCTACAAAACCAGTTGGGCTTTAAATTGGCAGAGTGTGCCAACTGAAGCCTCTACTTCAGTGCAATACATATAAAGCCTGCATACAGTTTGCAAAAATCTTTTATTGGCCCCCGCCGCTGCATTTTCACAGTGGCATACATCAAGAGACTTCTGAAAACAAAAACGCAGCCTGCGACTTTCCACATAGGAGAAGTCGCTGGCATCATAGTGTGCGCCGGTGCGGGACAGTAACGCCCTGCTAACATATGCCATTATTTCAGGGCCTCTGTGGCACCCCATGTCCTGATAATATGCTCCAATGACACTAAGCATGGCTTCAGAGCAACCTCTGTGACTATCTTGCCTGGCCCAGCCAAGCCCTGACCTAAACCCCATTGAGCCTCTCTGGAGAGACTTTGAAAATGATTTCCATCAACATCTAACCTGAGGAACTGGAGAGGACTGCAAGGAAGAATGGCATGATCCCCACATTTAGGTTTAAAAAACTTGTTGCGTCGTTCCTCCCAGAAGACTCAATGGCTGTACTTAGATCATAGGTGCTTCTACTTAACATAGGTTTATGTTCTCCACCCTGGGGAATTAGATGACTTCAATCTTCCCCTCCAGATCCTTAATATCATTCCTCCTGACGCAATGCCCGTAAGTAGGTCAGTCATAACGGTAGTTTACCCACCCACTAGACAGTACACCCTACTATGCTTTGACCTCCTCTCCACCTCTCTACTACCTTTTTACTCACACAGGCTCAGGCTACTAACATCGCCCAACCGACCTTTTGGTCACAAAGTCTACTCGCGCTCAGACGCGGTCAAGTCATTACTATTCCGGAACCAATTAGCTTACATTTTAACCGGTCCATGGAGCCACCGATTGGGGTCATAATGAATATTATAACTATTTAACTGAGTGTATATGTGTTTTTCATATGCATATTTTTACATATGCACTGTCCATAATCAAAAAATTCGGTGCACGGATATGTTTATTTCCCCTATTTCTGTTAGTTTTCCCATGTAATAAACCATGTCTTTTTCCTGTCTAACCAGTAATTATCCTATTTCCACCCTCCTCCACGAACAAAACACCTCGACCTGACGAGGAGAAATGCTCCCCGAAACGCGTAGTCTATATTTTCTTTGTCCCAATATATATGTTACTTGAGCATTTGTAAATAAATAATTTTGTGAGAATTTACTATAAACATTCCACTTATTCTGGTCAACATTGTGTATAAATGCAGCACTATACCCCATCGGGTTACCCCCACTCTATCTTGACACTTCTGATCATGAAACTTTTCCTTAATAACCAGTAATTGCAGCCAGCTTAACAAAACGTTACCTCCAATAGTGGACAACATGTACATTACCACTACCATGTAATCATGGAGCGCGGTGTATTCCCTCTGTTATCACTAACCTTTACTCGCTGTAGCCTGTCTCTCTCTGTCACTCAATTCCCATCTGCCCTCTAATCCTTATCCCTCATACCTCACAGTTATTATAATTTGTAATTACCGTATACTCATTGCCTATAGTAACCATCAAAGTGAGCTCCTATTATTGACCTGTGGCAAAATAGACGCTGATCGCATACAATGGCTCCTGTCTAGGTGGTTATCATATTACTCATATTATCTCACATATTACATTCACATCCATTATCTCTCTAAGACTGTGGTCATCACGTTACGGTTTGTTTTCAACGGGGCATCACAACATGCTGAGAGAGGAGATTTGCCTAATACATTGCTATCACAACATGGCATTTACATAAAAGCTTATGTGAACAAAATGTTAATGAACACGTTAACATTGTGCTAACACATACAATTGTTACACATTGTTACATATGTGTTCGCATCTAGTAACACTTGCATTTTGTAAATGGAATGTTAACACAATTTAATTAGGCAATCTTCTCTTCTTAGCTGTTGTGATGGGTTTAAAAACGCATGAGTTACCGCAAACAAAACGCAGCCAAGCTATGAATGCAGCCTAACTGTATTATAACTCCATTGCCTAGAGCAACCTACTACAGCTCAAAGCTATATTAATGACCTGTGGCAAAATAGAAGCTGAGCTGTGTTGGTTGCTTACTTGCCATAGCAACAGGCTCCTATATTGGTGTTATCATATAATCTCACATATTACCAGACCCTCACTATCCGCTTCTTATCTCATTGCTATAGGTCAGTGATGGGCGAACCTTTTAGACAGAAGTACCCAATCTACAACCAAAACCTATTTTTATGTCTCAAAGATGCCAACATGGAACAATTTATGCAGTAACCTATTGACCCCCCCCCTGCGGTATCAATGTTGTGGCGTCTGAGGACACCAATACAATAGAAGGATGATGAGAAATTTGGATTATATCTTTCCTCCAGGGTCCCCTGAAGAGCAGGAGCTTTCCTGATCATCCATCTCTGTCTACACCTTCTGTGTAGTCCTGACAGCAAGGAGGTGTCTCTTAACATAGCGCTGGAGCATTACTTGTCCATGGCCTGTCTTGGATTAACAGGAGGACGCCTTGAAGTCATATCTAATTCTTGTGCTTGGGGTGAAGGCCTGGTGCTCACAGAAAGGGCTCTGATTGCCCACTCTGGCACCCGTAAGTAATAGTTTCGCCCCACTGGCCTATCTCACCTATTAAAGATCAGAGCTCATATGAATGACGCTGTGGGCAGCAGACTAATCAGACTCAGCTTCCACAGCAGCAGACAATGGCTCTGTAATTGGTGGTTCATACGTGGATTTTGGAAAGCGTGGGTAAAAAATTCAGTTCATCAAAACCTGTCAAGAAGACACAGAGAGCGGCCTGTGCAAAATTTGGTGACTGTGAACGACCCAACAGTTGCCTATGATCACTGTAAATTTTTATAAACAGCTGTTTGGAAAATGAAACTTGAGCTCTATTGGATGCCATGGGCACCTAGAACGTTCTGCCTCCAAACACTTCTGATATTCGAAAAAAGTTGACAGTCTGATACAAAACGCAAAGATGGTCAAGACAGGGGAGAAGACAGAGACAGTCAGAAATGGGCAGACATTGGGGAAAGTCAGAGACACTTGGAGACAGTCAGGGACAGATGAAAACAGACAGTGTCAGAGACAGTCCTGAGACAATCAGAGACAGTGGGGCAGATTTACTTACAACCCGTCCTGTCGCGATCCAGTGGCCGTTCTCTGTCTGAGATTTCGGGTGTTCTGGCGATTCAACCTAAGGTAATGCGCCGATGTCCACTCAGGTGTCGCTGCTGCGCTGAAGTCGTCGGAGTTTCACCATCCGTTGCGGGGTGCAGGTAAGGCGCGTGGCAAGCGACACTTTTTTAAAAAAAATTCTGAGTTTTGTCCGAATCCGTCGGGTGTTTCCAACTGCCCCACTGTCCCCGTTTCCACTCCGTGCAATGCTTGGCGTGCCGATGTGCCACAAATCCGATCGCGTGCGCCAAAAACTTGGGCAAATTTCGGCGCATATCGGAAAAAAATTTGAAACCGGAGTCATAGACAGAGAAGTTGGAGACAGAGACACAGAGCCACGTCCTAGGCACCAGAAACAGATACAAGCCAGAGACAGTAGGAGACTGAGACAATCAAGAGCCAGCGACCATGAACGTCACTGCCGGGTCTGTGTCATTTGACGCATTACGTCACTCACACGCGGAGGACCGCGCTCTTTAAAAATAGCTGCAATGCCACTATGTAATTAGACCATGAGTAAGCTCTGCCTGAGCGAAACGCGTAGGTCATTTCCTGCAGCGCAGACAATTGAGGCTGTGCTACCTTGCCTAACGATTTTATGTTTTTTTTGGGGAACTTCAATCAAAGCAAAGTTTTTTATCATTATACCCCTAGACGCTGGATAGCTTTTCCTTCATTTGAAATCCATATAATCGACCCTAATCCTGGGGTTCATCTGCTGTCCGTGCGAAGGGTTTTTACAGAAGGTGAGCTGAACTCTTTATCATAGACTATATATATATATATATATATATATAATGCAGAGTGCTGAGGGGGGGCACAAAATAGTAAGCAGCATTACTGGTGGGCTTACTGGTATGGGATAACATTAGTGGCGGGACAATTACTGTGTGGGGCAAAATTAATTTTGGGGGAATTACTGTATTGGGAACTAGTGTGGGGTCTTCTGGTCTGAAGCCTTATAACTTTTGGTAAGGAGAAGGATAACTATGAGGGGCACTACACAGGACTTTCACGTAGTCCGTTAACAATGTTTTAAGCATATATCATGCTGATAGGCAGGTGTCAGCCCTATAGAAGAATAACGTGGTGCTCTTAGCTCAAAGACCAGTCCATTGTAGTACTGCATATACATTGGCAAAATCGAAAGAAGAATAGAGCTGGCACTCACCGATAAAAAAATATTTCTTTATTCCACTCTTTAAATACATCGTTGTGGAGGGTAGCAAGACCTGCGGGAGACCGACCGCGGCCAAGATACATCCAGGCGGGTCTTTTAGTTAAGGTGGTTTTTCAGTAGTGTTTCATTAACTTCTGCCAGGTATAAATGTTGGGTTCCTCTTGCTGCCTTTACTGCATCCTCTAACGCTCATATGGGTCGAGTGGGAACTGTTTAAGGGTAGTCTTGACCTGTGCCCCACATTTTTGTAGTGGTTCCCTTTAGGTTTTGACTCAGGAAGGGCAATAAGCTGCTGTGCATCAAAATGAGGGGGGTGTTTATAAGAGTCCTGGCCAAGTCCTCGGGATTGGCGGATGTTTTAAACATTCCCATATGTCCATCGTTTGAGGTGTATCGCTCTCTGATAAGTTTCTCTATCTGTGGCCAATCCTTTCATTTTTGTTTTTTAAGGTTCATTCTATTGTGCGCCACTTGCGCTTTCTGCTTTCTGCCGCTCCCAGAATTTGGTTAAAAATTGATCTGAGCTTGGTGAAAAATATACTTTGGTAAGAGGCTAGTTCGGGATCATCTTAGTAAATATAAAAAATGGTTGGCATCATGATTTGCTTTGAGCAGGTTTTCCTACCAGAACGAATGAGTGAAAGTAGTCGAGAGGTTGATGTGCATTTGGCTAGCATAGGAGGGCTACATTTTCTTTATAGAGGGATGATACACTTTTGGTGTGTGTATTTTAAATATTTGATGATAAAATTGAAGAAAGTTTATTGAGGGAATAAAACAAAAATTTAAAGAAGGCTCTTACTATGTAGGGTCGACTCTAGACACTAGATGAAAATATGTGAAGGGTATGGAAGCACAAAGTTCCACACGGTTGCTTAAGCCCCCTGGCTGTAAGGACCGTCCCCCACTAGCGATGTTGATACGATGAACTCGCATCAAACTCCAACACAGGCCCGACGCTGCAAACCACAGTGAATTTCATCTGGTCAGTGCCAGCTCCTGTTTGCAGCAATTCGGCACCGTGCGATCCAGGCCGGACCCCGGACCGTGCGATTCCGAGTGTGATCGCATCGCCTCGCAAGTGTGGAACCGGCCTAAGATGCTGCCTACTGGATTTCGAAACCTGCCACGCATAGGTGACCATTCTGGTTTCAAATTACTAGTAGTTGAGGATTCTCATTAAATACACCATTTCAAAATGAGGTGACGGTGGTAGGAAATGTAAAGTCTGTGTAACTGACATGTAGGGCACGTTCCGTATCTTCACCTATTCCCGACAATACGTAAGGGAGGAAACAGCGATGCTAAGTCCTGGTGGTCTCAGCTTGCATAAAGTAGAGTCACTGAAATGTCCCAGTGTAGATTTATTTTAATTTATATTACTTTAAGTAGCCAAGGCCGGGGGCGTTTACAGGCGATCTGCGATTTACACTCTCAGCTCTTCTCATCGCTTCATAACCATGTCCTAGACCAGTATGGGCAACCTTTTTGAGCTTGGGTGTGTCAAAATTCCCACGACAACGAGCATACTCGGGTGGTGTGTCAACCTTGACAAAAAACATAATTTTTGATATTTATAGTTTAAATTACAAATATATAATTATTTAACTCTAGGTACTTTAATCCTAGGTGTGTATTGATCCTACCATGTCTACAGTATGGCAGTATATGGGGATTTTCCCATCATCTACTTTATACATGTGCTGGACATCCTCCAGTCCTCCCGGCTCCGGCACTGGCCGAGGACCGAGGATGAACTTACTCTCCGGCGGCCGCGTGTCACTGAAAATGGCTATGCGTTGTCAGCCCACGACACGCGTGTCCTAGGTTGGCCATCACTGGTCTAGACCATACTTCATCATTTAGAATCTGTCATGAGAGATAACTGGCATCACAC
The DNA here is from genome assembly GCA_019512145.1 of Engystomops pustulosus. NCBI lineage: Eukaryota > Metazoa > Chordata > Amphibia > Anura > Leptodactylidae > Engystomops > Engystomops pustulosus. Next base: position 139,491,790 of record CM033644.1, read on the forward strand.
GTTTTGTAGAAAATCTGCCCAATCGTTCTAAGTGCATCCGATTTTAATTTTGATGTAAAAAGACTTTTGCTAAAAGTATGGCAGCTGAATATACAGTCAATGGTATGAGGCTTGTATAATGATTACCTGCAAGAAATCATCTGCACGCCTGTGTGGATTCATAAAACATTTTACCTTTAGTACGTTGTAAAAGTACAAGTGCAAAATTTTAAAATAAAAAAAGCAATATAAAATTATTACCATGTACAGTGAAAGCATTCTGGAACCTTTCCTTTGCTCTAAGGATTGAATTGAATGCTTCCATTCCAACCTCACCTCTCTGTTCAAAGCTACTGAAACGTTCCGCACCAAAATCAGGCTCCCATCCTATAGATATTTCAGAAGTTCTTTAGACAGCCAAGACTCCCATGTGTTTTCGAGCCATAGATCAGTTCCTACATCAAAGAAATTTTCCCTCTATTGTTTTGTGATTGTACGAAAGTATTTTAGGCCAACCACAGATGATACCTTCACCACTGATCTGCTGTGTTCAAAGGCTGTGATGCAAAAGCACTCGGTTGCACAGGTCTGGCCAAATGTTCTTTAAACATCGAAGAATTCTGACTAAATTATTGTTTCGTTGACCCACTGAGCTAAGCCATTACTGATTTTAAAAACCATTAGTCTTTCAAGACCAGTATTTTACATAATGATGTGTGTACTCCACAATGGGTAACAGGTTAAAAGTAATAACTGTAATGTAATTATCTACTCTTGGAGCACAGCGTACAATATAAGATGGATGCTTATCCTGACTTTGTGGTGTGGTAGTCTTTGCGGCAGAGGATTCCTCATTTCCTTTAATTTTCCAACAGGCTATTGTTACTTTCTGCAAGAAATTGAAGGGCATTTATTGCAATAAGAAAACTAATGGCACCAAGCCTGCCATAACCACTACACGGTGAAATGTCTTTCCTGAAGATCTTCAGTGTCCGTGCAGGGTAAACAAAACTCTAGAGCAATAGCATTCACAATTTCACACTGCAGTGGTATAGAATTATTACCTTAAGGCTCAGGCCAAGTATGCAATTAGTGCTGTTATTTGCCATGTACAGTGAAACCCCTTTTAGCATAACAATACTAACCTAGGCCTCATCTGTGGTCCATCAACTGCACTTCCAGCACTGTATTCAGTCACTTCACGCGCATACAGGCTACACCTGAAACAAGCTCCAGGCACAGACTGTAAATGAGCCAACATGACAGGAACGAGGCAATATTAATTCTCAATTTGTTCTCAGGTGGTAAAAAAACTATCAAAAAAAAAAAAATCCAAGTTTCAATCTTTGAAACACCGTTCATCCCCTTAATCCAATGTACAAACTTGTTTACTATTTACACAAGAACTCCATGTTAAAACAAGCACTTTCCAAGTAATTAATAACATCAATAGAACATAAATACTCTATAGGACACAAGTGCTATAATGCCATCATTGATCTTTTGAAGAAGGTCTTTCAAAGTGTTTCAATAATTGATGCTTCAAGCTTTAATTTGAATTGTCTGTACCATTCTAGATCCTTTTCTTTCTTGAATCTTTTCTTGCAAGCTCGATTTGTTCTTGGTTTATAATTGCAGGAAGTTTCTTTCCATGTTTGGATAAAATAAATGGAGCGCCATAAGACTTCAGTAGTTGCAAAGGAGCATAACTCTTGACAGAGGAGTTTCCACAATTTTCCCGGTGTCCATCACATCTCTACCCACGGGAACAGAGCCTACGACAGGCCTCATAATTCCTGTACACTCCGTGTTTTTCCCACTGGCTTAAGGTAAGGGGTCGCTCGTAACAGTGCATCATGATAGCTCTTATAACTTCATTTGGTTTCTTGTGGTTGCCACCTGTATAAAATAGAAACAATGGTTATTTCTAATTTGTATTTAACCGTATTACCGCGTATAGACGACTTTTAGCCCCTTAAAAAAGGGCTACAGTGGGGGGGGTCGTCTTATACGCCGCACTGTGGGAGGTAGAGCCGCTTCCTGGGACTGCCGCGCATGCGCGGCAGTCCGCCTCGCACTGTCATTAGACGAGCTTAGTACGCGCTGACCGGTGCGGTCGCGCTGTAATGCTAATGCAGCCGCCCCGTCATCAGCGGTCTGCGTCACAGAGCTTGGGGGTCATCTTCATTAATATCACAGCATGGATGCGAGGGGAACAGCTGGCGGTTCTACGCCAGTTCCCCTCGCATCCATGCAGGGACATTAATGAAGGCTTTACATGCTATAACCATACAATAAGTGCCTACCCCAGACCCCTTCTTCCCGTCAGAACAAAAAAAATATGTAAATAATAGGAAAAATCACTTTACTAGGCTATATGGAGGGTTTAACAACAGACTACTATTCTTTTAGTAGCTGTTTTTAACCCTCCATATAGCAATTTTGGCCATGTCAGTATCCCTTTAAGTATTACAGTTTAGACAGTTTGGGCAAGCAGTGAGAGCTGACCAACCCAGCGGATTTATACAACCAAGCAGCCATCACTAGTAATAGCACTGTACATACCATAAGCTTGCAGTGCGATTGGCTGGTTGGTTGTATAATCCTGCTTGTTTGGGTCCGCTCTCCCTGCTTGCCCAGCCATCGTTCTTAACTTAATTACTGTAATAACCTGGGTAGCAACCACAATACAGTATATTACCGTTGCAGTATTATCTGTACCTGTTTACACAGTAGCAACAGTACAGTACACACAGTACAGTATATAAAATGGTCCACGTCAAACCCCATCATGGCTCCAGCAAGAAGAAAGAAATATGAAGCCAGTTGCAAAACTTATATTTATAAATTTTGCCAGAAGGCATAATAACTGTGCTGCTACAAGACAGTATGGAGTTACAGAAAACATGGTTCGGACTGAAAGCAATGAAAAAGCTTTAAGATAATGCCAAGAGGTAAGTGTGCATTAAGAAGAGGCAACCGCACACTGGCCCGGTCAGAACTTGATAAAATTGTAGCCGATATGGTGGATAGCATTGCCAAGCGTTATGTAGTGACAAACGCAATCAGATACGCCTGTTTTTTTGCACTTCAGTGGGCCAAATCTAACCTCAGATCACAGCAACAGATTTAAGGCCACTGCATCCTGGTGTACTAGATCATGGCAAGACATATTATGGTACTGAGGCAAAATGACAAAAATTGCCTAAAAGTTGCCTGCTGATTTGATGCAAAGGGCTGTATATAGTGATTGCTGGGGGGCTGTATATAGTGATTGCTGGGGGGCTGTATATAATTATTGCTGGGGGAGATGTATATATTGTTTACTTGGGGCTTTATATAGTGATTATTGGGGGGCTGTATATAGTGATTGCTGGGGGGCTGTATAGAGTGATTACTGGGGGGCTGTATATAGTGATTACTGGTGAAGCCGTATATAGTGATTGCTGGGAGAGCTGTAAATAGTGATTGCTGGAGGAGGTGTATATAATGATTATTGGGAGATGTACATAGTGATTGCTGGAGGTGTTGTATATAGTGATTACTTGGGGGCTGTATTTACTGATTACTGGGGACTGTATATAGTGATTGTTGGGGGAGCTGTATATAGTGATTGCTGGGGGAGCTGTATATAGTGATTACTGGGGCTATATATAGTGATTACTGGGGGCTCTATATTGTGATTACCTGGGGGGCTCTATATAGTGATTACTTGGGGCTGTGTATATTGATTACTTGGGGCTGTATATAGTGATTACTGGGGGGCTGTATATATTTATTGGTGGGGGCTGTATATAGTGATTACTGAGGGTAAAAGGGCTGTATACAGTGATTGCTGGGGGGCTGTATATAGTGATTACTGGTGAAGCTGTATATAGTGATTGCTGGGAGAGCTGTAAATAGTGATTGCTGGAGGAGGTGTATATAGTGATTACTTGGGGGCTGTATTTACTGATTACTGGGGACTGTATATAGTGATTGTTGGGGGAGCTGTATATAGTGATTGTTGGGGGAGCTGTATATAGTGATTGCTGGGAGCACCCTCCCTTTACTACTAAAATACCCCTAGCACCCTCCCTTTACGACTAAATTTCCCCTAGCACCCTCCCTTTACTACTAAATTACCCCTAGCACCCTCCCTTTACGACTAAATTTCCCCTAGCACCCTCCCTTTACTACTAAATTACCCCTAGCATCCTCCCTTTAAATATAATATAATAATAAACTTACATACTTACCCAGTGATGTCTTCTTCCCTGTAGCTTTACTGCAGGCGGCTCGGTTCCTCCAGGTTGCACCGCGCGCCTCGGGTCACGTGACTGACGTGGCCTGACGTCAGGTCGCCTCAGTCACGTGACGAGCAGCGCGCATTGCAGCCTGGAGGAGCCGGAGGAGTTGCAGAAGGTGGGCGGACCGCTCTTTTACCTCTTGTGTCACTCCCTTCCATCCTCATAGAATGTAAGCTCTTGTGAGCAGGGCCCTCACTCCTATTGTTCCATATGACTGTTTGCACTCTGTAATGTATTATATTTGTACATGTCCTCATGATTTGTACAGAATTTGATGGGGCTTTATAAATAAAGATTATTACTATTAAAATTCCTTGACCAGCATTTCTTGCTGTTCCTTTCCTTGTCATCTGAGAGGGAAGAACAACAATGTAAAACATTGGATTTATAGCTATGTGACAAATAGTAGTGATCTCCAGACGGGGGAGCAGGAACTCCCAACTATAAGCAAAGTACAAGTAATACAGGGCTGAACTACTCAGTCCAGTCTTCCATAATGGCTTTATTTTTCCAATTCACAGAATCAAATGGGGCTTAGCTTTTGCAGGACAAATTGAGTGGTGCCATTTGGAAGTACAATCAGCAGTTGTAGTGAGGATGATTGACAAGATGAGTACACCACGCAGTAAAAATGACAAGGCCCTGCTATTCCATTCAGGGGCAGGCTACATGAATTGCATACATTTCACCTCTTGTTTGTGCACCAGACATGGCATTTTCTAATTTTAGGTTTCAAACCATAGCAGAATAATTTATACACATAAGGTCAGTAGAGATCGGCGTTACCATATCATTATGTGTTTGCTGTCATCAGTAGCAGCAGAACTGTAATACATTTTTATTTCCGAATTGTATATGTACTTGGTACACTCCAATGTGATATCTCTTAATTTAACCCCTTAAGGACGCAGGGTATTTTCGCTCATTTCTTGCTCTCCATTTTAAAAAAATCCATAACACTGTTTCTTTTTCCGTGTACAGAACTGTGTGGGGCTTATTTTGTATGCGTAAATTAAATTTACTCCCGCCTGATGTTTTTATTATGCCATTGCCATGTTACTGGGAACCTGCAAAAAAAATTCCAATGGGAAAAAATTGAAAGAAAAAAAAAAAAAACGTGTGGTTTTTACGGACTTTCACTCTGTCGCTCCAATAACACTACCTCTCTTATTACTTTGCCGTCGTGGGCGTGTGATCGCCGGGTTGTGATACCAAATTTATACAGGTTTTGATGGTTTTAGTTGAATTCATTTTCAAAACTAAACGAATGCCGCCTACACAAAATACTAAAATTTTTGCCACTTGAGCTAAATAACTTTTCATACGTTGCAGGTCAGAAGCATCTGGTTGACAGTGATCAATTTTTGCGAAATGAGCCGACTGATTTTCATTGCTACCATTGGAGGCCCTGTGCGAACATTTGAAAATTTTTTTTTTACATTTTTTATGTCATGTAAAAACGTGCGTGTTGAAAAGTCACATTTTCGGACATTTTGGCACCAATTACCGTCCGTAATGGTTCCTCACCGTCTGTACCGTTTTTATATTTGGATAGATCAGGGCATTCTTTTTATATTCTGATTTTGGGTGAACAGGGGGGTGATTTGAACTTTTAATATTTTATTAATTTTTCACATTTTACTCTGCAGAGTAAGAGTGATACCAGGCTTCTGGTTACATATTACAGCAAAGGGAATGGACTGGGGAGAAGTTTAAATGTAGAGCTCTAAGAACATCTAAGTCCATCTACAATCCTGGAATATAAATATATTTTTCACAGTCCTGCTTTTACTTATAAAACATAAAAAGGTATGTTACACCCTCTGCAGCTTTATATAGATTCTATTTAACCTGCCACATGCTTCATAAAGGGAATACATAAATAAAAAGATGTCAACCTGTGCAGTTAAATCTGTGATGTGTAAAAGGCAAGTGTGTTTTCGCTTTTTCGAAGTGTATGTAGTTATGAATACCAGATATCCACTTTATATTATGGCCTGTTACTACAGCTATCTAGTCCTCATTGAGCCCAGTTCTGTGACCTCCTGAGACATTAAAATAGTATCATACCTGAAAACTGTTCTTCCACTTCTGAGCTTGCCCTCCCGCCAATGAGCAGTATTGTCAAGAGGTTCAAGTGGTCCTTCCAATATATGCTGCCACAAGTAATGTCCTAATGCAAATAGGGAAATACAGAAGAATAACATACAACATTTTCTTTGCCAGCCTGAAAAACAAAGCTGGGTCGCTTGGCCGCACTTGCTTTATAGTTTTTGCATAGAGCTTGTCGTGGAATTGCCTAGCATCACAGCTGGCTGCCAGAACATCAGGAGGTCTTAGACCGGCAGCACAAGTGGTGTTTTGAACCCGTTTTAGGCCATTTTTGGGCCGTTTTAAGCAGTCCGTTAAAAAACGTATGGTTTTTAAAAAACGCCTTCTGATGAACCGCTGCAACGGGGGTGGCGGAGCTTCCATCGTATGCAGGTCCACAGAGTGCTGGCATATGATAAATTCCCCCCCATTCTGTTTAATACAGTATTAAAATTGTTGCACTACATTCATCAAGTTTTTCCACAGCTTTTAGACACCTAGTTTATGGAATAAACTAAACCACAAGCAATAGAAATTGAGACTAGACCAACTAAAATTAGAAACATTTTTGTCTATGCCCTTCTGGGGTTTTGTAATATATAAAAGTTTTTTTAATAACATGTGCGTTTAATTTGAAATATATTGAAAACCAATAAACTGGATTAAACACGAAATTCGGCAAATTTAATATACAGCATCAGCCACTTCTGGAGCAGTACAAGACTGTTTTTTTTTTTTTTTTTAGATACTTTGGTGATTCTGCCCCATTGTGCGAAAACAATAGCTGTAATACAAAACAGAATATAGCACCTGCAAAAAAGTAGTATAAATTCTAGTCTTCGCTTACCAATAGCTGCCTTGCCCCAGATTTGCACCTGAAGTTCTGGAAGTTCTTGACGAGAGTTCGGATTTAATAGGCCTTTCCAGTTATTTTCTATTTGCAACTGTGAACCCTTGTGTCCCTTTTCATCTTCTTCCCAAGGATTCCATAGTTCATTCACATAAAAGAGAGACCCTGTGGAAAGAAAAAAAATTACATTCACACAGATAGGATAAACAATTGAACTGTGCCAGACATGGATGGCGCCAGCAACTGGGTACCAGGGACAAGTGCCGGGGCCCCAGAGCTTCCAGAGGGGCCCACGGCGCCACGCTGGCCCGATCTTTAAAAATCAAATTACATCGGCTACGACGCGGGGACCTCCGAGGACTTGCAATGACAGGCAGAGCGTCTATGACAGGACGATGGCCGGCGACGTCATTGGACCTCACGGCCGCAAGCGTCCCTGCTGTCGCACAGTAGAACGCTGCCCTTGAAGAATTGTGGGTCCCAGAAGAAAGGAGAGCGAAGAGGAACGAAGGATGGTGATGCATGAGGTGAGTAACGTTATTATTTCTACTGCCACACTATATGGCTCATAATAATTGTGGGAGGCTGGCTGGTACATGTAAAAGGACTGGTTATTTAACTGAGGGGCTTGTGTAAATCTGAGGGGCGTGTGTTTATTAATCCTGAGGGGCCTGTGTATTAAATGAGGGGCTGGGTATAACCCATAAGGACACAGGGTTTACATTCATTTTTTCGCTTCACACCTTCTAAAATCTAAAGTTTTCATTTTCCCGTGTACAGAGCGGGGGTGAGGGCTTTATTCTGCATAACAAACTTTACATTCTCAGGCCGCCATTTATATTCCATGCAGTTGTTTCCGTGTACTGGGAAGCAGGAAAAAACAATTCCAATGTGGGGAATTGGCAAAAAAACGATCTGCCATTATGAGCGTTCACTGTCAGGAATTCACAATTTTATATTTGACCACGCAGGTTTGAGAATCTGCGATGCTGGTTTTTGTGATTTTTACTGGTTTTTTTTAGTTGTATAGCAAGTGTAGGGTAAAAGGGGTGAATTTTTTTTATTTTTTTAGTTTTTTTAGATCCTCTTACGGTCATTTAACTTAGGATGGCCTTGATCGCTCCTACCATAACTGGTAATGCTCCTAAAGTGCAGTGGTATATGGATTTTAAATAGGATTCGTTACAATGCTGTTGTACCTGTAGGTATTAAAGCGCCAAGCGGGTAATTAATTACATTCTATATTTCTTGTAATGCGCCACATGGGAGTTTACTGTAAGGGGCCCACTGAATCTGGAGCGGCCTGTGTTGCAGAAATCCAATATTTGGGGTTTTTTTGTTGGTTTTTTAACCAGCCAAGGCCACAAGGAGGATTTACTGACATGTGTACAACTAATACATGTTCTTCTGTACACTCAGAAAGGGGAAATGTATCCAGACCTCCAACTAAAATTGGTAGAATGTGAACATATTGCAGCAGCCTGTTTATGTAACTGGGAGGGAAAGCAGTACTTTCCACCTGCGCAATCTACTGTGGTCCCATGTATTATATGTGCAGACAGAGGCAAAAAGGAGGCCTCCGTCTTCCAGTAAAAGACCAGGATTACATAGCAGAGATGTCGGCAGCTTCCCAGATATCTATTGAAGTATCCATTAAAAGAAGATAGAATGTAGCTTAACACTGAAAAAAAACCTTTTTAACCTACCTGTATAAATACATAACAAGAAAAGTAAATGGTGTGTGAGGCATTTAAAGAAATTATGCCATCAAAATCAACATGATAATCCACTGAAACTGTGGAGTATGCTAATCTTAAATTTGTTATACGTGGACTCATTCTTTCTTAAAACAACTTTTAAAAGTCGGCTTATGTCTTACCCATCCTCCTAGTATTGCTCATTGTAACAGCCAGTGAATCTATCCAGTACTGAGGGGCTCTGGATAACCTACCGAGACCCTAAGGTCACTAGAATAATGATAAAAGTTGATTTTAAGGAAGGGGGAGGGACATGGAGAACAAATATAAGAAGATTACCACCAGCCACGGTGCATGTGGATATATGAGTAAGTGTCCTGGTTTATCATGATGGATTTGTGGTTGGATTGAATGAACCCATTATACTGCTGATCAACCAACATGGAGAAAAGTGAGAACCTCTGTATTAGGCCACTAGTATATCGTCAGTACAGTGGTCACATACCTTGCCCCCCTCGCCAGTGTATTAGTGTCTTTATCCCTGTATTATCTGTCAGTACACGTGGTCACATACCCTCTTGCCCCCCCTCGCAGTGTATTAGTCTGTAGCCCCTGTATTCTGTCTGTACCATTGTCAAATACCTCTGCCCCCCTCGCCAGTGTATTAGTGTCCTTTATCCCCTGTCTATCTGTTGTACAGTGGTACATTTACCTTGCCCCCCCTCGCCAGTGATTAGTGTCCCTTATCCACTGATATCGTCTGTACAGTGTCCACATCCCTCTGCCCCCCCGCGCGTGTATTAGGGTCCTTTATCCCCGGTATATCTGTCTGTACAGTGTCAAATACCTCTGCCCACCTCGACAGTGTATTTAGGTCATTTATCCCCTGGGTATATGTCTGTACAGTGGTCAATACCTCTGCCCCCTCGCCAGTGTTATTAGTGTCCTTTATTCCCTGTATATCTGTCTGTAACAGTGTCACTACCTCTGCCCCCCTGCGCCGTGTATAGTGTAATTTATCCCCTGTATATCTGTCTGTACAGTGGTCAATACACTGCACACCCTGCCAGTGGATTAGTGTCCTTTATTCCGGTATATCTGTCTGTACAGTGTCACATACCTCTGCCCCCCTCGCCCATGTATTTAGTGTCCCTTATCACTGTAATTGTATGTACCCCCCAGGTGGTCACATACCTCTGCCCCCCATCGCCAGTTATTAGTGTCCTTTATCCCCTGGTATAGCGTCTGTACAGTGGTCAATTACCTCTGCCCCCCTCGCCGTGTATTGTGTCCTTTATTCCCTGTATATCTGTGGTACAGGGTCACATACCTCTGCCCCCCCTCGCCAGTGTATTAGTGTCCTTTATCCTGTATATTGCTGTACAGTGGGTCAAACCTTGCCCCCCCCTTCCAGTGTTAGGGTCCTTTATTCCCTGTATATCTGTCTGTACAGTGGTCACATACATCTGCCCCCCCTCGCGTGGATTAGTTGTCTGTATCCCCGGTATATCTGTCTGTACAGTTGTGCACATACCTTGCCCCCCCTCGCAGGGTATTAGTTCCTTTTTATCCCCTGTATATCTGTCTGTCAGTGGTCACATACCTTGCCCCCCGCGCAGTGTATTAGTGCCTTTATTCCTGTATATCTGTATGATTACAGGGTCACATACCTCGCCCACCCTCGCCAGGTATTAGTGTCCTTTATACCTGTATATCTGTATGACAGTGGTTCAACATACCTCGGCCCCCGCGCCAGTGTATAGTGTCCTTATTCCTGTATATATGTTCCCCTGTATGGGTTTTACAGTGGTCAATACCTCTGCCCCACTCGACAGTGTGTATTAGGTCCTTTATCCCCTGTTAATCGTCTGTAACAGTGGTCACATACCTCTGCCCCCCCCCCTCGCCAATGATAATTTAGTGTCTTTATACCCTGTTATCGGTTGTAACAGTGGTCACATAACCTCATGCCGCCCCCCTCACCAGGTATTGGGTCCTCTATGCCCTGTATCTGTCAGTACGTGGTCAAACATACCGCTGTCACCCCTTCCAGTGTATTATTGTCATCTATTCCCCTGTATATCGGTCAGTACGTGGTCAACCTGACTCTGCGCCTATTCCTTTTGGCTCACTACCCGTGAAATGGGACACCGAGGAGGTCGGAAAAACACAGTGTAGGCGGCGTCAGTGGAAGGGAGGCGCAGTACAGCAGCACTAGCACGGAGCAGCACACCTTCTTCAGGGTGAATCTCAGGCTCCGGGAAGCTAATGTGCTATGTGAGTGCAAAGGTACCTCCGATGGGACTCATGGACACATGACTAGGGCTTTGTGTGGAAGGAGCGAGCCAGAGTAATAGGGAAGTAGGGAGACACGCAGCAAGGGCTAATGAGGGCTAGCGGGAAACTGTGTAGAAGGAGGGGGGGAACATGGGGTGCGGGAGGGAACGGTGTGCGAAGGAGGGGACATGGGGTTGCAGGGAGGGAAAGGTGTGAGAAGGAGAGGGACATGGGGTGCAGGCTGTGTGAGAAGGAGAGGGACATGGGGTGCTGGCTGTGGAGAAGGAGAGGGGACAGGGGTGCAGGCTGGTGTGAAAGAGATGGACATAGGGTGCAGGCTTGTGTGTGAGAAGGAAAGGATGGGGTGCATGCGGTGTGATAAGGAGAGGACATGGGGGCATGTTGTGTAAGAAAGGAGAGGACAAGGGGTGCTGTTGTGTGGGAAGGAGAGGAAATGGGATGCATGTGGTGAGAAGGAGAGGGACATGGGGTGCATGTTGTGTGAGAAGGAGAGGGACATGGGGGCATGTTGTGTGAGAAGGAGGGAGGGACCTGGGTGCGGTGTGTGAGAAGGAGGGGACATGGGGTGCATGGATGGTTTTGAGAAGGAGAGGGGACATGGGGTGCAGCGTGAGAAGAAGGAAAGGGATGGGGTGCATGCTGTGTGAGAAGGAGAGGGAAGGGGGTGGCGGCTGTGTGAGAAGGAGAGGGAATGTGTGGCAGGCTGGAGGATGTGAGAAGGAAAGGGATGGGGTGCGGGCTGTGTGAGGAGATGTGGACATGGGGTGCAGCTGTGTGAGAAGGACATGGGGTGCAGGCTTGTGTGAGAGGAAAGGGATGGGGCATGTTGTGTGAGGAAGAGAGGGACAGGGGGTGCATGCTGTGTGAGAAGGAGAGGGGACATGGGGTGCAGCTTGTGAGAAGGAAAGGGATGGGGTGCATGCGGTTTGTGATAAGGAGAGGATCAGGGGGATTGCAGGTGTGTGAGAAGGAGAGGGACATGGGGGTGCATGTGTGTGAGAAGGAGAGGGATATGGGGTGCATGTGTGTGAGAGGAGGGCATGGGTGCAGGGTGTGTGAGAAGGAGATGGACATGGAGATGGGCCTGTGTGCGAAGGAGAGGGACATGGGGGCATGCTGTGTGAGAGGCGGCGGGCCATGGGGTTGCAGGCCTGATGAGAAGGAAGGGATGGGTGCATGCTGTGTGAGAAGGAGAGGGACAATCGGGTTTGCAGGCTGGTGAGACGGAGAGGACATGGGGTGCATGCTGTGTGAGAAAGGAGAGGGGAATGGGGTTGGCCGGCTGTGTGAGAAGGAAAGGGATGGGGTGCATGCGGCTTGTTGTGATAAGGAGAGGGACAGGCGTGATGTTGTGGAGAGGTAGAGGGGAACATGGGGTTGCATGTTGTGGAGAAGGAGGGGACATTGGGGTGCAGTTGTGTGAGAAGGAGAGGGACATGGGGATTTGCGGCTGTGGAGAAGGAGATGGGACATGGGGTGCAGGCTGTGTGAGAAGGAGAGGGCCTGGGGTGCATGCTGTGTGAGAAGGAGAGGGACATGGGGTGCAGGCTGTGAGAAGGAAAGGGATGGGGTGCATGCTGTGTGAGAAGGAGAGGGACATGGGGTGCAGGCTGTGTGAGAAGGAGAGGACATGGGTTGCACGGGTGAGAAGGAAGGGATGGGGTGCGGGCTGTGTGAGGAGGATGGGGACATTGGGTGCCGGCTGTGTGAGAAGGAGAGGAAGGAAATGGGTGCAGGCTGGTGAGAAGGAAAGGGATGGGGTGCATGCGGTGTGAGAAGGAGAGGGACATGGGGTGCAGGCTGTGAGAAGGAAAGGGATGGGGTGCATGCTGTGTGACAAGGAGAGGGACATGGGGTGCAGGCTTGTGTGAGAAGGAGAGGGACATGGGGTGCATGTTGTGTGAGAAGGAGAGGGGACATGGGGTGCGGGACTGGGAGGAGGATGGGGGACATGGGGTGCAGGCAGTGTGAGAAGAACATGGGGTGCAGGCGTGTGAGAAGGAAGGGAGATGGGGTGCCTGCATCTGTGTGAGAAGGAGAGGACATGGGGTGCAGGCTGTGAGAAGGAAAGGGATGGGGTGCATGCTGTGTGAGAAGGAGAGGGACATGGGGTGCAGGCTGGTGAGCAGGAGAGAGGGACATGGGGTGCAGGCTGTGAGAAGGAAAGGGATGGGGTGCGGGCTGTGTGAGGAGGATGGGGACATGGGGTGCAGGCTGTGTGAGAAGGACATGGGGTGCAGGCTGTGTGAGAAGGAAAGGGATGGGGTGCATGCGGTGTGATAAGGGGGACTGGAGAAAAATGGAGGCTGTGTGTGAGAGGGGGACTATTGGTGCAGGGTCTGAGAAGGAAGGAAATCATTGAGATACAGGGGGCAAGGTGGTGCATGCTGGGTGAGAAGGAGGGGGACTTGCTGTACAGGCACATGCCCCCAGTACATTGGTGAGCCATGCCAGCCCATGCCCCTGGTATATAGCCTGTGCAAGCCTTTGTCCCCAGTATGTAGATAGCCCTTGGCTCAATTAGATATACAGCACAGCAAAAAAAAAAAAAGTAATTCTCACTTTTCTGCGCTCCCTGCAGCCTTCTCCTCGCTTCCACAATCCTTTGTGACAAATGCTGGCGTCCTTTCTATGTCCCGGGCAGCGGAACCAACAAATTTTTCTTGAGAGCTTGGAAGTCCCCAGGTGCTTTAGAAAGGCGGGAAGAAAAGAAGACTGATAGACATTCTGGAATTCAAGTCTTTGCAGAATGGTCAGCAGTGTCAAAGGCAGAGGACTGATCAAGAAGGAGAAGAGCAATTTATACCTGTTTTACCTTGGCAGAGAGTAGATCTTTGGAGACCTTGGTTAAGGCAGTCTTTGTGGAGCGGTTGGATTGGAAGCCAGATTGTAATAGAAAGGATGAAGGATTATTCAAGATACATGTTGTCCCAGGAGTTTTGAAGAAAATGGAAAAAATGAGATTGGGCTACAGTTCAAAAGAGAATATTGGTCCAAAGATTACATCTTTAGGATGGGTCTGACAGTTGCAAGGGATTGTCCGAGATTAGACAAAAATCTTGTGGTGTCTGAGGGGCTGGACAAAAAAATAAACCTTTACTTACCTCCTCCATCCACCTGGCTTGCCTACCTATCCCTTGTGCTGGTATATAGATACAGGTGGGAAGGCATCTGGAAGCTTTCAACACCGAGGTGCCGTGCCCCAGTAAACAAACAGGTGCATGTCACTGAGGGACTTTGGGCAGGATACCAGGGCGGCCGGAGGAGGCTAGTAAAGGTTTATTTTTTTGTCCAGCAACCCAACTCCCCACCCACATGCCAACTGACGATTTTTGTCTAATCTCTGACAACTGATAGAACAATACCAGTGGATATCGAAAGGTTAAAGAGATTAGATAGCGATTTGATGAGCACAGTGGTGAGGTTGGAGATAAGGTTCAATGGAATAATAATATAATAATCTTTGTTTACATAGTGCCAACAAATTCCGTAGCGCTATACAAATCATATGGGACATATACAAGTGTAATAATATATTACAGAGTACAAACAGTCGTATGGAACACTAGGAGTGAGGGTCCTGCTCACAAGAGCTGGAATTGGGTCAAGTGCACAATTATTTCGGTGTGAGCTGGACAGCATGGAGGAAACTTTCTCAACAGTGAAGTTAGTTAAGCAGAGGCATTGGTTATCTTGGGTAGGAAGCAAGGTTTGATGGTTAAAACTTTCCCTGATGCTGTCTATTTTGTTTTTTATGTGTAAAATAAGTCCTCAGCAGTCTGAAGTTGTGAGATACGGAATATAGAAAATGTATGAATTAATCCTCTTTTGCAGATGTGAGTGCAGATGTCTATGACCGGACATATTCCTCTAAGGGTGATTTCTTTCAACGCCATTCTGCAATCTTTGCACTTTGCTTTAGATGTTTTGTAAGGTTGCTGTGCCAGGATTGCCTGGTTGTACAAAGAACAATCGACCCACTGTGCTATCCAACCAGTTTGACTTTTGGCTACACACTAATGTAGTTGTCCCTGGACCTTTCCACTATTCACCCTTTCACCCTTCACGAATCTGTACTTCACTGTAGAGAGATTGAAAGGCTGCTTCCTCTGGTGGTGTGTTACTGGTCTGAATAGCAGCTGGCCCAGTGCAAAGCAACAGGGGACAGGTTAGGCGTAGTCACAGACGGTAGAGATTTAAGGGCAGACAGCAATTCATCTGAATCCAAATGACAAGCCGAAGGTCAAGGCAGGCAGATACGGATCAGAGACAGGTCAAGCCAGGGCCTGCAATGGAGCAGAATACAGACACACACGGAGCAAACACAGGGAATTCAACACATCGCAAAGCAGCACACCTTTGCTAGGGTAAACAAAAAAAAATTAAAAATTGCTTAGGAACCTTCCATGCGAAGGTGGGTTGTGCTGGTTGGTGTTGGACATGTTAATTGTCCGCGCACAGGCCTTTTAAATATCAGGAACTGATGTGAGAGGAGAAACAGAGAGAGAGTTTGTGGATGTCTTTATGCTTAAGATTCCTATGTGGGTGTATTAGTTTGTGGATTGTGAAGCAGAGGTGAGAGTAGAGTCGACAGGTATTGGGGCAAACTGATAGATTCACTGGTACGCCGGTGATCAAGTCTGATCTTGCTGAATCATCCGCACTATTGAACAGCGGGCAAAAATTCTATATATATTTAATATATATCTATAATTATATATTTATATATTTTATATATTAAATATATATTTAAATTTAATATATATATTCTATATACCATAATTTCATCACTGTTGATAAGTGTCACAGCTTATCTCCTCCCACTCTCTGCTCAATGACCTCTATATACACCACTGACTGAGCATTAAAGGAAATCAACAGCTCCAAAACACACAAAAAGAAACATGCTGGGAGCATAGGAGAGCGAGGTGACAAGGGTGTCCATTATTAGCAGCCCGGAGCACTGGATATCTTGTCCCCTCGCCCCAGGCTGCTAATTGCAAGTTTCTTTTCTAGGTGATCCCAGCTTGTCAAGACTAGTGGAGGAACGTGTCTGGATCAAGATGAAGAGGAGCGGAGGTGAGTATTTCATGGTTTTTTTGTTTGATTTCCAAAACAAATCAGTATATATGATATCACACCATGCACAATGACCCCTGTATACAGTAGGTAACACCACAGACAAATCGTTACATCACTGCTGACAGTTTAGGTGACAGCCAGGAGCGTATAGTGAAATCATAGCGCCCCACTGTAAAATTCAGGCCCCGCTCCCTGGCAAAATATGCATGTATAACTCATTATCTTTGTTAGATGAGATCTACCAGGAGATATAGAAAAAAAGGCTACATTTTGTAAAAAAAAACTAATAAAAGCATAAAAAAAAGAGATGAAGAAATATAGCTAAGGAAACTAAAAATAATTCCAAATTATTTTCAAATATACACTGTTAAAAAAAAATAAAGAGAACACTCAAAAAACACATCCTAGATCTGAATGAATGAAATCTTCTTATCTAATAGTTTGTTCTATACAAAATTGAATGTGTTAACAACAAAATCCACAACAAAAGTTATCAATGGAAGTCAAATTTATTAACCAATGGAGGCCTGAATTTGGAGTGAACCTCAAAATTAAAGTGGAAAATGAGGTTCAGTATTGTGTGGGGCTTCCACGTGCCTGTATGACCTCCATACAATGCCTTGGCATGCTGCAGAAGTTGTGGATGGTCTCCCGAAAGATCTCCCAGACCTGAACTAAAGCATTTGCCAACTCCTGGACAGTCTGTGGTGCAACATGATGTTAGTGGATGGAGCAAGGCATGATATCCCAAATATGCTCAATCGGATTCAGGTCAGAGAAATGAGCGGGACAGTCCATAGTTTCAGTGCCTTCATCTTGCATCTTGCAGGAACTGTTGACACCCTCCAGCCACGTAAGGTCTAACATTTGTATCAAAGTATATAAGGCTGGAAAGAGATGCAAGTCCATCAAGTCTAACTATTAAGAATTAAGTGTTTTTTTCCCCCCCGTAACCCATGATATTTTTTCTCTCCAGAAAGTCATCCAAGCCTATCTTGAACATTAATACATTGTCCTGCATAAGGAGGACCCTGGGCCAATCGCACCAGCATATGGTCTCACAAGGGGTCTGAGGACCTCGTATATAATGGCAGTCAGGCTACCTCTGGCGAGCACATCGAGGGCTGGGTGACCCTCCAAAAAAATGCCACCCCACACCGTTACTGACCCACTGCCAAACTGGTCATGATGAAGGATGTTGCAGGTAGCAGATCGCTCTTCACAGGGTCTCCAGACTCTGTCACATGTGCTCAGTGTGAACCTGCTTTCACCTGTGAAGACCACAGAGCGCCAGTGGTGAATTTGCCAATCCTGGTGTTCTCTGGCAAATGCCAAGCGTCTTGCACGGTGTTGGTCTGTGAGCACAACCCCATCTGTGGATGTTGGGCTCTCATTTCCTCATGGAGTCAGCTTCTAACTGTGCAGACACATGCACATTTGTGGCCTGTTAGAGGTCCTTTTGCAGGACTCTGGCAGTTCTGCCTCTGTGCCTGTGAAACTGAATGTCAATCAGTGTTGCTTCCAAAGTGGACAGTTTGATTTCACAGCAGTTTGATATACTTGAAGTTATTGTGTTGTTTAAGGGTTCCCTAGATTTTTAGAGCAGAAACTAAAAGTTATGAATAATGTAATTGTTCTGCTAAATGTCAACTGCTCAACCCAGGAAGAAATGCAGTGCTTCCTCTAAACAACAATAGACAAAACACCGGGCCCAGAAGGCATACACCACTGGGTACTAATGGGTTATGTACTGTGATAATCAGAACTCTTTTATTTAGTTTTTTTTTAAGCAATTTTATTCAATGGGATTTCCCTAAGTTTTACAAAAACATTGGCGGAAGGAGCATAAATTTGAAGTAGACATCTTTGTGAGGAGTAGCCGCCAGCAACAGTCACACTGAGGGTGCTGTCACACGCTTTGCTTACAAACGCCCTGTTAACCCGATGGAGGTGTGCCTCATGCTGAACACGTTTTCAGCTAAACGCTTGTGATTGGTAAACAATTGCTTGCGTTTCACTGGAAACGCTAATTAGATAGGGCCGATGCATGGTTCCCTGTGCTTGGAAATGCAGCAGCGCAGCCTGTGACAGCACCCTTAATTTGAAGAGCGGGAAAAGGGATCAAAGGTTTGAAAAGGGGAAACAATCCCTGATTATAGTAATAAAACAGGTGTAATAATAGAGTTTAGCATTCCATCATTATAGTACAGGTAATATACAGTACACAAGAGTTACATTAGATTAGAAGGAGATGGGAAGATAGAGGCCCATAAAGTCAAACCATTTAGCCAATATATCTGTAGACCCTAGGCAGACCAGCAAAATTACATCCCCCTCAGTAAAATTGTATCAAAAATGCAGCAGATTCAGAAACTATCCTGAGGGGAAAATGAAATGATTCCCCCCAATTAAAAAATCGTATGAAATCTAAGGCCCGTTCCACACTTGCGAGTTTGATGCGATGAACTCGCATCACACTCGCAACGCATGCTGCCGGGATCGCACGGCCCGAACGCTGCACACCGGGAGTGAACTGACATGCTGAGTTCACTCCCGCGGTTGCCGCGTCGGGCGTGCGTTCCCGGCAGCATGCGTTGCAAGTGTGGAACGGGCCTAAGAGGCCAATTGCTATGGGATCATCTAC
This sequence comes from Engystomops pustulosus, assembly GCA_019512145.1. Classification (NCBI taxonomy): domain Eukaryota; kingdom Metazoa; phylum Chordata; class Amphibia; order Anura; family Leptodactylidae; genus Engystomops; species Engystomops pustulosus. The sequence goes on from CM033644.1 coordinate 139,510,720, forward strand.
AATAAGGTGTGGCAGGAGTAAATATAATGCAAATAGAAAAATATGTCCATCCAGCGAAAATACTGCAAATATTCATATATGCCTGAAATGAATGTAGCAAGCACGTACATATATTCCATGCACATAGATACCAAGGACTATGTAGCAGATAGAAGTATTTGCCAGCAATAAATAAACACACACAAAAATATCCCGCACATATAAATATACACATAAAATGAATATAAATGTAAGCATAAATATATATCATATAGTGAACAGAAAAAAGTTTGCCAGCTCACCTCCACCTTCAGTGTTGAGTACGGCACGGACCTCCCCTTCTGCCCGGGGAACAAAAGGCCGCAAGAGGAGAACAAAGTTCACGGTCATCCAGCCGGGTCCAAAAATCAAGGTATTCTTTATTTCATAGCAAAATACAAAAACTTTTTAAAATTCACTTAGACAGACCTCAGTGCCAACGCGTTTCGGACAGTGGCTTTTCCTAGTCATGCTATCATGACACTAGCAAGTTTGAGCATTAAAGCTCCAGTACAATTTCGATTTTGCCTCCCCTTTTTCCAAAGGACCAAGCCCATTCCGTGAAACATACAAGAAATAGCATAAGATTGTGTGGCGATAGATTGCCTGCTATAAGTATAAATAATACATATTTGGTCAGAAATCACATATCAGTAAGTTACCAAAGACACAAAAATAAAAACTTGCCAATACCAACACTGATGGTCCCTCCGATCCAACATCACGGGCTGGCCGTGTCATACCACGTGACTTCAACTCAGTGACAGGTCCCGTTCAGTGATACAGAGCGGTTGTTCAGGGTGCTGAGCAACCACAACACAGAAACTTCCTTGATGCATGGTGGATTGTACAACACATGAATATAATAACAAACGGAAGAGATGAGACGGAAGTCCATTAATAAGAGAATGGAACATCAGGCGTCGCAGCGAAGATCAACAGATCAATGATCACCAGCGAAAAAAAAGTGAGGAGAATTGGACGTGGATCACGAGGCAAGTGTCGAGATGTCCCCTAACATCAGGATGGGGTAGTAATCTAGAGGGAAGACAATGGATAACAGTACTAGGACATCACTGCACATATGAGAATATGAACTTACAATACAAAAACCCACAGTGAGTATTTTTAAAAGGTTATAAGAGAACAGAAAAGATGAGGCGGAAAAGCGCAAAACATAAAAGGGGAGCGGACCCCGAAAAAACAAGAGAAAAAGTTCACGGTCCAGCCGGGCTCCAAACATCAAGGTATTCTTTATTTCATAGCAAATACAAAAACTTTTTAAAATCCACTTAGACAGACATCAGTGCCTACGCGTTTCGGACAGTGGCTTTGTCCTTAGCAGTGCCTACGCGTTTCGGACAGTGGCTTTGTCCTTAGTCATGGCTACATGACACTAGCAAGTTTGAGCATTTAAAGCCCAGTACAACTGCTAGGTCATGTTATAGCCATGACATAGGACAAAGCCACTGTCCGAAACGCGTATGGCACTGAGGTCTGTCTAAGTGATTTTAAAAAGTTTTTGTATTTGCTATGAAATAAAGAATACCTTGATGATTATGAGCCCGGCTGGAACCGTGAACTTTTCTCTTGCGACCATAAAAACTATTATGGGTGCATTAGCAATATGAGGCCGACGATGATACCAGAAATCTGTTTAATCCTCACCATTACCAGCCGGAGAAAAGCCACAAAAAATACATGTTAAATGTTGGCATTATGGAATGATATTATGTTAATAAGAACTTTATAATTTCAAAATATTACTGTTCTGACGTTTTTTTTCTTCCAACTTAAAATACAAAACAAAATAATGCACTTTGGATGTAAAATAATAATATATCATTAAGATCATATAATTTATGTATGTTTTAAAAGTACTTGACCTTGGACTGAATAAATGGGCTTTCCCAGTTCCCTATATAACATCGTGTTATGAAACATTGCGAAAAGACAGTACAATTACAGTTATGACACGGGGGTAACAAAAAAAAAATCTAATGCACGTTTGAAATCCATGATTATCCACCAGGGCAAATGTTTTTTTTATTGACATCGCATTCAAAAGAATTCAAGCTAATCTGCTCAATATTAAGTCATAAACTCTCACAATTCAATGTTCCATACGACAGGTGAAAGAAAAAAGTGACGGTCACTTGTGCAACTGGAGTCTGTAATGAAGACTTCTTTAGACAAGGAACAGTTAGATGTGCCTCAGGGTTAATTCCTATGTTTATATTTTAAAACAGGACCCTTTAGGTTGGGATCAAATGGCAGCAGGTTTTTCACCACATCATTGATTCAACAGCAATCAATCAGATCAGTATTGGAAAAAAAGATTTCAAAATTTTGGTTTGCCATTGAGGCTTTGTGTAAATAAGTGTTTGGACAAAGCCTAAGAGCGTGTCAGGACGTCTGTGATATTACATTCGGAAGGTGTACATAGGATGTCTATAATCTTCTATTGAACTTCATTAGTTCTCCCTTTGTTATGAGGACTTACCTCTGTTCTTCCTTGTTATTAAAGAGTTAATGATTGTAAAGCTGCTAACACTAATGCATTAATGGCTTTGATAGGCTTTATCTACAACTTGGGTTTTGACATGCTCAAATAGTTGTTCATTTTTTCCTCTATTATCAGTGGTCAGATATATAGCATATCGAAAGTGAGAGATGATAGCTCCATCCGGCCCCCACCACTCCCCACCCCCCCTCTGACCTCCGTTTCTTACTATCCCTCCTACCCCACTACCTCTCCATAGCTCTTTCCTCCCTATGTACCACATCTCTCTATCTCTATCCCATCCAATTAATCCCCCCCTACTTTTTGTCCCTCCCCTCTTCTTTCTTTCCCTCCACCTCCTTTCTTCTTATTGACCTCCTCACCTTAACCCACCCTTATTACCCTTTACACTCTGCTCTTGCCACCCTCCACATATGACACTCCCCCTCACTACTCGCCACTTTTTCTTCCCACTCACTCGATTTCCAATCCCCACTATCCACCAACTTTTCCGTTTTTATTCTTTTTATATATATAATAATATATGTAGTATGTATGTGTGTTTTAGTTTCCGTTTTACCAGTTATCACTGGGGGGGAAATTCTGTTGTACACACGTGCTCAGGCACATATGTTGCCAAACGATAGCTACTACACAAATGACAACTGACAAAACACAGGAATCATGTTTCATTTGCTGTGTTGCATGCTAACTTAGGGTCTAGGTACATACACTTATGCAGCATTGTAAGACAATTTACTACTTCGTAGTGCGTTAATACAAGCTTACTAAGGTTCTAGTTAACAGGTCAGACTCAGATAGGCAGGAGAGTCATTGTCCTTTGCTTCGAGAGGAGACATGTTGCGGTGCATTAAAAACAGCCTGTGTGATCAACACGGTTAGCATACAGCTAGCACTAGCGATGTCTGCTTCCCTGTCTGGGATTTGAAGAATTCGGGTCTGAGGTACGGACTCAAGAAGCTTTGCACCACACCTGGATCTTAATCCAGAGATTTCCGAGTGCGCTCTTACACCTTGATTACTTTGTCCTTAAAAATACATGTAAAGTTTCTCTGGGGCCATACTAATAGTGTTCAAATCATATTTTTATATAAACGACTGCTGGAAATAAAGAGATCTACTGTTGAAACTCACGCAGTGAATGTAACACACAGACAAAACCAATACACATATATGGGCGTGGCCACTGGACATACAACCCTGCAACAACAATATACCCGTCGAAAAACATTTTTGTGGATGAAGTTACATTATGTGTAGAAGCAGATGGTTGCTCAAGCAAAGAAAAAGCATTGTAGTATGATGTAATGAGGGTAAAGCCCAATTACATGAACCATGCCAATGCCAAAGTACATGGCACAAAAGTGTGACACCCATGCCACAGTGCCTAAAAATCATTGGGTTAACAAAGGGATAGATACAAACTAAATCCTACTGAAATGTTAAAAGTATAAGAAATACATGGGCATTATTATTGAGATGAATAACTACAGTAGGTTAGTCGCGTAATAGAATTGGAGGATCAGGAGGAATTGCAGGTTGAAAAATAGAAGTCCAGTAAGTGGAATTAATAGTCCCGCAAAGCTCTTCCTGATGTCTTAAACTGTGTAACAAAACAAAGTATTAAATGAAAGGAAAACATTCTAAAAGAGGGTTAATAAAAGGTTTGTGGGGGAGGGATACATACATGGTTTGATCCTCTTGATCTTCAGACATCGTGTAGTACAATTATGGACTACTTTAAAGTATAGAGGTAAGGGTTAAGTTGCTTATTTCCACTATTTTACCTCTCAAGCTGCCACAAATGCCCATTGGAATAGTTCCCTCATACGTACCTCCCGTGTGGCCATCCCAATGTATTATTTTGGGACACGGCTTGTAACATGGTAAGATCGATTAGGCATCTCAGTCAGCAAAGGTGGTAGTGTGTAGTACGTATTTTGGTCAGTTGTGCATTGCCGCACATGTGCAGCCACCATTTCAGACAGGGCAGGAGCCAAACAATATTTGGGATCCTGTTGGGTTAAGAGTTAGAGATATATGTACCAAGTAAGCTCTCAAGTATGTTGTTTGTTGAGCGTGTAATGCTGGGATTGTTGATACAATTTGATGTAAAATGGGTCTGTACAATAATAGTGTTGTGACATGGTTCCTCCCATCAATCGTCATCTATCACGATTATTTCAAAAACTGGTTTTATTCATCCCATTTCATGAAGCCAAAATAATTTTCAGACCGAGCGATTTCTTGTCCATTTCAGGCTGGATGATACTAGTCATGATAATGTACCACATAGGACACCATGACATTTGTCCCAACAATTGACGGATCTTAATACTAAATATTTGCAATATCACCTTATTTATTGTGACTTTATTACTACATACATGTTGTGTTGTTTTTAATATCATAATAAGCCACACATATTTGTCTGCTACTCATTTTCTTTTCATTCTTTTCTACACAGCTTCTTACTGCTATGTTCAACTCTTGAGTAAATTTCACTTGTCTCAAGGAGCGACACGCCCAACTGTAATTTTTAGATCCTGTTACATCATATGCACCGAATGAGTGCTATGATCTTGACGCGTTACTCCTCCCACACACATAGTGAGAAGGACACACTTCTTAGGTTGGGTAAGCTTCCTCCTTATCCCATTAGTAAGCCCTTTCCCAATTAGCTTCATTCCTTGATGAAGGAGTCTTACGGGGACATGGTGTGTCTGCTGGAGTCATGTACCCCTCTCCCTATGGTAACACTGCTATTCTGTTGGGGATTAAGATGTACGGTGTTATTAGGCTTTGTGGTGTCATATATTATTTACGTTGGGTGCATATCTTTCTCCTTAGTTTTTAGTTGTAATTCTACTATATGATTTTATGCAGGTATATTCTTTTATATTACGGTGTGAATATACTGCTAATATATCACCCAGCTATGGGTTTGTACTCGCATTATGCGTTGGAGCTGAGCCCCGGTAGGTTTAAATTGTCTGCATTTTGTGGTTGTTGTAACTTTGATCAATTAATAAAATTAAATAATGTTTACATCACGTTTGGTTACCATATTTTCAAATTGTCTTCTTATTTCATATTGCTAACGCAAGTGATCGACAGACTAGGCATCATAGACAATGAGGACATGTCCCCTCCCAATATTTTTTGTATTTCCTCAGTCTAAGTATGTTAAATATTTGTACATGGTTACCAATAAATAAAAGGTTAGATATCATCAATTAGGAGTGGGGCCACTTTGAAACAATATCAATTATATCATAATAGGTTAAAAATGATTAAAGAACATGCCTCCCAAAAATTGTTCAACACAAAATAATCAAAATATAGTATATACAATGAGAAGCATAAAGAACACCAATTTTAAAAAATGTTTTTTACGGTCAAAGAGTGAAACAGAACAAACTAAACTATTTGAATTTTCAGTTTTGTGTTTGACCATGCTGAGTAAGAAACAACACACTGAAACACAGGTACCAATCTTAAAATGCTATTTTTCAATCTTTCTCCCCAAGTGAATAAAAAAGAAATATATGTATTCCAAAATGGTGATAAGGAAGACTATTAACTGTACGAAAATTCAATAAGGCATCACATAACTTTGTTGATAGGAAAATTTTTTTTTTAAAGGGAATATAGTACTGGTGAAGAAAAATGAATCATAATATTGGCTGAGGGCTGGTTAAGGGAAAGATTAAAACTGAATGCAAAGGTATATTGCAGTTCATGAAATGTACTTAGTGAAGTTAAGGTCCGTTATAAGGAGTGACATTGGCCTGGGGTTTTCTACCACCTGTGTGCCTTCGGGGTGATTTCCATCAGTCGGTCAGTCAATCCATCATCAGTGATTAGGCAAGGAAGATGTCAATATAAACTCTGGTTATACTGGCATGAGAAATAAAATATATTTTCACTATTATAATGTTGTGGTAGAATAAATATTGCAGAATATGATTTTGTTCTAGGCAACCGATTTCTCGCCTTTTTGGTCTAAATCAGGACATATTTATTATGGGACATGTATCTTTATCTGCTAGTAAAACTGTCTCCTTTTTGAAACTTTTGTCATTTTTGAACTTTTCATGACTTTGGTCCCTTTTCAAGTACACCTGATCTGTCACTTCTGCCAGTGTGCTTATGATCTCTTTATATCCAGATGTTCTGTGCCTCTTTCCCTTATGATCCCTTTATTTTTCCAACTTTTTAGGCACAAATCTGCACCTGGCCAGGGAGGTGCAAAAAGAAGATATTTTTTTAATGGACCTGGTTTAACATGTAAATTGAAATTATTGAATATGCTTTAAATGGTTAAATTTGCACATTAACTACTTTTTAATTCTACAGTTTTTTATTATATATTTTTAAATGTATTGATTATTTCTAAGGTGAGGCATTTTTGGTTGCATTTTGAATGCAATACATCAGCTGAGGAGAGGTGATTTGCCTATTACATTACTGTTTTTTGCATTTACAAAAATGCATTGTAAACGCAATGTATGTAGGAAACACACCTCTCCTCAGCTTTCTGGTAATGTCTTTCCCCACGCAATAAAACCACACAAAACACAAACATGTGACCTCACCCTTAACACCACATGTGACCGCAGCCAATATGTTGTTATATCTGGGTGGTGTAACTAGAGAGTGCTTAAAAATGAGGATACGCCTCAAATCAAATTTACAGAAGTGTCCACTCCTGCATATAACAACCCCCTCAAATAAACTTGTCCATTTGGATTTGAGACATTTGCAAGAAAAAGTCTCAAATCTATTAACCGCAGGCAGATGCTTTGGGTTTGTGACAAAAACTGCACCAAAGCCTGTTAAACGCCAAGCGTAATTGCTTAAGGAAAGTAAAATTCTAGTATAGTCCCCTCTCAGAAGAGGGGGTATTGTTGGAACTTGCTAGTGCTTGCTGCAGTGAAGTTAAGCCACACTCGTGTGTTTGGGAATTTGTAAAAACTGCCTCGATAGTATTTTGTATGCGAAGATGGGTTCTGTCGTTTTGAGAGCTCGTCGTGTATCACCATGTGACATGAGTGATGACGGCCAATTCGTCAGCTCCTGGGGGTTAACATCCAGAACCCTTTAAAATATGTGCCAGTCCATTATCCTGGCTGATTTTACTAGTCTACTTTTTAACTAGATATACTAGCTTACTCGCGTCTGACCTCTGCTATGTTATTGTACAAGTTCTCTTTTATTATATTGGTGCCATCTTTATATTTGGTTGTCTGTCGCTACTCTTGTTTGTCCCCTCTATATTGTCATTTTCCTATGCACTCAGCGTATGTAAGGCATTGTCGACCAGAAGTCCCTAACAAGTAGGTTTTGTTAATGGGTGGCAGGGGTGGTGCTTGATATTAAGGGCTCTCACCTTTACTCTATTGTGAAAACAATCTGTTTCTCAAAAGTCAGGGGCATTTATCCTTGCAGCCAGTGATTTTTCTATGGTATTATAATCTTTTCAATAGTTCTAAACTTCCTGGTTTTAACACAGCTGAAATGTACTGCCTTCCGCATTTTCCTCTTTGATACACCAAAAATAATATTGTGAAATAATTCCTTCTCTTTGTAATCGGCACAATTCCTTCTTTGCAGTTTTTAACAGTTTTTTGTGGTTTATTGTTAAATATAATAATTTTTCAGGAGTGTTGATTGTTATGTTCTCTTATATATTTGAAGTTGTTTAACATGTATGTTTTTATTCTAAAGTCTTCCCTTACTTTTTTTTTTCACTAGTGATCGAGCGGAATACACATCACCAGATTCACTAAGGATAGTACGCCCGATATCATGCACGTGTTGCTCCCCACTCAGGTCCGCGGGAGTTCACCTTTTTCCTGGTGATATGTAGTGTTTGATCTGGTGACAAGAATTGAATGTCAAATTCCACGCTACGTCTGAATCAGTTGGATCGTCTGACTGGCCTGCCCCGATTTCTTGTTGCATGAAAGCGGTGTGCTGCGACAAAATCCGATGCGTGCAACACAATGCCCCTGCAAATACCTGTCACAGCACGCGCCAATCCCGAAAAATGTTGGGAAGTCCGATGGAAAATGCCGATCGCAGCCTTAGTAAAATAAGCCCCTATGTGTGCTGTAAAGGAAATCTACAGCAAAATATTTGTGACAAACTGAAAACACGACTCAGATCCAGCCCTGTGACTGTGATAATCTCTTATTTGTTATCCATGGTCTCCTTCCATTCTTTAATCAAACTTTTATAATTATGCAAAAAAGTTTTTTTAGCATCAGGTTTGCAATCTGCAGTATTTATGAAGGTGTGAATACATGCACAAGGAGTAAAAACATTGGCCAATAACCAATGATCTTAGCTAACCAATTGTTGTCTACCATTCTACAGAGAATTATTTACAAGAGGAACAAACTCTAGGCGATGAGGGAAGTCCCAGCAAATTAAAATTGGTGGCCAGCGACTATTGTTTACCTCTACTTTCGACAAAGAAATGGTAGCATATCTTAACACTTTCAGGACAGCCAATGTAATATACATAGTCAGACATGAGGGGGTTAATAGAGAGATCTGGGATCGAGGTCCTCCCCTTAAGAGACAGAAAATGTACGTCAAAATTCCTTAAGCAATTAACTGGCTTTTTTTGGTAGGCTGAGTTACTGAGGCGCACATGGGGAAACGGATGACATTCTTCATCCTTCATTTAAAAATAGTTGTATGTAAAGAGTATTTTATATCAATAAAATGATGATAAGCTTACAGACACACAGTCCACCTTATAGCTATAGGCTGGTACTAGGTATCTAAGAGTTATGAAGAAATAATTAGTCATGTATTGTGTACTATAAAATTGTAAACGAACATACAGACGGTTTAAAAGCTATATCATGCCTCACTCCATTCACAGTGTATACCCCCATGATTCTTTCAATAATGAACACTGTGCTTAATTTAATCTAGCCATCAGAAATCATGGATGCAAACATATATTCTGTGAACCCACGCCCCGTTCTAATCTGTTCGATCTCTTGCTCTTAAATGTGTTGCTTCATTCTTTACAGAGAGTAATGTGTTTGAACCAAGCCCTGGAACCCACTCTTGTTTTATGGAATGTGAAGTGGAGGGGCAATGATATCAGACGATCACAGTGAACAAATGACAGTCTTCATGGGCAATGTCTTTCTTCACCTATGATGATAACAGACGCGTAACAAAACTTCATTCTTGATACCTGTAGATTTTTACAGAACGATACAGAATGTTATATTTCTGATTTTTGTCAGTTTCAGCATTGATTACTGTACCCAAGTGAAGAAACTTTCCATTTAAGAATTAATGAAAATATGGCTGATATGTGTGGGTTATTGTTTATGTAACTGTCAATGGACCATTTTGATTATAGCTACATGGTTCAGTGTTCCAGTTAATTTAAATGGACCAGGGCCAGTAGCAAGTTCAACTGGTTAAATGCAAAAAGCCGCTTTATATTGGAAGCACTGGGAAGGAATTAATGTAAGACTGAGTTTTTAAACCAATTTCAAGCCTCTTGTTAGCAAGTTCCCAACATCCACTAAAGGCTGTTTCTCTTTGTAAATACAGGCAGTCACCTCTGTCATCGGACGTAGACGATCTGAACTGGCAGGTTTTTTTGCTATAGTCCTCAGCCATTTTTTTCTGGCCTGAGTCATGATAAATAGACAGTCCCGGGTATTCATGCCCATGTCCCTCCGTCTGCCACTCACACCCTGACACACCTAAAGTGGCGTGGCGTTGGATAAGCCCAAGATGCTCTTGGATGGGGAGATTCATGTGCTTTTTTCCACAGGCGAAACTGGCAGAAAAAGACACTATGATCCCCCCTCTGCCAATTAATAAATAGAACCCCATAGTGTTAAAATGCTTTATGGCTTTGTCTTTAAAAAATAAAGATCTACCTTTATATTCGAGGTATAATGCTAGTTTTTCACACACAAAAATGTGCTGAAAACCCAAATCGGCTTATACGCGAGTAAAAATATATACGGTTTATACCAGGTGTTTTGTGGTAAAATTGGCCCGCCTCGGCTTATACTTGGGTCGGCTTATACTGCGATTCATATACAGTAACATTATTTGATAATTCGGCCTCATCAAATTGCAAGAAATATGGGGACCAACTGCTTTTATTACACCCTTCCAAAAATTTGACGTAATAGACTGCCATCGCGGGAGGGGCCAATTGCAGCACTATTAGGCAAGCTTCTGCTCCCGGCATCGAAGCAGTACACGGCCAGAAGAAGCTGATGGTGTTGTTGGCATGCTCAGTGTGTTGAGTAAACAGCAGTGTATACACCTGTTTACACTGTGTAAGGTGGAAGAATAGCTTGAACAAGAGATCGTGGACACTTGTTCAAACTACCCTGTAAGTACATTTAAAAAAATAAAAAGGTTTTTATAAAAGTGAATTAATTAAAGTTAAAGCCTTAAACACAAATATTCCCTATACACATGTAATAAGTGGAAAAAACACAAAATCGTCAAAAAAAACAACAAAAAAAAAAAAAACCCATATTTGTATTGCCCGGTCCATAACAATACGTACTAAATCAGACTCATTGTTGGTAATGGACCCGCTGGTAAACCTGTTATAAAAAAACCTGAAAACTCGCCCCAAATGTAATTTTTCAAGAAAAATCTGCTACCAAAAATCTTCAAAAAAAAGTGATTCAAAAAAAGTATGTGCGCCAAATGGTACACACTGAAAAAAAACCCAACAATAAAAATAAAGCACTAAGGTAGCTGTCACCAAAAACTATTGAACAGTTACACTCCAAAAATATGGCGATGTCAAAACAAACTAAGATATTTCTCCATATTATCTTCAGTGATAACAATTGTAAAAAAATGAAAAAACCCTATATAAATGAGGTATGAACCGTATATAGTGAACCTATAGAATAAAGAGCATTAGATAGCGTTACGGTTACGAACAAAACAGAGACGCCAAATAAGAGAAAAGAAAAAAAAAGATAGGAGAGAAGGGACGGGAGAAACAAAGAAAAAGGAATTGGCCAAATGTTTCTTTTGGAAAAATTCCAGAGTAATAAAGATCAAAATAAATAAGCGGGAAGACCAATAAATGAGAAGTAAGGGATAAAAGGCATCTAAGTGAAAAAAAAGCTTCATAGTCAATAACGAAAGAAGAGCACGAGGAAAAGAAGAAAAGGGGGAAAGACTTCTTTGTATTTGTCCCAAAATACGAACAGTAAAATGGACTTTCATACATTCAAGGTAAACTCATCTCTATACCTAAACTGAGTTAGTTAAATCACTCTGCGACAATAGCCTATAGTCATCAAAAAAGTGTAAGCATAAGTCAAGCAATCGCTGATGGCAGCAGCTTCCCCTTCGATGCCCCGGCTGTTGCCACTACAGCAGGTTAACCACCATATGGGGGTATTTATTATAACACGGGGGGATTGGTATCAATTTTGAGGAAAGCGTGTTGGTATTTTAATCACTGAGACTTTGTAAATTTTTGAAAAACACATTCTTTAGACACTAAAAAAATTAATTTGAAAATGCATCCGATTTGTTTTAACACATGTTAACAATTAAAGGTTAGCACGTTCCATAAAGTTGTTTTTACGTACGTTAGAGGGTATAGTTTTCTAATAATGGGGGTAATTATGGGGTTTTTACATTTATTAGCCTCTCAAAGTGATTTGTGCAAACTTGAGCAGGTCCTCAATAGCAGGATGGTTAGCGTTTTTTATGAAATGTTAAAATCGCACCTACGTTAAAAGCCCTAACATTTACAAAATGAGAGAATGCCATAAAAAACATGTCACACTAAAACAAGACATGAGTGACATGTTCGTTATTAAGTTATTGCCGGTACTGACTATGTATGGAAAAGTAGCAAACATTTTGGAAGTTCGAAAATCAAGAATTTTCTTCCCAAATTTTCACCAAAATCTATTTTTCATACAATAAATGCAAAACTAACACACAAATTTTTACAACTAACACGAAGTACAAAGTGTGAGAGAAAAAATTTCAAAATCACGTGGTAATAGTTAAAGCGTTTTCAAAGTTGTAACCATTTAAAAGGACATAGGGCAGAGTTGAAAAAAACATGGCCGTGTCAGGAAGGTGAAAAGTGGTTCGGAGAAAGGATTGTGGTTCTTCCACATAAACATTTGCATAACACCATAGAGGAGTGGGGAAAGCTCATGTTTCAAAAGTTAATAAACAACATATCAAATAACCTTAAATTACATCCTGTGGTCAATAGGTTGTGTATACATGGCCACTATTTAAAGGAACTTACACCAGGATCAAGTGTGTGCTACATGCTGGTAGGGTCCACTGCTCGGCAAGACGTGATTTGTTATGCCCTGTTTTTACAAAAAAAGGTATTAAATACCAAATGAGCATGAGGAGCTGTGAGCCAATACAAGCCGGAGCGCGGAGCTTCAGGCCTATTTGCCCTTTTTTTTTGGTCAACAAAACAAAAGGGTCTTCCAAACCTGCAAGAAGTGTGAATCCGCCATTTTTAATCCTGCTTGTACGGTAGAGGTTTCTTAACAGAAAGGCAAGGTAGCTGGACGCGCTATACGCACTTCTTATTTTTTTTTTACTTGCCAGTAATAGAGATATACACTGTAATTGTCTTTATTACCAGAAAATTCACTTGTGTCAAGGTAATTTTTTTTTTAAAGAAAATACAAGTGATTACATTCTCTTAGCACTCCTTCTCGAAAAAAAACCCTTTGGTGTCAAATAAAAGATTTCAAGATTTCCAACTGCTACATGGCTACATGACACTAGCAAGTTTGAGCATTTAAAGCCCAGTACAATTGTCGATGCCTCCCCTTTCTTCCAAAGGAGCCACGCCCACTTCCGTTAACATACAAGAAATAGCATAAGATTTTGGCGATAATTGCTGCTATAAGTATAAACTAATATCATATTTGGTCAGAAACATATCAGTAAGTTACAAAGACACAAAAACTTGCCAATACACCACTGATGGTCCCCTCCGATCCAACATCACGGGCTGGCCGTGTCATACCACGTGATACAAATCACGTGACAGGTCCCGTTCATGTGATACAGAGCGTGTGTTGTACAGGGTCGCTGAGCAACCACAACCAACAGAACTTCCTTGATGCATGGTGGTACAAAACATGAATATAATAAAAACGGAAGAGGTGAGACGGAAGTCATAATAAGAGGAACTGACATCGGCGTCGCAGCGAAGATCACAGGTCAATGATCACCGGAAAACAAGTTCAGGAGAATTGGACGTGGATCACCGCGGCAAGGTCGAGATGCTCCTCCTACATCAGGTATGGGGTATTAGATCTAGAGGGAAGACAATAATAACAGTAGGCACACTTCAATATGAGAATATGAACATACAAAACCCACTAGTGAGTATTTAAAATGTTATCAAGAGACATAAAATATATTAAAAGAAAAATTTGCGGACAACAGGAATGAAGTGATGATGGTGAGTGGGTAACGGTATAATATCATCGCCCACAAGACCATCATCAATAGGCGTATAGAAGTTACCAGTCAAGAAATTGTTATTTAATAGCCGGATTGGCGCATTTTAGAGGGGAAACATCGGGACTTATGAGATCAATAGTGGTACATTAGTTCCCTTCTCCTGTTAAGACCATTGGGATAGCAGGTAGACAAAGAAAAAATCCAAAAAGCCTCTCTATTCGCCAAACGAGCTGTCATGTTGCCCCCCCTTGCATTTGCATGGACTTTTTCTATGGCATAAATGGTAAGAGAGCTGACATCTCCCTGGTGGACCGCCATGAAGTGTTGCGATGCACCAGAGAGATTGCGACCACTAGGATTTGCAATATCACGGACATGCTCAAGGAATCTGGTCTTGAGCTTTCGTGAAGTATGTCCGACATACATCAGATTGCAAGAATTGCAGCATATGGTGTATATCACATTCGTTGTATTGCAATTTAGGAATTTTTTGATGGTAAACGTTTTCAAACCATCACTGGAAGAAAATGTCTTTCTTCCATTCTCCACAAATTTACATGTCTGGCAACGAGTGGCTCCACATCTAAAAAATCCCTGAGTGGAAAGCCAAGTTGGTTTGGATTGTATAGAAAAAAGCGAGGGGGAAAGTAAATTCCCTAGGCTTTGGCCTCTTCGGGAGACTACCTGACATCCGTTTTTGAGGATGTTTTCAAGTATGGGATCCGCTTTAAGCAAGTGAATATGTTGTTTAACAATATTAGAGATAGTTTTAAATTGAGAACTATATTGTAAAACTAGTGTCGGTGTCTGGAAAGAGTCTTGGCGTTTTCTATTGGAGTGAGCTGTAGCGTCTTGAGGGTGGATGAGATTATATCTATTTCTATTACATGCCCCAGTGTCTATTACATGCCCCAGTGTACGCTCTCCTTAGTGTCCACTGGGGATGACCTGTGATCTTCGCTGCGACGCCGATGTCAGTTCCTCTTATTATATACCTTGATGTTTGGAGCCCGGCTGGACCGTGAACTTTTTCTCTTGCGCCATTTATGTTCCCCGGGCAGAAGGGGAGGTCCGTGCCGTACTCAACACTGAAGGTGGAGGTGAGCTGGCAAACTTTTTTCTGTTCACTATATGTTGATACTCTGCAGCCGTGTACTCCCTCCCTCTTTTTCCACGTTGACGACAGACACTTTTTATCTTTGCGGACTTGGATTTGATTTATACATATACATGTTTAATTATGAACAGAATTGAACGTGCAGCGGAAGTTTTTTCCAGCCAACATGATGCACGGGGACCACATCCGGGAACTGGAGATAATTATAAAATACTCGAAAAGTTGATGGAACACGAAACACGTGTCTGGTGGGATCAAACCACCCTAAAAGCATATATTGAGAGAGAGTTTATTCCAAGGGGGCTACGCCTCAAAAAGATCCCTTCAATTGTGTACTCGGAGGAGTTTATCACAGACTGGAATGCCATCTTATCGGAATGTTCAATGAAACTCATGAATTTGATTATTGTCAATGAGGAGACAAAGCTGAAGGAGTTACAAGCAGATGTCAACAAGGCTAAAGATAACTTGAAACTCACTCTTACACAACAAGATTTCGATTTACAAATACAACAATTGCAGCAACATATCACCAGTCTTGAGGAAAAAATTGCATCCTCCAAAAAATCAAAATTTCAACGGGACGAATTCGACTATGACAACCACCAGGTGTATGAATGGGGAAGGTGGGAGAGACCACCCTATACCCCACGGTCAATCCTCAGGAACCCAAACCAAAAATATCGTAGGGACAAATCCCAGAAAGTAGGCTTTCTTTCCTCTGACCAGGACTCCTCTGAAAATTTGACTCAGGAATCTGAATCCGAGCAAAGTATCTCTACCCCCAGAAACGTGTCTTATTATAAGAAAAAAAGAAACAGGAAACCTTCAAAAAACGCAGAGGGGGGCGGAAACACCGAAGGAACCCATGGCATCCCCTCCTGGACACTCAGAAGCAAGAAACCAAAATAACTGATTTAGATGTAGTCAATTTATCTGGACACACTCTTTCCCCTAACCAGATTAAGGTTCTCTCATTAGGATTAAACTTTGTACCTGATAAAGATATTGATATGTATAATACCATCTGTGATATTAACAAATTTGTTAGAGATCTAACTGTCAAACGTCATTTTTATAATACAGATGAGGGCTCTATTTCCAATCCCAGGGGTCAACAAGTAAGTGGAAATATTTTCTCTACCCTTGATTTTCGGGACCAATGTACACTACATAGCCTGGTATCCCTTAGTGATAATGATGTACTTTCTATGTGTGACAAACCATCTAATGACTTTAAGGTGAAGAACCCAAGGTTCTACCCGATTAATTCCAGGGCAGAATGTATGGACCTGTTTCAGGAGAGGTTGGAGCGCGACCTCAAAACGCTACATAACTCTCTCCATGAACGCAGGGTTCACAATCTCCCTCCTCCTCTGAGACAGGCCCTTAGGGATATTCTCAACTGGCAAGATGTCATAATTAAGATGTCTGACAAGGGGGGCTCAGTCGTGCTTATGGATAAACCCATGTATAGAGAACAAATTTTAACCCTCCTTAATGACTCCTGTACGTATAGAAAACTAAGAGAGAACCCATCTAAATGCTTTAATAACGAGCTTAAGAAATTACTTGGGGAAGGGGTGGCCCTGGGTGCCCTTACACATAGCCAGTCTGAGCAGATCTTCACGGAGGACCCTGTGATACCCATAATCCATGGTCTCCCAAAAACACACAAAGGGATTACACCTCCACCCATGCGCCCGATTGTCTCGGGCATCGGGTCCTTCAGTGAGAAGCTGTCCAGCTGGCTTGATTGGGTTCTGCAACCCCTAGTACGACGAGCCCCCGGTTTTCTCCAAGACTCACGGGATGTACTGCGAGCCCTCGACAAAATTGATTGGAAGACCAACTTCTGTTGGCTCAGTTGTGATGTAGTATCACTGTATACTTCTATTCCCCACAATATTGCCATCAGGGCACTTCAATTCCACCTAGATAAATATACAGACTATACATCAGAATTCAAGGAGTTTGTGATCACAGCCTGTCATTTTCTCATTACACACAATTTTTTTATGTTTGACAATTCTTTTTATTTACAGACAGAGGGGGTGAGCATGGGGGCGAAATTTTCGCCCTCCTTGGCGAATCTCACGATGTCGTGGTGGGAGGAGCTTGCTATTTACTCCCCCGACAATATTTTCTGGGATTGCATTGAGTGGTATGGCAGGTACATCGACGACATTCTTATTATATGGCGTGCGGATGTGCCTGCCATACCACTCTTTGTGAATTACATTAATGACAATGGGTTTAATTTGCGCTTCACGTATACATATCACCCCACTGATATATCTTTCCTTGATCTATCCTTACGAGGTGTTGTTAATGAAAAAATCATCACCAAATCTTATCGGAAACCGACGGCTGGAAACACGATCCTACATGCCGACTCACAACATCCACCACACACTATACAAGCCATACCTATGGGGGAACTGGTAAGGGCAAGAAGGAACTGTAGTGACATATCAACTTTCCATGAGGAAGCTGCACAGGTGTGTGAGAGATTAAAGAATAGGGGCTATCCCCAGTGGACACTAAGGAGAGCGTACACTGGGGCATGTAATAGAAATAGATATAATCTCATCCACCCTCAAGACGCTACAGCTCACTCCAATAAAACGCAAGACTCTTTCCAGACCACCGACACAGTTTTAACAATATAATTTCCTCAATTTTAAAACTATCTCTAATATTGTTAACAATCATGTCACTTGCTTAAGGCGCGATCACATACTTGAAAACATCCTCAAAAAACGGGTTCAGGTAGTCTCCCGAAAGAGCAGCCAAGCCTAGGGATTTTACTTTCCCCGCTCGCTTTTTATCTATACAATCCAACCACATTGGCTTGCCACTCAGGAATTTTTTATAGAATGTGGAGCCACATCTGTGCTCAACTGTAATTTTGTGCGAGAGATGAAGACCAATGTCTTTCTCTCCAGTGATGGTTGAAACACGTTTAACCATCCAAAATTCCTAAATTGCAATACAACATGTGATATACAACCATCTGACATGCAATTCTATCTAACGATTTGATCGTGTACATCTTTTCACTAAAGCTCAGACAGATTCCTTGAGCATGTCCGTATATTGCAATCCTAGGTGTCGCAATCTACTCTCGGTGATCGCACACACTTCATGTGGTATCCACCGGGAGATCAGTCCTCTCTTATATCCATCGTGTAATTGCCTATAAAGCCTCCATGCAATCAAGGGGGGCACATACAGCTCGTTTTGCAATCAGAGAGCTATTTTGGATTTTTTCTTTTGTCTTACCCGCTATCCAATGGTCTTACCAGAAAGGGAACGTAATTACCACTATTGATCTCATAAGTCCACCGTATGTTTTCCTCTAAATGCGCCAAGCCTGGCTATCTAAATAACAATTTTCTTGACTGGTACTTCTATAACGTCTATTGATTGATGGTCTTTGGCGATGATTTATAACGTTACCCACTCACCAATCATCCACTTTCTTCCTGTGTCCGCCAAATTTTTCTTTTAATATATTTTATGTCCTCCTGATAGCATTTTGAAATACCTCCCCATGAGGTTTTTGTGTGAGTTCTTTTATATCTCATATTGAATGCTGTAGCCTACTGTTATTAATTGTCGTCCCTCTATATCTATAACCCCATACTGATGTAGGAGGAGCATCTCTACCTGTACCGCGTGATCCCTCCGAATTCTCCCACTTGTATTATTCTGTTTTGCTGCTACTCGCTAGTGGACCACTTTCATCATACTTGATATACTTTCGCGCTCACCCTGATCACGTTTCTATAGTGCTTTCGTCTCACTTCTTTTCTTATAATCAGTTTGGTACCACCATATGCATAAGGAAGTTCTGTTGGTGGTGTAGGATTTCTCGAGCAACCCTGTTAAACACACGCTCTGTATCACATTGACTGGGCCTTACGAATGATTTAGTGTAATCACAGTGGTATGAGCCCGGCCGGCCCGTGATGTTGATCGGAGTGGACCATCATGATGTGATATGGCAAGTTTTTTTGTGTCTTTGTACTGTACTGATATGTTTTTCTGACCAATACTATATTACGTTTATTCTTAAGGCAGCAATTATCGCCAAAATTTTATGCTATTTCTTGTACTGTTAACGGTGGCGGTGGCTCCTCCTTTGAGAAAGACAAGGGGAGGCATCGACAATTGTACTGGGCTTTATAATGCTCAATACTTGCTAGTGTCATGTAGCCATGACTACGGTCAAATGCCACTGTCCTAAACCGTAGAACACGCTTGACTGGCTTCTAAGTGGATTTTAAAAAGGTTTTGTATTTGCTATGAAATAAAGAATACCTTGATGTTTGGAGCCCGGCTGGACCGTGAACTTTTTCTCTTGCGCCATAAATATATATCAGCAGTAACTTCTACCCCTGAGGAAGTCTCCTAGCAGGAGACGGAACGCGTGGGGAGCCCTCCACCCCCTCCACCTTCATTCCGTTACCTCATTCAGTGATCTTTTTTCCACCGACCGGAACACCATGGTTCCATGTGCAGCGTAATGTATCTAGGCCTCATGTAGGACCCGTGTACCTTTGTACAACATGCACTTTAATTACGTTTATCCTCTTGTCCACTAATGGGACTAGCCAGCACATAGTCAGGTGTTTACAAGTTATCCTCGGGAATACTATATTCAGTGTGTGAGGGGGTGTTGTTGGTGTATACTTACCCGTGTAACCAACGTGGCATTTTTTGTATGTACTTTGTACTTTTTAATTGATTTTAATCGTGAGTTTGTCTTGTACATTATCTGTGGTAACCCAATAAAGATTGTTTCATATTTTTTGTACCTTGCCCTATGACACACTGGTTTTTGCTTGTGGTCTGTACAAGACTCGCAGGGCATTGGTAGTCATAGAAACGCACTGGATTCGATTCAGGGACACCTACTCCCAGGTTAGGTGGCGCTGCTTTTTTATATCTACTTTATACCTCCGTGGTTTTTTATGCATACTATCATTTTTGTAGGATGTTATGGGGCTTTGAACGTCAGGTGCAATTTTTCATATTTTCATTAAAAAAGCTAAATCCTGCTATTGAGGGACCTGCTCAGGATTGAAGTCACTTTGAAAGGCCTAAATAAAAGTAAAACCCCATAAATTACTCCATTATAGAACCTACACCCCTCAATGTACGTAAAACAACTTTTATGAAGTTTGTTAACCCTTTAATTGGTTTACAGGGGTTAAAACAAAATCGGATGCAAATGAATGTGTTTTTCATAAAATGTACAAATTCTCAGTGGATAAAATACCAAAACGCTCCACAAAATTTGATACCCAATCCCTCCCGCGTATAACAATCCCCCATATGTGGTGGTAACCTGCTGTATGGGCACACACCAGGGCATCGAGGGGGGCTGCGCTATTCAGAACAGATTATGCATTGTCACTTTATAAGGGCTATACAATCTTTATTTTTTTTGGCAATTTGGACATAAGGGCTTATTTTTTGCGACATGAGATGCACTTTACAAATACTTCATTTTAGTGGGTCTGTAGCTTTTTGATGAGATTTTATTAACTCTTTAATGTATGCAGGAAAACAAATTGTCAATTTTGGGTTTCTTTTTTTGTATATTTTGGGGGTCGTACACCATACACTAAACATACTATAATATTGTTATTCTATAGATCACTACGATTACGGTGATACCTCATTTATATAGTTTTTTTATATGTTTTAAATTTTACAGGAAAAAACGAATATAAAGAAAATCTCATTTGTTTTTGCATCGCCATCGTTTCAGAGATGTAACTTTAATATTTTTGCGTTGACAAAGCTGGTTTATGGCTTATTTTTTATGTGTTGGGTTGTCGTTTTCAGTGGTATCATTTTGGCGCACATAAATTTTTTTTGATCACATTTTTGTTTAGGGATTTTATGAAAATTAACATTTTTGGCGAGTTTTTCAGGTTTTGTTTTTACGGAGTTCACCGTACAGGTCCAATAATGTTTCTGACTTATTTTAAAGATTGTTACGGACGCGGCGATACCAAATATGTGGGGGGTTTTGGTGATTTTCCGTTTTTTTTTTACTTTATTAGATGTGTATAGGGAATGTTTGTGTTTAGGGGACTTTAACTTTATTTAATTTACAAGTGTCAAACTAGTGAAGGTTCAGAAGCAAACTGAAAGTTTATTAAACCTAAACCCTGATAATCGAACCACATGTCGGAACAGACATGCAATCTCATAGCAATTAGAGGGATTAAACATTGACTAGGGTATTGGAATTTGAGAATTTTTCTTCTATTTTCTTTCATGCGGCCAAAACCCCTTTAGGATGCTGCACACAAATATTTACTGGGATACTAAACAAAACTACTACTTGGGAGTACAAAATGTGAGTGGTTTAATTAGTGGCACTGCAGTGGGCTCCTCTCCCTGACACTTATCAACCGATGAGTGTCACATAATGATTTCACAACACAAACACCCCACACAAAAACAACAATCACAAGCAGTCACAAAACAGCACACTCACCGAATGGGGACACAAAGAGAAACACGGCAAAGGACAACATAACAACCACACACCCCGGACAAAGCAAAACAAAACACGCCTGCCATGCACAAGTGCTGAGGGTGAGAAGAGGTTGTTTTGAAGCTATACAGAGGTAAGTAAATATTTTGTTTGTGGTACATAATTGAACATACCTTCAAGGGGGGCCCTGTAGTATAGGATTGGTAGGAGAGGTGTTTTAATATAACGCCCACTAATGTGAAAGGCTGAGTTTATATAATACAGTGGGGTCCTCCAGGTTACAGCTTTGTGTCATATACTAGCTCCTACATGGCACGTGTGCATACGCAGTAATTAAGGGGGGATAGACTGACATTTAGGAAAGCATCGGGAGTCCTTGACGTATAGTTGTAAATCCAGAGGACACTATTGTTTTCTAAGTGCCAGAATAAAAGATATTTCGATAACCTAGGGCACCTGTGCTGAGAAGTAAATAGATATAGTGCTTGCCAATTCAAAGAAAATTGATGCAAATTCTAAACAAAACAAGTTTTTTCACATTCACGGCCAGGTTTAGGTTCCTTAAAAAGACGTTGCCTGTGAAAAGAATTATCACTACAGTTCACTCACCCTCTTCAAGAATATCATAATACACAAAAACAAAAGGGGTGCTGTCTGTGTAAGGACATCTATCTTGTGTTGGCAAAGAAATTAATAAAAGAGGATACTAAACTTATACAATCATCAGATTTACTTTACAGATCATCATAGTATAACTGTCTGTTTTGGTTATTGTTTTTATGGTTTTTTCCTATTTATTGTATTAATTTAGCAGATTTTTGTTTTTTATTATATTATTTATCATTATTAATGGTATATTTGGTAATTTATGGTGGTGGAAGGTAGGTCAGCACAATATGGTGCTGCATAATATGTACTTTAGTGTTGTGACTGGGCGAATCTTAATTTTAATCTCGTACGTTTTTTGCTTAGTTCTTTTTTGTGAAGCTTTATCTGTGCAATTCAACTTGTCTCCCGAAGTGGTTACCTTGGTAAATTGACACAAGACAAACGTTCCCACAACTCATCTGGTAGCGTCTCTATCCTCTGATGCTCTGGTCGCAATTCCGTGGAAGTGGAGGCTTTGAGTTAACGCGTGGGGTGTAGAGTCTCTGTTTTGGGCACTTTGGTGGCGTTGCAAAGGTTGGACAAACCCAATGTTCCATTTTTTGTGAATGGATGATACATTAGAACATGGGTTTATCTCAGTTATCGGGGAATTCGGTCAGAAAAACAGGGGAGGAATAACAACATAGCATTTCCTTAATGTAACAGTACACCTAGAACCTAGGCCGTTTATGAAGAAGGAGATCCATCACCTCATCTAGAAGGATATAGTCTCATCAAAGACAGGATACGCTTTAAAAGCCTTGATGCCTTTCTTATACACACAAAAAAAACTCTAAAACTCCCTTTTTTATTACACCCTGGCCAAACCCTTATCATCAAGCGTGTTTCATCATTTTGCAAGACTCAAACACACACGAAAAGTATAACAAAGAACAGGGGGGGGGACAGTGAAAACTAAGTTTGTTTGTATTATTAATAAACGGGGAAATAAAAATTCTGGAGACAGGGATTTAGGTCTAAGTACTACTATATCTGTGATAGGGAACAATTTTCACCCGACTATGGGCCAAAAAAAAAAAAAAAAAACATTTGTCAAGCACCACCAGAATTTCCTCAAGGGAGAGGTTGCAGCTGTGTATTTTCTCCACTAAACCAACTAAAAAGAGTAACAAAACTGTTGGTGTTTCTGATTTATTTAGAATATTGCACAAAGAAACAAGGCATCTAGGCACAAAGGAACAAGCTAGAGGACATAAGGATCCCCACCACCATTCCACCACCAAATTTTGAATCAATTTATATTTATTACTAAATTATGTCAAAACAGGGCTGCTTATGTGTCTTTCAATAAAATGTTTTCTAGTAGTAATATTATATAATTTTTCTCTTCTTTCAAATTCAAATCATTGAGCTAGAGCACGAGGGAAAATATAAAAAGAATCCATAGGTAATAAAGAGGACTTTTTGATTTGAACAAAAAAGCAGAGACATCAATTTTCAAATAACATCACACCACCATTAGAACCCTGTAGGATGAATCATCCGGGGTACTCCTGCAAACCTCCTTTATTAATAACGCCCTCACTTCCTAAAGTTTCTCTCTCTCTTTTCTCCTCCACTCTTCTCTCCTAAAGTTTTCTCCCGTCAGCTGTCATTTTTCACTTACTGAAATATTTAACCATCGTTTTTTCTTTTGCCTTCCTTGACATTTAAACATGTGTAAGATACTTTCCACTATTGAAACCTTTTTTAGGCTGTGTGCCATGAGGTTTTTTTTTCATTTTCATGTGTAGACCTTTAGTTTAACTTATAATCTCTTTGTCTGCCTCAGTTTTTTAGTTAATATGCACGTAAAAAAAAGCCTCTATAAGAAATTACTTTTATTTAATATTGATACACTGGCTCAGAATCTTCTCTGAACAACGTTTCTTACAAAAATTCTCCCCTTACAAAAACTTATCCTAAAATGCAGCAACCAGAGAACCCCGCTTTAATTCCCTCTTTTCCCCCACAATTCCTACTGTCCCATGATAGAATCGAATTTAAAAATATAAAAACTCTTCTATGCTTTGGCACTCCTACTAAACACCCACAGATCGCAGCAAGCAAATAGCAATACCCACCTCTAAACTACTTGCAATCGCGACAATTTAATTAACCTTTCACCATGGCCAATGTCAGCCAGAGCTGCCGGCCGGCCATCTTTGTCCCAATAGTCCTTGCCTGAGAGTATAAGAACCTATATAAAGTTTTGGTATGGCTAAAACATCCCGAGCCAAAAAAAAAGTACATTTGTAGAGGTTCTTGGTGGAGGAGATTGTGAGCGCACGTGGAAAGCCATAAAACTGAGCCCCACAGAAAGTAACGCAAAATGGAGAACACTTGGAATTTTAAATTGGCAGCTTTCACAGGATATCAGCATGGAATAATAAATAATGATGGTCCTGAAAGTAAAAACCAAAAAATAAGAAGTAAGGATACGCATAAAAACAGAAGCCCTCACCAACAAGCAGGCTCGAAATCTGAAAAAAAAAGTTATATGCATTTTTTGAGGTGAGAACAAAAAATTTCATCACACAAAAATCCACTGGCGCCGGCCCTTACGGGTAAAAAAACGCGTAGCTCACATTGCAGGCCTCCATTACAATATCTGCGTTTGCAAACGCAAAGTGGGACAGCGCCCCAAAAGAAGCCCCCCCAAAACTAGACACACCTTTCCAGACTTAAGATAAATGTCCCCCATTATGATAGATCACTTACGTTTCTGTGTAAACGCATCTGCTAAGCTCCTCCCTGCAGCCTCTGAATTCAATTGCTGCATGTGAACACAGCCAAAGAAATTTTTGTTGAATTGCTTCAAACTTCAGTAAAAACATATGCAGTTTTTAACATTTCTGTGCAGTTTTGGAAATGTTTCAGAATGCATTTCAGAAGGAAAGTACTGAAATGCAGAAAAAATGCATCTAGAAAAACGCATGCGATCGGTTTATCAATCGCATGCATTTCCCTGGAAAGGCATGTGCGTTTGGGCCGAGCACCTCCCCGTGTGCGCTAGCGTCGCGTTAAGACGGACGCCTAGCGGTACGTGTGACCGCGGCCTAAACTTACTTACAAATCCTTCATGCATTTTAAAGAATTTTTGAAAGCTTTGGCATATGCGGACAACAAAATAATCTGTGTATCTAAAGTAAGCAGATAATCACATGTGTCACAATGAAGACTGGTTAATCTGCCTGTGGTAGGTAACACCTGCTTTGTGTTCACTGTTGAAGTTGCAAAGCCATGTCAGAGCACCGCTATCAGAACAGATGCTTCTTCTCAGGAGGTCTCCTACTGCTTCCCAATGGAGAAAGAACTGTTACAGTAGTCATTTGTGAGAAAGTAAATTGCCCTGTAAGTCCTGTCCTTAAAATGTGCAGTTTTTAAAAATTTAAAGCAAAGAAATAATTTTTGTTATGTTAAGGTTCAGCTTCTGTGCACAGTAGTGAAGGCTCTGTCTGACATATGTACACAATATTATCCCCAATAAGCAATCCTTGTGATGTAGAAAGCTGCCATAAGCATGAAGCCATTTTCCTCCAGAAATGCTGCTTAGGCCGCATTCACATGCAACATATGAATTGCGTTTTGAATTATACAGTTTGATTATGTCTCTACTTAGAACACAACATCATATGCTTTTAAAGGGAGCCAGTTTTGCAATTACTTTAAATGGGACCCACGGTGTCAGGTTCATTAAGGGTGCAGTCACACGTACCGCTTTGACTCTCTTTAGAAACGGGGCATACCATGGCCCAATCGCATATGTGTTTCTATGGAGACTCCTGCTGCGATCACCTATTGAACTAAGACTGTGGTCACACGTTCCGCTACCGCTGTCTTCATAACGCAACACTAGCGCACAGGAGGCGGGCCCCGGTGTCTTGCATTGTTCAAAAATGTATGGCAACAGCTGAAGAGAGATTTGCCTAGATAAACAGCTGTTAATACTTGCATTTACAAAATGCAAGTAAACACATAGGTTAACACATTTTTTGGATTCTGACTTGCGTCGCTTTATATGGTTATAACTTTTAAACACTGTTACTTATCAAAGCGATTCTGAGATTGTTTGTTTTTTCCTCACATGTACTTCATTTTAGTGGTAAATATTAGCTGATAAGTTTTGCGTTTATTTCCCAAAAAAATTTCCCAAATGTCTACTTTACATTTTTATCATTTCTGAAATGTCTGGATAATTTATTTTGATACATAGCTTACAAATTGAATAGCGATTTTGTTTTTCTTCCATATTTTCAAAAATCTTTTTGGGGATAAATACTGTTTTGAATAAAATTTTAAATATTTAGCATTTAAGCTCCCCTATATAACCAACCCATTTTCAAATCTGCACCCCTCAAACTATCAGAAACAGCTTTTAGGAAAGCGTTAACCCCTTGAGAACTTCATAGTAATTGAATCAAACTGGAGGTGAAATTTAGTACAGTTAGGCCCCTTCCATACTAGCGTTTTTCATGCGCGTGTTCCGCATTTTTTTTTTTTGCAGGAGTGTTACCATTTTGGGGTTGGTATTCCCTATTGTTGAAAATTTATGACCTTTTTTGAGGTCAGGAGTTGAATAGCATCAATTCTGTACTGGATTTTTTACTTTCCTTTTTTTTTTTTTTTTGGTGTCAAACATATAGCCTAATAATCATGGTATCTTCTTTTATTCTAATGGGTCGGAAACCCAATTACTGGGCTACCAGACATGATATTTTTGTCTATGTTTACTAAAATTTGCCAATCTACAAAGCCTAATGTGGGGGATAAACTATCATGTTTGCAATCGCCGTAGAGTTGAATGTGAGCGAGCACTTAAAAAGGCTCTGTTGTGGTGCTCGTTATTCGAGAAAAATTTTTTCCCGATGCTCGAGTGCTCATCTCGAATAACGAGTCCCAGTCAATGGGTGACTCGAGCATTTTTCAAGGGGACCAAGGTCTGCACCAGGAAGCTTGGCCAAACACCTGGGAACCTCGAAAAGGATGGAAACACCACGGGAAATGGACAGGAAAAGAAACGCCAGGGACAGCATGCATAGGATGCCTGTGAGGCTGCTAATCGCACCATTATGGCCAAAATTATGGGCACAGCATGGCCATGACAGAGTTGACCGATGAGGCAGATAGCATCTAAACATCCAATAATTGACCCTGACACTATAGGGGACGAATGCAGAGGCAGCGGCAGGGCTATAAGAGGTGTCATGGCGACATATCCTAAATGGACTCAGGCTTCAAACAAAATTGGGTGGCAGAGAGGAACCAAAGGAGTGTGAGCAGAAAAATGATTTCTATGTCAACAAAAGGTTGACGGTATATTTAGTCGATAACACAGCATGGTGGCGACCATCATAGTGACCAAGTTCCATAACGTATCTGGGTGAAACACCGAAACGAAAATGAGCCTGTACCAGCTCGTTTGATAACGGGACGACCATGCATGTGGGAGGCCAGCCATGGAGACGACCTTTCATGATTAAGATCGACCGGATATGGGACATTCACTATTGCGCTTCTATGATTGAAACTTCAAGGTCTCCAGCCAATGGTGGCGACAGATGGCCGAGTTCCTTATGTATTTGGTGAAACACCTGAAAAATTCTGGCCTGACGACCACAGCCTAATTTGATTAGAGGGGATGATGTGCTGTAATAATCCTTCGTGCTCAAGCGTCTGGGGTATAGAGAGTTGAAAGGTTGCGCCATGGGAGGAAATTGGTGGAATACCGCGTTTGGAGAGGTAGACAAAAAATGGCACAGGAAACAGCAGGGGCAAGCATGCATGGGATGCCTCTGAGGTCTGCCTAATCTTGGGATGGAGTTGGCGGTCCACTGCCAGTGCGAGATTTCGCCTGTCCAATGCCCCTGTTCTCGGTTCCCCTCCCCACCCAAAATGGGGGGCCAGAAGCGTTTACTTTGAAAAATGTTAATTTAACGAAAGCAGGCGGGGGCTCGTTTTGAATACTTTCACCTAGGAATAAATGGAATAGCATAGCGGTTCTATTTTATAATAGTTTTTTCGTTAAAATGGTGTTCCATGATTAAGAGCGCAGTATGGGGCATCCATAGTGCGCTGCTATGATTGCAACTTCAGGTCTCCAGTCATGGCGGCGACAGTATGGGCCGAGTTGTTCCATTGTTATATGCGTGGAACACCCGAAGATTCTTCCTGACACAGCTCGTTGATAAGGGGGAACTCATGTAGATGGAGCAGTAGGTAGTAGTGAAGATTAAGAGGTGCTGCTTAGGTTTAAACTATGTTAGTTAGTTGGATCTTGGTGTGGATGGAGCTGCTGGCGGTCCACTGCCAGCGGAGCTTTCGCCTGTCCAAGCCGTCTTCTCGGCTCCTCCCCAAACAGCATTCTCTAAGAACCCTTTTGTTATAGATCAAGTGTGAGTAGCGTTTCGTTATAAGTTTTGGGTTATGGCGGGTTGAGGGATAGTGTAAACAGATGCGCAAGAAGCACTGAAATAAAAATAATATCGGTAAATATAAAAGTTTGCCAGTATATTTGTGTGGATAACACCAGCAGGGTGGCGACAAAGTTAACAAGTTTGAGTGTGGAGAGCCATGAAAACAACCCAAAATTCTGCCTACACAGCTTGTTTTGATAAAGGGGACGAGTGTATGGAGGGCAGCTATATGGACGACTTTTGGAGGCGCTATGGAGACGGAGTGGTGGTGTGAGAATGGTAGATACTGTAGATGGGAGGACTGGGAGGCAGCTAAAAAAGACACGTTTTGTGGAGGTGCTATGAGCATCTTATGGAGACAATTTAATTTTGGATAGTGGTCAGTAATTGTGGGGCAGTCCCAAAAAGTTTTCAAACTAGAGGAGCGATAAAATTAAATAGGGAGAGGGGGGGATCAGAAAATTTTTCTCCAGAAAAAATTTTAAATAAGATGTAGATGCCTGTATGTGGCACTCGCCAAAAATTGTTTTTAAACAGAGGACGGGTAGGTTGCCCTTCCAGAAAAAATTAGCATACATAGATTAATACTATAAGCTTAGAGCCAGTTTGGGCCTGGCAAAAAAAATAGCCATTTCTCTGCATTAGTGTAAAACCAAAGAGGAAGGAGAAGGAGGAAAATGAGGAGTATGAAGTGGCATAAAATAATATTCAGGTTGTTGAAGCTTTCTTCCAACGGTGTGGAAATGGAACAATCCAGGAGAATTCAGGCTTTATTTCAATCTTGGATAAGGCGGCTGCTCCGTCCAGCGCTGTCAGTCGACAGGAGCGTGTACGCTTATCGTGTGATGATGACCACACAGCTGCATGAAACCCGCTTCGGTACAAAACACTGCTAGCGGAGGGCAGGTCAAGACTTCACCAAGGACCGTACAGGCCATTCGTGCCCACCACTGTCCAGCTTTTGAACCCAGTGAGTTGTAGGGAACTGTGGTGATCTCATTTAGGACGATGTCAGGCTACGTAACTCCCTGCTACCATTCTTTCTGTAAAATCCCACCTCACTTAACTGCCGAGACTGGGGACAGAACATACTGCCCTCTAGCCGGCATAGTGACTGTCAGAAGGGAAATACGGTTTCAGCTTGTTGTCACCAGGCGGGCCTGCTGGTATTCAGTAGCATTCAATCTCACACACTTCCTTATCCTCGCCAGGGATGGAGAGTGAGAAAGAGTTTGCTTGTACCTTCGTTCCAGGAGGTGAATACCCACAGTATAACGATGCTGGAAAAATATAAATTCTTTGTGGAGAACGGCCAGAGGGTCGGGTGGAATAGGGCAGCTAGCATGAAATCTGCCATATGCTGGCCAGAGTACCACACGCGCAAAGAATTCACTCCATCACTGGCCTGACTGCCCTTCTTTCCTCCTCAACTCCCTCTTCTTCTGCCCATACACGCTGAACAGTTGAAGGACTGAACAATGCTCCCCTCTTCTGTCTCGCTAACATCCTCCTCCTCTTCCTCCTCATCCTCTCCACCTCCTACGATATGCGTGAGAAAACAGAACCTGAGGGTGGCTTTGGCTATCAACAAGGGAATCTTCTTTCCCCCGTCTCTTGTGACGAGCGCAAAGCTTCAGACTTCATGCTGACCAGAGAGTTTTCAACAAGGCAAGCAGCGAGTGCAGATGGTTTGTAGGTGACATGATGACGGCCATCGCCACGACCATCTGTGCTTGACTCCTCAAAGTTACTCAGGCACCTGACAGATATTCAGACATCCCATGTCCACTCCTCATTGTGACTTGAGGGAAGCTGACTGACCTGACTACCAGTTCTGTGGAAGTTGACAATCTGGCAGTCTACAATCGCTCTGCGCTGCTGGTAAACTCTGGTTATAATCATGGTTAATTAATGTTGAATTCCACCTCGGGGCACGTCGCACAACAGTCGGTGAGTCGGGCAGTTGGAGGCAGCTGCTTTGTCGCTGCCCTGAGAGTGGCAGCATCTGTGCTGGACTTCCTGAAATGCGCACACAGATGCGGCGCACTTCGTGAGCAAATCAGACAGTTTGGGGTATGTCTTGAGAACCGCTGAACTATGAGAAGTTAATACTATGGGCCAGGCATGGCACATGTATCAGTCTGTGCCGAGTTGCAGAGCCGCCACCAGGTTAAGGCCGTTGCCACACACAACCATGCCTGGCTTCAGTTCAGCGGTGCCCCAGCCACAGACCAGTCTGCGCACGTGATGCCTTGTAATAGCTTCCTGGGCGGTCCTTACGTGTGCTTTTATCGCTCCTAGGCTCACAGTTTGTGCACCGCCTGCTGTCGCCTAGCGAACGGCACTGTTGGCTGTGCCTAGAGCTAACCAACTGATGGCGCCATGCCGACGGATGGTAAATCGGAGGAGGAGGGGGGAGGGGGGGAGGAGGGAGGAGGCATAAGTAGGCCTTTGAGGGACCTGGACCGAGGTAGGCCCCGCAATTCTCGGCGTCGGCAGTATATGACCAGCCGCAGGGTCAGACTCTGTCCCAGCCTCCACCAAGTTAAGCCAAAGCGCCGTCACGATATATAGTGGCCCTGCCCGGCAGGCACTCGTCCAGTGTCGTGGTCAGGTGGACCTTGTCAATAAATGATGATGTTGTCTGACCACGTGCTGGTTGCAGGGCTGGGAGGAAGGCACTGTCGGGAAAAGTAGTTGGCTGGGTGACCGAATACCGAGGGCGGCCGCCGCCATGAGGTTTGCGACAAGGCCCTCGGTCTCTACCAGCCTATAGGCAGGCAATCTTCCGGCTAAGTAGTTGGGAGATGTGGGACGTTGAGGGCTTGGGGTTGTGGGTGGGTTTGCACTGTACTTCTCTTGCATCTCAGCGCTTTGCGGTATGGAGAGCTGAACGCTGTGCATGGAGACATTGGTGGATGTGCTGTGGAGGATCGTGGAGGCGAAGTGTGGCTTTCGCAACGGGAGTGTTTGGGCCGGGGTCCTGGGCAGGGGGCTGACTAGCAGGCAGATGAACTGGGAAGGAGCAGTGGTGTGCCCGGCCAGAGGTGAACAGCTTGGTTCCATTGAGTGGGGATGTTTAGCATTTAGCATTCTATGCTCCGCATACTGGTGGTGGTTAAGCTGGTAGTGGTGGAACCCCTGCTGATCCTGGTGTGCACAGGTTGCACACCACAGTCGTCGGTCATCCGGTGTTCTTTAATGAAACCTCCAGACTTCCGAAAATCTAGCCCTCGCCATGGGAGCTTCACTATGTGAAACATTTGGCGCTGAGCACCAGCTCTGGCCCTGCCTCCTCCGTCTGAGCCCCCACCACTGCCTCTTCCAACCGTTCTCGGCGAGGACTCTCCTCGTCCCCGAAGCACTGTGTTCACCCAGCTATTAACCCAGCTTGGGTATGTCACCTCATAACCTCCGATCCTTCATGCTCCCCCCTCGGACTTCCTGCCCTGACAAACAAACTTCACCACTGTCTGACAACGTGTCTCCTCATCGTCCGACAACTCTTTAACACTTCTTCCACTACGTCAAAAGTCATCTCATCACCCACAGACTCGACGGTGGAAAACCTGGCATCGGAAAAAGCTTCAGCAGCAACCGACAAGTGGTTTGTGACTCGGGAAGGGTCCAGAAAACAGTTCCTTTAGAGTACGCCGGTTCAAATGCCAAATTTCCTGGGAGGAGGCAGGACTGGGGGGAAGGAGGCTCTGAGGCTGGAGAGAGTGCTGATTTCGGTGACATGGGTGGACTGCGTGGAGACTGACTGGTGGACAATGGTCTACGTGCTATTTGCTCTGTGTACCTGTCAATTTCCTTGACTATTTCTGAATGGCGCCTGCTCCACACCTGACGAGTATCTATGCATGCTAGTTTCTAGCCTCAGACAGACACAACTGGATTTTTGTGCGTGCCTTGATGACTTGAGTTATAAAAAAAAATAAAAGTAAAAAAAAAAAATCCGCAGACTGGCCTAATTCAATCAACCCTAATAAATTGTCCACTTAGGTGTTTGAGATGTGTGTGTCACTAAGACTGAATATAACGTTGCAAGTCTCCTGCAAATCCTCACAATATGGTACTAGCTGCACATACTAGTGCCAGCAAGGCCAGCCACAAGCAAACAAAAAAAAAATATATATATAACGCTATTCTAGCCCTAACAAGGGCTGTTGGGTTCTTGTAGACTCACTCCTGCCCTAACAGTAAGCTAATTATAACATCCTAACAAGCTACCCTGCAGCAGCAGCAGCTCTCTCCTAACGGCATCCAGACAGAGAGGAGATGCGAGCAGCGCGGGCAGGGGCTAGTCTATTCCCAGGGTCACCTGATCAGGCAGCCAACCACGCTATGGACGTGTAAGGTACGACGTCAGCTGGGTGGGAGTGCAAGTCTCTGGCTTGTGATTGGCTCTGTTTCTGGCCGCCAAAAATCAAAACGGAGGGGAGATGCCATTTTCTCGAGCTGGCGAAGTATTCGTCCTAGCAACGAGCAGTTACGAGTACTCTAATGCTCGAACGAGTGTGTTCGCTCATCTCTAATCGCCATCTTCCAAGTGGCATAACATTTTAACCCTTTTTTTGGCTACAGAGCTGGTTGATGGCTTGTTTTTTTGCGGAGCATGTTGTACTTTGCAACAGTATCATTCTGGAGTAGATATGTTTTTTTGATCACTTTTTATTGTATTTTTTTTTAGATTAAATAGGTAAAAATCATAATTTTTGGCGGGTTTTTAAAGGTTTTTTTTATGGCCTTCACCGTACAGGTTTAATAATTATTTACTTTTATTTTACGGGTTGTTACGGACGCAGTGATACTACATATGTGGGGTTTGTGTTATGATTTAGACTTTTATTTCTCTTTATATTTTTGGGGCTTATGGGCATTTTTATTGATTTATTAATTTATTTTTTATTGAATTACTTTTTTTTTTTTTTACTTTTTTTATTAGTTCCACCAGGCGACATGAACATCATCTGATTGCTTGTTCATGATAATACTCTGCAATACTGATGTATTGCAGGGTATTAGCTGTGTCAGCCTATGCATGTGCTATTAAGGGTGGTGGTACACGTGGTGAACCCGTTTTTAGGCCGGCAACATACGTGGCATTTTCATCCCATTTTTAGGCTGTTTTTAAGCAGTCAGTTAACAAAATGCATGCGTTTTTTGAAAACGCATCCGTTTTTGAA
The DNA here is from genome assembly GCA_019512145.1 of Engystomops pustulosus. NCBI lineage: Eukaryota > Metazoa > Chordata > Amphibia > Anura > Leptodactylidae > Engystomops > Engystomops pustulosus. The sequence continues at coordinate 139,544,642 of CM033644.1, forward strand.
CAGTCTTACCAATTATCTTAATTAAAACAGGGCGAAAAGGCATGCATGGCGCTTTGTCTGTGTTGCAAAGCAGACAACAAAGTTCGCGCCACCCGGGGCGGGGCCTCTGGCCCGATCGCATCGGCGTGTTCTATGGAAACGCCTGCGATCAGGAACGAGCCGCCGTGTGTTTCGCGTTAAATCGCCCCGTGGCCGCGACTTTGTTCGGTTGCGTTTTGGCATAATCGGCAGACCAACAAAAGACCCAAACGAGTTATGTGTGGCGCTGGCCTAAGGGTGGTGACACACATGACGTTTTTTGGCTGTTTTTGGGCCATTTTTTAGATCGTTTTCAGATTTAAAAAACACTTGCGTTTTGGACCAGTTTGAATTAAGATAATTGGTCAAACCTGTCAAAAATACATGCGTTTTCAAAAAAATAAAAACGGCCTGAAAATGCCATGTGGGTGTGTCACCACCCTTAGGGTGATGTCAGACATGGCGCTTTGTCTGCGCACACAAACGCAGACAAAAAGCCACACACACCGGGGTGCGACGCAACGCAACGTGTGAATGCGCCCTGTTTTTTGATACCTTGATCACATGTTGAAGTAACATTGCGTTTCCATTGCATTTGCTAAAACACAATGTTACTTTAACATGTGATTAAGGCTGAAGCCTTTTGAATGCGTCAAAAACGCATCAAAAAACGCAACGCATCTTGTGAATGCGCCCTCAGACGCGACGTGTGACGGCACCCTAAGATTGCTTCTTCAATTGGTTATAGCAGGAGAATTCTGTGCGTTTTGTTTTGAAACACAACGCAGACGCCACATGCAGCCTAAAGGCTGTTAATGCATGGGTTTTGATATACAATCAGCTGAAGAGAGGAGATTTTCCTTATAACATGGCTGTTTAAAAAACGCTAATGTTAACACAATGTTAACGTTTATGTTAACACAACATTGACACATGCTTTAACATTGCGTTATGGTGTGCTCACACGTACCGCTATTTAAACAATACAGGACACTGTTTGCTGGTTACCGAACACATGTGTTTCCATAGAAATGCATACCCGAGAGGGCCGAGGCCTGCTCCCGTATCCTAGCGCTGCATTTGTAAATACAGAGCTAGTGGTACGTGCTTTTTGAGCAAAAAATGCTACTTTTTTTTAAACATCAACATCTGGATTTAGCATTTTTAAACCTCAATGTGGTGAACCTTGCTGGTTAATAAAAATGTTGCACACTTTTTGTGCAAATTTACCAATGTACAACAGAAAAACATAAAGATAAATGCAGTGCCAGTACTATAACCGTTAATACAATTCTGTAGCTGCAGTTTGTCCAGCAGACAGGGGGTCCTTGCATCATATTTATGTGTAATGCAAGGACTACCGACCTGTGCAGTGTGTTTAGTCTGTGAGATCAGAGCAGCATATGGATCCATTTCCACGGCTGAACACGTCCTCCTGGCTCACTGTGCAATAAAACTTCTTTCTATTAAAGTATGTTTAAACATGTCACCAAAGCGCCTATCTAGGTTTTACATAGCAAATTGCTGACAGACTCCCTTTAACACCTTCCTGACTGATCCGCTTAAAATCCTGCAAGTTGTTTAGTAACATCAGACCTGCACATCTAAGAGCTGCTGGGATGCAATGTCCTCTGGTTCCAGTGTACATCTCTGCCTATGATAATTACTTCCTCGTACCTGCATCAAAAACAAGTAGGGGGACTGCATGTAAAGTCATGTACAGGTAGATATGGATACTGCAAAGCCAGCAATACTGTACATGCTTATACAGCTCCACTGCTTATATATATAATATATATATAACGTAATGTTTATGCCATTATTGTACATGGAAGACCAAATTTATGGTGAATAAAATCTATTTTCTTCCTTTGGCAATGATATCCGGACGATGCCTTTGTTTTGAGTTGCATAATAATTTTATTTTGTCAATTAATTGCGAATAAATATGATTCATATACAGGTCCTATTTTCTACAAGGAACAGAAATGGGCATGCCTTAGGGCTCCATCTGTAATTGGTTGCCTTCCCCCAATCATTAACTTTAAAGGGAGAGTTGATGACCTGCATGACCTGTTGAAATGTCAGCGTAGACCACAAAACTTTATTCTTGGCATCTTCCTTTGCAGTCAAGCTGAGGAGCTGCATCTTTGTCAAGAAGCATGCCTAGATACACAGTGCATGTGCGAGGAGAATGGCTGTCAGTCCCATGTAAAGATCCCTCCAAGACAATTAGATGTCTGGGTAAGGAAGCATTGAGGAGGTACATAAAGAATAAGCCGGATAACGGTGGCTTTGAGACTCTGGAGAATGTGAAGTTTTACTTGCGGAGATGTAAAGGTTTGGGCTTACTGGACCTTGATGACAAAATAGAAGATGCATTAGAAGATAATGAGTTTGTGGAAGTTGGTGAGTTACTTTATTTCATAATTTCCTATTTATAAGAAATTGCATTTTCATGTTTTTTACATTGAAATAATGATTATATTTTTATTTAAAACGAAATAAATTATATTTTAAATTGACATTTGGGCTTATGCTGTGTACAAGGACAATGTTTGGAGACAGATGTTGACCTGAAGGCACCTTATTTGCTGCAAGGAGCTGCTATGGTTTTAGGGGTGAATAACGGTCCACAGCTAGGATAAAAAAACTATTTTGCTTATACACTTTCCATGAAAGTTTACTATTTGAAAGGGGCTCATTGATTTCTTCATACTCTTCCCTGCTCTAGTTATGGAGGGCGATGTGATGTCACCAGACTTTATACCATCTCAGCCTGAGGGGGTTCATTTGTATCCTTTATTGCAGAGAATTGTATAATTATAGCCTCAAGTGATGAAAACATGTGTTTACTTATCAAAGGTCGTTCTTCAATCTGATAGAATTCCAAATATTTGAATTGCATGGATCAACAAGTATGGACAACCTGGTGGCGCCCATGAAACTTGTAATTAAACAGACCAAGACAGATTGTGTTAAGGTGTAGATGCTTATCTTTTCCTGTGCATTTTGCTGTGGACACCTGTTGGGGGGCATTGTTATGCTCGTATGCTATGATTTTGCATTATATATGATCTGCTGTATTCTACAGTAATTTGCTTTAATCTAAGTTCTTGGCACCTGTTGAGTACCAGGATATTGAATATTTTGTATTCTTGAATGATAATTGCTAAGCATTTTTTTTCTAACTTTCATGTGGAAATGTAAGATAAAAAAAAAATTGAAATTTTATAGTAGCCATTGGTACACTATAGTTCTTGAGCTAATATCCAGGCCCTACACCGATTATCTTTTTGGGCCTGGCATGAGGGCTTGGTGTCCATCCCCCACTGATTATATATTGAGAGGCCAGCAGTCAAAATTCATGTGTACCTTTTAAAATCTCCTAATTCTATTTTAGATTTGTACTGAAAAAAACAAAGAAGGCTAAGGATTTATGGATTATTAAATGGCAGATTATTTACTGAATTAATAAATTACTACCGGTAATTACATTTTAAATAAATTGTGTCTTTTTTTATTTTGAACAACAAGTTGTCAGGTAAACTGATCCTATCTTGTCATTTCCTTAAATTATACATAGATATAGCAAATATAAAGAACCCGAACAGGTAAGTTTGTTACATCCTTCATGTTACAAATTGTGTAATAGAATATTTATGAGAAAAAAAATGTAGCATTTATTAATTATAATGAAAGGTCAATTTACCTGTCCTAAGGATTTACGGTATGTCTACAAATCGCCTGTTATTCAGAACAGTACCATGATCACTGTAATATTCTTCTTCTGAGAGATGTACTATTAAACAAAAAATAACCTGTATTCAAATGATTTGAAAGGAGTCATGGGGTGGAGAAGAGTCACACTGGTCTGTCCCCTCCTGGATTGAATAATGTACCACAGGACAAGTACATTATCATATAAGCCACCTTTATTAGTAAATTATTGTAAATGAGATAAAAAGTACGTCTGCCTGGTTCCAAATGTTCAATTGTCCCTTTCGCCCATTTTTGGCGGGGGCTACATCCCTGCTTTCGACTTGTGACCATGGAACGGCAACTATCTATCCACAATTTATATAGCACGCGAACCTCCGCAAGGACTCAAGACCACTGGTCAGCCCTCCCTTCCGTGCGCGTTTCTTTCTTCACTCCCGCCCCTGTCTGCGTCTGCGTTTCGCTTGCCTTCCATATTCGCCCGGCTCCGCCCTCTTACGCCCATGTTCTTTCCCCCCGTTTATTCTTTTTTGCGCATTAGTTTGCGAACATTTTTTTTAACTAACTTATTGTGAGTATATTGATTAACATACATGATACCTTAAAAACTCTACCTATGCACTTTAGCATAAACAACAAATACTCTTTCCGCTTTTTTTTTTTTTAAAATTATTCTTTATCTTAGTTATTTCTTCTTTTTTTTTGAAATTTCCCTTCCCTTTCTGTCAACTTGAGGTGATGTAGATGGGCGGTATACACCAGGGGCCCAGGATATTTGTAGTTCTCCATACCTCACGAGAACTGCATTTCAAGTTACAGTGCCTACACAGTAGTATTCATCAACCCCCTGCAGATTTGTTTAGGCAGGTTTGCTAAGAGCAAATAAGTTAGGAGCCTTCAAACTCACACAGAGCAGCGATTTATTGAACAGATGCATATAATATTCACAACAAAAAGTTAGTTCTAGCTCAGTATATAAATCAATTTGTACTAAATGATTAAACAACAGTGTGGTCAATTATTTCAAACCCTCCAATGCACCATCCAGAATTCTGTTTTGGTTCCCAAAGTATATAGAAGTTGTTCGGTACAAAAACAATGAGCTTCATGTTTGGATATTAACTGTTTTTCAAGCCTTTTTGTTCTGACATTATAAGAACCTCTCCCCAAACTTGTTGAACAGCACTCTCATACATGTCAAACATGGGACAGACAAAGGACACTTCCAGGCCATTAGAGACAAGATCCGTGAGGGCTCACAAGTACTGGCAATGGGAGAACAAAACCCTTTTCAAGGAGTTGGGGCTGCTACCTGGTCTCCACTGTTGGGAGCAGGGTCATCCGGAAGTGGGAAGTGCTTATGGGAAACTACTGTTAGCCCGCTCCCTCGCCCTGCAAGCCGTTTTGAATAGTTTTTCCTCCCATGCCGAGGGCCAGGCTTGTCCGAAGGTTCAAGCTACCGACAGGCCACCCAAGGAAGGAGCTCCGGGAAGACCTCATGGGCAGGGGGACATTGGTAGTTACATACCATAAGTTAACGTACTCCCCGCTAGGGTGGCTCCGTTTCCAGACGAGCACGTAAGCTACCATTTACTTTTCACAAGTGTCATATCAACGGCTTGTTACAGTTTGCTCATGAGCACTTTGGGGACTCTGAGACGCACTGGTTCAGTTTCTCTGGTCTGATGAGACCACGATCGAGATCTTTGGTGCCAACCCAACACGTGACGTTTGGAGACTGGATGGCACTGCATACTACCCCAAGAATACCATCCCTACAGTCAAGCATGGTGGTGGCAGCATCGTGCTTCTCAGCCAAGGGGCATGGCCATCTGGTCTGCATCCATGGGAACATGGATAGCACGGGCTACTTGGAGATTTTGGCCAAGAACCTCCGCTCCTCCATCAAGGATCTTAAGATGCGTCGTCATTTCATCTTCCAACAAGACAACGACCCAAAGCACACAGCCAAGAAAACCAAGGCCTGGTTCAAGAGGGAAAAAATCAAGGTGTTGCAGTGGCCTAGTCAGTCTCCTGACCTTAACTCAATTGAAAACTTGTGGAAGGAGCTCAAGATTTAAGTCCACATGAGACACCCAAAGAACCTAGATAACTTGAAGAAGATCTGCGTGGAGGAGGGGGCCAAGATAACTCCAGAGACCTGTGCCAGCCTGATTAGGTCTTATAAAAGACGATTATTAGCTGTAATTGCAAACAAGGGTTATTCCACAAAATATTTAAACCTAGGGGTTGAATAATAATTGACCCATACTTTTATGTTTAAAATTTATTAAAATATAACTAAGCAACATTATTACAACTTTTTGGTTTGTAATATTTACGCATCTGTTAATAAATCCTGCTCTTGTTTAAAGTTTGAAGGCTCTAACTTATTTGCTTCTTATCAAACCTGCTAAATCTGCAGGGGTTTGAATACTACTTGTAGGCACTGTATATTAAAGAGACTGCCATAAAAGGTCACATCCTGGTAAATGGATTTAAATATTTCCCAGAATCCCCCAGTGGAGCGTCAATGGCTGTAAACCTCTACATGCCTGCAGTGGCAGCCTTTAATGTAGTCTTCTTATTTCCCTGATCCACATAAACTAGGAGATATTCAATCATGTCTCACATATACCTTTATAAATGCTTTGTGCGCCTCTAATTAAATTGTAGTTAGAGTCTATGTCTCACTAATGGTTGTTTATATGGACTGCATGGATTTCATACTGCTTAAAAAATATAGAGTACAGGCAGTCACAACTGAGAACCCGTCAGGCAAATTAACCTCCTGAACTAAATATATTTTCATAAACTGCCATTAGAAAGCATTGCCTCTATCCCTTCATTGTCCCTCTATATGCCTGTAAACTTAAGCAATGAAGTCCTAAAGCTGTATGCAAATGACCTGTGAAATGTCCAATGAGTCATTATCATATTCAAGTGGTCCAGCTTATTCATGAGTGGGCAGCACAGACACACCCCCAGTGCTTGACTGACAGTCTGTATAATGGTGTAATGGCTGTTACATGTACTTCCTGGTGCTGGCGCCCCCTGCAGCCTATGTGTGTATAGGAGAGATACAACAGCTCCAGGCAGCCATGTTATAGCAGAACATGTCAGGTACTTGTGTAGCTGATGTCTGTGTCTCACACATGTGTATTAGGAGGATGCAGCACGTCAGCAGATAAATCACAGACACTAGCAATTCTTTTCTATACATGAGCAGGGGGAGGAAAGAGGAGGGGTAACAGGGGTGACATCACTGCCTCTGACCATGTGACCAGCCTCATTTACATAATAAAGAAAAGATTTTAGAATGATTAATGTATGAATTGACTAGATAAATGCAGGGATAGAATCCTTGTGAGCTGCACCAACAGGTAGTGGTGACAGGACAAGTGACACAGACCTGATGACAGGTGTCCTTTAAGAATAGCTAAAGTGTCCCTTACAGACAACCCCTAGATGCAAACAGACTTCTCTGGCCACTGTGACCTCTGATAAAGCTCTCTGGATGCTGGTAATTTACTGAACTTTAGCTCCAGGCTACAATGGTCAACATAAGAATTATCGAAGGTGTTTACAATGAAGCTTTATTGATAATCCTTGTTCCCACAGAAGCCAAAAATGTGGAAAATCCTATTTTCACAAGGGCGATACTTTGTCTGGACTTACTTTTAGAAAATGTACCTCTTACACACAAATTCATCATAAGAACAAACTTTCAGAACCATCTTGTATGTAACCTAAGAACTTACTGTACATCTCTGCTAAATTTACCAGCCTTAATGCATTTTTCAATAAGCCTCTTTTAATAATCATTTGATTTGGCAGTTCCTAAAATACAGGTTTTTATTTATTTATTTTTTTATTTATACTATACTTTTTTCTGTGGGTCAGGCTTTCTCTATGTAAATGTTTTAACACTAAAAGTCTTTCTGTACAGTATATTGAAGTAGATGGAGAAAGTCTGACAACAGAGGATTTGCTGAACCTAGGAAAAGGACTCTTCAAAATAAAGGTAAATATCCTATTTATGTTTTGTAGCTACCAATTATCATTTTGCAAAAATTAAAGGGATCATCCACCTTTTTTTAACTTAATGGTTTATTCTTAGGTTTCTACAGATCTAAAATTAGACCCCGATGAGATGTAAACAAAAAGACAGAATTGATTTTAAAGGGAATGTTTCATAGGATAATTACCTATTTCTTAAACCAAAATTTTATGTTACACGGTTTGGGGCAACTCTATAATTGTTGATACAAAATAGGATTTAAAAAAAACTTCAACCAAAAAATAAAAATGGATGAAAAAAATGGTTTGTTACAAATAAAAATTGGCAATACATTCTCTATAACTAAGCATTGTGTGTGAAAACCAAATAATGAAATACATGCTTTTGTTTGTTTGCAAGCTTACCGCAGAGGCTGAACAAAGAGTACAGCAGTCCAGACTTCTCATAGAAAGCATTGTAGCAGAGAAGAAAGGTACCTAGATGTTTCTTATGATTAAAGGAGCAGTTGTGGCATTTATTGCGGTGCCTTCTCTCATGTGTTTAGTTTACTATTTATTTCAGTTGTATATGGAATCACTACAGGATTTGGGAAGTTTGCTCGCACTGTAATCCCTGTTGGCCAGCTGAAGTAAGTAAAATATGACATAATGATGGAATTTCTCTTTGGTATGTGCTGTTGGCACCCAATATAGTATTAAATCCTTAGGGTACACATTTTTACTGTTAAGTTATATCTCAATTTTGTATGAAGCTATAACAGTGACTAGCAAATCTAATGTCTCCCATTTGCAACACAAAAATGATTTGGAATATATATATGCAAAACCTATTGGCTATCATAGGTATATATAGATATATGTATATAGATATATGCCAAAAGAGTAGCTAGATTTTAAAATCTGTACCATATGGAAAAAAACTGCACTGTTTGCCTAAAATTATGTATATATGAGAAACCAACAAATGCCTTGTTTATGAATTTAAGGGTCCTTTACAGAAGATCAGGATTGCACTGAAAAAAGAACTATCATCAAATGCCTTATACGTACATATACGCTGCTCAAAAAAATAAATGGAGCACTAAAATACCACATCCTAGATCTCAATGAAATAAATATTTCAGTTGCAATTCTTTATTCATTACATAGTTCAGTGATGGGCAACCTTTTGAGCTTGGTGTGTCAAAATTCGCCAAAAAAACGAGCATAACTCGGGTGCTGTGTCACCTTTAGGAAAAACCTAATTTTGTAATAACATGTCCAGCAGCGGCCTCCCCTTATTAATAACATGTCCAGCAGCGGCCTCCCCTTATTAATAACATGTCCAGCAGCGGCCTCCCTTTACTATTAAAATACCCCTAGCGGCCTCCCTTTACTACTAAAATACCCCTAGCGGCCTCCCTTTGCTATGCAGCTGTATACTGGGGGACAGGGCTGGCGGCTGTATACTGGGGGACAGGGCTGCTTATACTGGGGCATGCACTGGCTGGCTTATAGTGGGCGCATTGCTTTCTGGCTGTTACTGGGGGCATAAGGGGGAAACTGATTCTTTTTTCCATTTTTTGTGTTTAAATTAGGTACCCTCGGCTTATATCTCGTTTGGCTTATACTCGAGTATATACGGTATATAATTTTTATCCCCGTTATCATAACGACCGAAAGAATAAAGATGACGTGTCCTTTGGGGCGCACAGTGTGAAAGCTGTAAAAACCAAGCCCAATTCGTTTTTCACCAATATCACTGCATCCGATATTTTCCCCCATTCCCAGTACACAGCGTGGAATATTCAATACCATTGCTATGAAGTGAATTTGTTACGCCAAAACAAGCCATCACACAGCTTTTTACAAATTTTAAAAATTATACATTTTTGAAGTGTGGAGGGAAATGTAATGCAAAAACAAAAAAGGACCTGGTGGTTAAGGGTTAAGGTGTTAATTATTATTTTTATAATCTAAGAAATGGCACTACATGAAAATTAGGAGTTAGGCATCATGCACACATGACTTCGTATGCAGGCCAAACAGCATTGCAGCCAGGTTGCTTGAGTTGCTGGTGGCCTGGGTGATAATGGTGGCGAGCATCACGTCAATGTTCATAGAATGACCGTTTGTCGCTGAATATCGGACAGGAAAGGTCCTCCCTATAATCTGTGGCGAGGCCGGTCGACACCAACAAATATAAGTCTGTGGGGTTGATTTAGCTGCAGTTTGTGCAAGTACTCACGTCACACATTTTCTACGCTCCTTTGCATGCACCTAACCCATCCAATATATGTACGAAAGGATACGGTTTGTCTGTTGCACTGTTATTTCTGTTGAAATGATGTTTTTCAAACTCAATTGTATCATTCACCACACCATGAACCTAGAAACACAACATTTGTAATTATATGGGAAAAAACACATAAACCAAACACATATAACAAATTCAGAAGGGTTTTTCTAGAAGGTAGGTAGTTGTAGTTTTCTAATCATTTTAATATTTTTCATTTCAAAACTACAAGTCCACATGTCTGCTCTCCTGTTGTAAAGCCCCCCAATTTTCCATGCAGCAATATGAATTTAATGTGTCCTGTCATCAACACATCTTAGAAAATGTAAAAAATTGTGCATTTTTCACATCTTCTGTGTTTTGACCCTCTCCTTGCTTTGCACACAAAGCGGACCTTATTAGAGGTTATTGCATTGACTTATTTATGAATTTTGTTACCACTGTGGGCAGCAACGTAGTGTATAAGCATCTTGAACCCGGTCACAAAATCGGTGGCTTTCAAAAGTAAAAGCAAGAATGTTGACATGTTTTACATTTTGTGACATCAGTCATAAACTATTCATGTGATAAGTTTTGCCCCTTTTAAAAAATCAATTGTTATATTATACAAATTGTGAATAACGACTGGAAGCAGATAAAAATGGGCAATGTTAGGAGTCTGCACAACTTTGCATAAGCAAAATTGTAATGGCTAATACTGGGTAAGAGCATGTACAGAATTGCAATTCTGATTAATAAACTTTTTCTCATACATCATGTGTCTACAAATTACATGTGCTTTATCTATCTAATGAAGAGATAGCATATAGGAAGAAGGCAAGCCGACATAGCAAATGAGTGCCGTAGGCATTGTTTGGTTGGAAATATTATGCAGATGTTAAAGTCATCTCCTCTCTATAAAATGCCAGTTTTCTCACACATGTCTGTATGTATTATAGATTTTCTTTCTATATTTGCATATATCTAGCCTATCTAATCCTCTTACATATCACTTGGACAAAAGCCATTTTAAAGTACCAGCTATTTCTGAAGGGTGGTGACTGAATCGGTAGTGATCTAACCCGAAAAGCTCTTCCACCTGTCCTGGGTGGGAGCCTTAGTCTGTGATGTCTGAAAGAAAACATAGTTCATTTGCGTGGCCCTGCATCTTACTGATATTTCAGATCAGTAAACAATAATGACTAACCGAAATCAAAAGCCTTTGTTGTCCCTAAGAACTTCCAATGTGAGAGAAGCAACAATATCTGCTGTTTGGTGATTGCATGTTGGCTCTCTCCACTGCCTCAGCCTAGAGATGTGATCATCTGGGTGCCATTGATGAGAGCTAAGCCCTGCAAATAAAGGATGCACTACAATTTAATATTTTCTGCTTCACAAAATGGGTTATTTAGAGAACTGTGCATGTTTTAAATGTTAAAAACTTAATTACCTCTTTTGGTTTCAGAATACTGGCCTTAATCCATGAGCCTCAGAACCTACATAGAAAAAAAATGTAGTTAATATTAAAGTTACTAGATTACATTTTCATATTTTTTTTACATGTTACAATTAAAATAATATATTCACATATCACAGTGACTTAAATAATGCTCAATGACTGTATGTCATAGGATTAGGTCTTACTATTTGCATCACCCAACCACTTTTGGGTGACCACATCTTCCTTCTCCAATTAAGCCAAAGCAAGATGAGATAAGGGGCAAGATCTCCACTGGCTCCAACTGTGCCTTTTTCAGGGATGTACGGCAAGCAACATGCTAGAAAAGAAACCAAAACCAAAAAGTACACAGTAAACCCCCATTTTACTTTAAGGATGTGAAACAATGCACCTCTTTTACTCTATATCGGGGGTAGATTGTTTGCATACAATCGGGGTCGACTCCAGGTTTCAGTAGGCCCCTTTGCAGTGAACTTGTGGCGGCATTAAAAATTCAAAACCTAAAACAATCTTCTGTTCCATAAATATTTACTAGTTTATCAACCAACAGTCCCTCAGTATTTTATATAAGCTCCCCTGACACCCTATGGATCCATTAGCTGCAGCCCCCCTCACCCCATATATTGCTTATGTACAGCCTTATGTGGGCCCCCACCAGCAACTCTGGGCCCCTAGTGCTGGTGCAGCCCTGCATACAATAATGACACATTTTTTTTAAAAAGAAAAACATTAGCGGTTAATCTGTGAGTAGAAGTGATGACTTGGTCACAAGGCTCCAGGCTTCCATTAAAAGCTTCAAATAACTTGTTGCAGTGTCTCAAGTCGATATACCACTATAGCCTTTCGCTAGACATTTATCCTCAGAGCCAACAATACGGGTACGGTCAGGACTTATGTGTTTTTCCAACACCTGGCAATATATCAAAACCATTATCTCAACATTACATTAAAATGACATTCAGTCAAAAGTTACATAACATTATGAGTAAAACATTACCTGCCGATGAGAACGAACAAGGTTGACTTGAAGATCCCTAGGTAGCAAGAAACAATATAACGTATGTATTGAGACCTGCCAACATTTCATAATTCCGTTTGAAATTATGTTATTCTCTCTAAATTTAGCGGAATATCACTGATAAAAATTTTAGTACAATTTTACTTATTTAAAGTTGACATACCTAAAATATGGTAGACCTGTAGTAGACATCTGCCATTATGTCCTGGGGATATCGTAGCATAGTTTCTGAGCTTAAAGAAACCTACCACTTGTAGTGGCAGGTTTCTGATGGAGAATACCGGGCACCAGCTCAGGGTGACTGTGCCGGAGCTTATTTTCGTTAGTGTTTTTAAACCGCCGGTATACGCGGTTTTAAAACACTTTTAAACTTTATAGCGGCGCAGGCAGGTACGCACTCGGCGCTTACCATGCGCAGCGGCTCTCATTCCTTCCTATTAGCCCCGCGCGCATGGTAAGCGCCGAGCGCGTACCTGCCTGCGCCGGCTATAAAGTTTAAAAAAAGTGTTTATAAACCGCGATACCGCGGTTTAAACACACAACGAAATAAGCTCCGGCACCAGCTCACCTGAGCTGGTGCCCGGTTTTCCATCAGAAACCTGCCACTACAAATGGTAGGTTTCCTTTAACTATTTCAGGTTACCTCTTGTCTCCATTTTTTAAATACTTTATTCTATGGCACCTAGTTATTTACTCTTCTGCCCCTCTAAATTGTGGAACATTGACCCCAGAGGTGCCTACACATTTATACTATAGGAGGGTGTTTTCTATATTCATGCATATTTTCCTTATGATTTTGTTATTTATTTTTTTGTACTGGGTGGTGTCTATAGATATATTATAGTATATATTGTAGGGGCGCATACCTATGTTTTTCTGGTGGCACTTACTCTTTGATGGTATTTATTATCACTTCTATATTAATTTGCATGTATACCACACTTTTTCCTGCTGCAATTACTTTATTATTATAGTCTATAGATGAGTGAGTCAACATTGAGTATATTATAACTTTACTGTGTTGTAAAACTTACTATAATTTAACCCCTTAACGACCAGGCCAAACATATTCCATGCTGTACTGGGAAGCAGGAATATTTACATGGTTACGCCCACAATCGTGTCAGCAACAGCTTCGTATGTAGAATTTCTATATTGTATTTTTCAATAAAGTACACTGCTCAAAAAAAAAAAAAAAACACTTAAAAATCCCTAATGGCCTTTTTTTCATGTAGGATTGTAAACGCCATACTTTTTTAAAATTTTCCATGTATGTGCTGTCTCATTGTGGCTTTTGCGCAGGGATGCCTATAATTTATTAATTGCATTTTATTAACGCTTTAGGCAGAGGATGGGAAAAAATAAACACTGGCTGTATTATTTGATTCAAAATTTGCGCTGTTTAGTTACCATCTTTATTCTGCAATTCTAGTACTATTTGGAAGATGTCTAATTATATATACATACATCATCACTTTTGTAAAGCCATGTGACAAAACATACCAAAACAATTTTATGCAATTTGTTGAGATTTTTTTAACGGCGCTCACTGAACTGGTTAATAAGGTTATATTTATAGATCTGGGCGGTACGAATGCAGCAATACCAAATGTGGGGGATTTTAGCAAATGTTTTTTATTATTATCTAAATATAATACATAGGATACAGCAGTTATGTACAAGATAGGTTCTGTAGGTATGGTCTTAAGTTGAATTTGTATGTAAGTCAGAACTGTATATTTTAGAATTGAAACCCTAACCAAATTTTTTTGGTCTCTGTGACATTAGATTTTAAATATGTTGGATTTTCATAAGAACCAGATTAACAATAAGCTTCATTACAGACACCTGTGATAACTGTTACAGCTGTTTATTGTAGCCTAAGCTAAAGTACAGTAAATTACAAACATCCAGAGGGCCGTTTGTAACTAAGGGTCTTCTGTAAGTCGGGTGTTCTAAGTAGGGACCGTCTGTATGAAATAGAGGTTTTATTTTTTGATCATTTTAGCTCTCAACATATTGAACTATGTCAGTGATGGCGAACTATGACACGCGTTCAGCACTGACACGCGTAGTCATTTTGCTGACACGCGGCCGCCCCCAGCGCCCGCCTCGTCCGCCCCCCTCCCTGTGTATGTGCTGCCCCAGTGTAATGTGCTGCCTCTTGTTAATGTCCCGCTCCCGTCTTGTGTTTCTGTCCCTGTATGTGCTCCCCCTGTGTTAATGTCCCTGTGTAATGTGTCTGCCCCTGTGTTAATGTCCGCCCCCGTCCCTGTGTTCTCTGCCCCTGCTTACCTGTTGGTCCGCCCACCTTCTGCAACTCCTCCGGCTCCTCCAGGCTGCAATGCGCGCTGCTCGTCACGTGACTGAGGCGACCTGCCGTCAGGTCACGTCAGTCACGTGACCCGAGGCGCGCGGTGCAACCTGGAGGAGCCGAGCTGCCATTATCGTCAGTGATGTCAGGGAAGAAGACATCACTGGGTAAGTATGTAGTTTATATTATTAATTATATTTAAAGGGAGGGCCGCTAGGGTACTTTTATAATAAAAGGGAGGGCGCTAGGGGTATTTTAGTAGTAAAGGGAGGCGCTAGGGGTATTTTTAGTAGTAAGGGAGGCCGCTAGGGTATTTTAGTAGTAAAGGGAGGCCGCTAGGGGTATTTTAGTAGTAAAGGAGGCCGCTAGGGGTATTTTAGTAGTAAAGGGAGGCCGCGAGGGGTATTTTAGTAGTAAAGGGAGGCCGCTAGAGGGGTATTTTAGGTTAGTAAGGGAGGCCGCTAGGGGTTATTTTAGTAGTAAAGGGGGGCGCTAGGGTATTAGTAGTGAATTAAGGGTCCTTACAGAAGATCAGTTGCACTGAAAAAAGAACTATCATCAAATGCCTTATACGTACATTACGCTGCTCAAAAAAATAAATGGAGCACTAAAATACCACATCCTAGATCTCAATGAAATAAATATTTTCAGTTGCAATTCTTATTCATTAAATAGTTCAGTGAGGGCAACCTTTTGAGCTTGGTGTGTCAAATCGCCAAAAAAGAGCATAACTCGGGTGCTGTGTCACCTTTAGGAAAAACCTAATTTTGTAATAACATGTCCAGCAGCGGCCTCCCCTTATAATAACATGTCCAGCAGCGGCCTCCCCTTATAATAACATGTCCACACGGCATCCCTTTATATTAAAAACCCCTAGCGGCCTCCCTTTACTACTAAATACCTCTAGCGGCCCTCCCTTAATACTATAAATACCCCTAGCGGCCTCCCTTTACTACTACTAAAATACCCCTAGCGGCCACCCCCTACTAAAATACCCTCATGCGGCCTCCTTTAACTATAAAATACCCCTAGCGGCCTCCCTTACTACTAAAATACCCTAGCGGCTCCCTTTACTAACTAAAATACCCCTAGCGGCCTCCCTTTACTACTAAAATACCCCTAGCGCCCTCCCTTTACTATATAAATACCCCTAGCGCCCTCCTTTACTACTAAAATACCCCTAGCGCCCTCCCTTTACTACTAAATACCCTAGCAGCGCCCTCCCTTATACAAAAATACCCTAGCGCCTCCTTTACTACTAAAATATCCCTAGCGCCCTCCCTTTAAATATAATAATATAAAACTTACATACTTACCCAGTATGTCTCTTCTTCCTGACATCACGGACGATATGGCAGTTCTCGGCTCCTCCAGGTTGCACCGCGCGCCTCGGGTCACGTGACTGACGTGACCTGACGGCAGGTCGCCTCAGTCACGTGACGAGCAGCGCGCATTGCAGCCTGGAGGAGCCGGAGGAGTTGCAGAAGGTGGGCGGACCAACAGGTAAGCAGGGGGCAGAAACACAGGGACGGGGGCGGGACATTAACACAGGGGCAGCACATTACACAGGGACATTAACACAGGGGGAGCACATTACACAGGGACAGAAACACAAGGACGGGGGCGGGACATTAACACAGAGGCAGCACATTACACTGGGGCAGCACATTACACAGGGAGGGGGGCGGACAGCGGGCGCTGGGCGGCCGCGTGTCAGCAAAAATGACTACGCGTGTCAGTGCTGATACGCGTGTCATAGGTTCGCCATCACTGACATAGTTCAATATGTTGAGAGCTATAAAAATGATCAAAAAAATACTCCCTCTTTATTTCATATACAGACGGTCCCCTACTTAAGAACACCCGACTTACAGAAGACCCTTAGTTACAAACGGCCCTCTGGATGTTTGTAATTTACTGTACTTTAGCCTTAGGCTACAATAAACAGCTGTAACAGTTATCACAGGTGTCTGTAATGAAGCTTTATTGTTAATCCTGGTTCTTATGAAAATCCAACATATTTAAAATCTAATTGTCACAGAGACCAAAAAAATTTTGGTTAGGGTTTCAATTCTAAAATATACAGTTCTGACTTACATACAAATTCAACTTAAGACCATACCTACAGAACCTATCTTGTACATAACTGCCTGTAATCCTATGTATTATAATTTAGATAAATAATAAAAACATTTGCTAAAATCCCCCACATTTGGTATTGCTGCATTCGTACCGCCCAGATCTATAAATATAACCTTATTTAACCAGTTCAGTGAGCGCCGTTAAAAAAATCCTCAACAAATTGCATAAAATTGTTATGGTATGTTTTTGTCACATGGCTTTACAAAAAGTGATGATGTATGTATATAAATTAGACATCTTCCAAATAGTACTAGAATTGCAGAATAAAGATGGTAACTAAACAGCGCAAAATTTTGAATCAAATAATACACGCCAGTGTTTATTTTTTCCCATCCTCTGCCTAAAGCGTTAATAAAATGCAATTAATAAATTATAGGCATCCCTGCGCAAAAGCCCACAATGAACGACATACATGGAAAATTTTAAAAAAGTATGGCGTTTACAATCCTACATGAAAAAAAGGCCATTAGGGATTTTTAAGTGTTTTTTTTTTTTTTTTTTGAGCAGTGTACTTTATTGAATAAAAATACAATATAGAAATTCTACATACGAAGCTGTTGCTGACACCGATTGTGGGCGTTAACCATGTAAATATTCCTGCTTCCCAGTACACAGCATGGAATATGTTTGGCCTGGTCGTTAAGGGGTTAAATTATAGTAAGTTTTACAACACAGTAGTACAGTTATTACATACTCAATGTTGACTCACTCATCTATAGACTATAATAATAAAGTAATTGCAGCAGGAAAAAGTGTGGTATACATGCAAAAATTAATATAGAAGTGATAATAAATATACCATCAAAGAGTAAGTGCCACCAGAAAATAAACATAGGTATGCGCCCCTACAATATATACTATAAATATATCTATAGACACCACCCAGTTACAAAAAAATAAATAACAAAATCATAAGGAAAATATGCATGAATATAGAAAACACCCTCCTATAAGTATAAATGTGTAGGCACCTCTGGGGTCAATGTTCCACAATTTAGAGGGGCAGAAGAGTTAAATAACTAAGGTGCCATAGAATAAAGTCATTTAAAAAATGGAGACAAGAGGTAACCTGAAATAGTTAAGCATCAGAACTATGTACGATATACCCCAGGACATAATGGCAGATGTCTACTACAGGTCTACCATATTTTAGGTATGTCAACTTTTAAATAAGTAAAATTGTACTAAAATTTTTATCAGTGATATTCCGCTAAATTTAGAGAGAAATAACATAATTTCAAACTGAATTATGAAATGTTGGCAGGTCTCAATACATACATTATATTGTTTCTTGCTACCTAGGGATCTTCAAGTCAACCTTGTTCGTTCTCATTCGGCAGGTAATGTTTTACTCATAATGTTATTGTAACTTTTGACTGAATGTCATTTTTAATGTAATGTTGAGAATAATGGTTTTGATATATTGCCAGGTGTTGGAAAACCACTAAGTCCTGACCGTACCCGTATGCTTTTGGCTCTGAGGATAAATGTCCTAGCGAAAGGCTATAGTGGTATATCGCTTGAGACACTGCAACAAGTTATTGAAGCTTTTAATGGTAAGCCTGGAGCCTTGTGACAAAGTCATCACTTTCTACTACAGATTAACCGCTAATGTTTTTCTTTTTAAAAAAATGTGTCATTTATTGTATGCAGGGCTGGCACCAGCACTAGGGGCCCAGAGTTGCTGGTGGGGGCCCACATAAGGCTGTACATAAGCAATCTATTGGGGTGAGGGGGGGCTGCAGCTAATGAATCCATAGGGTGTCAGGGGAGCTTATATAAAATAACTATGAGGGGACTGTTTGGTATGATAAACTAGTAAATATTTTATGGAACAGAAGATTGTTTTTAGGTTTTGAATTTTTAATGCCGCCACAAGTTCACTGCAAAGGGGCCTACTGAAACCTGGAGTCGACCCCGATTGTATGCAACCAATCTACCCCCGATATAGAGTAAATGAGGTGCATGTTTCACATCCTTTAAAGTAAAATGGGGTTTACTGTGTACTTTTTGGTTTTGGTTTTCTTTTCTAGCATGTTGCTTGCCGTACATCCCTGAAAAAGGCACAGTTGGAGCCAGTGGAGATCTTGCCCCTTTATCTCATCTTGCTTTGGGCTTAATTGGAGAAGGAAAGATGTGGTCACCCAAAAGTGGTTGGGCTGATGCTAAATATGTAAGACCTAATCCTATGACATACAGTCATCTTGAGCATTATTTAAGTCACTGTGATAATGTGGAATATTATTATTTTAATTGTAACATGTAAAAAAAATATGAAAATGTAATCTAGTAACTTTAATATTAACTACATTTTTTTTCTATGTAGGTTCTTGAGGCTCATGGATTAAGGCCAGTATCTCTGAAACCAAAAGAGGTAATTTAAGTTTTTAACATTTAATAACATGCACAGTTCTTCTAAATAACCCATTTTGTGAAGCAGAAAATATTAAATATTGTATGCCATCCCTTTATTTGCAGGGCTTAGCTCTCATCAATGGCACCCAGATGATCACATCTCTAGGCTGTGAGGCAGTGGAGAGAGCCAATGCAATCACCAAACAAGCAGATATTGTTGCTTCTCTCACATTGGAAGTTCTTAAGGGGACAACAAAGGCTTTTGATTCTGGTTAGTCATTATTGTTTAACTGATCTGAAATATCAGTAAGATGCAGGCCAACGCATTTATGAACTATGTTTTCTTTCAGACATTCACAGACTAAGGCCTCACCCAGGACAGGTGGAAGTAGCTTTTCGGTTTAGATCACTACTCGATTCAGATCACCACCCTTCAGAAATAGCTGGTACTTTAAAATGGCTTTTGTCCAAGTGATATGTAAGAGGATTAGATAGGCTAGATATATGCAAATAATAGAAAATCTATAATACATACAGACATTGTGAGAAATACATGCATTTTATAGAGAGGAGATGACTTTAACATCTGAATAAATATTTCCAACCAAACAATGCCTACGGCATCTCATTTGCTATGTCGGCTTGCCTTCTTCCTATAGTGCTATCTCTTCATTAGATAGATAAAGCACATGTAATTTGTAGACCACATGATGTATGAGAAAAGTTTATTAATCAGAATTGCAATTCTGTACATGCTCTTACCCAGTTATTAGCCATTACAATTTTGCTTCATGCAAAGTTGTGCAGATCCTCAACATTGCCCATTTTTATCTGCTTCCAGTCGGTTATTCACAATTTGTATAATATAACATTGATTTTTTTCAAAAGGGGCAAAACTTATCACATGAATAGTTTTATGACTGATGTCACAAAATGTATAAAACATGTCAACATTCCTTGCTTTTACTTTTAGAAAGCCACCGATTTTGTGACCGGGTTCAAGATGCTTATACACTACGTTGCTGCCCACAGGTAACAAAATTCATAATATAAGTCAATGCAATAACCTCTAATAAGGTCAGCTTTGTGTGCCAATGCCCGGAGAGGGTCAAAACACAGAAGATGTGAAAAACTGCACAATTTCTACATTTTCTAAGATGTGTTGATGACAGGACACATTAAATTCATATCTGCTGCATGGAAAATTGGGGGCTTTACAACCAGGAGAGCAGACATGTGGACTTGTAGTTTTGAAATGAAAAATATTAACATGATTAGAAACTACAACTACCTACCTTCTAGAAAACCCTTACTCTGAATTTGTTTATATGTGTTTGGTTTATGTGTTTTTTCCCATATAATTACAAATGTTGTGTTTCTAGGTTCATGGTGTGGTGAATGATACAATTGAGTTTGTGAAAAACATCATTTCAACAGAAATCAACAGTGCAACAGACAACCCTGTATCCTTTCGTACTATATATTTTGGAGGTTTAGGCTTCATGCAAATGAGCGTAGAAATGTGTGACGTGAGTTACTTGCACAAACTGCAGCTAACGCAAAGCCCCACAGACTTTTATATTCTGTTGGTGTCGACCGGCCTCGCCACAGATTATAGGGCAGGACCTATTCCTGTCCGATTTAGCAGCACAACCGGTCATTTCCTATGAACATTGACGTGATGCTCGCCCACCATTATCACCCAGGCCACCAGCAACTCCACGCAACCTGGCCTGCAATGCTTGTTTTGGCCTGCATACTGAAGTCATGTGCATGATGCCTAACTCCTATATTTTCATGTAGTGCCATTTTCTTAGATATAAAAAATAATAATTAACACCTTAACCCCTTAACCACCAGGTCCTTTTTTGTTTTTGCATTTACATTTTTCCCTCCCCACCTTCAAAAATGTATAATTTTTAAATTTTATTTAGCAAAAAGCTGTGTGATGGCTTGTTTTCTGCGTAACAAATTTCACTTCATAGCAATGGTATTGAATATTCCATGCTGTGTACTGGGAATCGGGGAAAATATCGGAATGCAGTGATATCGGTGAAAAACGCATTTGGGCTTGGTTTTTACAGCTTTCACTGTGCACCCCAAATGACACGTCATCTTTATTCTTTCGGTTCGTATGATCACGGGGATATAAAATTTATATACCGTATATACTCGAGTATAAGCCAACCCGAGTATAAGCCGAGGTACCTAATTTCAACACAAAAAACTGGAAAAAAGACTCAAGTCTTTCCCCCTATCCTGCCCCCAGTATACAGCCAGAAAGCGCATGCGCCCCACTATACAGCCAGCCAGTGCATGCCCCCCAGTATACAGCCAGCCCCTGTCCCCCAGTATACAGCCTGCTAGCCCCTGCCCCCCTAGGCTGTATACCAGGAGACAGCTCCTGTCCCCTAGTATACAGCTCCTGCCAGCCCCTCCCCCAGTACACAGCCCCCTCTGGGAGGTCCTCTCCTGTCCAAAATATACAACGGCTACCTCTCTCCGTGCGGTGCCGTCGCTCAAGCTGTGACGTCAGCGGCTCGCTGACCTTCTAGTGTGTGCGCCGCCTTCGGCACACACTGTGATGTCAGCGAGCCGCTGGCGTCACAGTCCGAGCGACAGCACCGCACGGAGAGAGGGAGCCGGAACATCGTTGGACAGAAGAGGACCTCCCAGGGTGGCGTGGGAAGGTGAGTACACACATATGTGTGAGAGTTAGGGTTTTTCAGCACACTTTTTGTGCTGAAAAACTCAGAATATATATACGGTTGGTTATATTGTGTTTTAATTCATTTTAAATATTAAAACCTTCTGTACAAAAATGAATTCTTCATTTTTCCATCTTCTGGCACTAATAACTTTTTCATACTTCTATGTACGGAGCTGTGTGAGGTGTCATTTTTTGCGAGTCAAGATGACATTTCCACTGCTACCATGTTGAGGATTGTGTGGCCTTTTGAACACTTTTAATTGCACTGCTTTATATGTTGGAAAATGGTGAAAAAGTGGTGTTTTGGACTTTTGGGCGCTATTGGAATAACCATTTATTATATTTTGATACATGGGACATTTTGGGAGGTGGCGACACCTAACATGTTTATGATTTTTACTGTTTATTTACTTTCAGTTATGGAAAGTGGGATGATTAGAATTTTTTTTTATATTTTTCAGACCCCTCCCCCCAAGGGTAGTTTAACCCTAAATTGTCTGATTGATTTTACTGTATGGCAGTATATGCAGATTTTAATGATCATGTATTACAATGTGCTACAGCACTGTTTCGACCTAGTTGGGTTCCTTCAGTAGAGCGTAGGGTTTGGCTGAGTGACAGGCTTTTGACTACGGTCAGGAAGTAAGAGTTCTCCTTATGGAGAGTTTGCCAATTAAGGACGCTTTATAGGATTTTACTTCCTGACTCTAATCAATAGCCTTTCATTCAGCCAAACCAGTTCCCTATACTGTACTAAAGTGTAAATCTGTTCCTTCTGATATAGATTATGTACTGGTTTGGCTTAATCACATCATGTTATTTGACTTCTTGTGAGTCATGTTAAGTGTAACTATTTGTAACTGCATAGCATAATTTATCCTGCCAATATTTTCTGATTATATGATACTTTAGCTATATTAATTGTTTTTATAGCCCTCTAGCCATAAAAAGCATTTCAAATCCCAGACAACCCCTTAAAGGATCTTGTGACTACTGTGGCCAATTATCATCCTCTGCAGTCACATGAGCATGACTGTGGACATTACTGCTGAACGTCCCTGTCTTTGCTTTTATGACTGATGGTACATTTAGGACTGTAAACGCTGAACCACTCTAATGAAATGGGGGAACAAAGAGTGAACATTGCTTTTTTCATATAACTGCACCAAAATCTCATGGGAATTTTCTGGCTAGCTTTGAAAATGTAAATATATGTTGCGGACACAAGCAGCCTAACAGACTGTGCCCTTTCAGAGCTGGATTCTATATCTTTACTTGAGATGGATCGTGAACATTATTGCTCCTGGCTATACATACACTCACATGCTCAATCCTCTACCCCAGTATAAGAGGATAGGGGAATAATCTATAAATAATTGCTCACAATTTAAAAGTATGCAAAAAAATGTAAAACATGTCAAGGTTAATTAATGAATTAATGTACATTTTTTTGTTTGTTTTTATTCATTTTGACTGTTTTAATGTTTTTTCCCATACTCTCACTCATTACCATACAAGTAATTTATTTTTATACTTTAAGTGTTTATTTCTGCTTTGGCGCTGTGTCCCTGCTCACAGACATCCATGGCTTGGCCAAAAGATCTAGGGCCCATGTCCTAAGGACTCAGACTAATCCTATTAAAATCTTTAAGTGTAACCAACTGTTGATAAAAAATGCATAAGTGCTAAATATCACATACAATAATAGGAATCACCCTTGTAAAGAATATAGCGTCAACAGAGTGAACGTTTCCATAATTCTGATGAATAAAGGGACAATAGAGTGAATGTGCCAACTGTCTCATAAAAGTGAAATGAAAATATAGCCCATATACCCAACTACGGTAATTAGAAAGCAAGATCTATACATATAGAAGTACATAGTGGTGAACAAGTGATAGTGCTAACTAGCTTATATTATCAAGAAGGGGCACATTACCCTGTCCATTACCCATATCCTGCATGTGTCGCTTCCCTGCTCAGTTCCGACAGAGTTCACCTTCTTCATGTAAGTGCATTGTCTTTCGACCCAACTTGAAAGTTAAATCCCGCGCTCAGACCAAATCGATCGAATCGTCCGCCGGCATGCCCCGGAATTTCTGTTGCATGACAGCCAACGCAGCTGGACACAATCCCAGCGCATACACCTGTTAAATGCCTGTTAAAGCTGTCCGAAAACGTCAGAAAGTAAAATACGTATAGAGATATGATAGCAGATCATTGGTTTGATTTTAAACCAATAATTAAGGCTATAACTGGTTTTAAGATAATATGAATAAAACCTTGCAAACCTTAACCACGTTTTTAAGATGGTGTTTGCAGAAAGAGGGGAAACCATTTCAGGGGGAAACTTTCATGGTGAATATCCTGCAAAGGTACAATAGATTTTTTATTTCTTACACATTTTTCAGTAGTTGAGCAAATTTTGTACCTCGATCTCATAGTTCATGAATGTTTTTTTCAGGCATTGGATTATCTTGCCATTGGGGTCCATGAACTTGCCTCAATTAGTGAGAGAAGGATTGAAAGACTTTGTAATCCCTCTCTCAGTGAACTACCCGCATTTTTAGTCACTGAGGGGGGGTTAAACTCGGGCTTTATGATCGCCCATTGTACAGCTGCTGCCCTTGGTAAGAACTTTATTCATTACAAACCCAATGTATGTTCACTGTAACCCTTTATTTAAAATAACATTAAATCTCATATGTAAATTTTTTTTTTTTTTTTTCACCTTTCAGTTTCTGAAAATAAAGCTTTGTGCCACCCGTCCTCAGTGGACTCCCTCTCCACAAGTGCCGCCACTGAAGACCATGTATCTATGGGAGGCTGGGCAGCAAGAAAAGCTCTGAGAGTAATTGAAAATGTGGAACATGGTAAGATCTAAACTAGAACACACATTATAGGCTACATGCACACAACCATGCATTTGCCCGGGCTGGTCCGCAGGTTGCTGACACATGATACTGGCATAAGGAAAATCCTGTCAAAATATACTATAACATGTTTGATTAAAAAAAAACAAAATACATGAAAAATGTAGTAAGACAGAAGCCTTAACAGGAAACCAAGAATCTCTAATGACCACATACATTCCTAAATTGTGTTATTTTAAATGGTTTGTCTTCAGGATAGGAGATAACAAAGTGATCATTTGACAACTGGAACCCTCACAGATTGTGACCACTTCTCACATTGGGAGTATCAGAAATTACCTGTGAATAAGGAAATGAAGTAGCATGAACAAGCATGCTTCATAAGGTGTTATTTGTTAGGAGACAGATGGTTTTGGCCAGTTGTATCTAGATTACACTGTCTAGTCTAGGATTGCACTTTCTACTATTTGTCTTAGATTACATCATATGTTTGCACATTATATGGAGAATAATGCCATGAAAATTAACCCACCCAAAAGAAATACTTTATGGATATCTACCATTTTTTTTATGCATTATGAACCAAACATACCTTGAGAATGCTGTAGATACACTGATCTTGTTTAAAAGATACTGTATATTGTTTAATCCCTTAAATGAGAGGATTTTCTGAAAAAAAATATTATACAATTATGATAATGAGGCTCTGTCGCTTCTGTGGCTGGCCTGGCACTTCTCCTCTTACCCTAATTAAGCACTGCTTCAGAGAATGATGAAATCACTGTGTTGTCCTTAACAGGCAGAAGTAATCAATCGGTGCACCATTCCCCAGCTGCTGTGTATAAGTCATCCAGCGAAGGTTGATTAGTCCTGTCTGGACAGTTCAGGAAGCTTGTGTAATGCTGTTTTTTAATGAATGGCAGAACTGCATTCAACCAGCTGTTTAAAGGTTTTCGCATTTTTTTTCTTTATTATATCAAAAACACTTTGATCTGGATTAACAAGCAACCTAGTGTTCTGGCACTCAGTGTAGCTGGACAGTATTCCTCTGCATACCCTTTCACGTCATATGTCATGTTGACAAGGGTGATGTATTATCTAAGGTCCTTTTTAGATTACACAGTCTAGATATCGCGAGCCACTGTTATGTATCTGGTCAGCCATTAAATCACAGGACTGCCTTCCAGGAATGATGAAGTAGGATTAGTAGTCTATAGAGCATGATGCGAACCTTTTGAGACCGGGTGCCCCAAACTACACCTAAACTCCCTTATTTCCCATGAAGTACCAACATGTGGCATTTTAAGTTACACTTATTGCTCCCTGTTAATCTCCACATCTTTTCCATTGTATCACCCCCCCTGAGCAACCACTACAGTTGAAAAGAAGGAGGCAATTCAGACTCTTGTTGTAGCAATCATCTCGTTCCATGGTCTCTCTGTCATAGGAAGAATGGTGGGCCAGCCGTAGGCGCGATCTCCCAAATACAAAGCAAGGTTCTTGGCCAAGACCTTCTCCTCTGTTCCCATCAGTTCATCAAACAGCCAATGAATTGTCGCTATTTAAAATAGCGCTGAGAGCAGCATTGTCCTCAATTGCGCTGGGAACTTAAGTGGATTTGGTCCTAGTTGGTAACTTCGTGTCCTGGGGCATGGTCGTGCCACAGAAATGGCTCCGAGTGCCACCCTGTGCCACCGTGCCATAGGTTCGCCATCACTGCTATAGAGGGCATGCTTGATGTCATTTGATCCGATACATACTGGGGGGTGATGGATTCAAACATAATTGGCTAAGGGGCCTTAGATGTTTATCACCCCTGGTCACATTACATGCTGAGAAGAGGCATCGGTACATACCCCCTTTGATGAAGGCATGTAAGGGAAACAATTTTTAGCTAAAAGAAAGCTGTCAGTTAGGATTATAAGGGCTCTATGGAACCTGTACTAGCTGTATTTTGAAAATTTTGTGACAGGTTCTCTTTAGCTCATCCTTTTATTTCACCACACCCATTTCAGGTAAAAATCCCTAAAGTATCTAAAAGTATCCAAATCCTTCATACACGTGTGTAATGCACAAATTGACCAATTTCTGTTGGAAACTAAAAATATTACATACCGTATATACTTAGTGTATAAGCCGAGTTTTTACAAGCACAATTTTTACATCGTGCTTGCACATCCGCCATGGTATTCCCTCTCCCGTCAGGTCACGGGAAGAGAGCACAGTGGGCGGCGCCCAACACGATGTTTGAAGAAGACAAGAATATGGGCGCGGAAGCAAGAAGAGGAGGCCGAGCGTACATTGTGGGAGCGTACGCTGCGTCAATCGGGGCACACCGAGGGTTGAGTAAAATTTTTTTTTTTTTTTTTTTTAATTCTGGCTGATTGTTATACTGCTTGGGCGCACGCTGTATACTACGGAGGTGCATGTATACTACTGGAGGCTGCTGTCTACACTGAGGGCTCGCTATGGGCTCGCGTACTACTACTAGGAGGCTCGCTGTTACTACTGGAGGCCGCTGTAATACTGGGGCAGCTGTATAAGGAGGCTGTGTATACTACTGGGTGGCCAAGGCTGGGATGGCTGATATACTACTGGGGGCATGCTGGGGGGGCTGTATATCTACTGGGGGCAGGCTGGGGTGGTGTATACTACTGGGGAGCAGCTGTGGTGGGCGGTATACTACTGGGGGGCCAGGCTGGGGTGGGCTGTATACTACGGGGCAGGCGGGTGGCTGTATCATGGGCAGCGGGGTGGCTGATATCTACGGGAGGCAGCTGGCGGGTGTTGGGCGGGGTGGCTGATATTACGGGGGCGCGGCTGGGGGTGGGCTGTATACTACTGGGGTCAGGCGGGGGTGGCTGTATACTCACTGGGGGCAGTCTGGGGTGGCTGTAGTACTTACGCGGGGCAGGCTGGGGTGGCCTGTATTCGCCGGGGGTGTGGCTGGGGTGTTTCCTTGGTATACAACTGGGGGAAGGCTGGGGGCATGTAATACTGGGGGAGGACTGGAGGCGGTCTCGGGGCAGTGCTGGATACGACTGGGCTGCTGGTTGTTATACTACTGGGGCAGGCTGGGTGGCTTTTACTACTGGGGGCAGGCGTGGGGGTGGCTGGGCGTATAACACTCCATGGGGCAGGCTGGGGTTGCCTGTATACTGCTGGGGCAGGGCGGGTGGCTGTATACTACTGGGGGCAAGCTGTATATTATAGGGGGCTGGCTGGCTGTATACTTGGCTGGGTCTGTGACCAATGCATTTCCCACCCTCGGCTTATACTCGAGTCAATAGGTTTTCCCAGGTTTTGGTGGTAAAATTAGGGGTCTCGGCTTATACTCGAGTATATACGGTATACAAATAAACATGTAATATATAGTGCTTATTATTTTATATTATTATTATAAAGGCAAATCTTTTTTTTTTTCTCAGAAGTTTTAACACATTTAAGTGTGAACATATGTTAATTAATATTTTTATTTTTAGTGCTGGCTATTGAGCTTCTTGCCGCCTGCCAGGGCATTGAATTTCTACGCCCTCTTAGAACCACAACTCCATTGGAGAAAGTATATGACCTTGTTCGTTCTGTTGTTAGGTAAAAACAAACAGTATCTTGCAGCCAGTGTTTTGAAAGGCCTGCATGTTATAGTGGTTAATCATCAATAAATGTTCCTAATTGTCATTTTGTAGGCCTTGGATGAAGGATCGTTTCATGGCCCCAGACATTGAGGCAGTTCATAGATTGCTTGTTGACCAAAAGGCAAGAAGGGTTTTTTTTATATTCCATTTATGCACGATAATGTTTTTTTTGTTTATTGTTATTTGTATATCCATTATCTATTGAAACATAAGAGTAACCGAATAGTAGGAACTATACATATTGTATATCCCTGAATGTTAGAAAAAAATAATACAGTAAATAACTTTGTTGCCTTTTTCACTACTCCTTTATACAAAGTATAAGAATTCTTATGGTAAATGGCAATTTCATTTTTGTTGCTGGGCTCAAATGAGGTCTGTGGGGGACCCATGGGGTAACTGTAAAGGTCCTTAAATAATATTTTACAAAGAAGGAAATGAACAGTGCTGTCTCAATAACGGTATCATACAGTACCACATAGTGCTGCATATTTCCTTCCCTACTGCTGCCATATAAAGATACCACAATTGCTTTACTGTGCCAAAATAAGAAATAAAATAATACATTACTTAAAGGGGTATTCCAGGAATCAGCATAATTCATATACAAATGGGTTCTTAACAACTAATTACATATTAGCTTATATTGTTATACAAATGGGTTCTTAACAACTAATTACATATTAGCTTATATTGTAATTAAAATGTTGCTCCCCTTAGCAGAAAAATGCTGCACACATACACTATGATGAAGAATTAAAATGCTACAGGCCCTTTAATCAGTCCGTTAATTTCCTCTGCATGGAGAAGACACAGTACACAAGATGGCCCCTGTTCACATGTCCTGCACCTGCCTGGGCAGGTCATGTGATCACCACTATGTTTGGCTGTAGTCAGTTGGTTGCAGTGCATCCAGTATGGTCAGTGTATTGGTGATGGCAGTTACATATCATTACTGTGGTAATAGAGCAAGAAAACCTGTTAGATCATCACTGGGAGCAGAGCAAAAGAGGTAGGAGGAGTTACTGAAAACTAAAGGATCAGGAGACTTGTAGTTTCCAGTGGCAGCCATCTTGGTGATAACTCTGCATACTTTAGAGAGGCCATAAATTATAGCAAACCATAAAATCAAACTATTTGAGCTCCATTTTGTGACTAATGACATTTAGTTTTGTTGCATTCATTTATTTATAGTATCATGGGTTTTTGTATCAGATGTTCATATTCCCGGAATACACCTTTAATAATACCAGAGTAGGTCATCACTGAAAGGGGGAGTAGAGAGTATAAATATAAAATATAACTTTTAATAGGTATGTATTAAAATAAATAAACAAATGTGGTTGAAGGGTAAGACACCCTACACTATAGTGTGTGTGGTTTTTTTAAAAAAAACTTTAAGTCTGGCCCCAAAATTTGGCACTCGTCAAGGTTGTTGGCTGTCCGATAATGTTACAAGACCGCCACCCCTCTTAAAGATATCAGATAGTATTGTTAAGATTATCGATTACAAGCCCCAGGCGTAGAGATACCTCCTGCTCTGGGGTCAAAGAGGATATAGTGGAGGCTGTCTGCTTATATCATGTTGGACAGGGATCCGCTAATGGAGCCTCAATTAGCTATTCCTAGCTGCTAAATGATTCCTGCAGATTAGTACCCTAGTCTCTAAGCTAGCACTCCATAGATATTAAGATCCAACGCGTTTCCCGACAATATTCATCAGGGATCCGATATTATTGTCTATAAGGTTATAAACACATATTGATGAGTACACATTCAAACAGCGTATTCCCGCATTGATGGCCGCTTCAATCACATTTGTTTATTTATTTTAATACATACCTATTAAAAGTTATATTTTATATTTATACTCTCTACTCCCCCTTTTCGTGTTGAACTATTAAACTAGAGAGGTTTACAATCCCATATTCTTACACAGTGAATATAATAATACCAGGGTAGGCCCAGTTTAGAACATGTTAGGTGGAGGGTGTATTAGGCCCCTAGGTGGTAATGGCTTTGTTATATAATAAGTAGGTTTTTGTGACAGAGTCAAATGCTGTTAGATTTGTTGTGTTCTTCCTTTTTACTTTATTGCGAGCATCTATTTGTGCTATTGTGTGGACATACTTAGAAAACTGCAAAAATTGAGAAGCTGAGTCAATGATTAATATGCTGTACACACTACACCGAATCAAACCTTGCGTGTAATACATGGGCAAAGGTCCTCGAACGAAGTAGCTAAGTATATATTTGTTTTAACAAGAAGTGAAGCCTCTACATCATTTGCTTATCTTTCCTTTTTGACCCATGGTAAAATGAATGGTGGGAAAACATCATATGGCTTTCGTAAGTGGAGTGTGTAACATTCTAACACTTATGTAGTGCACATCTGTGACCTACATGAACTCTATTGTAAAATTATGAATTCCTGATAAATACAAATGTCATAACTGATCATATTACAACTTACTCTAGGTCGTATGAAGCTATTGAATAACAAGAACCAAGTCAAAAGCTGGGGTCAATAATGCATAGGTGTTATATATTCAAGCCACAATGCTTCCATGTGTGACATGTAGCAAATATTCTCAGACCCAGACCCAGACCCTCTGGTCCCGTTTTTCTGGCTGTCTATAGCAAAAGTTGGCAGGTCATAACTTGTATACAAGTGTTATGCCTACAGGCAACACTGTGGCTAAGGCCTCTGCTCGGGTACAGAGTGAATCATGTATGATGCACTGGTTTGGGTGTTGTACTTTGTGTGTTATTTATATACGAATCATGTACATTTTATTTTTAGAAGAAGTTCATGAAAATTTTTAGGAAAATAAAATGACCTCATATTCTCAATTTAAATTGGCAGTGGGTTCTCCTGGAGGGGATCCCCCAGTGCTGATCTCCTGCTGTACCCCTGTAATTCTGCACAGTATCCCCGTCAGACAAACTGGTGATACTGTGCAGAATTACATGGGGGACACTTGTCTGTAGTATCTGCACAATCCTTCAAAGTTCTCAGCTCTTGCTCTGAGCTCAGGATTTTGCTGAATGTTTTGTAAATAGAAGGTGAGGAACTGTAAATAGAGTCTGCAGTTCCTGTCTGCAGAGTATCTAATGTCTGTATTATCTGTTCAAGTGTCTGTAGTGTCTGCTGAGCTTTGCTGCTAGAAATGACATGTTCTCCAAAGGGGCTCAGAGCTTTCTTCTCAGTTTACGCCACCTTCGGGCTGGAGTGTTTTTGCGCCCGTTTTTTGCGCCTAAATGAAAAGTTGCAAGTGATGAATATCATTAGGCACAGCATTAGGCATGGCTAGTTTGGCGTTTAGTCGCAGAAATGGCGCAAAAACGTTGCGCCTGAATGAAAAGGCGCAAAAACAGATAAAACGAGTGATACATGTGGCCCTTTGTTTATATGATTATTTTCATACATCAGCATTGTGTATTTATATGCTCATGTATAAAAAATTCTTTATAAAGGACCTGTCACCAAAATTTTGCAAACTAGCTTTTCTGACTTATGTCTAGTGGTTTGACTTTTCTCCCTCTCAGGCTGGCAATGAACCAAGCCACCTTATTCTGACTGACAGCTCAGTGACTCTTCAAATCACTGCCCTGCCCCCTTGTACTGAGGGACTGTCTGCTAATATTCTACTACAGGCATAAAAAGCTCTATGTACATATGGGAAATATTGTGTCACTTTTTTTACATAGCGTTCTAACAATAGCAAACTGTACACCATGTATGTGTTCACATGAAAATATGTGCATGGGGGACAGTTTTATATTGTTAAGAGGCTAAAGGGCCTGCAATGATGTCACCCTGGTCACATGAAATGAACTGCCTAATAGTAGGGAGTCATAAGGCATGGGGAGGAGTAGATGGGGAGGGGGGGGTGAGCCGGATACCCTCCCTTTGATGCCAAGTAATAGAAGATAAAAGGTGATTTATGTGGGTGTAAAGGAAACCATTTTTAGCTAAAAGTAGGGCGTCAGTTAGTTAATAGGGCTCTATAGGAACCTGTCACTGGCTGTATATGTGCAAATGTGGGGACAGGCTCCCTTTTTAAATTTTACTTTTGTATAATGATAAATTGATTTCTCCTGCAGGTTTGGCATGTGGCAGTCCCGTATATTGAGAAATACAGAGTGGAACACATTCCTGAATCAAGACCAGTTTCACCGACCGCTTTTTCTGTGGATTCAATATCCTTCAGCAGTTCTTCTGTAGTTGACCAGCAGGAGCATTCTGACTGTCATGATCACAATGAATCTTAGGGATACCTTTAATGGGGATGGCCACTTTACCTCATGTTTCTTGTAATGTAATGTGTGTAAGTGTGGGGGAATGTTATTAGGTGGTTCACCAATATACATCTATTAAAAGCTCTCCACTGCTTTCTTTATATGTAAAGTGAAGCCTCCTGTCTTTTACCTCATCTGCCAGACATTCTTATCGATAAAATGGCTGCAGATGGAGGGTCATATGATCTCCAACTGTCCATGAACAATCGCCCTACCAGAACCTTATAATAGTATTCATGAATTATAAGATCAAGGTCCTAGCAGAGCAATTGCTCATAGACAGATAGAGATCCCATGACCCTCCTTCTGCAGCCATTTTATGGTCAGGAATGTCTGGCTGATGAGGTAAAAGACTGCTGACTTCACCTTACATATCAAAAAAGCAGGGTAGAACTTTTAATAGATGTGTATTCACCTCATATCCTCCTCCGCACACTTACACAGAAATTACAATAAACACGAGGTAAAATGGCCTACCCCTTTAGCCATAGCTGTTTTTGTAGTCCTCCACCATCAGTACAGGTCAGAAAGATATTGGTATCTCAATTGATATTGAGATATTGCTAGCACCTTTGTAACATAGATGTAGGCTCCTATACTGTACTGTAACTGTGTGATGTAATCCAGTCTTTTTCAATAATATTAAATGGTATTCATTGAAAAACTTATCTTGTGAATGTTTATTATGATGAAAATAGTTGAATAATTCTAATTCTGACTAATACCTTTTATTGATGCTGATTCTAAGTGGCTTTGGTTAACCAACAGTTTTGGCCATACAAAGCTCCAGACATTGTTAGGTAGCAGTGCTGGAGCTTTGTTTCTAATGTCTTTGTGTGTGTTGTTAGTGGCAGGAGGATTGTGATAATTATCTTATATTCCAGGATTGTACTTGAAGAACTGGGGTATTGTCCTCAAACTGCTGAGTTCTGCATTCACACTGCTCCCAAGTGCTACTATCTTACAATTTCTACAACTTTGTATGGCTTATGGACACATACAGGTTATTTTTCTCTTCATGGCTTCAGTGATTTTTCAGTGATGCCTTACTGAACCATTCTTTTCAATCTGCTTTTTCACAATTTAGTTTTTTCCACTGATCAATATTCAATAGAAAATAAATGTAGTAGCCTGTCCTTTTTGTGGTCACCGACAACACTGAATCAGTGGAAAAGCCCATTGAAAAGAATGGTTCAGTAATGAATCCGTGAATAATCACTGAAGCCAGGAAGAGAAAACCAATTTGTATGTGTCCATAAGCCAAAGTAACTTTAGTGAAAAATTACAGATGTTAAAAAATAGCAAACCCCCCCCACACACTATTCACCCTCCTTGAAGGAAGAGTCACATTGGAGTGTGTATTGTGCATCTGTGGTGTGTTGTCTCTGCAACCACAAAAAAAACTTGGCTTATCATTGGGACCATTTCAAGAATGCCTTTAGAAGTAACCCCATGTCACATTTTATTCATTGTGCCACAAACAACCAAAGGAGTTAATGATGGTCCAAAACCATTTAGGTCTACACCATTTAAGTTGCAGGCTTACATCTTGTAACAAGTAGTCTGCAGGCAGATGTATGTGAAGGCTTAGAGTGATCATGGGAAATAGATTTCCTGTTAAAGAACTATAGTTTATTACTCCACAGAACATGTTTCCTCTTCTTTATAGTGCATTGTCAAAGAGCTTTAAACCATTTAATCCAACACTTTGTCCAGTAGAGGCTTGCTTTTAATTGTGTTTGGTGATGTAACGCTTAAATGCAGCTCTTTGAGCAAGAAAACCATGGCATAAGCCTTCCCTGCACAGTGGCACATATTTTTGTGGCAGAGTAAGGCCCGTTCCACACTTGCGATGAACTTGCATCACACTCACTTGCATCACACTTGCAACACGTGCTGCCGGGATCTCACGGCCCGAAAGCAGCAAATCGGGACTGAACTGACATGCTGAGTTCTGTTCCGGTTTGCAGCTTTCAGGCCATGCCATCCGGGCAGCACGTGTTGCAAGTGTGATGCAAGTTCAACGCATCAGACTCTAAGGCCCGTTCAACACTTGTGTTTGAACATCCATGAGGCAGCAGAGTGGTGGAAACTTTTATGCACCTTCCACTTTCCAATAATAGCATTCACTGATGTCTGTGGAATACCTAGGAATGAAGACACTTTATGAAACTGACTTGTCGCAGTGTTGGCATCATAACAATGTGCATCTGAATTTCATGGTATTTCATAATAGGACTGGAGTAGGTGCTTATAGTAAACAGCACAGACTAAGGGGCTGGACAGAACCACTGGAACCCATAGGAACTGAGCAAAAACCCAAGACCCAAAATCCCCTTTATCAGTATTCCTTTCGTTCTTACTCCCCAATCTTAATCCAGCCCCCATTCCTCCCCCATGGACTGTGACTCTTCCCAGCTCTCTACACTGTCTATTTGCCCTGCACAAGTATAGTCCCCCCCCCCCCAGGTCTCTAGTTTAAACACTCCTCCAACCTTCTAGCTATTTTTTCCCCCAAAACAGGTGCAGCCCATCCCTACTGTAGAACCTTTAGCCGACAGAAAAGTCAGCCCAGTTCTCCATGAACCCAAACCCGTCCTTCCTACACCAACTTTTGAGCCACTTATTTACCTCCCTGATCTCCTGCTGCCTTTCTGGTGTGGCACGTGGCACAGGTAGTATTTTGGAGAAAACTACCTTCGAGGTCCTTGCCCTGAGCTTATGGCCTAAATCCCTGAAATCATTTTTAAGGACCTTCCACCTACCTCTCACTTTGTCATTAGTGCCAATGTGGACCATGACCGCTGGTTCCTCACCAATCACTCCCAATAATCTGTCAGTAATCTAATTTATTGAGCTCTTTAGAAGCCATGGTGAGTGCCGCATCTTGCTCTGATATCTCTACTTGGCTCTGATCTATAGAACAGCTGAGCCCCTCCAGCTTCCAGTGATTGTTATGAGTGCCATTAAAAAACCCACAGACTGACCATCAGCTGAGTCCAACGAGAGTTTACAGGGCAGTGCCAGTGCTATTCCTTCTTTCCGGATTTATTTTCCGTATGACTTTGTTCATTAGTATACAAGACTATTACTCCTACACAATGGCTGGATTAGAAACGTTTAAAATGTATTGTATTCACTTTATTAAATATTCATTAAAAAATCTATACTTATGTCTGCCCGAAAATCAGATTTTTTTTCTGCAGGAAATACATTTTAAAAAATTTGAAGCTCGCTTAGGACTCCAATTCGCTTTTTCTATTTAGATTTTAATTTTAAATGAACTACAAAGAAGAAATATGACTGGGCTCTCTAAACTCCAAAAGATCATTATCTTGCTGATTTCAAGAAACTGGATAAAAACTTACCCTCCAACTCTTACCCAATGGGAGGCCCTACTAAACAGAATGAAGGACCTAGGTAGTTGTGAAGAAAAAAACTTTGTCTAGAAGGTCCAACACTCCTGACCAAAAGGAGGACAAGTGTGTTCAGGTCCACAACATGTGAGAAGAAGTTAGTTGTTTTTGCATCAAAGTGGTGCACCTGCAAGTACTTAAAGAAGTTGCTGTATTGCAAGGATAGCTCATCCTGTAGCTGTTGAAATGATTTAATGCTCCCATCCTCGCATAGCTGTGATAATTTAACCAAGCCCACCGAGATCCAATATGCGCTGTCCTCTATTTTTGTAAATTCCCCAAGAGTCCCGTCGTGCCATAAAGGGCCCAGGCTAGTATCTTCACATCAGTGGACAATAGAGAAATGGGTCTATAAGACTCGGGCATCTGAAGGTCATTCCCTTTTTTAGGTAATACCAAGATAATGGTTTTTTATATAGTTCAGTTGGCATCCCATCCACCCCTGGAGCCTTGTCATAAGCCATCTCCTGCGTTGTCTCATCTATCTCTTCCAAAGTTAGGGGGCCATCAAGCATTTCCCTGTTCTCCGCTGATAGTTGACGCAAGGAGAGTCGAGACAAAAAATTCTCAATTTTTCTGTCGCTTGTGTTCTCATTGTGTACAGGTCTGCGTAAAAAACCTGCAGGATGCACAGAATGCCCTTAGCGTCAGTACACACATCCCCATTAGGTGCCCTCAGAGATCCAATATGAGTTGTCCCTCGCTGTGCCTTTGAAATGACCGATAGCAAGTGGCCTACTTTCTCCCCTCCCTCAAAAAATCTTTGTTTCGCAAACATACGTTTCCTAGCCGCCACCTCTAGCAAATGTGTGTTGAGTACTTCCTAACCCTATCGCAGTCTGTCTTTCGTCAGTGCAGTGGGGTTCTAAATAAAGTTTACTTCTGCGCATTTCCAAGTGCATAGCCTCATCTAATGCATGGGATGTAGATTTAGTGACACTCACATATTTCATTAGGACACCCCTCAAAAAGGTCTTCATAGTCTCCCATGTCCATTGCTGCTATTCACTGTCAGTACGTGCCTCAAAAAACTGGACAGGGTTGCCCGGAACATTACTCGTCACCAACGGTTGAGTCAGACAGAAGGGTTTAATCCTCCACAACCTAACGCAGGCATGAGATTCCCCAGGGGTGGGAAGGAAATTAACATAGGTGAGTGATCAGACAACTTTCTTGGAAGATACTGAACATCTGTCACTCAAAGCAACATTCCAGAGTCTCTGAACGCCAAGTCGATCTGAGAGAGGGTAGCATGAGTAGAGGAACAACAGGGATATTGGCTAGATTGCGGGTATCGGACCCTCCACAGATCTATCATGCCACTTCCAAGAGAAGGGTACCAAAGGGAGTCACCCCTCCCCCTGCCATCCGTCAGCAGTCTATGTCTGTCAAGGCCTTTGTGAGGGACATTATAGAAGTCACCCACTACCAAATAAGGTAACCCAGATGTTTTGCAACACTAAAGTACATACTATGTTTGTATATTGAGTAGGGTTATAGACCATGATAAGCAGAAAAGAGAATGTGCTAATTTTACATCTCGGACAAATATACCTCCCTTCTGTATCCACCACTTTATTGAAACATTCAAAAGATATATTTCTATGCACCAAAATGCTCACTCCCCTAGCGTACGAGGAATAAACAGCATGTTATGCATTCCCTACCCGGAGTCTATTCATATAGTGAATACGATCTTCAGACCTATGGGTCTCCTGAAGGCAGAATATGGCAGGTTGTTGTCTAAGCAGATATTGGAAGACCCCCATGCGCTTGATCGCATGTGACAGGCCTCTTACGTTCCAACTAACTATTTTCCCATTCACAGCCATCTATCCTCACATACAAACCAGAGCTGATGTCACCCTCTCCCCCCATCCACTGACATTGCATCCATCCACTATCTAACAAAGCCGTAACCGGTCCCTCCCCACCCAAAACCAGAATAAATACCACAAACGACTCATATAACGCCTCCACCCATATGAGCCCCTGAAACCATCAGGTGCATGCCCCACCCACCTCCCCCCTTGCAACTAAACACTGGAAGGAAGGCAGGATCCTGCTGCCCTTAACAAGGCTACACGGATTACCACCTTCGCTCCAGAAGACTAACAATTCTGTATAAGAACATAACTGCAGGAGAACAGCTCCCTCTGCATATATCCTGTCAGAAGTGCCCCGCATTAATAGCTGCAAGTCCTTCATTGCAAAATGTCATAAACTCTGATCTTAAGGGTCTCTATAACAGATTCCGGTCAATCTCCCTCCTCCGGTGCACGGTTCCTCAGCTGGCCTTCAGCTAGCCATTGCAAGGCTGTTTTAGGAGCCTCAAAAAAATGGGTAATCCCCTGTGCCACTACCCTCAGTTTAGCCCGGGAATAACATTGAGTAAGGGACATTCACAGCCCTTAGTCTGCGCTTTATGTCCAAAAACTTGGCTCTTCCCTGCTGCACATCTTGGGAATAATCCGGAAACAAAGATATTTTAGCCCCATTAATGGTGAGGTCACGATTGTCCCTAGCCTTACGGCGGATAGTATCCCTATCTCTGAAGTGCAATATCTTTGCCAACAGTGGCCTGGGCGGATGGCCTGGTGGGAGTGGTCTTGTGGCGTCCCTGTGGGCCCTTTCAAGGGCAAACAATGGGGATGGTGTTTCCCAAATTTATGACACGCGTGGGGAGCCTGCCAACCGTGTCTTTACCTACCTCCTGTATGACGGTATGCTGGTCCACTATTGGAGACACATTGGTTGTATTATTCCTTCCTTATTTTATTTTGCTCATGGATATCAGGTTATTTTGACCATGCGTTTATCGGGTTAATTGATGTATATATTGCCCTGTAAGGACATTATGTGGTTATCGAATGTTATCTGTGTATAACCTTTTGGACCCTTTACCTTGGTGTGCACACAGCACGGCAGCACTTTTTGATGTATTTGTAGCGATTTCTGGATACATCCTTTCAGAGAGGGTAATTGTCACCACTGAGTGATTGACAGTGGGTGTTTCACAGAGAATCGATACTTGATCGCTGTGTGGTATTTTTGTACATTACAAGTTTTAGA
Source organism: Engystomops pustulosus (assembly GCA_019512145.1). Classification (NCBI taxonomy): domain Eukaryota; kingdom Metazoa; phylum Chordata; class Amphibia; order Anura; family Leptodactylidae; genus Engystomops; species Engystomops pustulosus. The sequence continues at coordinate 139,583,950 of CM033644.1, forward strand.
TGTTTTTAAATGTGTGTCTTTAGTTGTCTGTCATTTAATAAATAAATAGTTTCATAGTTTCATAGTTTATACGGTTGAAAAAAGACACTTGTCCATCAAGTTCAGCCAAGGAAGGGTAGGGATTGGATGAGGAAAGGATTTAGGGGAAACAATTCTATATAACATAACAATCAATGTTATTTAGGTGTAAAAAGGCATCTAGACCCTTCTTGAAGCTCTCCGCTGTCCCTGCTGTGACCAGCGCCTGAGGCAGGCTATTCCAAAATAGATTTTGCTTATTTCTATATCAATTGAAGAGCCTTTTGTTTCATTCTTTTTTTCTGTTTGTTTTGGCATCTCTATTTGTGCATTGGCTCATATAGACAATTAATTTGTGGTAATCAGTCCATTTCTTGTTTTGCAATAGTGCTCAATAAATGTTGTGGGGTCTTGGCCCTCTTCTTTCTCGGGTATTTTATGCACATCATGGCACAGAATGGACAGGTCTTCCCTCATGCCCCCCACTTGCTGTGTGAGGGTGCTGATGCCTGTGTTACATTGGGCCACAGCCTTCAGAATTTCAGCAATGATGGGCTCAGGGCCCAATGGGGAAGCCATAGCTGGCCTGGATGTCTGTGTAATTATCCGGCCACCCACCTCCATAGTATCAGAAAGCTTGTCCTCCATCAGTTCTGGGTCACTGCTGATCAACCCAGCCATCCGCCGCCATGAGTCATCCGGAGGGTCCGTCTGCCTGGGAAGCATTCCAGCCGGGCTGCGATGTTTTTCTGCTGGTGGGAAGATGCACGAGTGGATGCGGAGGCGCCATCTTGAAAATGTGAGGTGCGAGAGGTTTTTGCGTTGCGAGTGCTGTTAGAGGGCAAATTTCGTGGCAGTGCTGGTACCGCAGCGTGGGGGGTGGTGTCTGCAGCAGGATTTTAGGTCCTAGAGCTAGAACTCGAGCAGGAACCGGATAAGAGCAGGATAACCGGTGGTACCTCTCCCTATGAGGGGGCTTATTGCATGCTCCGTCAGGGCACAGTTTAGTTCGTCACCCTTGTTCTTAATCCAGCTTTCCAGTACTATCTGTGAGCTGCCTGGATTAGAAACATTTTAAAATGTATTGTATTCACTTTATTAAATAATTTAATAAAGTGAATAATAAAAATTTTAAAACAAATACCTAAATACCTCCAAGCAATCTGTACCAATTTTGCTGTGAATAAAACCAAGTCTACATCAGACGAGCTTTGACAGTTTATTGTGCTTTACGCAAGTCTGATGTTTTGCATGGTCAATGGATCTGATGTGATCTGAGAAATTGCAGCATGCACTTGGGGCAGAGAGAGCATTTGGATGTAATCCTAGCAGTTTTTTTTTTTTTTTTACATGTGTTTTTAGAAAATGCTGAAAAAGTTACTTAGAGTGTCCAAAATTGGATATGAGAATCTGACACTAGGAATAGCATTAAGACATTTTGAACTTTGATAAAAGTTCTGTATTCCACAAATTTTCTGTACCTAAATAATCAAATGGTTTGTTGATTAGGTAACCAATTATAAAATGTTAACTAAAGTATTTAAAGTGCAAAGCTCAGAACTCTACAATATTGCAGGCTTCTTGGCAGGGTCCTGCTAGTCTTATTTCAAACAGTATTTCAAATGTAAAAAATGGGTAAGTGAAACTTCAAGGGCAAGCCTATACATCCTGTTCAAACTAGCCATAAAAAGTGATTTTTTTTTATCATTCAGACATTAATGCTAGAAAATTTGTCAAGCTGTGTGGCGGGGGGGGAAAAAGTTTATTAAAAACATATGTCCGATCATTTAAACCACTTACTACTTTCAAACACTATTAAATCATGAAAATAATCTGTTTACCTGTAATCCTTTTCAAAAGAAGAAATTATACCGCTAGTTTGTCCACTTTGGGTGGAAGTAATGGCAGCAGATGTCCAGTCCAGGTTACCATGTATTACTACTATTTTTATATTTCCATAACTCAATGGTAAATTGCATCAGAGAAATATGATCATATACAAAAAAAGTGCAAATTTGATATAAGATCCGTAATGCAATAAATCATGCAGCCAGCACACCATAAACAACATATGATCAAAACAAAGAACAAGTTGGTGTGTAAAGGCTAAGTAGTGTATAAATTTTATTTAATTCCAATATATAGAAAACACACACAAATGATGCCATGCATCACATTTCATAAAAGCATTTAAAAAGTGTACAAAATACACATGGACTAAAGGACAAGTGGTCGGAGTCAGTCCAACCGATCCACACACGGCCACCAATCAACAAAATAAGAGAAATCTCCCCCATACACTAACAATCAATATAGAGATCAATGTTAGCAACAATGTACAACATTTACCGGCACATATATATCTACCAAGTGATAGAGGTTTTGGCAGACTCCTGAATGACAAGGTAAACAAATGGTCAAACCCAGGTATCCGTGAAAGGAGTCGACCAGTAGAGAGGTCAAAGAGCCAGCATTCTGTGAGTAGCTGGAAAAATAAAGGGTAAGCCATTGGGGGGGAGGGGGGGAGTGGTAAGGGGAAGAGGGCGAGTGGCCGGAGGCACCCAACTTCTATCACTTGGTAGATATATATGTGCCGGTAATTTTAGTACAGTGTTGCTAACATTGATCTCTATATTGATTGTTAGTGTATGGGGGAGATTTCTCTTATTTTGTTGATTGGTGGCCCTGTGTGGATCGGTTGGACCGACTCCGATCCACTCGTCTTTTAAATGCTTTTATGAAATGTGATGCATGGCATTATTTGTGTGTGTTTTCTATATACAGGCGGTCCCCTACTTAAGGACACCCGACTTACAGACAACCCATAGTTACAGACGGACCCCTCTGCCCTCTGGTGAAGCTCTCTGGATACATTACTATAGTCCCAGACTGCAATGATCAGCTGTAAGATGCCTGTAAAGAAGCTTTATTGATAATTCTTGGTCCAATTACACCAAAAACAACTTAAGAACAAACCTCCAGACCCTAATCGTACGTAACCCGGTGACTGCTGTGATGCTTGTTAGTGTATGTAGTGGATTTTCTCTTATTTTGTTGATATGGTGTCCCTGTGTGGACGTTTGACGACTCCGTCCCTTGCTTTTGTCCATGTTTTTGTAACCTTTCGTTAAATGCTTTATGAATGGTGATGCATGGCTCGATTGTTGGGTGGTTTTCAATATTGGAATTAAATAAAATTTATACAGTACTTAGCCTTTACACACCAACTTGTTCTTTGTTTTGATCATAGAGAAATATGATGAAAGGAATGTCTGCCCGCCAAACAATAGGGCCTGCACTGTGACAAGATGCCATTTGGTTGGCTGTTCTTGCATTATAAATCACACGTGGGATTGGACAAGTACACAGTCTCATTTTTTACTGGCCAAGCATGTCCATGTGCTGTTGTCCTTAATCTGATACTATAGTTCTGTGCGTGGTAGAGAGCTTTTGATAGGTTCCTTATAAACATTTCCTTTTTAATATTCCCCGATCACTGAATAAAATTCTATATGTATGTTGTATTAGGATATCTAACAACCTTCAATTTTTTTTTTCTGTGGGGCTAGATCAAGGACTATCTACTGAATCTATAACCTCACCACAGGATCTAACTGACCTGAGACAACACATGACAAATCGGTGGTGTCCATATCTATTGTGAGGTTTCTGGCAGAACTAGACCACCACCTAGACAATTGCGGTGTCACCAATGAAAGTCACTTTATCCAAATTTTATCTATACACTTCATCAAGGTTTAGACAATGTGACTTCATGTAAATAAAATTTTAGTTATTTTGGTTAAAAATACAACAGTTGTGAATTTTAACCATCCTTTTGTGTTATTGCCCTGTAAATAAGCAGAATAAGGATTTTTAAAGAATTTTTTTTTATTTTATTTGGCCCTTTTTAAGCAATATTCCCAATATACAGTAACTTCAGCGGCAAACTTATTATATCAGTACAAAATTGTATCCTCAGAAAGGTTGAGTATCAGATGTTCATAGTAACAAGTAGTCTTTATATCTTGAAATTATGGAAATATTTCCCAAAAAATTATTATAGGGAAAGAATTCTTTCATTCTTGAAAACAATTTTGCCTTTAATAGCAACATATTGAATTAATTCTTGGTGTCCTCCAAATTGGTATATCACATGTTCCCACCTATAAAAAAAAAAATTAAAAAAACAATTCACATTAATATGGACAGTGACCTATTTTATTTGAGCATTTATTTTAAAATTAGTCTTTTGCTAACATTTAATTTTTTTGCTAGCTTTAACTTTAATTATTGAAGCTAATTTTGAGAATGACAAATATCAAATTGTTTCTTAAAAAAAAAAAAAATATAAAAACTGAGTGATTAACAACTCCTTGTGCTTTATCATTTTATTCTCTGGTGCTTGGCTTGGAAAGCATGGATTTTTTTTTTTTTTTAATGGCCAAATAGCCATTAGTAGTTCATGGCAGGAATCTTAGCGTAGGTAGCAAAGGATGATCCAAGCTCATGCATGGTTTTAGATAGAAGCCTGCAGCCAAAGCTGGGGCACAGGTCCCCATTTTCATGGCATCTGCTGGACTTTCCACATCCTACTGCTGTATTAACAATACAATTCAGACCCATCTAAATATGGGAAAGGGTTAAAAAGGGAACCAATCAACAGATTTTCACTAATAAAACTATTGTCAGGTTCATAACACTATGCTTACAATTACCTACCCTGTATTTCGTTATCAGAAGTGTCTGAGAGAGAAGTTGTTCTAGTTCCTCATGCAACCAATCAGAGATTATCTTCCATTTAATAATCTGCTGTAGAAAAATGAAAGCTGAACTCGGATTGGTTGCCTTGAGCAACTAGAACAGTCTTGCTCTGTGAAACTTCTAATAAATCTCGCCCACATACTTCCTATCCCCAGAAAAAGAACCTACTTGCCAGAAGATGCAGCGAGTCACACGGAGTATGTGAGTCAGCCCTAGTCTCTAGAATTTTCCTCTGCCCCCCCTCCCATCCGCAGAGGAGAGGATCGCGTCAATGTGGGGGTGGGGAGGAGGGAAATGCGTGATCAAACAGCGATTCTCATAAATAACACATGACCCTTGTGACTCATTCCGACAGGGTCCCAGGTAGGCTTAAAGTACTTTTTTGTTGCCAAAAAAGTATAGACAATATTTAGCATAGTGCTATAGGAACAAAAGAAAGAAAAAATTACTCGGACCGGAGCACCAACAATCCTTTATAAATTCTTTATGAATCCAACACGGTGTATTGCTTGACGCATCGATCTTTTTCAATGAGTATTGCACGTCTCCACAGGTTTCTGACAAGAATAGGTCACCATTCAGACCAACTCCATCGCGTTTCCTAATCCTCCTTCATTGCCATCTCTCTTTAAGACAATTTCACTAGAAGAAATACACGTACGGATAGTGTAATATATTCTTTGTGAGTATATTTTTAATAAAATTTTAAACTACAAAGAATATACTACACTATCCGTACGCGTATTTCATCTAGTGAAATTGTCTTAAAGAGAGATGGCAATGAAGGAGGATTAGGAAACCCGATGGAGTTGGTCTGAATGGTGACCTATTCTTGTCAGAAACCTGTGGAGATGTGCAATACTCATTGAAAAAGATCGATGCGTCAAGCAATACACCGTGTTGGATTCATAAAGAATTTATAAAGGATTGTTGGAGCTCCGGTCAGAGTAATTTTTCTTTCTTTTGTTTTAATTGTGGGACTGTTTGTGGACCGGTCCTGAGCAGTTGTTAGCTCCTAGGAGCCAAGTGTGCAACACATTAAGATTGTTATAGTGCTATAGGAACCTGTCATTAGTTTTACTAGTGAAAATCTAGTAACAGGTTCCTTTTAAACAATAGTAACCATGTGTTCATCCATACCTCAACTATTGTTTAAAAGGAACCTGTCATTAGTTTTACTAGTGAAAATCTAGTAACAGGTTCCTTTTAAACAATAGTATGGATGAACACATGATTGAAGTAAAAAGCTTGCTTAAACCATACAAATTTATCCACATTTTGTCGTGTTATCCAATAATATTGTTTAAAGGAAACCTGTTACTAGATTTCACTCAGTTAAAAACTAATGAAAGGTTCTCTATACGCACTATCACAATCGTATGGTTGCCACTGGCTCCTAGGAGCTAACAACTGCTCAGGCGACGGTCCACAAAACAGTCCCACAATTTAAAACAAAGAAAGAAAATTACTCTGACGGGCTTCCAACAATCCTTTATAAATTCTTATGAATCCAACACGGTGTATTGCGTGACGCATCGATCTTTTTCAATGAGTATTGCACATCTCCAACAGGTTTCTGCAAGAATAGGTCACCATTCAGACCAACTCAATCGGGTTTCCTACTCCTCCTTATTTCCATCTCTCTTTAAGACATTGCACTAGATGAATAGCGTTACGAGCACATAGTGTAGTATTATATTCTTTTGTATTTAAGAATTTATTAAAAAATACGCACAAAGAATATATACACATCGTCCGTTGTATTTCTCAGTTGAAATTGGTCTTAAAGAGAGATGGCAATGAAGGCAGGATTAGGAAACGCGATGGAAGTTGGTTCTGAATGGGGACCCTTTTTGTCAGAAACCTGTGGAGACGTGCGCAAACTACTCATGAAAAAGCTCGAGCGTCAAGCAAACACCGTGTGGATTCATAAAGAATTTATACGGATTGTGGTGCTCAGGTTCCGAGTAATTTTTTCTTTCTTTTGTTCCTATAGACTATGCTAACATTATCGTCTATACTTTTTTGGCAACCAAAAAAGTACTTTAAGCCTACCTGGGACCCTGTCGGAATTGAGTCACAAGGGTCTTGGGTTATTATGAGAATCGCTGTTTGCATCACGCATTTCCTCCTCCCCACCCCCACAATTGAAGCGATCTTCTCTGCGGATGAGGGGTGGGCGGGCAGAGGAGAATTCTAGAGACTAGGGCTGACTCACCATACTCCGTGACTCGCTGATCTTCTGGCAAGTAGGTTCTTTTTCTGCGGGATAGGAAGTATGTGGGCCGAGTTATGAAGTTTCACGAGCAAGACTGTTCTAGTTGCTAAGGCAAACCAATCCGGAGTTCAGCTTTCATTTCTACAGCAGTTATTAAATGGAAGATAATCTCGATTGGTGTGGGATGAGGAACTAGCAAACTTGCGCTCCGACACTCTGATAACGAATACAGGGTAGGTAATGGTAAGAATATGATGAACCTGACAATAGTTTTATTAGTGAAAATTGTTGTGATTGGTTCCCTTTTTAAACCCTTTCCCATATTTAGTGGTTTGATCTTTGTATTGTAATACGCAGTAGGATGTGAAAGTCCAGCAGATGCCCTGAAAAATGGGGACCTGTGCCCCAGCTTTGGCTGCAGGCTTCATCTAAAAACCATGCAGGAGTTGGATTCATCCTTGCTACCTACGCTAGATTCTGCATGAACTACTAATGGCTATTTGGCCATAAAACAAAAAAAATCCGTGTGCTTTCCAGCCAAGCACCAGAGATATAACCATGATAATGATAAGCACAAGGAGTTCTGTTAATCACTGTTTTATATTTTTTTTCTTTTAAGAAACAATGTGATATTTGTCTTCTCAAAATTAGATTCAATAATTTAAAAGTTAAAGCTGCAAAAATTAAATGTTAGCAAAGATATTTTAAATAAATGCTCAAATAAAATAGGTCACGTCCATATAATGGGAATTGTTTTTTATTTTGTTTTATAAGGTGGAACATGTGATATACCCCTTTGGAGGGGACACAAAGAATTAATCAATCTGGTGCGATTAAAGGCAAAAATTGTTTCAAGAAGGGAAAGAATTCTTTCCCTATTAATAATTTTTTGGGGAAAAGCTTTCATAATTTCAGATATAAAGACTTGTTATATGAACATTGATTACCAACCTTCTGAAGATACAATGTTGTACTGATATAATAAGTTGCCATGAAGTTACTTTATATTGGGAATATGATTAAAACAAGGGGCAAATAAATAAAACAAAAATTCTTTAAAAATCTTATTATGGTATTTTTACGGGGCGAATAACCCAAAACGGATGGTTGTTTTAAAATTCACAAAAACTGTTGTATTTTTACCAAAATAACTAAAATTTTATTTACCATAACGTAACATGCTCTAAACTGATGAAGTGGAGAGATAAACATTTGGAATATAAAGTGGACTTTCATTGGTGACCAGCAATTGTCTAGGTAGGTGTCTAGTTCTGCCAGAAACCTCACAAAGATAGGAACCACCGATTTGTTCATGTGTTGTATCAGCGTCAGTAGATCCCGTGGTAGGTTATTAGATTCAGTAGTAGTCCTTTTGAGCCTAGCCCCACAGAAAAAAAAAATGGAGGTTGTTAGATCTAATTACAACATAATATAGAAGTTATTAGTGATCGGGAATATTACAAAAGGAAATGTTTATTTATAAGGAACTATTAAAAGCTCTCTACAGCACAGAAACTATAGTTATCAGATTAAGGACAACAGCACATGGACATGCTTGGCCAGTAAAGTAAAAAATGAGACTGTGTACTTGTCCATCCCACGTGTGATTTATAATGCAAGAACAGCAACCAAATGGCATCTTGTCACAGTGCAGGCCCTATTGTTTGGCGGGCAGACATCTCTTTCATCATATTCTTCTGATCAAACAAAGAACAAGTGGTGTGTAAAGGCTATAGTAATTGTATAAATTTTTATTAATTCCAATATATAGAAAACACACCCAACTCGATGCCATGCATCACCATTGCATAAAGCATTTAAAAACAGTGTTTACAAACGACCATGGACAAAAGACAAGTGGATCGGAGTCGGTCCAACGTCCACACAGGGACACCATATCAACAAAATAAGAGAAAATCTCCACAATACACTAACAAGCATCTACAGGCAGTCCCGGGTTACGTACAAGATGGGTCTGGAGGTTTGTTCTTAAGTTGAAACCATGAGGAATGAATACACAAAATATACTGGAAAATGGTATAACTAGTGATGAGCGAGTATACTCGTCCGAGCTTGATGCTCGGTCGAGTATTAGCATACTCGGACCGGCTCGTTGCTCGGATGAGTATTTGCCCTGCTCGATAACGAGCATTTCATTTTAAAAAAAAAGTGAAGAACAGTAAAAAGATACAATTAAAACATTTAATTTAATTGTTTAATTGAAGAAAACAGTGAAAGAACACAGTACAGAATAGACTGCAGATGTTCTGGAACATCTGCGATCTGTTCCGGAGACACGCGTGCTTGAAGTAAAAAGCTTGCTTAAACCATACAAATTTATCCACATTTTGTAAAAATAAAAGGATAAATAGCAAAAGCAAATGGGGACACAACCTGGTACAAAGCCCACTGCAAAGGTGCTTGGTACAAAGCCCAGTACAGCCCAGGTTTATCATTGTACAAATAGAAAATGTAGCTGCCAGTTTATGCAGTGATCGACACAAAGCAGTGTTACAGAAGTAACTTTATACATTTCACAGATATGGTATATGTTAATACAAACCGTGGGGCATTAATGATAACCACATCTCCTTGTTTCCCAACCTCTAATGAACCGTGTGTGTGAGATCGTCCTAGCGAGTAGGCAGCATTGATTGTGGCTGCAGCCAGAGCTTCATTAAGAGACATTTTCATGTTGACACAGGCAAGGTGCATGACCATAGGCTACAAATCAAATGTTAAGATATATTTATATGACAAGTATTCACAATTCAATGTGTTAATTAAAAAAAAAAGTGCTCAGAAAGTGTTCAAAGAAAGCCCAGACACCAGACTTTACACGGTTTGCATCTGTGCATGCATGGAGTGCTTTCAGAGCCAATGCACAAAAGCATGCAGACGAGGAGGTGGGCAAGTGTATGATGGAGGCCACCATTTACATAATGTTAACATTGTGGGTGGTAGGGATCCTATAAATGGAATGCTGCAGTAATAAATAAGAAGGATTAGGGGCTTTCAAGAAAATACACACTATTCTAGACTAGTGATGAGCGAGTATACTATATGTGTGAAGAACAACTTGCAGATGTTTCCAAACATCTGCAAGTTGTTCTCTACACATATTGTTCTTCAAATACTATTGTGGAGAACACCGTTCTGCACGCGTGTCTCCGGAACAGATCGCAGATGTTCCTGAACATCTGCAATCTGTTCTGCACTGTGTTATTTCACTGTGCTCGTTCAGTTTCTAATTTTACTGAAAAATGCTCGGGTCTCCCATTGATTTCAATGGGGCTCGTTACTCGAAACGAGCACTCGAGCATCGGGAAATGTTTGGTTCGAGTAACGAGCACCTGAGCATTTTAGTGCTCGCTCATCTCTAATTGTGACCATGTTAAACTTTTTTTTTTTGGATAGTTTAAGATCAACACAATGAAAGTGGTTTTCAAGCCCCAAAACCATAATTGAAATATTCCCAGCACTCCCAGAGCCCTTCAATCATATAGGATTGATGAGAAATATAGATGGAGAAAGACTATTCTGTCAGTAGTGTTCTGGCTGTCCCTGCTCACTCTTACTGAAGATGAATCATAGTAATGAATATAAGTTACCAAAACTACATTTATTTTGTCAAGAGAAGAAAAGGTTGGTGGGGGACATAAGGTCTTTATATAAAAATGTGAATGGTTATTGCCACTGGAAAGGAGGTGCATTTCACCATTGTAGTGCTGTCTGATGACTGTGCTGCACATTTATCGCTCAGAGAATGATTACTACGTTGTTCTGTTCTGCAGACTTCAGATTTCTAGTTTGTTATTTAAATAGAAATCTAATTAATCTTTGGTCATTATTGCAAAACATCAAACCAGTTTTAGGATAGAATGGTGTCTGGAATTTCTCACTTGCATAACCAAAGTATACTTAAAGGAACACTCCAGTCAAAGCACATTCTTTGAAAAATGCATGGTGCGGGGCCTGAAGGGAGGAGCACGACTCAAAGGTTCTAGGAATACAATGAAAATGAGTGACGCTGCTCCCTTCAGGCCCTGCACTATGTATTATTCAATGAATTGACTGGAGTGTTCCTTTAAGGCAATCCTTTATACATTGCAGGCGTGTCATGTCAGAAAAAGTGATTTGCCATATAGTAGCAGATAAGGAAGACATCCTTTATATAAGTTAGATTGCTGAAAAAATCTCAGTTGTATTTATTAATGCAAAACATTGGAAACAGTCTGTGGAAGACTTAGAAATAAGTATTTTTTGCCATTTTATTTTTTAGTCCATTCCACTGTAGACACCTTTTATAAGTGTTACAGCAGTATATTGTAACCTAGGAATAAAGTACAGTAAATTAACAATTACCAGTGGTCCGTCTGTAAGTCGAGTGTTCTTAAGTAGGGGACCACCTGTACTCTTCATTTGTTATTTCTCTTTATGGTGGGATGTAATTTATTGAAAACTATGACCTTTTGAACACTTATTATTGAAAAAAACGTAAACGGTAAAAATGTGACTTTTTTCTGCAGTTTTTTTAGCCCCTTAAAGTGCTTGAACATGCATTATATTCATCTTCTTTTTTGTTGCCCTGGAATAGATAGAACTCCGGATAGAATGAGAGAATATCTGAATACAGCAGGTCCTGGTACTGGACCTCAGAGGAGAAAAAGAAAGGAATAATGCAACTGTAGTGTATTATCACCTGATATAAATTGGGTCCCAGGCTGAAATGCATTGCCTATTGAAAAAACTATGTACCTGATTTGTACCTACACTAACCCCATTCTTCACTTCCACCAAGGCACTAACAATCATCTTAAACAAAATTGTCGTAATGAAAGATAGTAAGTTTGTGTTCGAAGGTAAGTAAGGTTACTGCCTGAAAATATAGAACACTTAAAAATGTAATACTTTATTAATTATTTGTTAAAACTAGGGCCACTCTTCAGCCACAAAATTCCTTAAAACAGGCAATTCAGTGGGTATCGAGAGGTAGATTCAGAGGAACCTTTATTTGTGACGGTCCCACTCAGAACTATCCACCCTTTCTCCCACTGAGTAAAGTGTGCTCTGCAAACATGTAGTCTCGTTTGATCAATTACAGATCACTGCCATTTGCCTTGTATTCAACACACTGCTAAGGTGCCATTCACACCCGATCATGCATTATTTCCTAATTGCTTCCTCCGCCTTACGCGTTTCAACGCTTCACTATTTGGGAGCGCATCATCAGAGGCTTATAGAGCAGATCATAGGATTATTTTACACTGCACTCGCACCCTCTTGTTTGTGCGTGCATCTGTCAGCAAGCGCCGGCACTCCTTCTCCCACCAGCCCAGGAAGAGGTTCGCGTATGTGGGAGCACACGGGCTCCATATAGCAACCCCCCTGAGCTGGTGGTAGAATCTGCCATTAAAAGTGAAAAAATTGTGCTCAAGCACGAATTTTAAGAGGGACAATGTGAACTCAGGGCTGGTGGGAGAAGGAGATCGTCTTTCAAGACAGTATGGAACATTTCACATCACATATCCTTTTGTGGATTAGATTTATAGATGACGTCTTGATTTTATGGAAAGGACCTCAAGATCTTTTTAAGGGGTTTGTTGCGACTCAAACCAGATTGGTCTATATCTTACCTCAGAGATTCAACTCAAAACCATCACCTTTTTAGATCTATCTATTACAAAAACTGAATCAGGTAGACTGAGCACTAGGATATTTAGAAAATCAACTGCAACAAACTCCCTTCTGTCATGGAACAGTTGGCATCCGAAACCACTCAAAAGTGGTATACCCAAGGGGCAATATCTTCAGATCAGGAGGAATTGCTCCGATATGTCGGAATATTTATCGGCAGCTTCAAGATCGCAGATGTTCCTGAACATCTGCAATCTGTTCTGCACTGTGTTATTTCACTGTGCTCGTTCAGTTTGTAATTTTACTGAAAAATGCTCGGGTCTCCCATTGATTTCAATGGGGCTTGTTACTCGAAACGAGCACTCGAGCATCTGGAAATGTTCGGCTCGAGTAACGAGCACCCGAGCATTTTAGTGCTCGCTCATCTCTATTCTAGACCATTATAGGATTCTCATCAAGTGGGCAAAGCATAACATTAGGTTTTAAAATGAATTCTGCTCATTGGAATGTGTCATCCACCATCATTTAGCCTTACCATAGAGAAGCAGTATGCATTAGGATTGAAATCACTGCCTAGAGATACTATTACACCAGCTCTCAGCATGTCCCTTGCTCGAGGTTGCTTGAGTCTTTAAAAGTAAAGAAAGTAGTATGAAAATGTAATGTATGTAAAAAAAACTATGATAGTTATGCAATATACTTTGGATTTTAATATTTGCAATTTTGGTGTACCTACCTAAAAAAATGTGTAGTATGGAGCCCAATAATATTAAACAAAGTTTGTTTCAGAAAGGATTTATACATCAGTTTGGAGAACCTTAGTAGAACGTACCATATCCGTAGTCTCTACTTGTTATTTACAGATTAAGGGTTTAAAAAGACAAATTAACTGAGTTTTCCAGGCTTTTGAACGGCCTAGCCCTAAAATGTGTCATTAGATTGAGGTGTTCTTATTTTTTGGCAACCTCACTTGTGGGCACTTGAGCAAACAACTGCAGCTGGTTTACTGTATCTATTACAAGGGGCAAGCATCCTGTGAACCCTTTCTACTAAACAGTGTATCGAGTCTACACAGCAAGCAATTACTTTAGGCCATGCACAATCCTTACCTAAGGATGTAGGCAGTAGTTGGCAATAGAACGGCTGAACATTTTGCAGCAGCCAGTGCAGAAATTCCTTCATCACTTATTTCTTCTAAATGACTAACAGCAAGCGCACCCAGTTCTGCACCTAACTGGAAAATACATGACATGCATTAACACAACAAGTCTATACTGTATAATACTGTCATTAGTGTTAGTGCAATAATATTACATAAAGTCACAATCAATTTCCTTGGTTTCTCACTAAAGGTGTGCGTCACTAAAATTAGCCACCCCCGACCCCATACCCCCAGTGGTAACCATAGATGGAGTTTGGAAACAGCCACACTGAACTTACACAATTTCTGTAATTCTAATTGAAGAGATTAGAATCACATAACAAAGTGACCTATGCCGTTTATCTTGCCTTTCCAGATGTAGAAACAGCATAGATCACTATTCTGCACAATATCTACCATAGCTCTAACTTACTTCAATGAGAGACTAGATCTCCCATTGAAGTTATTTAAAGCTATGAATATCACTGATTCAAGGTACAACTGTTGAGGCTGTCTATTTAGGACACCCAACAATGTCAGTAGATTCTTTTGACAAAAAAAAAAAGCAATGTCTAAAACTTTTAAGCAGAGTTAATGCTTCTATATTAGATACCGATTTGACAAGCTCTGTATAGAGCTGTGTAATCTGTGTGTGCTATATAAATAAAGGAATTAATTATTAATATTATTATTATACTGATATTCCCAGATGTCCACCTAAAGTAATTTCCTTACTATGCAGGACCCAGCCATGAAGAGAGTTATATATTGCTAACAAATGCCAATAGATGGTTTGAAACACATTAGGATTTTTCTCTATGACAAGGTATAGGATATCCTATATCCGTATACTGTTCCTAACCAGACGAACATATTCTGTTCCTACCCAGACAAACAATGCTGTCCAAAAAGTTGCATTGTTTAACTCCGGGGCTAAAATTACCTTGAACTTTGACTATTTCTGTTTGTTATCCTCAAGCAAACAAACAGGCCATATTCACTGAGCAATGCCATAACAGGGCAATGATAAGAAAAATCAACATTAACACAGGTTATGAAAACACATGAGATTTGTAAAATATATTGTACACAAGACCAGGAATGTCACAAGACAAAAAAAATTCTGTATGATTTACAGGCTATGAGCAGAGTTGGACTGCAGTTCCCCGAGCCCACCACTGGACCCAATCTCCATCAATTCTATAGTAGCCTCCAAATTGGGTTGTCATCTGCTAGACCTGTATTGTGCAAGTACCTGTGCCCAATCCTCAGGTATACCAGTCTGACATGCGCTACATATTTTAATACAGATGGGTTAAGCTAGAAATCATAGCTCTCATCTAGGCTTTGCATGCGTCATTAAGACAAGTAAAAACGTATAAAAACCTCTGCAGATTTCATGGGGTTAAGTTCATCTCCATGAAAGTTCAGATGTAAACCAATTGCTTTCCCTGCTAGAAGAATCCTCTTTGTGGACTCCAGGTCAAAGACTCCTTTTTCACAGAAGACATCAATTATTAGCTAACATGAATTTCTCCATTTAGCCAATCGCTCAGTGCAGGAAGGTGATGTTCTATGATGTCATCAGTGGCTTCTTTGCAGTTTTACCTCTGGTAAATAAAAAGACCACATGGTAAGTAGCAATGATTTTATTTGGTCTGTTCACACCAAATTATAGACGGACCCCAACTTAGGAACACCCGACTTACAGGCAACCTATCTCCCACTGATCTCTGGTGTAGCTTTACTGTAAGCATAAGCTATAAGGGGTCCGTAAAGAAGTTTATCTGATAATCCTTGGTACCATAACAGCCATAAATTTGTCACTGGGACAAAAACAAAATTGGATTTGCAATGATTACAACAATAAAATATACAAAGTTCCAACTTGCATACAAATTCAATTTAAGAATCAATTTGATTCAAGTTGGGGTGACCTCACTATATACCAATACAGGAAACAGCCAGAGGCTGTAGTGGGTGCATGCTATTGATTCCAAGTCAACGCTCCGTAGACTGGCGTCTGTGCGAGTGATCCTAAAAACCTTTTGATTTATTCCAATTTAATGAGTGACAAAACAACACAAAAAAAAAAAAAAAAGTGTGATTTTATGAATAGCACTCATGGTATTTAAAATATGCATGGTACCAATTAGTTTTGCCATAGTCTTTATACATTCTACAGAAAGGGGGGGGGGGGGGATATTAACATTTAATTTTTTTTTTTTACTTTTTAGGGTGCTAGGACATCAAATGTATCTACGGTAATATATGCAATTCAGTATGATTGCAGAACGGCAGTCCTGGTTATAGACAACTTAGATTCTTTAGATTGAATTTGTATGGAAATCGGAACAAGTACCATATATCCTAGAGTATAAGCCGATATGAGTAAGCCTAGGTGGGAAATGCCTAGGGTGGGATGCATTTGTCACAGCCTCCTCCAGTAATGTAATGCAATGCATGGACGTTGTCTCTCTGCCCGCTCTGTACGAATGAAGAGAAAAAGAAAAAGAGCCACGGGTATGCAGTTTTTTTTTTTTTTTTTTAAAGACTTGAGTCTAAGCCGAGTTAGGGGTTTTCATACATTTTTTATGCTGAAAAACTTGGCTTATACACAGTATATTTTATGTGTTCTCCATGGAGAACAGCAGAAAAGTGGAGTTGAAATCATTCTTTCATAATTCTTTTAAAAACACTATATCGACAAACAAGAAAGCAAATTGTTTACCAAAACCATCTCACAAATACAAAAATGAATATCATCTGGACTACTCGAATAGCCTCTTGTTAAGTTATCAAAAGGAAGCAGCACACACTGCCCTCCCTGTAGATAGGTAGCCCAGCCACACTGGCCCCCTATTATCTAGAACAGGATTTGGTTAGACAGTCTCAAAGTTAATCAATAAGACGGGGACTCCGGTCACTGCCCGCATCACCCCCTCCCTGGAATCAGCACTCCAAACCTTATTGCCACGAACTCCAGATGCTGCATACCCCCCCCCCCCCCCCCCAGCCCTAACTCGGGCCACCACCCTCTGGCCCATCACCCTACTGACCCCCGGGCCCCGGGAACAAACAGAACACGTGAACTCTGCCCGCTCAGCATGGCCAGCCACCTTGGACACCACAAAGTAGTAATATGTATTTCTATGTATGTATTTATGTACTGAATGATATTATAGATTCTATTATGTGCTTGTATTTATACCTGTTGAGGCTTATTTTTGCGTAACAATTTTACTTCTCATTTATTATTCATGTCGTGTGTACTGGAAGCTGTAGATTTTAATACTTTCGCGTGCGCTCAAATCATTTGTCTCCTTATCTTTGGTTCGGGTCCTATCACAGTGATACCAGATTGGAGGTTTTATTGTGGTTTAATGCTTTTTCTATAATTAAAACGTGTACGAAAAAGAAAATAGTTTCGCCATCTGTGTGAGCTAATAACTTTAGTGCACGGAGCTGGGGAGTGTGATTTTTTGGCTTCATGAGCGTTGTTTTCATTGCTACCTTTTGAGGACTGTTGTGACTTTTGATAACTTTTTATTACTCTTTTATGTGATGTAAAATGGTGTAAATGTGGACGTTCAGTGTGTTAGGACTGCTGGAATCCGAGTCAGGCCAGTCCTGTGGTAAATTGATTAAACCAAACCGTCAGTTTTCTGGTTTAAATTGCCGTACTGCACTTTGCGATAAGTTATAGGTTTGGGTTGCATTGGGCACTCGGGTCTCTAAAAGGTTCGCCATCACTGAACCTAGACAATTGCGGTTGGTGTCACCAATGAAAGTCACTTTATCAAATTTTATTCTAAAACGTCATCAAGGTTTAGGACAATGTGACTTCAGTAAAAAATTAGTAGTATTTGGTTAAAACATACCAACAGTGTAATTTTAACATCCTTTTGGTTATTCCATCATAAATAAGCAGAATAAGGATTTTTAAAGATTTTTTTATTGTTATTTGGCCCTTTTTAAGCAATATTCCCCAAATACAGACTTACAGCGGCAAACTTGAATATGTCAGTACAAAATGTTCCTCAGAAGGTGAGTATCAGAGGTTCATAGTAACAAGTAGTCTTTATATCTGAAATTATGGAAATATTCCCCAAAAATATATTATAGGGAAAGAATTCTTTCAATTCTTGAAAAACATTTTGCCTTAATAGAAACATATTGAATTAATCTTGGTGTCCTCCAAATGGTATATCCACGTTCCCACCTATAAAAAAAAAAAAAAAAAAATTAAAAAACAATTCACATTAATATGGAGACAGGTGACTATTTATTTGATCATTTATTTAAAATTAGTTTTTGCTAACATTTAATTTTTTTGCACTTTAACTTTAATTATGAAGCTAATTTGAGTTGACAATATCAAATTGTTTCTTAAAAAAAAAAAAAAAAAAAAAAAACAGTGATTAACAGATCAACTCCTTGTGCTTTATCATTTTATCTATGGGCTTGGCTTGGAAGGAAAGCAAGATTTTTTTTTAATGGCCAAATAGCATTAGTAGTTCATGGCAGGAATCTTAGCGTAGGTAGCAAAGGATGATCCAAGCTCATGCAGGTTTTAGATAGAAGCCTGCACCCAAAGCTGGGCACAGGTCCCCATTTCATGGCATCTGCTGGACTTTCCACATTCCTACTGCTGTATTAACAATACAATTCAGACCATCTAAATATGGGAAAGGTTAAAAAGGGAACCAATCACAGATTTTCATATAAAAAACTATTGTCAGGTTCATAACACTGCTTCAATTACTACCCTGTATTTCGTTATCAGAAGTGTCTGAGTAGAGAAGTTGTGTTCTAGTTCCTCATGCAAAAATCAGAGATTATCTTTCATTTAATAATTGCTGTAGAAAAATGAAAGCTGAACTCGGATTGGGTTGCTTGAGCAACAGAACAGTCTTGCCCTGTGAAACTTATATAAATCTCGCGCCCAATACTTCCTATCCCCAGAAAAAGAACCCTACTTGCCAGAAGATGCAGCGAGTCACATGGAGTATGTGAGTCAGCCCTAGTCTCAGAATTTTCCTCTGCCCCCCCTCCCATCCGCAGAGGAGAGGATCGCGCTCAATGGGGGGTGGGGAGGAGGGAAATGCGTGATCAAAACAGCGATTTCTCATAAAACACATGGACCTTGTGACTCATTCAGACAGGGTCCCAGGTAGGCTTAAAGAACTTTTGTGTTGCAAACAGTATAGACAATATTTAGCTAGTGCTATAGGAACAAAGAAAGAAAAATTACTCGGAGCCGGACTCCAACAATCCTTTATAAATTCTTTATGAATCCCAACACGGTGTATTGCTTGACGCATCGATCTTTTTCAATGAGTATTGCACGTCCCACAGGTTTTCGACAAGAATGTCACCATTCAGACAACTCCATCGCGTGTTCCTAATCCCTCCTTCATTGCAGCTCTCTTTAAGACAATTTCACTAGAAGAAATACACGTACGGATAGTGTAGTAGATTTTAATTAAATTTAAAATACAAAGATATACTACACTACCGTACGCGTATTTCATCTAGTGAATTGTCTTAAAGAGAGATGGCAAGAAGGAGGATAGAGGAAAACGCGATGGAGTTGGTCTGAATGGTGACTACTTCTTGTCAGAAACTGTGGAGAGTGCAATACTCATTGAAAAAGATCGATGCGTCAAGCAATACACCGTGTTGGATTCATAAAGAATTATAAAGGATTGTTGGAGCTCCGGTCAGAGTAATTTTCTTTCTTTTGTTTTGTTTTAATTGTGGGAATGTTTGTGGACCGGTCCTGAGCAGTTGTTAGCTCCTAGGAGCCAAGTGTGCAACACATTAAGATTGTTTAGAGTGCTATAGGAACCTGTCATTAGTTTTACTAGTGAAAATAGTAACAGGTCCTTTAAACAATAGTTGAGGTATGGGAACACATGGTTGAAGTTAAAAAGCTTGCTTAAACCATAACAATTTATCCACATTTTGTAAAAATAAAAGGATAAATAGCAAAGCAAATGGGACACAACCTGGTACAAAGCCCACTGCAAAGGTGCTTGGTACAAAGCCCAGTACAGCCAGGTTTATCATTGTACAAATAGAAAATGTAGCTGCCAGTTTAGCAGTGATCGACACAAAGCAGTGTTACAGAAGTAACTTTATCATTTCACAGATATGGTATATGTTAATACAAACCGTGGGGCATTAATGATAACCACATCTCCTTGTTTCCCAACTCTAATGAACCGTGTGTGTGAGATCGTCCTAGCGAGTAGGCAGCATTGATTGTGGCTGCAGCCAGAGCTTCATTAAGAGACATTTTCATGTTGACACAGGCAAGGTGCATGACCATAGGCTACAAATCAAATGTTAAGATATATTTATATGACAAGTATTCACATTCAATGTGTTAATTAAAAAAAAAAAAAAAAAAAAAAAGTGCTCAGAAAGTGTTCAAAGAAAGCCCAGACACCAGACTTTACACGGTTGCATCTGTGGATGCATGGGTGCTTCAGAGCCAATGCACAAAAGCATGCAGACGAGGAGGTGGGCAAGGGTATGATGGAGGCCACCATTTACATAATGTTAACATTGTGGGTGGTAGGGATCCTATAAATGGAATGCTGCAGTAATAAATAAGAAGGATTAGGGGCTTTCAAGAAAATACACACTATTCTAGACTAGTGATGAGCGAGTATACTCGTCCGAGCTTGATGCTCGGTCGAGTATTAGCATACTCGGACCGGCTCGTTGCTCGGATGAGTATTTGCCCTGCTCGATAACACGAGCATTAATTAAAAAAAAAGAAGTGAAGAACAGTAAAAAATACAATTAAACATTTAATGTAATCGTTTAATTGAAAGAAACAGTGAAAGAACACAGTGCAGAATAGATGCAGATGTCGGAACATCTGCGATCTGTTCCGGAGACACGCGTGCAGAACGGTGTTCTCCGCAATAGTATTTGAAGAACAATATGTGTGAAGAACAACTTGCAGATGTTTGCCAAACATCTGCAAGTTGTCTCACACATATTGTTCTTCAAATACTATGGGAGAAACGTTCTGCAGCGTGTCTCCGGAACAGATCGAGATGTTCTGAACATCTGCAATCGTTCTGCACTGTGTTATTCACTGTGCTCGTTCAGTTTGTAATTTACATGAAAAATGCTCGGGTCTCCCATTGATTTCAATGGGGCTTGTTACTCGAAACGAGCACTGCAGCATCTGGGAATGTTCGGCTCGAGTAGAACGGCACCCGAGCTTTTAGTGCTCGCTCATCTTCTATTCTAGACCATATAGGATTCTCATCAAGTGGGCAAAGCATAACATAGGTTTTAAAATGGAATTCTGCTCATTGGAATGTGCCATCCACCATCTTTAGCCTTACCATAGAGAAGCAAGTATGCATTAGGATTGAATCACTGCCTAGAGATACTATTACACCAGCTCTCAGCATGTCCCTGCTCGGGTGCTTGAGTCTTTAAAAGTAAAGAAAGTAGTATGAAAATTTAAGATGTAAAAAAAAAAACTATGATAGTTATGCAATATACTTTGGATTTAATATGCAATTTTGGTGTACCTACCTAAAAAATGTGTAGTATGGAGCCCAATAATATTAAGCAAAGTTTGTTTCAGAAAGGATTTATACATCCGTTTGGAGAACCTTAGTAGAACGTACCATATCCGTAGTTCTATATGTTATTTACAGATTAAGGGTTTAAAAAGACAAATTAACTGAGTTTTCCAGGCTTTTGAACGGCCTGCCCTAAAATGTGTCATTAGATTGAGGTGTTCTTATTTTTGGCAACCTCACTTGTGGGCACTTGAGAAACAACTGCAGCTGGTTTACTGTACTATTACAAGGGGCAAGCATCTTGTGAACCCTTTCTACTAAAACAGTGTATCGAGTCTACAGCAAGGAATTATTTAGGCATGCACAATCCTTACCTAAGGATGGAGGCAGTAGTGGCAATAGAACGGCTGAACATTTTGCAGCAGCCAGTGCAGAAATTCCTTCATCACTTATTTCTTTCTAAATGACTAACAGCAAGCGCACCAGTTCTGAACCTAACTGGAAAATACATTACATGCATTAACACAAAAGTCTATACTGTAATACTGTCATTAGTGTTAGTGCAATATATTACATAAAGTCACAATCAATTTCTTGGTTTCTCACTAAAGGTGTGCGTCACTAAAATTAGCCACCCCCGACCCCCATACCCCCAGTGGAACCATAGATGGAGTTTGGAAACAGCCACACTGAACTTACACAATTTCTGTAATTCTAATGAAGAGATTAGAATCACATAACAAAGTGACCTATGCCGTTATCTTGCCTTTCCAGATGTAGAAACAGCATAGATCACTTCTGCACAATATCTACCATAGCTCTAACTTACTTCAATGAGAGACTAGATCTCCCATTGAAGTTATTTAGCTTGAATATCACTGATTCAAGGTACAACGTTGAGGGTGTCTATTTAGGACACCCAACAATGTCATAGATCTTTTGACAAAAAAAAAAAGCAATGTCTAAAACTTTTAAGCAGAGTATAAGCTTCTATATTAGATACCGATTTGACAAGCTTGTATAGAGCTGTGTAATCTGTGTGTGCTATATAAATAAAGGATTAATATTAATATTATTATTATTATACTGATATTCCCAGATGTCCACCTAAGTTAATTTCCTTACTATGCAGGACCCAGCCATGAAGAGAGTTATATTGCTAACAAATGCCAATAGATGGTTTGAACACATTAGGATTTTTCTCTATGACAAGGTATAGGATATCCTATATCCGTATACTGGTCCTAACCAGACGAACATATTCTGTTTCTACCCAGACAACAATGCTGTCCAAAAGTTGCATTGTTTTACTCCGGGGCTAAAATTACCTTGAACTTTGACTATTTCTGTTGTTATCCTCAAGCAAACAAACAGGCCATATTCACTGAGCAATGCCAATACAGGGCAATGATAAGAAAAATCAACATTAACACAGGTTATGAAAACACATGAGATTTGTAAAATTATTGTACACAAGACCAGGAAGTCACAAGACAAAAAAAATTCTGTATGATTTACAGGCTATGAGCAGAGTGGACTGCAGTTCCCCGAGCCCACCACTGGAACCAATCTCATCATTCTATAGTAGCCTCAAAATGGGTTGTTCATCTGCTAGACCTGTATTGTGCAAGTACCTGTGCCCAATCCTCAGGTATACCAGTCTTATACAATGCGACACATCAAAGATGTGATAAGAACGAGCGTATATTGGCGCTAAGAATATTTGATGTATAAAAATTTTAATACCCCCCCCCCTGTTTAATCCAAATTTGTATTGTTTTATATACCATCCATTGGTTTATTATATAAACAATTAAAATCCCTTTTATACATCAAATAGTCTTAGCGCCAATATACGCTCGTTCTATACACATCTTTTGAGTGTGTCGCATTGTATATTGGTTGATCCGGAGTGTGGATCCTAGGAAGGGAAGGGGACTGACACCGGGAGCGTGGCTGCACGAGGCTGCACGAGGACGCCAGCGTCTTTCACCAATACTGATCCTACAGTGTTGTGCCTGCCAGCACAACCACACCAGGTGAGCAGTTTCAATACTACTTACAGTCAACAGCCTACGAAGGATATTGCACTATCGGAGCGCCCCTCTCTCCAATTTTTTTCCAGACAGGTATACCAGTCTGACATGTGCTACATATTTTAATACAGATGGGTTAAGCTAGAAATCATAGCGCTCATCTAGGCTTTGCATGCGTCATTAAGACAAGTAAAAACGTATAAAAACCTCTGCAGATTTCATGGGGTTAAGTTCATCTCCATGAAAGTTTAGATGTAAACCAATTGCTTTCCCTGCTAGAAGAATCCTTTTTGTGGACTCCAGGTCAAAGACTCCTTTTTCACAGAAGACATCAATATTATCTACATGAATTTCTCCATTTAATGCCAATCGCTTCAGTGCAGGAAGGTGATGTTCTATGATGTCATCAGTGGCTTCTTTTGCAGTTTTACCTCTGGTAAATAAAAAGACCACATGGTAAGTAGCAATGATTTTTATTTGGTCTGTTCACACCAAATTATAGACGGACCCCAACTTAGGAACACCCGACTTACAGGCAGACCTATCTCCCACTGATCTCTGGTGTAGCTTTACTGTAAGCATAAGCTATAAGGGGTCCGTAAAGAAGTTTTATTGATAATCCTTGGTACCATAACAGCCATAAAATTTGTCACTGGGACAAAAACAAAATCTGGATTTGCAATGATTTACAACAATAAAATATACAAAGTTCCAACTTGCATACAAATTCAATTTAAGAATCAATTTGATTCAAGTTTGGGGTGACACTCACTATATACCAATACAGGAAACAGCCAGAGGCTGTAGTGGGTGCATGCTATTGATGCCAAGTCAACGCTCCGTAGACTGGCAGTCTGTGCGAGTGATCCTAAAAACCTTTTGATTTATTCCAATTTTAATGAGTGACAAAACAAACAAACAAAAAAAAAAAAAAAGTGTGGATTTTATAGAATAGCACTCATGGTATTTAAAATTATGCATGGATACCCAATTAGTTTTGACCATAGTCTTTATACATTCTACAGAAAGGGGGGGGGGGATATTAACATTTTAATTTTTTTTTTTTACTTTTTAGGGTGCTAGGACATCAAATGTATCTACGGTAATATATGCAATTCAGTATGGATTGCAGAACAGGCAGTCCCTGGGTTATAGACAACTTAGATTCTTTAGATTGAATTTGTATGGAAATCGGAACAAGTACCATATATCCTAGAGTATAAGCCGATATGAGTAAGCCTAGGGTGGGAAATAAGCCTAGGGTGGGAAATGCATTTGTCACAGCCTCCTCCAGTAATGTAATGCAATGCATGGACGTGTCTCTCTGCCCGCTCTGTTACGAATGAAGAGAAAAAGAAAAAAGAGCCACGGGAGTATGCAAGTTTTTTTTTTTTTTTTAAAGACTTGAGTCTAAGCCGAGTTAGGGGTTTTCAGTACATTTTTTTATGCTGAAAAACTTGGCTTATACACAAGTATATTTTATGTGTTCTCCATGGAGAACAGCAGAAAAGTGGAGTTGAAATTCATTCTTTCATAATTCTTTTAAAAACACTATATCGACAAACATAGAAAGCAAATTGTTATACCAAAACCATCTCACAAATACAAAAATGAATATCATCTGGACTACTCGAATAGCCTCTTGTTAAGTTAGCAAAAAGGAAGCAGCACACACTGCCCTCCCTGTAGATAGGTAGCCCAGCACACACTGGCCCCCTATTATGCTAGACAGGATTTGGTTAGACAGTCTAAGGTAATCAATAAAGAGGTTATAGCACTCGCCCAAGAATATTCCATAATTAATATTCTGATCCCAGGAAACCACATTAATATGCCCTAAATATGTCTTACTTTGGTACAGAATGGGCACCACAATATGTAGAAGAGATGCCAATTTCCATTTCCCTCTGAGCTCGCTCAATCACTCTTAGCATCTTGAGTTCGGATTCTAGTTTAAGCCCATATCCACTTTTGCATTCAACTAAAGTGGTTCCAGCCCTGAGCATGCGTTGTAGGCGTTGCTTAAAACTATTGAACAATAGTTCTTCTGACGCATCTTCTGTATGTTCCACTGTAAAATTTATTCCGCCTCCAGCCTGGTGAATGTCCATGTAAGTGGCACCTGCAAGCTGCAAAAAGAGAATTTAAACATTTTTCAGCTTTTTTTTTTTTTTTTTAAACTATTTTAAAAAGGTTTACCCTTCAAATGACTGGAACTAGCTTCTGTACTATGGAAACATGGGCACACCCACCCATATGGTACCTCCATGTTGGAAAATGGATATAGTTTTATTTGTATGGAAGGCAGATACCCTTAGATTCCTATTAGACAATATTAGGGCACCTTTTACTTTTATGGTCCATTGGATATTATACTCTTTACAGCTGTGAGGCTGAGAATTCCAATTACATTACTCTAAGGAGTTATGTCACAGGATACAGGTTTCCCTGTGTCTCACAATTATTTTCAGTTACACATTTCTCAATCCCTTCTAGGTTAGCATTATTTGGCTAAGTGTTGGAGCTTCGGTCAAGCAACACTTTCATCTGACAAAAAGATAACAAAAGCCCAGTTCTGATATTATATTGGAGCAAAATAAAGAAAACTACCACACAGATGCAAGTATAGAGCTGCCACTTAAACCAACCTACAGCTGCTAATCTTAAAGGAAATCTACTGTCAAAAACCAACATGATAAACCAGGGACACTTACTCATAGATCCAGGCACAGTGACTGTGGTAATTTGTTATCCACTGCCTCTTCCTTCTAAAATGAACTTATGTCAAATGAGCCAACGCTACTCCCCCCCCCCCCCCCTCAGCTGTAATCTAACAGTGAAATTTTTGGACACACACATACATATACAAGTTTAATTCACATTACCTGGCTCTCTGCCAGCGTGTGTGTGGCGAGTCCCTGGGTAGGGGGCAGGCTGTGTGTGCCAGTGTCATTTACCTGTCCTCCACATTCATGCGGCACCCTCAGCCCTCTGACTTCCTGTCATCTGCATTGAGCAGGCAGGGGAAAGAGGGGGACAGTCTGCAGTAGAGGAAGAATGCATGAGGAGACACAGACACACACAGGCTGCAGCTGCTCCCCCCCCCCCCCAGGCACTCACCACATTCTGCTGGCAAGGAGCCAGGTTATGTGAAATAAATTATTCAGAATGCTGGCAAAGCCATTTTTAAAACCAGCATAGCACAGCAATTGGAACCATTCATCAGTTAAAAATGACATTCCAGGTGACAGGTTCGCTCAATTTAAAATAGGCTACATTTTCAGGCCATATGACTAAGCGTCTTTATAAATTAAATTTACCTCAAGGCCTTATTTCAATGCAACACATGCGGAAATGAGGATGCAGCCTCTATCCATATTCTGTAGAGGTGTCCCAGCCTGAGATCATACTGTGATAAAGTGAGGGATAAACTAGTCTCACAAACAGGGTGTGAGGTAGATTTGAATATCGAGAGGGCTATCCTGGGCTGTACAATTGGAAACACAGTGCATAAAAATATTAAAATGAAAAAAGTCTTTTTGAGCAGATGGATTCTAGTCAGTTCTTGGAAATCGGCAAATACTACAATCATAGAATAAGAAAACTTACTATGCAAGGTCAAGAATTATGAAAAACTCTCGTATATTGATAACCAAGACCTAAGTTTATGGAAATAATAATACCAAAAGAGGCATATAGGACAACAATCTATCCCAAAAGCAGACAGAGGACTGTTTGTTGGGAAGCAAATGAAAACAATTTATTATAAATATTTAAAGCAATCAAACACATATATTAAAAACATATAAAAATATTCCACAAGACATAAAAGAGTGTGGTGGTGGTCCAAAAGGCAATCATAAAACGCTCTCCACTATAATGGCCCCCAGGAAGAAGCGACGGCGAAACGTGCAGTCGGGTGCTTGTGGTGGTGGTCAAGCCGTCTCTCCGTTGTTTTTCATCATGTCACGCCGGGTGGGTAATACGAATTTGTAGATAAACTTGGCATATTATTTGGGCCATTATAGTGGAGATGCGTTACGTTGATTGACTTTGGACCACCACCACACTCTTGTGTTTGTGGAATTTTTTATGTTTTAATATTATGTGTCTTGATTGTGTAAATATTTATAATAAAGATTGTTTTCATTTTGCTCCAAACAAAACAGTCCTCTGTCTGCTTTTGGGATAGATTGCTGTCCTATATGCCTCTTTTGGTATTATTATTGTGGTCTTGGTGTTAGGATCTATACAGGAATAGGGTCATCTGATTGGTATTCATTCTCTAAGTTTATGGAAGTCTGTGTTTTGATTTGGTAGCCATACAAGTAAG
The DNA here is from genome assembly GCA_019512145.1 of Engystomops pustulosus. Taxonomy (NCBI): domain Eukaryota; kingdom Metazoa; phylum Chordata; class Amphibia; order Anura; family Leptodactylidae; genus Engystomops; species Engystomops pustulosus. The sequence goes on from CM033644.1 coordinate 139,611,653, forward strand.
ACGTGTATCGTGGTTTTCGCTAAGATGGAAAAAGAGCAGTATCGCTCGGTAATTTGCTTTTTGGTTTTGGATGGGAAAAAATGCGAGGAGGTAAAAGCAAAGTTGGATGCCGTTTGTGGAGAAACTTCACCATCTATGACCACAGTTAGATATTGGCTCAACTAATTTAAACGTGGGCGAACATTTGTTTTTGATGAGGGGCGACCAGGACACCGACAGACGTGGTTACAGAGGGTATCATTCAAAAAGTCCACGACATGATACCCGCTGATCGACGAACGAAAGTGCGCAAAGTAGCAGAGGACGTAGGTGTGTCGGCCGGAACGGCAATTAATATTTTACACGATAAGTTGACAATGATGGGTGCCGTGATTGCCTACGGTGGACAGCAAACGGATGCGGCTGTTAACTTCGAAGCAGTGTTTGGAGCAATTTAAGCGAGATCCAAAAGTTTTTGTGTCGTGTTGTCACCGTTGATGAAACCTAGATTCATCATTACACACCAGAAACTAAGCAGCAATCAAAATAATGGATTTCTCCCAGTAAATCTGCTCCAAAGAAGGCGAAGACTGTCGCATCAGCTGGAAAGGTCATGGCGATGATTTTTTTTGGGATGCGAACAGCGTCATGCTCATGGATTTTTTTTGAAAAAGGAAGACCGATCACTGGACAATACTACAGTGAGTTATTGGGCCGCTTCGACAAAAAAATTGAAGGAAACACGGCCGCATTTGGCGAAAAAGAAGGTGCTGTTTCAACACAACGCACCAGCACATTCATCCAGAGTGGTCGCCACCAAACTGCATGAATTGCGTTATGAATTGCTGCCCCCCTCCCCCCCCCTGTATTCACCTGATCTAGCTCCCTGCAACTTTTTCTTGTTCCCTGACATGAAGAAATGGCTTGCAGGTAAAAAAAATACAGCTCAATCGAATTCATTGTCGAAACGTCTGATTGATCCTACCATACTACAGTATGGCAGTATATGGGGATTCAACTCCTCATTCATTACAATGTGCAAATTGCATGTTGCAATGAATGGGTTAAAATGAAACAGCCTCAGGCCCCTTTGGACCCAAGGCTGTCATGGCAACCGAACGCAGCCCCCCGATGACATCACGGGGAGTGATGATCCTCACCAAGATGGCCACGCCCATGCGTATACATATTGCAGCAAAGACTTAATGGCCATCACGGGCTGAGCCCTCTCCATGCACCCGCGCCTGACCTACTATTACGGCGCGCGTTGGGAATGGGTTAAAGGGGTAAAGGCTGGTTCCCGACCAGCCATTTTTATGTCAGTAATGAATAGAGCAGGTAGTAATAGTAATATTTGTAATATATACCATTAAGTAAAGCAGATTCATTGTGCCATTTTTCTGCGCCTTCTTTCTCTAGTAGTGATGAGGTTAATCATTAACTCTTTCCATAGCTATAAAATATTTCCCTTGATGTTAAGTCTGTAAAGAGATGAAACTACTAATCTGTCTGTAAAGTGTCAAATAATTGGAAACATACTGGTAAGGGTGGAGGCACAAGTGGCGTTTTGAACCCGTTTTTAAGTCTTTTTTTTTTAAGCAGTCCGTTAAAAGCAGTCCGTTGTAAAACAGACAAACACGCTAAAAAAAAAAAAAAAAAAAAAAAAAATAATAGATGAGTTTAACAGACCGCTTAAAAACGGCTTAAAAAGGCCACATGTGCCACCACCCTAATCCATTTCTTTCATCTCTCAGCTGTTAACAGAGTATTAGACAAAGCTGATTCACACAAACTGCATAAATAAGGAATAAAAGCAGAGGAAAAAATTATATTTTTAATAAAATATATTACAAAGGTTTTTTTTTTATCATCTGTACTATTGATTTATGCAGTTTTGTTAAAAGTTTAGTTACTCTTGTGTACGACTAAGGAAATTTGAATACTATAGGCAAATTTTTATTTTAATCTGCCATAACTCAAATGTGGGTTAAAATGGCCTATGCAAAACTATTACATTCAATAACATAAGGCAACATAACACAACTTACTTTCATTGCAAATTCATGAACTCTGTCACCAGCCCACACAGGATGGGTGTGAGCATCTATAAAACCTGGAAAAACACATTAAATAAAAAGGTTATGGACATTGTCTAAAGTGGAATATTTAATTAACAGGTGTAGGAGTATTACCCACAAGTGCCTACAATGCACAACGTTTGCCACTTGCTCTTCTGATGCCCCATTTACTACACCTTTATTGGATTCCTCGCCTATGCTTCCATGCTCTCACATACATTACAGCTCCACTGATGTGCTACCCAAGTTCCTTCACTTCTTTTCATGCAGCTTTCCAATTCCCAACAACTTCTATCCAAGCTCCTCCATCGACACCTTCATATGACGGCATATGTTCTTCCTACACTGCTACGGCAGCTTTCCCTTTGCCTCCTGGTAACTTTACGATTATTGTCAGTCCTACGCATGTTATTTTTATGTATCAGGTGCTTACTAAGGCCACTGGATAGAATCATTGTGAGGTAAAGTAAAGCTGAACTATAGCCTTATTGGTATGGTTAGCAGCCTATTCACTAGCTTTCTGGATGCCCCGAGTCCAACCCTTTTCCCATCCCCTATTGTGACCATACAATTGAATTCTCTCCCCTACTGGCACAACAATATATGTCCCCCTTAGCACCTACATAGTATAATGCCCACTTTCTGTTGCCCCCACACTGTATAATGACTCCTGTTCTGTGCCACACACACACTGTAAAACCCCCCTAATGTAACCAATCAACTTTCTGTAGCTCCTTTGTTAATGCCCCCACTTATAATGCCCCTTTCTTTAGAACTTTCCACTTAAACTGTTCAATTTTCTGTAGCTCTCACCTCTATCCTTATGCAAAATATATATTGTAAAAAATCTGCCCAAAATTAAAGACATCATTAAAATCTGATGAAAAATACTTGGTCTTTCAGGCAGCATTCATTGGTGGAGCATTAATTATGTTTAACATAGCCTTAAAGGGCTATATAGGGCAATATCAAATAATTGATATTGTTTGTGTAAGAAGAAGCCATCTGATTTAGCAATATACTTTCTGTATAAATTCCTCACGGTTTTCTAGAGCTCTGCTTGCTGTACTTCTATATTTATTTCATGTGGATAGAAATCTGGCCATGGTCAGGTGATATCACAGCATGTTATTATCAGAGAGGGTAATCAAAGCTGTGTCATAACAGCTTGTGCAACTAGGTGTCAATCACACGACCATGGACAGATTACGACACAGGAAAAATAAAAAGGAAAAACAGATATTTTATAGTTCACAAAAACCTCTGTATCCTGTAGGGCAAAGCTGGCTGCTGCATGGCCCTCCTTCACTTCTGTGCTCCGCTGTGTGCCCATAGAACAAATAATGTTCACATATGGGGCGTCCCTGTACTCATACATCTTGTTCAGTTACTATGAAGCCTTCAAGGGTTAACAATCTTCCTAAAAGCGGTCTAATAGTTTGAATGGTGCATTTTTGAAATGCTAAAATGTTAATTCATTTTTAAAGACGCAAAACATATTAACCAAAATGTACCACACGTATGAATTACATCTTGTCATGAACAAAAAAAACGGTGATCATAAAGGATGCTTCTGCAATAGAAGATAGCAGGACCTAGTGCCCCGCTACTGCCGGCGCCATACTGTTTAATTCCCTTAGACACCCTGGTCAAACATGGACCACAGTGTCTAAGTGTGTACTGTGGGAGTGAGTTGCAATCACCGGGTGCCGATTTTGTTTCACAGCAGCCTAGGGTCCACTGAATGACCCAAGGGTTTTCTGTGATGACAATCTCACATGAATGCCACCTTGTGGGAAATGTAATATAAAAGATGTAACCAAAAAGTCTTAAAACAAAACAAATAAAATCACACACATTTTGTACCTTCACACCTGTACTTACCCAGTCTACAAAGCTATAAAATGGTATTTATCCTTTACGGAAAAGAAAGAAAAACTATTCCCAAAGTGACATTTTTCCTACTTTTATCCCTACTAAATCCAGCAATATGTCCTTATAACAACTTATAAACGCTGCATACATCTTATGGGCACATTTAATCCTACTTTGTTTATTTTTTATTTTTCATCTTTATTCTAATTCGTTGCTTTCTTCAACAAGTGCCTTATACATTTTTTTCATGTTTGAGTTTGTTGTTCTTTTAAGCGCCCTATACACTTCTTATATCTTCCGCCGTATGAACTTCAAAATCATTGCGTTTTCAGGCAGATAGATTTGCCACCTAAATAAGTTGCTGAATAACATTTCTCATATGTCTGCTTTATATTTTCATAATTTTTTTAAATGTTATAATGGCTTATAAATCGAATATCGATTTTCTGTATTTTCAGAATTGGCTATTTTGGGGATACAGTTTTGAATTAAATTTTACATATTTAGCATCAAAACCCCCTATACAAATCAACCCATTTTCAAATCTGCACCCCTCAAACTATCAGAAACAGCTTTTAGGAAGATTGTTAACCCCTTGAGATCTTCATAGTAATTATATCAAAATGGAGATGAACTTTAGAATGGTCAAATTTTGGTTCTACGTTCATTTAGCCCTAAAATTTACACATTTCCAAAAGATAAAAAGACAAAACCCACCTTACAATTTATTATGCAATTTCTCCCGAGTACAGAGACCCCCCACATGTGGCTGTTTTATGGGCGCACAGCGAGGCGCAGGAGTGGAGGAGCACCCTGCAGCTGCCAGGATTTTACTTTCCTCCTTGGCCCCTTTTACAGGCTCTAAAATTTTCGCTTTTTCGTTATTGGAGCCATGTGATGGCATTGTTTTTGCGGGATGAGATGATTTTCCAGTGTTAGCATTTTGGGGTTGGTATCCCCTATTGTTGAAAATTTCTGAAGTGTTTTTTTTTTTAGGTGAGGAGTAGAAAAGCATCAATTCTGTCCTGGATTTTTTCACTGTTTCCACCATGGGACATGAACAAGCAATCATCTGAATGCTTGTTCATGATAATATCCTGCAATTTGATGTATTGCAGGGTATTAGCATTGTCAGCCTATGCAAGTGCATAGGCTGACACTGTGCCTTTAAAATGATGTCATAGACGCCATCTTTCAGGTGATCCTGATCGGACCCCAGGGCTGCCATAACAACAATCGGCGCCCCCGAAGACGGCGAGCGCAGGGGAAAGACCCCCCAGAAGGCAGGTTAAATGCCGTGGTCGGGCTGATCGCGGCATTTAACGGGATAAACACCCACGATTGGAGCCCACTCCGACCGAGGGTGTTACATTGGGGTGGCGGCTATTAGTTACAGCCGGTTCGGTTGCGATCCAGAGCTGAGCCGGCATCAGCTCAGTGACGGGTATATACACCACAGAGCGGGAACGGGTTAAAGGGGATGCCTTACAAGGTAGCCAAGAGTCAATGTTTTCTTTATTCCATCCTGGAAAACATATTTGCACATTTCCCACTTTCATAAACTCTTGTCTACAACTGATCATCGAATGACAGACTTAACTAAGACATGGCCCAGTTTTCAAGGGAACGGACATGGAAGTATCAATAAAACGTGTGTTCATTTTAACATAGTTTTGTGCTGCCTTGTGATTAAGGCAATAGACAATTGTTGAAAGATACATATGCCAAGAACTCTTACCTGGTAGAACACATTTTCCTGAGCAGTCAATCACAGTCTCAAATTCTCCATAGGAAAACTGACTACGTATGGCCTCAGTGGATCCTATAGCCTTGATAAAGCCATCCCTGCAAACAATGTTATGTTATACTTTAGTGATTACTTTTAGTCACATCTTTATTGTATATTTTTAAATATTGAGATGTAGGAATACATTGAGGCTGTGTTCACACTTGGTGTTTTATGCCTTTTTTGAAGCATTTTCAGCACAAATTGCAAATGCACTGGGGAAAAAAAAGCATGAGTTTTGGTGAGAACACATTTTATGGGATGCTTTCTAAAACGCAAAAATGCCACGTGCGAGTGTGGCCTTAAAGTGGTTATCCACAAATGCCATTTCTCATTTAATGATTCAAGTCATCAAGTAGATCATTTAACGAATTTGAACATTTCTTAAAAATTACCACATATACATCTAAGATGTTGCCTCTCTTTGGGCCTCTGCCTGACCATATAGGCATGAGATTCTGTAGGTCTTGGCATGTCAGACATATTGAAGACCTATTCTTTGGAAATGCTTGCAATTTCTATCCCAGAAAACTCCTTTAACTGCTAAAAATCCCTAAAAATATTATGACTTAACGCATAACCTTGTTAGAGCCCAAATTTATATAATAGTTAACCCCTTCCCCCACGCAAAACCAGAAGAAATAAGAACACTCCCGACGTGGTAACATGTTGTGGTTTGGAACGAATTACAACAGCTGAGGGGAGGTAATTTGTTGAATTACCTTACTGTTAACATTTGCATTTATAAAGCATAATGTAAACATGATGTTACAGCATGTGTTAATAAAATGCAAACATAAACACATTGTTAACACATATTAACATGTAAACATATAGTAAATGGAAATGTTAACACTAATGCAAATCACCTCTCCTCAGCCGTTGTAATGCGTTTAACGCAATGAAAATACAACCAAAACGCTAAGTGTGACCACTCCCTAGGGTGTTACATAGATCTCCTTGTAGATTTCTGCAGACAAATTACAAATAGGAATTTCTAACGATCAACTTACTTGCCGACAACTAAACTGGCTTTCTCCAGCACCTCTAGATGTTGCATACCGTCCTGCAGCAGATACTCTTCTTCTTTCCTACAGATAACAACCAATTGCTCAGCATTTTCCAGCAAAAGTCTGAATTTGCAAGACATTTTAGTAGCTTCAGACTGTCTTAGTGTTTTGTCCTAAATGAAGAGTTCCCGATCACTGGAGCACAGCATGTGTTTGTATTGTACAGAGCTCCAGCAGTAATGAGGGACAGGTGAATTATGTAACCTCCCAGCTAGTTATATTAGTAGCAAGGAGATGCCCCTTCCACACCTCTCTACCTTACATATCCCTTTTTATTTTTTTCCATGGTATATATGTATATATTTTTTTTAATAAGAGAATTCTATGAAAGCAATCTTTAACAGTGTGAGAGCTTATACATATGTCAGAAGCAGTCACAAAAAGCCTGAATATGTACAAATCTCACCATTATACTTTTGCTCTGAAAGTTTCCCTCCATGGTTTTCACTCACATGTAAAAAATAGTATTAAAATACTGCTGCGTAAATGAAACCTAAATATGTATGGAGATCTTATTTTTGTCTTCACCAATAACTTTGTACAGTGCGCCCTCTAGTGCTCAGAAATTATACTAGAAAAAAAGTGATGAAAACAAATCTGCACTGCATGTCATTTTCCAAAACAATTGGCACCGTTTACATGACATATGCAATATGACATAAATGGTACTGTATCACACAGGTGTCCTGTGATTTAGGGTGCAGTCACACGTTGTGTCTAAGTCCGGTGACACACGGGGCGTTTTGAACCCGTTTTTGGGCCGTTTTTAAACAGTCCGCCTCAGGGCGCGTTCATAACGAGACGCTAGCGCACAGGGGGCGGAGTTTGGGGCGATTGCATATGCGTTTCCAGAGAAACGCATGCGATCGGGTTATTAATCGCATGCGTTTCCCGGGAAACGCATATGCGATCGGCCCGAGCCCCGCCCACTGTGCGCTAGCGTTGCGTTATGAACGCGACGATAGCGGAACGTGTGAACGCGCCCTCAGTGCCGATTCCCACATTGTGTTTTTATTGAATTTTTAAAGGTATCCAAAATACGGGTTTGGCCAACGGGAGAGGGTTGGCCAAAAGGTATATGCATGTCCCCTGAGGGCGCGTTCACACGTTGCGTTTTGACCTGCGTTTTCATTGCGTCTGAAACGCATATACAACAGCTGAGGAGAGGTGATTTGCCTAATTACATCACTGTAAACATTTCCATTTACAAAACGCATCGTAAATGCGATGTTAACGCATGCGTTAACAATGCGTTAACGCATGTGTTTTGTTAACACATGCGTTAACATTGCGTTTACAAACGTAAACGGCAATGTAATTAGGCAAATCACCTCTCATCAGCTGTTGTATATGCGTTTCAAACGCAATGAAAACGCAACCAAAACGCAACGTGTGAACGCGCCCTGAGGGCGCGTTCACATGTTGCGCTTTGGTTGCGTTTTCATTGCTTTTTAAAACGCATTACAAGAGCTGAGGAGAGATTATTTGCCTAATTACATTACTGTTAACATTTGCGTTTACAAAACGAATTGTAAACACAATGTTAACATATGCATTAACAATGCATTAATGCGTGTTTTTTGTTAACGCAAATGTTAATAGTAATGTAATTAGGCAAATCACCACTCCTCAGCTGTTGCAATGCGTTTTAAACTAAATGAAAACGCAACCAAAGCGCAACAATGTGATTGAGCCCTGAGGGCGTGTTCATAATGCAACGCTAGCGGACAGGAATCGGTACCGATCGCATAGGCTGGGGCCACACGTAGAGCTCTGTCTGCGTTCTATGAAAACGCCTGCGATCAGGAACGAGCCGCCGGTGTTTTGCGTTAAATTAACAGTTTTCAAATGCAGACAAAGCGCTACGTGTGTCATCACCCTTATGCGTTTCCAGAGAAACACATGCAATCAGGTTATCAATCGCATGCGCTTCCCGGGAAACACACATGTGATAATCCCAGGCCCCGCCCGCTGTATGCTAGCGTCGCATGGGCTAGCGGAACGTAAAAATGGCCCTCAGGGTGCTTTTCCCATGCTTTTTGGCAAACCCCCTCCCACTTGCATTTTGGATGCGTTTTTAAATGCATCAAAAGGGCAAGTGGGAGGGGTTCTGGCCAAAACAAATATGCGTTTCCAAAGAACCAACCGGCCTCAGGATGCATTTACACGTGGCGTTAATGCATGTGTTTTGTAAACTCAATGTTAACAGTGATTAAGCAAATCTCAGCTGTTGTATTGCGTTTCAAAGTGCATGTGTTAACACCACGTGTGAATACAGCCTCCCCTCGCCATAAGGAGCCGTGCCTGGTCTAATTTTTTTCCGGCGACAGCATGGTATGGTGATACACGTGTGCTCACTGTACCATGCCATGCACAATGCACTCCTATGGCAGCCAAATGGCTGATGTTTGTACAGCTAGCATTAGGCTGCCATGTACGTTTGTAAGAATGCGACCTTAGGCCTCATTCACAAGAACGTAATATGATGTTTATGGTGCCTGCTCACTGTACGGTGAGAACACGTTGTCCTATATTTCACCATGTTACAGCGGCTGCCCTGCAATGGGGGGTAAGCAGCGCTCATTCCTCTTCCTCTTTAGAGTGCTGATGTGTGCCCATGGGCACAGGTTCTTGTGAATATACTCTTATGGAGGAAATACATATGATTCCCTCAAGTGAGTTGTTACCACACAGGAAAGGCCCAATTCCCTTGTAGAACATACCCCCCTTTTCTCGAGCACCACTTGGTACTGTCCATCCAATAAATATAAGGATGTAAAGGTTTTCAGAGACTGTTTAACTGTCAGCCTGAAGAAGCAAATAACAGATCAGGTGTGTGCAGGTTACAGGAGACCTTAACGCAGCATATGCTTTTCACCAACATGTGTTTTATTTTATATGGTCATACTCATTTCAGAGTGTATGAACTTCTGTTTAGATTTTTAATTTATAGTGTGCCATACCAGAAAACACTACTTTGACTAATAGTAAATAGAGCTGCTAGAGACCTAAGAATATATCTCCATATAATGCAAAAGTCACCCCCACACGGTATAAGGCTGCATTCACACTACCACATAGGGGACCTATGTGTGCCCGCAAGCTTGCGCCCATACATATACGTACCCCATAGACGGCAGTGGTCGCATGGAGTGAAACAGTGCTGCACACGTGCGGCACTGTAACTCTCCGTACATGGAAAGAGATATGTGTTAGAGCCCGTAATCAATGCATTGCGATGGAGAGGGGAGCGGTCTCCTCTCCATGGCGCCGGACGTATGCCCACCAGGCCGCAGCCCAGCGGGCATGCGTCAGTGTGTATTCAGCCTAATAACCCCATAGTGCCCTCCAACTCCCCCTCACATTGTGCTCCTCAGCTCCCTATCACATTATAACCTCCTCACATTGTGTGTCTGCCCGCTGCACCTCACGCTGTAGCCCTCTTGTTATTGCGCCCCCAGGTTCTGTTCATATCGTGCCCCCTCAACAGCTGAACCTCATATTATGCCCTCCCAGCAACTCCCACTCATAATTCACCCCTCCCCACACCTCCCTCTCATGACATGTCCCCCCTTACAATATGCCCCCCAGCAGGCCTCCCTCATATTATATCTCCCCAGCAGCTCCCCCTCATATTGTGCACCTCCAGCAGCTCCCCCTCATATTATGCCTCCCTCTCCTCCTCCTTTCCTTGTTACTGAGTGATAAAAAATGTATAAACACTCACCTCTCTCCAGTTCCCTGCAATAGCTCTCCTCTTCTCTGCTGCTGCTGTGTAAAGCAGTAAAGCTGGCAGACAGGAAGTCATATTATTGCACCTGCAGGCCTCTGCTGCACACTGCTGACGAATCTCTGCACTATCACTGTATTCAACACTATCAACATCCAAAGGATGCCGAGTTTAAAGGGTTGGCCACTTTACCTCACGTTTTTTTTAATTGTGTGCAAGTGTGAGGGCAGGATATTAGGTAATTTACAATCTACATATATTTAAATTTCTGCTCCGCTTTCTTGATATGTAAAGTGAAGCCTCCTGTCTATTACACTTTACACTAAGACACTTTACATATCAATAAAACGGTGAAGAACACACACATTACAAAAAACATGAGGTAAAATGGCCAACCCCTTTAACATCCTAACAGCACCCAAAATCCGTGACTGTACTGCTGAATCCGTGACAGTTGGGAGGTATACTAGAGGCAGGCCCCAGGCAGGCTATAATGAAAAATACAGTTGTATTGCTGTATACAGTGATCAGACCCCCTAAGGTTCAAAAACTGTAAGATGCCTGCTAAGAAAATTTTTCAAAAAACAGAATGGGTGCATTTATGAAATCCTTGGAATTTGGAATAATCCTAGAAGATCCCTACCAAGGACTTTCTCAGTTCTATGAACTACACTCACCGGCCACTTTATTAGGTACACCATGCTAGTAACGGGTTGGACCCCCTTTTGCCTTCAGAACTGCCTCAATTCTTCGTGGCATAGATTCAACAAGGTGCTGGAAGCATTCCTCAGAGATTTTGGTCCATATTGACATTATGGCATCACACAGTTGCCGCAGATTTGTCAGCTGCACATCCATGATGCGAATCTCCTGTTCCACCACATCCCAAGATGTCTATTTGGTTGAGATCTGGTGACTGTGGAGGCCAATTGAGTACAGTGAACTCATTGTCATGTTCAAGAAACCAGTCTGAGATGATTCCAGCTTTATGACATGGCGCATTATCCTGATGAAAGTAGCCATCAGATGTTGGGTACATTGTGGTCATAAAGGGATGGACATGGTCCAGCAACAATACTCAGGTAGGCTGTGGCGTTTGGCAACGATGCTCAATTGGTACCAAGGGGCCCAAAGAGTGCCAAGAAAAATATTCCCCACACCCATGACACCACCCACCACCAGCCTGAACCGTTGATACAGCAGGATGGATCCATGCTTTCATGTGTTGACGGCCAAATCTGACCCTACCATCCGAATGTCGCAGCAGAAATCGAGACTCATCAGACACAGGCAACATTTTTCCAATCTTCTACTGTCAATTCGATGAGCCTGTGCAAAATGTAGCCTCAGTTTCTGTTCTTAGCTGAAAGGAGTGGCACCCGGTGTGGTCTTCTGCTGTGTGTAGCCCATCTACCTCAGAGTTCGACGTGCTGTGCGTTCAGAGATGCTCTTCTGCCTACTTGGTTGTAACGGGTGGCGATTTGAGTCACTGTTGCCTTTCTATCAGCTCGAACCAGTCTGCCCATTCTCCTCTGACCTCTGGCATCAACAAGGCATTTCCCACAGAACTGCCGCTCACTGGATGTTTTTTCTTTTTCGGACCATTCTCTGTAAACCCTAGAGATGGTTGTGCGTGAAAATCCCAGGAGATCAGCAGTTTCTGAAATACTCAGACCAGCCCTTCTGGCACCAACAACCATGCCACGTTCAAAGGCACTCAAATCACCTTTCTTCCCCATACTGATGCTCGGTTTGAACTGCAGGAGATTGTCTTGACCATGTCTACATGCCTAAATGCACTGAGTTGGCGCCATGTGATTGGCTGATTAGAAATTAGTGTTAACGAGGACAGTTGGACAGGTGTACCTAATAAAGTGGCCGGTGAGTGTACATACAGCAGATGACACTTATGGATGAAGCAGTCACCTATGGCGCACTTACCTTTTTTTAAAAAAATGTTTGCTAATTTATGGGTGGGAGGGGGTTGTCTTTATGTATTTAATGTTTTGTCTCACCTTTTGAAAAATGAAAACAATAAAACATTTATAAAAGTCAAAGTTTAAAAATAAAGATAAAAAATCAATGTATTTTTTCCGGATATTCTTGCAGACTGAAGTATGTCCAAGTATCCACCTCAGCTCCCGTGTCTTTCTGCTGAGCGGAAAGGTATGTTTATCCATTTCTGAAAAATATCATATATTATTGTTGATACATCAACATAAACAATACCATCTAATAATAACAGGAATAAAATTACAGTATAAAAGACCATTATGACTGAATTTATCTGTTTTAGGTAGAACATGTGAGGACATGAAGATTTCTTAGGGTCTTTTACTCTTAGTGATGCTGTGTGTATTACTACACATATACAGATCCATGGTCTTGTAGTATTAAGATGCTTCAGCCTGGTAGTAGTTCTGCCACGTTGCTGAAGCCATGGGCTGACTCAGCTATAAGTTGGACTATAGTCTTTTTGCGCAAGTTATAATAAATGTTTAGGACTAATGCCCTTTATTCATAAGTTACAAGCAACCATTCAGATGATGAGGTTCAACATTTTTGGTACACAGTGACGTTCATGTTTGTTAGTGGTGACTGCAGTGCTATTCATGCAGTTATAAATAACGGAAGGGAAGCTTGAATGCATGCCATACATACCATGACCAAATAAAACGGACACAAATGCCATAAATGAATTAGCATCAGATATTGCTAGGTACACAATTATTAAAAACATTTACCGTACTCTCTCTAGAACAAACAAACTGGAACAAGGCAAGATTTCTACGTCATATTCTGAGTAATGCTGACACCTCACCACAGTAGTATTGGACTTTACTTATGAAATAGCAGCATATGCAGATAACATGCTCTTTTTTTAACTAACCCAAAGTTTTCTACCCAACTTGATGTGAGAAATTCACTCCTTTTCAATATGGTATAATTTTCGTATCAGTTGGTCTAAGTCAGGAAATTTGAATGTGTCGCTTATACGGTGAGGTCTGCCGGAGTTCACCTTCTTCTTCCCAGTGCATGTAAGTGCATGGCTTGCGACACAATTTTGAATGTTAAATCCACGCGTTGTCCGAATACGTCAGATCGTCCGATGGCCCGCCCCCCGATTTGTGTCGCATGAAAGCCAGTGCTGATGTGCCAAAATCCGATTGCGTGCAAAAATCCCTTCTAAATGCAGTGCACAATGGAAATTGTCGGATATTCTGACGATAGTGCAGTCCACGGACCCTAAGTAAATGAGCCCCAAACAGGCGCCAGATTCATTAATTGTGGCGCCTGTTCTGCATGAATCTGGTGCTCCCTGCACTGCCCAAAGTGCACCAACTTTTATTTGTGCCCCTTTAACATGGAGCGTGTAACGCACTTCTGTCGGACTTTGCATGATAAATGTGTTGTACGCTCCAACTGTGCACCAGAACGCCCTTTTATGTGCAAAAATTTGTGTCACATAAAGAATAGTGCAGCCGCGACACAAATGAGTTGCGCGTGACACATATGTTGTGCCGACACTTCTTAAATACATGTGCAAGCAGTTTTCACATAAAAGAACATGTAAAGTCTGACAGAAAACTGGTCCAAGGTTCTTAGTAAAATTTCCTCAATGGGGCACATTTAGTAAGGTCCGCACTGTACATTTTTGTCGGGTCTCCCGACTATTTCCAATTTGCGCCACATTTAAGTGGGGTATTTGGTGCACGCGATTGGATTTTGGAGCAATCGCGACGACTTGCATGCAACACAAATCAGGGGGCCTGGCCAACGGACAACCCGACTGATTTGGACTAAGCGAGGGATTTACAATTCAAATTGTGTCGCAAGACAATGCACTTACATACACCGGGAAGAAGAAAGTGAACTTGGCGGGAAAGCGACAGATGCAGGAAAATGGCCGCACGATCTTGAAGAATTGTTCCGGACTTCATCCTTGTCGGACAACGCACCTCGGGGATCGCTACAGGACCAGGTAAGTAAATCTGCCCCTATGTGTTTTTCAGGGCGTATGTCAAACTTTTTTACTTGGTGTAAAAAAGTGCCAAAAAAGGGTTTTTTTTGCAATTTTTTGGAGTCCAAAAATTGCACGGACCTTTTCCCGCCATAGAAGCTCTGCTAGTGAAAGAATTGTGCAAAGCCAGATTTAAGCTTTGCCATTTTTTAAAATAATAAGAAGAATGTAGACACGTCACTCCACTCCCCTGCTAGCAGATGTGCTGTTGGGATTATTTTATTCTACTTGCGATTATTTAAAAAATATTTAGAGTTAATAATATTAGCCAATGCCAATCTGAAAAGCAGCGGAGCTCCAAAGGCAAACATAGAACTATCGCAAAGAGCTGACCTAATGATAAATCTCCCCTATAGATTGCTTTTCTCTTCTTGGCCTCAATACATTTTCACCGTTGCCTTCCTGAACCATTTTTTTCAGTTTTTTCAGTGTAAAAGCACATTGAAAGGAATGGTTAAGTAAAGCATCAGTGAAAAATCACTGAAGCCAGGAAGAGAAAACCAATCAGTAAGTGTCCATAAGCCAAAATGGGTTCAGTGAGAAAATCACTGATGTGAAAAATAACACCAATGTGAAAGACCCCTAAATTGTACTTCCTGAATTTCCCACAGATGGTCAAATATATCCAAGAAGATGGCTCTAGGTGGTCCAAGGGTATTGTCACGGGTGCCCCGCGATCCATGTCACAGATCGCGAGCACACCCGTGCCCCTCTCTGTGGCGGCCTGGCTGCCCTGTCCCTGGACTGCCCTGGACTGTCCACGAGCTTGTTTCCCGATCTCCCAGGCCACGCGCGTCCCTGCTCTCTGGGGTTCTTCAGGATTTAAGGGCCAGCGACCTACTGATTGGAGCTGGCATTTCCGGCTCTGCTATATAATCCAGCAGCTCCCAGCATTCCCCGCTGGATCTTCAAATCATTCCCCCTGAAGTGAAAGCCTCCTGTGTATCCTGTGGTCCGTTCCTGTACATCCTGTGGTCCATTCCTGCGTATCATGTGGTCCGTGCCTGAGGTCTGTTCCTGTGGTCCGTTTCTGCGCTTCTGTGCTCCTGCCATCCTGTGCTCTGCTGTGCCTTCCAGGGTTTCAGCCCAGCGGTGACTTCCAGCCATCCTGTACTCCTGCCATCCTGTGCTCCTGCTGTGCATTCGAGGGTTCCAGCCCAGCGGTGTCTTCTGTCCGTACTAGCGTTACCAGTTTTCCTCTGTGTTCCTGCTGTCATCCCTGGCTCTGACTGTTTCCTGCATTTGTTACCTTGGCTGTCACCGCGGGTCTCATACCAACCCCCGCGGTGGTCCAAAGAGTCCACAGACTCTTTCCAAAGAGACTTTCCACACCTGAGTGTGACAGGTATCTTCCCCTGGTTTAGTAGATGTGCCATAAGTAATATGAATTTAATGCTATGCCTATTGTACATGTCTCAAGCCATTCCAATCAAACTTCCATTGGCCTTTTTGCGGTAACTGAACACTCTCCAACATAGTTTGTGTGGGCTGGTAAACCTGCCAGAGTTTGACCCGATATTTTAGTTTAGACCTAAAATATCAAGTGGAGTGGGCTTTCGCGACTATAAAAGCTACCACACTGCTGCCCACCTAGAGTTCTGGACTGGTGCTGAAACCTAACCTGAAACCTTGTATCTACTTGGAGCATTCTTTTACTCACTGGCCTTCCTCTGCAAGTGGAAACATGACTTGATTCTACTAAAATGGTCCCTTTCAAGGAATATCCCGCTGTTGGCCCAATGACCAACTACTGACAAACAGATATTGTGAAAGATTGTCTTTTGCCATTTAAATGGAGGGTTGCAGACAAATTCAGTGAGTAACGTCTCCTTGCTTACAATTTTCCAGAGATGATACTTGTTTTCAGAGTCTATGTTTGACCAGAGTGAACCTCCAACATACCAGATCTTCGACTAATTTTTATTTACAGTCTATTCCTGATGACCCGGGCCCAATGTACCTCGCTTAGTGGGAATGGGGCATTTCTTTACTGTGAAAAAAATACCTGAATATTTTAGCTTTGCCATGGCACATCCATTATCTCTCATTACCAGGAAGTAGAATTCCTAGTGCCCACTACATTGCACAATATTGTATTTGTAGTCCCTAGTATGTGTTGGAGGTGTGGGGAGAAGGAAGCGACCTTTATACACGTGTTCTGGTCTTGCCTTGTGCAAATTCCCTTCTGGCAGGAACTTCAACATTTTATTTCTCTGATTTGTGGAGACACATCAGGCTGGATCCTCCCTTGTTCCTCCCCTACCACTGTGACATTTCAATTAGGGCAGTGATGGCGAACCTTTTAGAGGCCGAGTACCCAAACTACAACCCATATCCCTGCTTATTTATCGCGAGGTGCCAACCAAAAATTTAACCCCTAGGGGACTCAGCCTATTTTGGCCTAAAGGACGCGGCCCCATTTTTCAAATCTGGCCTGTGTCACTATAAGTGGTTATATGCTTTGAACGCTATGAGATATCCAGGGGTTTTGAGATTGTTTTTCTGAACATTGTACTTCAAATTAGTTTAAAAATTTGGATGAAATCTTTTGCGTTTAGTTATGAAAAAAAAACAAAATTGGCAAAAATTTTGAAAATTCTTTATTTTCAACGTTCTAAATTCTCTACTTTTGATGCAGATAGTCAAAGCACCCAAATTAAATTCATAACTTACATTTCCCAAATGTCGGCTTTATGTTGGCATGGTTTTTTAAGATTCCACTATTTTAGAGGCTCAGAATTTGGTGCCATTTTTCACATTTTTACAAATCGCCAAAACCGATGGACCTGCTCAAATTCTAATTGACACGAGAGGCCTAAATAATAGCGAGACTCATAAATTACCCCATTGTGGAAACTACCACCCTCACCACAGTATGAAAAACCACTTTAAGAAGTTTGTTACCCTTACATGTTTTATAGGGGTTAAAACAAAACGGAGGTGGAGTCTGCAAATTGTAATATTTTTTCACAATACACTCATTTTGGGTGGAAAATTAAACATTTAAAATGGATTAAATGAAAAAAGGCTCACAAAGTTTGATACCAATTCTCCCGAGTACACGATACCCCATATCTGTGGTAACGCATGTGTATGGTGCACGGCGCGCATAGAAGGGAAGGAGGCGCCATCCAGATCAGATGCTGTACATCTGTACAGGCTAAATTTTTTTCTTTTTTTAATGAGGACCTAAGGGCTATTTTTTTGCACATGAGATGCACTTTTCTAATACATAAATTTTGGAGCCTCTATAGCTAATTGGTGAGAAAAAATCAAAGAAACCCATAAGTACTAGCGTTGTTACTCCGTGAGGAAATGTAAAATCATACGAATATATTCAAACAGGGGAAGGAATGAATACTTTGATGCTTTTATATTTTACTGATGTTCCTTTCAATCGATTAATATAATAATAGTATATTATTTTTATTCAATCGGTACGCCACGATTATGAAAATACTCATTAATATTTAATATTACCATTTTACGGTATAAAAAGGAATTTGGCAAAATTGTTGTTAATTTAGCATCACCGTCTTTAAGTATGTATACTTTTTTATTTTTCACCTCACAAATCTGTTTAAGGGCTTATTTATGCGAGATGATTGCTCTTTAGTGATCTTATTTTAGATTGCGTAACTTTTTAAAATCACTTTTTTTAGAGCATTTTTAAAGGGCATAATAAAAAATCATCTTTTTCAGGAGAGTTTTTTTAGGTTGTTTTTACGGGGTTCACTTTGCGGATCTAATAACGATTCTGTTTTATATGCAGATGTTACGGACGCAGGGATACCAAATAGTGGGGGTTTTGTGTTATTTATCAAGTACTGAATAAATACTAATTTGGAGAAAATCTTATTCATTTTAGTCACCATCTTTTATATGCAAACTTTTATTTTTTGGCTGACAAATCTGGTTAGGGGATTTTTGCGAGAACAGTTGTTCTTTTTAGTGGGCTTATTTTAGAGTGCATAAAATTTTTTAAATCACTTTTAGAGCATTTTTATAGGGTATAAATTAAAAATTATCTTTTTTTCGGAACGTTTTTGCGTTTTTTCCTCCGGCGTTACCGTGCGGGTCCAGTAACAATCTGTTTTATATGCAGATTGTTACGGAGACGGCAATACCAAATCTGGGGGTTTTTTTGTGTTTTTATGTTTTTTATAACTATAAGTTTTTTTATGGGAAAGTGACTTTTAGGGGCTTATATTTTATGTATTTATTTTTTATTATTATGATGTGTAGTGTTAAGTGTTTTTGCATTTTTTTACTTATACATACTGAACTAAACCAGTGATGCTCTGATCACTGGTTTAAGTTCAATACACTGCTTACAATACTATTTTATTGTAGAGCAGTGTTCTGTTGAGCAAGCTTGCGCTCGACATGTACAGTTTACAGTCAGACCCGGAAGGGGTCTGGCTGCCATGGAAACCGGGCAGCTCCGGGGCACATGCCAGTCCTGGAGCTGCCCGGAGGAGGATCGGATCCCCCGGTAAGCGCGCAGCGGGGGATCCGATCACACAGCAGGAACACCCTTACACGCCGCGGTCTGACTTGTACCGCGGCGTGTAAGGGGTTAACACCCGCGATCGAGTCAGCTCCGATCGCGGTGTGGGTGTTACAGCGCGGTGTCAGCTGTGATAGACAGCTGACAGCCGCTGCTTCTGGTACCGGCTCCGTTCGTGAGCGCGGTCCCAGAAGCTGGACGTGTATACTACGTCCCGGTGCGCTAAGCATCTAGCCCCGGGGAGTAGTGTATAACGTGGTGCGCCTAGGGGTTAAACAGTAACTTATTGCTCCCTGTTCAACAACTTTCAATCATATTGGCTCCCTGGGACAGCAACACAGTAGAAAGATGGAAAATTTTCATCAATTTAGCTTCTTTCCAGTTTTCCTCCGTACACAGAGAATCGTAGGGCCAGCAGGAGGTCCTCCAAAATAATTCGACCATATCTAATTCTCCCTCTTCTACAGTCCCAAAGTAGTGAGTCATATCATAAGATATTGACTGAAAGCAGCATCTTTTAAGTTGCTTGGATCTGCAGGAAGATTCTTTGAGTCTTGTCTGGTGTGCTGGGGCGATGGCCCGGGTGCCCACAGAAAGGGCTTTGAGTGCCACCTCTGACACCTGTGCCATAGGTTCGCCACCACTGAACTAGGGCATATAAGTGCTATTTCCAGTGCTTTCTGATAAATCACTGCAAGTCCCTGCTTTCCAATTTTGGGGAAACAAATAATTCCACCAATGGCCACAATGTGAGTGACCAAGGTCAATGACCTCATGTATATAGAAGACCACACCTCCTCGGTCCATGGCTAATATGAAAAATTTCACAAAACTTGGCAACCCTGGATAACTTTCCAGCATTCCACTGATTATTGACAATCTCTGCAAAGCTCTCTCCTAACTCCCATCATACCAGATCTATATTTCTCCTCTCTTCCTTTGCTCTTCCTCCCATCTTCCCTTTTTGCCTCTTGTTCCCGCTGCCTCTTTTCCATTTCTTTCCCCTCTCTTTTTTTGCTTTTGTCTGTTTACCGTTCCAAAACGAAAGAATTATAATCAAAAAAAAAAAAGTATTATTTATTCCAATTAATACATTTAGTGCTATTCCATATGTTTTCACAGCTACTTTAAAAAAGCAGAATGACCCTACTTCAAACCCTTTTGTATGTATGGATAAGGACTTACTTACTTATGGTAGGAGAGAGAAAGAAGAAAGGGTGAGTTGAAATGTTTACAGTTGTATTATATATTTTGTACTTTCATCAAAAAAAAATTAAAATGCTATAAATGATAAAAGGAGCGATTTATTATCAACCTCCCACCACTGCTATAAAGATTAGTTTAATAACTGCACTCATTTATTCCACCGTTCTGTTTTGTTATAGGAGCAGAACAAAGAAAATAATATGGTTTTGACTATAGTTAAATCAATTGGGTAGAAATCATTTGTGAAGATTAAACTCTAGCAAGTCTTGCATGCATTAGGTTAGCCAGAATGGTTACTGCCTGGCACAGCCCTCTTTAAGCCCCTCTATGGCCATGGAGGTGGCGTAAGGGGGAAAATAAACACAATTCCTGTCCATCTGAAAGCAATCTCCACTATTTTAAGGCTTGTAAGCCTGGTGTACAAGCCTTGAGAAATCTCTCTCTAAATCCCTATTGATAAGGAGCATAGTAGCAATGAAACAAGGTATGACATCTTGCGGTTTATACTTGGTAACAGGTCTTCTTTAAGGTGTGAAACCAAATTAATTTCTAATTGTTATAAATGTACTTGAACACAGTTAATGCCATGTGTGAATAGAAGGCCATTGACCTTTCCTTAGAATAGACATTGTAGATGACCATTAATCTTGGACTCTATGTTAGACACTCCCACCCCTTCCCGCCTAAGTCGCTCAACAATTTTTAGTTTGTATGTGAACTGTTCTGTAAACTTTTATCTTTAAACTATAAAAGGCAGACCCAGGCTTTCACTATAAGTAAAGCTCCATTCTCATGAATGGATCTGGCCTATGGTGCCCGGTCATGGTGAGGGGAGCACACGTTCCTTCTCAATGAAGAGGGGAGGGGTGATCAGCTCAAGGCTGTATGCACACCAGGGCTACGACCCAGGCAAGACATCACGTAACACCTGTGTCTCTGTCTCTCTCCCCATCCACGAAACCTGGAGGGGTGGGGCTGGCTGCCATATTCTCCCTGTCTCTCTACATTGTTCCAATTTCACACCCACAGACTGGTTGCAATTATAAACACAACCACTACACGCACTAGGATGTACTAAACCAGTGATGGCGAACCTTTTAGAGACTGAGTGCCCAAAATGCAAATCTGACCCACTTATTTATTGCAAAGTGCCAACACAGCAATTTTAGCATTAAATTATTAAAATCTTCTTGTTCCGTGCTATACAGCTATATACAGCTTTCAACGGTCCGGAGTACACCAATATTGTTGACAGAAGGTTGGAAAATTCAGATTGCTATTGGAACTTCCTTGACAACCCAATGAACAGGAAGAATTGTGGGGCCAAGTGCAGGAGCTTCAGTGGCTCCAATGATAATATGTCCACACATTCTCTTCCTGCAGTCTCAGATAGACCCAGGGTGGTTCACGTCCTGGGCTACCTGGGTCTGCAGGAGGATCCCTCAAGTCCTGTTTGGTGAATTCTGTGCTGGGGCAACAGCTTGAGTGCCCACTGAGAGGGCTCAGAGTGCCACCTCTGGCACCCGTGCCATAGGTTCGCCAACACTGTACTATACTGTCCTGGTGCTGCATGAAGTGTATGGAGAGAGCTCACATTCTGAGCTCTCTCTATACACAGCAGATGTCGGCTGTATAGTGCAGCTGACACCCACCTGTTACTGCTGTGGTCGGTGCTGGCACCGATCGCGACAGGTAACTTACCATTTCATGTGTGCCACCATCTTGGATGGCCGATCGTTTGCCATGGCAGGCTTGCAATGTGTAATGATCTCTAATAGCCAAGAGATGGCAGGCTATTAGAGATCACCAGTAATATTGCTATATACTGCAATACAGTACAGTACAATAATGGTAAAAAAATGTAAAAAAATATTTAAAAAAAAGGAAAAGTTTAAATCACCCCTCTTTACCTAGATCACATATAAAAAGAAATAAACAGTAAAATACATAATCATGATAGATATCACCATGTCCCAAAATGCCTGTTCTTTCAAAATATAAATACGAT
The DNA here is from genome assembly GCA_019512145.1 of Engystomops pustulosus. Lineage (NCBI taxonomy): Eukaryota > Metazoa > Chordata > Amphibia > Anura > Leptodactylidae > Engystomops > Engystomops pustulosus. The sequence goes on from CM033644.1 coordinate 139,633,916, forward strand.
TATTCCCAACTGTGAACACCGTAATGGAAAATAACCCCCAAATGTCCATATCGCCCTTTTTCCCCATTTTCCATCCTTGAATATTTGAAAAAAATTATCAATCATATAGGACCCAAATTGATGTAAGTTAAGGCAGCACATACTGCAAAAAATAACACCTTACATAGGTCCATACACCAAATTGTGAAAAAGTTATTTTAAAATATAATTCTGAAAGAGCTGTACAGTATGTTTATACAGTATATAGCCAGCCCCCCCAGTATATAGCCAGCCAGCCCCCCCAGTATAAAGCCAGCCAGTCCCCCTAGTATACAGCCCCCCCATGATACAGACAGCCTGAACCCCTGTATATAGCCAGACTGCTCCCCTAGTAAACAACCAGCTCCCCAGTATACAGCCAGCCAGCCAATCCAGTATATAGCCAGCCAGCCCACCCAGTGTATATCCAGCCCTTCAGTATTTAGGCAGCGCCGCTATATACAGCCAGACACGCCCCAGTGTATAGTTAGCCAGCCAGCCCCCACCCAGTATATAGCCAGCATGCCCCTCCCCAGTATATAGCCAGCCAGCCCACCCAGTATATAACCAGCCAGCCCAGTATATACCCAGCCCGCCTATATATAGCCAGACACCACCCAGTATATAGCTAGCCAGCCCCCCAGTAAATAGCCAGCATGCCCCCCAGTATATAGCCAGCCCCCCCTGTATACAGCCAGCCCCCCCTGTATACTGCCAGCCAATCCCCCTGTATACAGCCAGCCACCCCCCTGTATACAGCCAGCCATCCTCCCTGGTTATACAGCCGCTTCCCGACGTCATAGTCTGTGCGACACGGTGGGGGAGCGTCAGAAAGGTGAGTTGGAGGGGTGTTTTTTTCCAGGAGCCTGGTCCACGAGCCAGATGAGCCATAGGTTCCCAACCCCTGCCCTAACACATATCTGTAAACCTAAATATAAAAGAGTTATTGGTTTTGGAACAAGGGGAGTAAACACAAGTGCAAAATCGAAACAGTGCTGTGTCCTGTAAGGGTTAAGCAATGCTTATTTATTTCTTTTTGTAACATTTTAACCCCTTAACGCTCTGCGCCGTAGGTATAAGGGATGTATGAAGAGGGCTCACGGGCTGAGTCCTCTTCATACAAAGGTGGTTGGGTTTTTGAAAATGATAAAAGCCCCACAGCTATAACCGCCTGGTCCCCACGGAGTCGCTAGCACTGATCAGCGGCTATTAACCCCCCCTATGCCGGCCGCGCAAAACGAGCACCACAATTCAAAGACGGCGGCGTCCAGCGGGCCGCCGCCATCTATTTTTTTCGATCGCCACGCACCCGAACGTTCATCGGGGGGCCGCGACGGTTTGCCATGGTAGCCTTGTGGTTTCTTTTGACACCAGGCTATCTGGCAGCTGCAGATTCGCTACAATGAGCCAGTGGCCTCCTTGTAATGAATTGGTGCAAAAATGACATATATTGCAATACAGAAGTATTGCAGTATATGGTAGCAGCGAATCTGAACATCTAGGGTTAATGTACCTAGATGGTCTAAAAGATAGTGAAAAAAAAAGAAAAAAAAAAAGTTTAAAAAAAAATTAATTAAAATATTAAAAATTCAAATCACCCCCTTCCCTAGAACTGATATAAAACATAATAAACAGTAAAAATCACAAACATATTAGGTATCGCCGCTCTACCAAAATGCTGATCTATCAAAATAATAAAAACGGCTTGAGTTGGCGGCGGTGACCTTCGAGGCGGGAAATGGCGCCTTTATGTCAAAATGCGACTTTTACACCTTTTAAATAACTAAATAATGAAATAAAAAAATGATCAAAATGTCGCACAGACCTCAAAATGGTAGAATGAAAAAGTAGCTTCATTTCGCAAAAAATGACCCCTCACACATTTCGCTGCGCCAAAGTATGAAAAATTATTAGCGTCAGAAGATGGCAAAAAATTTTTTTTTTCTTTTTGTGAACATTCGTTTAATTTTGAAAATGTATTAAACACAATAAAACCTATATAAATTGGTATCACCGCTGATCGCACCGAACCCAAAGAATAAAGTGATTTGGATTATTTGGAGCGAAGAGTGAAAGTCGTAAAAACTGAGACCTCACAAGAACGTGACGGGTTTTTTTTTTCAATTTTTCCACATTTGGAATTTTTTTCAGCTTCGCGCGTACACGGCATGTTAAAATAAATCACTTTATTGGGAAAGTAAAATTTGTTAGCCAAAAAATAAGCCCTCACACAGGTCTGTACACGGAAAAATGAAAAAGTTATGGATTTTTGAAGTTGGAGAGCGAGAAATGAGCTGAAAAACCCTCCGTCCTTAAGGGGTTAAACACAATACAATATTTATTTAGTATTAGCACTGCATATTGCATTACTGTTGTTGTTAACGCTCAGAGTTTTTTTTAATATAGGCACAGACCAGAATCCTCTTCAGAAACCTGCACATTTGTGATAAGTCAACGACTGCCTCAAGGGCCAAAGCATTATCATTTTCACTTAAAGATATTTTGGAAGCTGATGCAAAACCAAATGAAGATGTACACAGCTTGTGCAACATGTTCGACCAACAATCAACTCTTTCTTTACTAGGTTGTGAACTACACTTTGCCTTTTCGGTTATCATGTAGTTATGTCAGTTTTCTGTCTTCAAGTTATCACATTGCTTCACATGTGCATCAAACTAGAGACCTTTTAATAATACAACCAACTTTTCACTTCAGACACTTTACTATATATTTATGATGTGAATCCAGGTCTATGAAGTGCAACCAGTGGCGTAACAACAGCCGTAGCAGCCGTAGCGGTTGCTACGGGGCCCGTGTTGTACATGGGCCCGGGATGGACAGTGATACCAAGAATTCTTAGTGCCGTTCTCCCGGGCCCCCGTCTGCCATGCTCAACGCAGAGCTGCCCACGTGTGCTGGCCCGCACTCTCCTACCAGCCCCAAACTCATGACCCGCCCTCCAGTACGTCCTCTTCATCTTCCCTCCCTGCATCCAAGTCTTCCCTCCCACGCGCCCGCCTGCACGTACCTCGCACCTGCCGATCGACATGTCCTCCCGCCGACCGGTACTTTCACCCACTCGTAAGCTGGCACTATCTCCCTCTCCTTCTCCCACCCACTGGCGGACAGGTACTTTTGCCGGCCGGTACTTCCTCCTAACGCCGGCCGACGTGTCCTCCCGCCAGCCAGCACCCGTCGTCAAGTTCCTCCCACCTGCTGGCCAACACGTCCTCTCACCGGCCTGCACGTCCTCTCACCAGCCTGCACTTTCCTCCCAACCCGCCGGACTACATAGCCTGCTGTATTAATTTTTTTTTTATATGGTGAAGGGGGGCCCCATGCAGAAATCTGCTATGGGGTCCCAGCTCTCCTAGTTACGCCCCTGAGTGCAACTCTTCAAAATGTTGAAAAATAAGGGCTTATTCACACAGGCTTGTCCTCTGTGTGTCTATTAAGAATGGTGGGTTCCCTTTTAATCCGTTTTTTGTCTACATCCGTTTGGTCTTTCCATGTCATCCGAGGAAAAAAAACAAGTGCACACAAATACTATAAGTTTTGTTGCTGTATTTTTGTACACCCATTTTTGTAGACCCATTGACAGGTATCCGCAAGTGTGAAAAAAAAATGTATCAGTAAGGCCCCTTTCACACTAGCGTTGCACTGAGTTTCATTAGAGTTTGGTCAGTAAAGAACTGACATTTCCCTTCAGAGTTCAATCAGTTTTCAGTCAGAGTTTGGCTACATTCACACGAACGTGTGCCCGCCGTACTGTAGCAAGATGGGCACCTGGGATCGGAGGAGGGGGTGAGCGCCTCTCACCCCAGCCCCTCTTCATAGCGATGTAAGGCACACTGCACCATATTACGGGCAAAGATAGAACATGTCCTATCTTTCTTCCGGCTACAGAACGGTATGGAACCGCACGTGTGGTGCACCGTACCGCTCCCGTACAGCGCCATGAGCCCATTGCTGGCGCATATATACATCGACCGTGTATACATCCCCCATACGGCCATGTAAATGTATCCTTTGTTCAGTGTGTCAGTTTTTTACGCACATGTTTGATCTGTTTTTGCTGCTTTATTCACTTGCAGACAACGCACATTAAATGAGCGTGAAAAATACTTTTGACTGTGGTCTTTTTTTTTTCCTTTGGAAATTGATCAGTGAAAAATGCAATGCACTTGCATGTTTCTCAGAGTGCAATGTGTCTCCATAGATTTTTACTAGTCTTTTGCATGAAAAATGCCCCATACAAGTCTATGAAGACGCATCCAAAACACATTGCACTCTGAGAAAATACAAGTGCAACACATTTTTAATGCGTCTCAGCTTTCAATTTACCAGTGCTCATGAATATTTTAAAGGGGAGCTGTGATTGGTTGCCATGGGCAACTAAGCTAATTCTTACTCTTTGGCAGCTTGATAAATCTGCACCCTAGAGTCAGATGCCTGCCCAATGATAAATCTGCCCCATTTGAGCCTGTGATAAGGCTTGTGCATTGCATATAGCTACAATTGCACAGAGCTCTTTCAAAGCATTTGTATCCAACCAATGTTATTGCCTCTTGGAAGAATAATCTTGTAATGTATGGCTTAAATGTGCCCCATACATCATTTTGTGGAATGAATGAGCTTACATCATATAGGGCCATAGGGCTGCTTAATGCCGCAGCACAATCCTCCTTCACCAGACCTTGTCCGCCACTCTTGACTAACCCCCACCCGGCATTTTCATGCATTGTATCCCAGAAAACTGCCATACGAGGCATGATAATTCTGCCTGAATATGTTGCAGATATGGTATAATATTTATACTATTCATAAGTCGTTTCTTGGGCATTTATATTGTTTTGCTTTCTGAAGCACTATAAGTTTGTTATTTATTACAATTAACTTTTTATAATTTCTTAAATTTGTGCTTAGGTTACCCGGTCAAAAGACAGTCTGTAAAAGATTACATAGTTCAGACAAGGAAAATGTCTCTGGCTCAGGTATGTATACAATATAGATAATCTTTATTTATAAAGCACTATCATATTCCACAGAACATTACAAACCATGGGGTCCATTTACGAACAAAAGAAGACAATACATAGCAATCACATAGTCCTTTGAAACTATTGTATTGATGGCCCTGCTTGCAATCTATGAGAAGGAAAGGGTGAACAGGGAGATGCTTATACAGTGGTCCAGCCATTCTTTATTAGGTATGCAGCCTGCATTAGGCTCAAGTGCGTGTGTGCCATGATTGTGTTGTCACTGCTGAGTGACGGAAGCCGCTACCCTAAGCTTGTTGGCTAAAAGGTAAGTATAACACTGGCTGCAGACGAACTTGTTCAACTCGTAGAAATAGATCCCATGTTGGTCTGATCCCATGGACTGAACGCATTGCACCGTACGGGAGTCCTTGCATCATACAGAAATATGATGCAAGGACTCCCTGTCTGCTGGCCAAACTGAAGAGCTGTTACCTGTCAAAAAATAATGTATTTATAGGGCAATAAAGAAATCACATAGTGTCCCAGAATGGTACCAATGAACATTACTACACGTCCAACAAAAAAAAAAATACTCACCTAACACCAATACAAAATCAAGGTTTTTATTCTTACAAAGTATTTCACTGAATTAATATTAAGTTAATAAGTAAAGGGGATCATGGCATACAAGATATCAAAAATATCCAATCTCTAGTGTACGGACAGGTGTGAGGGTTTTCTGCCCTTTACATCAGACAGGGTGGGTTGAGCTGGAGCATGCCATGTGCCATAATGCTCCACTTAATAAATTCCTCACATTGTCAAATCCAAGCAGACAGAAACACCACTCAAAGTGGCATTCCCATTTCTGCTTCCCGTTTCTGCATTTACATTTAATTCATCTGCCATATACATGCATTTCTTCAACTAGATATTATTAAAAAGAAATACCTGTGTGAAGATAATTTCCCATAAATGTAGCCATGTTGTCCCCTAGAAACTAAATAGTTGTTCTTGGAGGTGACCACCTCTGCAGTCTTGCAGCACATATACTACCTCCTGGATTCAATGATCATTACCACAGGACGGTTGTGAGACATGCAGTAACTCCCAGACATTATGTATGGAAAAACAGTTTGTTTCATTGTGTAGTCACTCCAGCAGCTATGGCTGTATTCAAGGACAACTATCTTGTTTCTAAGGAACTATATGACTACGGGAAATATACGGGAATTATCTTCACAGGGGGACATTTTTAATAGCATCCATTTGAATTAATATTTGTATGTGGCAGATGAATGTAATTAAATGTGTATGCCCAGATGACAATACTTCTTTAAGGATTATTAAAGCATACAACTTTTTAGTAATAACAACATGCAATCTGCAGTTTCTGATCTTGAACTGTTATTTTTGTACAGCTTTCTATAGATACAAGACAGGCTGCAATGAGGGAAATGAAGGCAATTCTTTTAAAAGAAAAAGAAAAGATAAGTGACGCTGAGCAAAAACTTGAAGAGGAACCAAAAAAATATGAAGAACTTTTGAGGGAATCTGAAAGAAATGTAGTAGAGGCTTTGAAACTGTAAGCATGTGTATAAGATCATTCTCGTATAGTTTATTTTGTTTATTATACAGATGTGTGCTTATTTTTTTACAGTGCAGACCAACAAACAAAAGCTAAACTTGAAAAAGTCTCAGAAATCAGGAAGGTCTCGGCAGAAATTCTGACACTTAAAAGGTATACCTGTAACCTGTCACATAACTACTTCTTATGAGCTATAGTAAAGCCAAACTCTACGCTGGGGTTATTGGTATATGGCAAAATAATGTTAGCGGAGGTTGATGACTGTGCCTTGGCTGCAAATTGCAGGGACACAGTCCATAGCACCAAAGCTAACGGTTATTAGATACTATCTGAGGTTTGAATAGGCAGACTTCTTTCAAACATTAATCAGACTATAGGATTGGGCTAACATTACAGGTATAATGCCTGAGGTATGCATGGATCAGCAAGTCAAGATTGAGTAACAGAAGTCAGGTACTATTATGTCCAAGTGCTGCAGGGGGGGTTGTAGGCGAAGAGGTCACTGGCTGTATATTTCATTTGCAGAATCCACAGCAGAGCATGCATGGCTTTTCACCCCTGAACGGTGCCCTGCATAGACAAAGGGCCAGATCTATTATTCTGGATACACCAGTTTTCTGTCTGACTTTGCACGGAAAAGAAAGTCTTTGGAATTCGCACATGTATTTAAGAAGTGTTTGTACTAGTTTTGTGTTGCAGCTGCACTGTTGACAAGACAAAAAAGAAAAATGTGAACCAAAAGTAGCGTGTTAGTGCCAAGTCGGAATTTGCAACACATTTAATACAGCGACTTTATGTCGCACACAGTGTAAAGGTGTACCCAAAAAAAGATGGTGCACACTTCCCAAGCAGTGCAGGGTGTGCAGAATTATTGAAGACCGTGCACCAGTATTCAATAATCTGGCGCACCTTGCACACATGAAAGGCTGCATTTGATAAATCTGGCCCAAAATCTCTCTAGAGAGTTCAGTTTCTTCCCTGACCTCAATAACTTGATTTAGAAAGAGGTTTAAATGATTATTTAGGCTAGGTCTATAGAGGGCATAGTTCTAACAGGTTAACCACAGCAGACCTGCCAGTCACCAGTGGTCATCCTGCTGCAATGTACATAACAATATTTTTAATCTGTAGCAGGTTAACTGCACTTTTCCACAGTTACTTTAAGTATTTGCATATTTGTATTTGCATATTTGTATTTGCATATTTGTATTTACCCCGCTGGGGTAAATCCTGCAGCTATTTTACAGGCATCAAAAACTAGCCAAAATTGTCTGATCAGTCTATATTGACTATAATTGGGTAGGTTAGATTCTAAACATTGCTTTAAGATTATTGGACAAAATAGAGCAGCATGTTTCACTATTTTGTCTTCTAATTGATAATGGAGCCCACAATGCAGACCCCTGAGAAAGCCACAGAGGTGGCGATACGCGTGGGGATTAGCCCACAACCACTCCTCATTGCAAGCGTGGATTAGGTAACAACAGATCACACTGGCTACCGCATGTTTTCTCATATAGGCTATTTTAGCCTTTATATACTGGATATGGAGATACTTTTGATTTGTGAGCCAGTTGATTGATCTTTAAGTCGTTTTTTATTCATGATTTGCTTGTATACGTTTACATAAGGAGTTGTTGTGGGGGGGAACATGACTGGTTGCATCATAACCAGTCCCCCATTGTAGCACGTATCTTTACACGTGCAATTTTAAATGTTTTTATTGGTGTTTTTTCTGTGTTTATTGAATAAATTTAAGATTATTTTTTTGTGAATATTGTATGGACCTTTGCTTCTTTGCACACCATTCTGTTTCCTTGGCATTGTCACAATGCAGATATGAACATTTGTCTAAGGGCACATTTACAATAGATTTGTACTTCACTGTTGATGGTTAAGAGAGATACTGGTGCATCAGTATCTGTTTATTTACCCCTACACTTCCGAAAACTCATACTATAATCCTTTCCAAAATATTATTAAATTAAGATAGAGAAAAAAAATTTATTCTGTAGCTTTTAGGGATTTTGACTCTACAAGTGGCTAAGCGTCTTTTGTTTGAGCAGCATGTTTCTCCATTTATTTTTCCTAAACAGCCTCTATTTAAGGTGTTGTCTTGTTTCAGCAAATAATTGATGTTGTTTGTTTAATGAAAAGTTATACAACATACGTTCAGTATCAATTTCTCCGAAAAAAAATTCTCTGCTTCATGTCCTGCTATGGACATGTCTATGTTCACTTTCAGTGGATAATAATCTGTCCATGGTCAAGTGATGGACATGCAAGTGCAGAAGCCATTATCACAGAGAGCAATCAGCGCCATGTTATAATAACGGCTCATGCACCTGTATGGCATCACATGGCCAAGGACCGATTTCTATCCACGGGATGTAAGCATAGACATATCTATTGTAGGACAGCAAGAAATAACTAGAAAACCATGAGGAATTCATACAGAAAACTTTTCTTTTTTACACAAACCATATCAATAATTTGCAAAAGTGGACAACCCCTTTAAGCCCTCATGCACAGGAACATGAATCATCGGTGTGTGAGATCTTCTGACAAACCAATGACAATAGTAAAAGACTGCCTGAGCCGCAAACATGGGCAGAAATAGGAAATCTGTTTTGCGGTTTGGGCAGTTGGTTCACAAATAGGGCAGCGGAAACCATGGCTATGTGTATCAACCCATAAAAGTGAATTTGTCCTTGTGAGATATAGAGACCCCGAGTCCCTAGATATAGATACAGCCACCGGTAAGGGCTACTTTGACCACAATTTAATTCATGTAGCTTTCTAACCTCCCATAAAATATATATTTTTGCGGCAGTGCTTTTTTTCAATATAATACAAAACTAGTACTTCTTTAAAGCCCTTGGGGGGAAGTTAGCCTCTCAGAGTTTTACTATGGGGTCTTATCATTTCCGTGTAGCCCCATTTTAAAAACTGTCATTTACTTACAGTGACATCGCTAAATATGAAGAGATTCTAAAGGAGTACAAAGTATATGAAAATTTCCTCAGAATTTTGTCTCCACCTGAATGGCAGGATGCTCAAAATCAAAAAAGACTTATCAGGGAAGCAGCAAAGAAAAAGGAACAAGAAAGTAGACTTACTTTGCCTTTTCTACCAGAAACAAGAAGTAGGTTTCTTTTTCTTGTAGTTCTAGAGCTATAACAGAACAAGAGAACGTGCATCAGTCTGTGGCACAGGTGATGCTGTAAATATGATCCCTTCAGTGGGTGAAAGCCAGAAAATACATATGACTGTAGGTAGATGGTCTTCATGCAGCTCATACCCAATATGTCCCGAAGACCTTATACACGTGATCTTATACACGTGATACACGCATTTTTCATTCTACCCTATGAGCAACCCACCCATGAGTGAGTAACCCATACGTGAGCAACCCATATCTGCAAAAATTAAAAAAGGCTTCTGTGGAGAGACACAGAATGTTATATTATCAACTTTGCAGTCTGGCAGCCACTTCACGGTGAGGTGAGAAATATGGTGTTAGCCATATTTCCAATTAAAGTCCATGGGTGGCTGTTTTTGCTTGTGTACATGAGCCCTGTGTATATTGCATTTATTATCAATGTATTGTGTATATTCTATAATTAATGCTACCATTATTGCTATTGTAGGGGGAGAGGTAAAGTTAATGAGGTCATTGTCAAGAGCAGAAGCGATGAGAGAGCATGGATATCTGTCCCGTTGTAGGTCATCTATTACTGAACGTAGGAGATCATCTACTAGGTAAGTGGGAGTAAATTTCCTTAAGTTCTGGTTGCTTATACAACAACAACATTTTCAGATTTTCAGATATATAAATGAATAGAGCCTGGCTTCCTGCAGCCTTTACTCAAGGGTGCAAAGGAGATGCAGTCATTCTTCTAATAAAACATTTTCATAGCTTGCTCCCTGCATTTATACACATTAAAAATTAAATACCGGTAAACAAAAGCAATATTCTTATTGTAATCTAGTTCCAGAAGTGTCAGTGAAGCGTCTAGTGATGAGCAAGAAAAACAAACTGGTGATTCAGACAGTGAAGAGGTAAGGAGGCATTGTCATACTCAATTATAATAATTGTCATTTTATAATTTAAATGTATTTGAAGTGTAATATAAGACAGCCTGCTTCCATCCCTCCTCTTACTGGTGTAGCCGACACTGAGAAGAATTAACTTTATTTTTAGTGGCAGTGGAGAGGTCATGTGCTTATTAGGGCAGGCCTCCAGAGCCTGTGTAAATGTGCGCAGGATCTGGCAGCCATCAACTTAATCATTCTTTCTTTATTAGAACAAGCAATATACAGAGTACGGGACACAGAGGTCCTTAGTACAAAGCTCAAGAAATTATATACTTCATTAAACAGCATTGAGACAATAGAATTTACTATGATTAATCGTAGAGCTGTAATATGCAATAAAATATGATAATAAAGAAAAAACTGGAGCGGGGGAAAAATGACAAGGAAGTTAGAATGAGATGCCCATCAACAAAAGGCACCAAAAAATAGAGGGAGAAGGATAAAGAGTACACCAAGAGGCTTGCCATATAAGCAGGTATTCTGAAGGTCAATGCATCATTTTTAAAAGCTGTTTAAGAGTTGGACAGTAGAGCGTCAGGAGAAGGCTAGAAAATCAGGGGATTGTTTGAACTCCAGCCACAGCCCCTGCTCATCGAGTGAGTCGTGCCTGTGTTGTGTAGGTCAGCTGTAAATTCCTGTAATCTATGTAGCAGAGTCATTTTCCTGAACCAGTGAGAGATCTGAGGACTCTAGTAGTTTTCCACCATGTGGGAATAAGGGTTCAGTTGGAAACTGAAATAGGAAGCAAAGACTGCAAGAGGACAGCAGGACCATTCTCAAGAAGGTAGCCTGTCAGTTCTGCAATCAGTCTGCATAGTGCATACGGTTGCAAAATTGGGCAACCCCACCATATATGGGTCAAGCCACCATCTTTAATTGAACAATTGACGTGCACTGAATGGGAGTGCTGGAGATGCCACTTTGCTGCGCACAGTTTATAACACTCATGAATATTGAATAAAGTGTCAGTAAATTCAGCTTATACATAAGTCTAGAATGACTTATTTGCTTTTAGAGATGTATGTGTCTGATCCTACAAAAAATGGTATCTGTTATTTATATAATCCTGCTTTATCTATAAAGGAGCCTGAACTTTATTTCACTGATCCTCAAGAGCTACTTCAGATATTTGCAGAGTTGGAAGAGCAAAATGCAATTTTAATAAAAAAGGCTCAGGAACTAGAAGAAACTATGCAAGAAATCAAAGCAAGAGAGAATATCACTCAAGAAAGAATGTGAGTATCTTCATCTTCTTGTCAGTTCAGATTGCATTTCATATAATAATTTTATTTATATGATGAGATTTCTGTAACCATGTAAAACAATAAAATAGACACGAGTATTTAAAAGGGCTTGCCCACAAAAGAAAGTAATTGAAATCTTAGTTCTCTAGCTATCCTACCATGATAACTTTTTTTTAACTCTAATTTTAACTTTTGTGGTCACTTATTTGGTTGGGGGGTTATATTTAGGGGTTAACAGATTCAGTTGCTCATTCAGAACTGTCTAACATAAATCATTAGTAGTCAGACCCTGGAACATTGAGGTGTGCACAGAGATGGGTCAGGGCATGGTCCTCGGAAATCAGAGATAGAGGTGACCATGGGAAGAGAGGTTGGCAGGGGGATTGAAGAGTGTGGTGGATTCTTTATTTTCAAATGGTTTCAGGTGCTGCTGTAAGTCATCCTTGCCGCTGCTGGCAAAGAGTTGATGCTGCAGCTGCTTGGCACCTTTAAAGGAAAGCTACCACCAGGATCAAGTATTGTAAACCAAGCACACTTACATGATGGTGTGAGCCCTCCCTGGCAGGTTCTGCTGTTGTTTTAGCTTAGAATGCCCTCTTTTTTTAATAAAAAAGGCTTTAAAAATTACGCAAATGAGCCTTGCAGGGTCTGGGCTCCATTAACACCTATGAAGCATGGAGTCCCTCGGGCTCATTTGCACAATTTTAAAAGCTTTTTTTTTTTTTAAAAACAGGACATAAGAAGCTAAATGAAGAGCAGATCCAGCCAGAGGGGACACACCCCAGTATGTCACTGTGCTTGGTTTATAATCCTTCATCCTGGTGGTAGATTTCCTTTAACTAAGATTAACAGGATAGTAACCCTTTAGTTAAAAATATCTTTATAACATTATTTAAAAGGACATTCTTACTTGAAGCATTTATAACATATTCACAGGATACTTCATAATTGTTTGACAGTCTTCCGGTCCTAGAGGTGGGAGCCTCATCTATTTAAAAACAGGATTTCTCCAACCACTACATCATGGCTCTCCACTCCTATGAGGGAATGAAGAGAACTATGTATGCTGCCCACCTACCTGCTCAGGGCTACATTAAGACATTGGTTGATGAACCCTGTTCTGGTGATGACAATACCACTTTAACAATATTCAGATGCTGTTATCCTTGTAACTTCCAGGAACCAGAAAATAAAAACTCTTAATGAACACAAGAAAATGTATTTGAAGACCTTGGCCAAAGAACAAGAACAGATTGCAGAACTTGAGCTGAAAGCTAAAATGTTTCATTTTGGAAATGTGAAAACAGAAGACCAGGTATTTTTTTCTGTCTAAAAAGCAAACAAAGTATCTTTTGTTTGATGAACTTGATCCATGTGCTTGCAGGATGTACCAGATTAAACCTAGGATCCTTGAATTGAACTCAATGGCCCACACGTATCAAAAAAACTGCACTAGCAGTTTGCCTTTATAGTGTGTGGTCTTCATTAATCTGGCACTGTTGGGGAAGTGTGTAGCAACTTTTTTTTTGGTTCCTGGCTCAATTCTGTCGAGACACAGTAATAAACATGGTGCAACTCTGCACCGCAACGCCCCTTTATGTGCAGAATTTTGTGGCAAGGCTGAAACAGTGCAGCCGCGACACAATACTGTTGCAATACTTCATGGGTGGGCTGGTGGTGGGGAGGGAGGATGAAACATCTTAAGTCGCTGTGTTATGATTGGAATTAGTGGTGTCAGTAGATAGTCAAGAGTTCATGTCGGGTGAGGAGAGAAAAGTGAGCCAGGGACGCTAAATCTTGTGAAACAACTAGCACTGGGCTTTTCCATGTGCAGAATCTGGTTTAGGGCTTCAGCCCACTGTGGAGAAAGAGAAAAGACAAGAGCCAGGGGTGCTCAATGTGTAGGTTATCCCGGGTGGTTGTTTTATGCAACTATATGTGCAGATTTCCACTCACCTTCTTGGGTTGTGCTGATGGCACAACTCATATGTGGGTGGTATGAATAGGAACGGAACGCTGCTGTGGGGAGAGATGTCAGTGTAACTCCGGCAATGAAAGTCATAAGAGACTTCCGTCAATTGTGTTTTAGATGGAGGAACCGAGGATCTCCATAGCTGGGGAATAATCTGCCTCATAGCCATGAGAAAATGATGAATATTTGGTGTAGCCTGGACGGGTTCCTATACTATTGAGATAAGATTTTATAGTTTAGCTCCTGATGCCTGTTATAAATAGAAGTTCAGGGGAGAATGACCTATCCAAGGCGGCAGGGTGTCCCTCTGAATAGCATAGACCAGTGATGGCAAACCTTTTAGAGGCCGAGTGCCCAAACTACAACAAAGACCCGCTTATTTATCGCAAAGTGCCAACACAGAAATTTAATTTGTGATTTATACTCCCTTCTCTGTCACAGTTTTCATTGATACCAGCACCCTGAAGACACCAATAAAGCAGAAAATATTCCCAGGTAGAGCTGTCACTTTAAAATACCAATGTGCACAGCAAGTCCTGGGCTGTCTGGGACTGCAGGAAGATACCTGGAGTCATCTCTGGTGATGGCCTGAGTGCCCACAGAAAGGGCTCTAAGTGCCACCTCTGGCACCAGTGCCATAGGTTAGCCATCACTGGCCTAGACCAAGGAGATTGAGTATTGAGTATGGCGGAGAAGTAGAGGACAGGCACAGTTCCTCAAATGGGGTAGGTTCTATAAGTTCCGAAGGAGGGCATAAGGAGGCAATGAATGTGCAAATTTGGAAGTAGTGCAGCCCCCTAGATGGGGATACCCCCAGAGCAGTGGAGACATCTGACATTGAACGTAATTTATTCTCATGGATCACCTCCAAAGCTCTGGGGACTGGAGCAGAGATATCTGTATTTGTGACAGGTATATCAGGCAAATCCGGGCTTACTGTTAGTGGGATGAGACAGCCTGGAACCTTTATCAAGGCTGAGGCGAGAAAGACAACAATGACCGGGGGAGCTCCCTAGTGAACCCTGCTTGTATTTGTGGTCCCTAGGGGGCTAATATATGGCCACAAGACAGTAGAATATGGTTAGAATGCAGCAAAGGAGAAAACAAACAAGCATTTTAAAGATAGTGATGCAAATAACCATTGAAGGACCCTCTTAGAATGAAGAAAGTCCGAATTAAGTTCAGGTGGGAGAAGGTCTCGCACGATTTGGTTCCCTTCTTGGCTTTCGTATGGGATATTTTTGTCTCAGAGCATGGTGAGAAGGGGTTTAAGTGCGTTTCTGAGTTTAAATGTTCATCTCCCCAGGTCTGGAAGGATATGAGCTCTTGAAAGACAAAGGTTCCGCATCCCTGGCACATCTCACTATAGCTCCTTTATCCTTGTAGAAGTGTATGCGGCAGATCACATTGCATGGTCTTGCTGGATCAGGGGATTTTGGGTCCAGACACCTGTGAATGTGGTCAATGTCAATGGGTCGGCTTTTCGGGCGCTGCAAAAGAGATGAGAAAAAGTCTTGTGCCCAGGCTTCTAAGTGGTGAGGGGAGATTTCCTCAGAGAGGCCCCTAATCCTGAGGTTGTTGCACCTGTGCCTATTTTCAATATCATCTATGTGAGTTAGAAAAAATATTTTACATTTTTGCCTTTTTTGTGTTGTGCTGTGCCTTGCCAGTATACCACACTAATCATCCTGCATCAGGTACAATGATGAATCTGCTGCAGCAAAGAACTGTCTAGTTCTACTCTACACTGGTCTAATGACCGACACATTAATAGATGTCCCACATTATCTGAGGTTGTTTTTCCTTTATATGGACCATATGTTTTATTATGTGTTGATATGTTTTGTAAATTCATATGAAACATATAAACTAGAGATGAGCGAGTATAATCGTCCGAGCTTGATGCTCGTTCGCGTATTAAGGTACTCGAAACGGCTCGTTGCTGGACGAGATTTCCCCTGCTCGGAGCGAGCATTTAATTAAACAAACACAGTGAAGAACAATGAAGAATAGAATAAAAAACAGTGAAACGGATATTTAAGTGAAAAAACACGTGAAGAACACAGTGAAGAATAGAGTAAAGATGTTCGGCACATCTGCTTACTTGTCGGCAGCAGGGAGACATCGCGCACCAGGGAGGACATCGGGCGAGCAGGAGACAGCGGGCACGAAGGAGACACAAGGGCGCACAGCGGAGACATCGGGCGCAGCAGGGAGACATCGGACGCAGCAGGGAGGACTCGGGCCAGCAGGGAGACATCGGGCGCAGCAGGGAGACATCGCGCGCAGCAGGGAGACACGCGCGCAGCAGGGAGACATCACGCGCAGCAGGGAGACATCGGGGAGACTTCAGTGGAAGAAGAGGAGCGGATCCCGGACGCCGTATCTCCGACAAGTAGCAGATGTGCCGAACAGTCTGCAATCTATTCTTCACTGTGTTTTCACTTAAAATGATACTATGTTCACTGTTTTTTATTCTATTCACTTTTCACATCTGCTAATTGTCGGGCGATTATATACGCGCGGAACAGTGAAGAATAGATTGCAGAGTGTTTGCATACATCTGCTAAATTATCAGAAGACAATCTTTTCAATTAAATAACACATCTTATCCCGAACCATGGTCCTTTGAAAATGCTCGGGTCTCCCATTGACTTATAATGGGGCTCGTTATTCGAGACGGCACTCGAGCATCTGGAAAAGTTTGTCCGAATAACGAGCACCGAGCATCTTTAGTGCTCGCTCATCTCTAATATACACATACTAAACGTACCAATTTAATATATTTCATATTTTCTTATATGGATAGATTTTATCTGCATTGAAGAATACAATACAGAAGTATACCACATGTTGTATAGGTGAGGTCCAGGCTGCAAAATGGCTGTGCAAATGTTGTCAAGCATTGAAAATCGTCTTGGAGAATTGCAAGACATGTTAGAGTCACTTCCGCAGGATGCAGTTAGCAGCTGTACAAAAAGTTAAGCAAAGGGGGAGGAGAGAGGTAAATATTATAATCACATTGTATGTTAGAAAAGGAAAGAGTATGTCACCAAAATGTAGCCTGCTACCCTCTAGTGGTGGCTGATGGTCCTAATTTTCAAGTAATGCCTAAGACTGCCATACCTCATTTATTCATTGTAAAGTGCTAACACGGCAATAGATTATAACTTACTACTCCAGCTTCTGCCACAGCTTGAAACAGTACTTCATGCTGAGGACCTCAGTCTGTAAAAAGGATGAGCGGAAATCTGATTATTCTCCAGGGGGTTCTGAACAAACATTGCAGGGCCCAGATCAGGAGCTCCAATGATAATCCACCCCTATCTACTGTTTCTGCAGTCCCAGGCAGAGCAGATATCACTGAAAGTGGCCCATCCTGGGGCTGCCAGGGACTGCAGGAGGTTGTCTTGAGTCCTGTCAGGCAAACTCAGTGCTGAGGAAATGGACAGCATGCCCCCATCAACTAAAAATGATTGTGTCACTTTGTATTAAATTCATTTTCAGTCTGCATAACAGTTGTTTATTTTCACAGCAGTAAAAAACCCCACAAAAATAGTTGTGCAGAAATTTGTGAGAAAGCAGGCGTTCCCAGCATAATCTGAGAAAAAAAATGGTCTGCACACAGATGACAATCCTACCGTTTTCTTTTCTTTTTTTTTGCGGAGTTCATGGTCTGCAAGTCTGAAAAAGTTGTGCATGTTGTTTTTTAACATTGAATATTGTCTTGAAATTAAAAAAAACCCTCCTTTCTAAGGCCTTTTAGACTAATCCGTATGCATCAGTGAAAATCACGAATTAGAGATAGAACTGATAAGCTAGTCTGAAAGAGCTCTTACCTGCATAACGCTGGGTTTGGTCTCTGCAGGGGAAGACCTAATATGCTTCTATTGTTCTTAAAGGCTTACTCCAAGATTTTGGAAAGAATATGTGCATCTTTGACCTTACAAGTTGTACTTCTGGATAATGAGTGCACAGCTGTTTGACAAGAGGGCCTGGCTTACATCTCCACTTTTAAAAACCATTCCAAGGGTATGCAATAAGGTCTTCCTCACCAAAGTCCACAATCTTGCCTTGCATTGTGCACCCACTACATGGTCACAAACTGCAACAAAAAACGGCCCCTTCCAAAATACTTTCCACAAAGTTGAAAGCAAGTTTTTCTTCACCAAGCCTGGTCCAATCCTGAAAACTCCTCCTCCACCAAACTTTAAAGTGGGCTCTTGACATTACCCAAGAGTCCTCAGGTGGCTTTAATACAACTACATCACAGACTACATTGGGTTCTGATGTTAAAGATTGCATGGAAAAAGCACAGCCATGGAACCCCCACCATAAAGCTCCCATCATTGAGCTTTTTGTGTGACGGTTATTTCTACTTCATGTACTTCAGGGTGGATAGCCCCAAGCTTGAGATATACAGAGATGAAGACAATAGTGTGCAGTATTATTTGTAAAATATGTGGCTGTTTCTTTATCATGAGTGAACACAAAACAGCTTAGATTTGTTAAATTTTAAAATGTTTCAGAATGCGTCAAAGAAAGCTAAAGGATGCCACTAGAAAAACAGGAAGAGCGCTGATTCGAGCCCCTAGAAAGAGCATCTGACCTCCTCGTAAAGCTGTAAGTTTATATATGATAATACCAAATTAGCAACATATGAAGCCATTTTCGAGTCTTGAAAATGGCACCAGTAGGGTAAAAAAAGTTATCAAAAGGTCACACAATCCACAAAATGGTAGCATTGAAAACCTCAGCTTGTCCGCAAAAAATAACAGCTCCAGACGCCTAAAAGTAAATATTTATTGGCCTAAGAAGAGGGCGAAACAAAGAAAGCTTTTTTCTTACAAAAGGTTTAAAAATTTTTTTGAATCTAGGAACACATAATAAACCTATGTTAATTTGCCACCTCAAAGAATAAAGCAGAGTGGTTTTTTGGACGCATAGTGAAAGGCGTAAAACGGAGAACACAACAAATATGGCACAAATGTTTTTTTTTGTCAATTATAATTTTTTCCCTCTTTCCTGTACCACAGCATTGATATAGGAATTATATTTTGCTACGCAGAACAACAAGCCCTCATATGGCTCTGCCACTGAAAAAAAATGTATGAATTTTTGAAGTTGGGAAGCAAAACATAGAACGTAAAATGGAAAAAATCTATAAGCGGCAAGGTGTTGAACAAATTTTTTTTAATTCAATGCAATACTTGTTCCTACACCTCAAACGTCAGGTAACAGGAGCTTAAAGAAACAACCACTTCGATGGGGGTTATAAGCTGCAAATGCCGTGCACCAGCTCGGGGTGAGCTGGTGCCAGGCTTTATTTTGCTTGTTTAAAGGAGATGTTAAAGCGTTTAAAGCTTTATTAATCTTTATATACAAGTAGCTTCATCGCACGTGGTCCGCCCGCTGGGGCGCTGAGACCCGAAGCTGTCATGATACTGCATTCGCCGTTTCCCCTGTGACGCAGCATCGGGGAGACGATCGCCGGAAATGCAGCGAGTGCCCATGCTAGCACTGATCGCGGGTGTTACGCCCTGTAAGGCCTTTCGCTGCAATAGTTCAGCAAGACTACCGGGTGGAAAAGGGCTCGGCCCGCGAGCCTGTCTCCTTCCCTTACTACCGGGACCGCGCCCCCAGTTCGTCGGTTTTGAAGGGGATTACAAAGAAGAGTTCAATTGGTGAGATGACCTGAAAGTTTATGTATTGACATCTAGGTCAATTTCTGTCGGAAGTGTATTTCAGGAGACAGAGAAAAGCTGCAAGAATACTAAAAAAAATATATAGGCCTAAGGATGAACACTGCATGTCTTACCTTAGCACAAAAATGGTATAGTTCGAGTACCTAGGCTGGAAATATTGCAGATACAGACGAACCCCTACTTAAGGACATCCGACTTACAGACAACACCCTAGCCAAAGATGCGCACAGCACTGCGGTGGGGGGCACAGTTACCGTGACCTCTGATGGAAGTCTCATTCTGGATGCCCATAGTCCCAGACTGGGCAATGATCAGCGTTATGTGGTCTAACATGACAGCTTTATTGATAATCCTGCCTCCAATTAATTTTTCACTCCAATTGGACACACGGGGCAGAACAAATTTTTTGTACTGGATCTACAATAATAAAATATACAGTTGACTGCATACACACATTCAACTTAAGGAACAACCCGATGGAAACCATCTTGTATTAACCGGAACGCCTGTACGCCAACTCCTGGGACTGTAAGAAAAAGTTTTTACGCAAGATGGCTGTTATCAGTGGTTAAACCAACATAGAAAATGTAATATGATAATTCCCAACAATCAAATCAGAGGGGACACATTTGAATATGATGCTTTTTGTGTATGTGTTAACATATTATGATAACTTTCCTTTCCCAGCGTCGGAAAATGAAATATGTAAACGTTCAGGATTGCCTCACCTTCAATCAAAAAGCACAGAACAATAGTTGTTCAAGAGTTGGCAGCACTGGAAACAATGAGGATATAACTATTTTTACTTAAAAACCTTGGACCACACCCTCTCATTAACAGATTACTTCATTCAAAGTGACATTACAAAAAATTATTTAAGGGTGTGTTTCCCACTTTTACACATGCCATGAATGCTGAAATTCATGAACCCCTCTACGGAAAGGATGTATACCTACGGTCGCGGCTGTTTTTTGAGTGAAGAACGGCATTATCCTACGAAAATTATTTTGGAGCTTATTCTTTTTGTAATTCGTTACACTCCTCCTCTATGCACAAAATATCCTTCTATTAATTATAACTTGAGAAAGTGAAGTTAATGCAAAGTTGCAGAGTATATATGAACTGCAAGAGGTGACAAGTCTTCAATCACACAGCATAATATCTTACAAAATATGAACACAGAATTGAGTTCTCTCCTTTGCTACTTGTTCATACATATAACTAGGACATCTTGTATTATAGGGTTTTTACACAACTGAATGAACTAAAATTTACACTTTCATGTCTATCAGATTACAAGTGTCAAAGTTCTGTTGTCCATTAAAATTCTAGTCAAATGTTCAATAGCGGCTTCAAAATTAGATGAATTGGCAAAGTGCTATGACCATATCCTCTAAAACAAATTAGCAGAAAAATTTACAGATTTTAAAAGGCAAACTGCCTTTCAAATGAACGCATCGAAAATAAATTCTTCAATAAAAACTATGATAAGCATTGCCCTTATCCTTGAGGGCAAATGTCCTTTTCTCAGCTGTTTTAACGCAGTTCTTAAACTTATATACTACTCAGTTGAGGAGAATCCAAACACAGTAAGTGGGTCCTGCAATTGATGGTTACCTGCCTCACGTTCCTTGATCTGGACAGGTTCACTACTGCTAGCTACACGTGGTGGAACTTGGGTGTCCCTTGGACATGGAACTAGTACTAAAGGGCTGTCAATAGGTAAACGCCCTTACATGACCCGCCCCTATCGGCTTTTTAGGCGGTATTACAGGGTACTATCTTCTGATGCGTACGCCTTTTATTACGGCGGCGCATCAGAAGAAGTTTTCGGGACCAGGGGTCTCCGCTGGTGCTGCCGGTGCAGTGGGCTGTGATAAACAGCCCAGACCCGCACTAACCCCTGGATCGGAAAAAATCCGATACCGCGGTTGTTTAACCCTTGCACGCGGCGTCAAGCATGACCGCGGCGTGCAAGTGTGTCCCCGTTGATCGGACCCCCCCCCGGTGTGCTTACCGGGGATCGTCCCTCAGTGGCCGCTCCCCCCCCCCCCACCTACCCCGGCCATACCGTCGTATCTTGCGACGATGACCCGGGGCTGGTCCGGTCCTCTTCTCACCGGGTCCTGGCCTTCTGGCAGAGCCCGCCTGTATGTAATGAGCATGAACTCAGTTACTTTCACTATACACTGCAATCAAGGGATTGCAGTGTAAAAGGCTTGAAGCGATCGGATGATCGTTATTCAAGCCAAGAATAGAAAATGTAAAAAAAAAAACAATATAATATCTTTTTAATATAATTAAAATCAAATAAAAGTCCGATAATCTCTCCCAGTAACACATAAAATGCAAAAAGTAAATAAAACACAAAACAACACGTACATATGTGGTAATCCACCGCGTCCGTAAATCTGTAAATAAATCTAATAATATTGAACCAGCTCGTGTAATACGTAAAAAAAAAACTCGAAATCTTCCCATATATACAATTTTTCATTAAACAAACCATCACAAAAAATGTTCTAAAAGGATCAAAAAAGTTAACGTTTTTTCCCTTAATATGATATGACTTGAAAAGAAACTGTTTCGGAAAAAATAGAGCCGCTCACCAGATCTGACAACAGAAAATACAGAAGTTATGGCCCTGAAAAGTTGTCAAAGTAAAACAATGCGATTTCCTCCAATATGGTTTTGCTCGGGAGAAATTGAGCAAAATAAAGAAAGAAAAACATATAAATGAGGTATCACCGCACGAATCGTAGTGAACCAGGAATAAAGATAAAATATTGATTGTTACGTTACGGTGAGCGGGGGGAAAAAAAATTGCTAACAATCCAATACAAATTGATGATTTTGTTTTTGTGTCCCCTTAAATAGTTATATAAATCTCATGAATAAGCTTAGACTCCCAAAAATAATAATCTATTACAATATGTATCTCATCCATAAAAATAAGCCCTCATATGATTGCATTACACAAAAAATCAAAAAATTATAGGGTGTACAATGTGACAATACAAATCTGCTGTGAACGTCGCCTCCATTCATTTATAAACTCGCCGTGCGCCCGTACAGGAAGTTTACCCCCATATGGGGTATCAGTAAACTCCGGGAGGATTGGGCATCAGCGTTTGCAGTGCGTTTCTCATTTAATTTATTCTGAAAATGTCAGTTTTGTGGCCTAACTATGAATGTATTTCCAAAAAATTTCTAGTTCTAAATCGCAAGGCTTCCATATTTTTATAACCCATGTGAAACACTTTAAGAGGGTTAATGGACTAATAGAAGTGTTACATAGTTGAGGGGTAACTTCTATAGTGGGGTAAATTTATGGGTTTTACTATTATTTAGCCCTCTCAAAGTTCACTTGAAAGCTGAGTTGTTCCCTCAAAATGTGAGTTTTGGTCAATTTTCATGAAAAAGAAAAATCGGCCACTAAAGTTCTGCACCTACATAACATCCTGAGGAAAAAATGACCGGAAGCATAGAAATATCATCCCAACATAAAGCAGATATTCTGTAAATGTTATTAATCAACTTTCTTTGGGTATTTTTACTTTCAGTCTGGAAACCATAGAACATTTCAACTTGGAAAATGAAGAACTTTTTACAAACTGTTGCCAAATTTCACTGTTTTTCAGAAGAAACGCAAAAACTTATCACTTAAATTTATAACTAACATATACAGTGTGTCACCTAGAAAACATCTCCAAATCACCAGGATATGTTTAAAGCTTTCCGAAGTTATTAACCAATTATAGTGAGACATGTCAGATTTGAAAATCGATCTGGTACATTGAGCTGAAAACTAGTGTCGGTGATAAGGTAACATTAGATATGAGCGAGCACTAAAATTGCTCGGTACTCGTTATTTCGAGACGAAACTTTTGTCCCGGATGCTGAGTGCTCGTCTCGAAATACGAGCGCCCATTGAAGTCAATGGGAGACTCGAGCATTTTCAAGGGGGACCAAGCTCTGCACAGTGGAAGCTTTGGCCGCAACACCTGGGAACCTCAGAAAGGACTGGAAACACCATTGGAAATGACGAGGAAACAGCATGGGCAACATGCATGGATGCCCTTGAGGCTGCTTAATCGCCAACCATTATGCCAAAATTCTGGCAACAGCCATGGCCATGACCGAGTGATCAGATGAAGCTTATATCATCTAAAACATCCAATAATTGACCCTGACACTATAGGGGGACGGCCATGCAGAGGGGCCCAAAAGCGGGGGCAGCAGGCTAGAGAGTGTCAGTGCGACATACCCTACTAATGGACCATGCTTCAAAACCAATGGGTCAGAGAGGAACCAAAGAGGTGAGCAAGAAACTGTGATCTTAGACGCCGTGCACCAGCTCGGGGTGAGCTGGTGCCAGCGCTTATTTTCGTTGTTTTTAAAGAGATGTAAAGCGTTTAAACGCTTTATTAATCTTTATATACAAGTAGCTTCATCGCACCGTGGTCCGCGCTGGGCGCGAGACCCGAAGCTGTCATGGCAACTGATCGCCGTTCCCCTGTGACGCCATCGGGGAGACGATCCGCGGAAAATGGCAGCGCCCATGCTAGCACTGATCGCGGGTGTTACCGGTAAGCCTTCGCTGCAATATGCAGCAAAGACTTACCGGGTGTGAAAAGGGCTCGGCCCGCGAGCCCTCTCCATGCACCGGGACCCGGCGCGCGTCGGGAAGGGGTTAAAAGAAGAGTCAATGGGAGATGACCTGAAGTTTATGATTGAACTGGTCAATTTCTGTGGAAGTGTATTTTCAGGAGAAGAGAAAAGCTGAAGAAAAAAAAAAATATATATAGCAAGGATAAAGCAAGCATCACAAAAAAAGGATTAGTTGGGTAACTGAAATTGCAGATACAGACGAACCCCTACTTAAGGACACCCGATTTACAGACAACCCCTAGTTAAAGATATCGATCCTACCATATACTGCCATATTGCAATATGGCAGTATGTGGGGATTTTACTCCTCATTCATTACGATGTGCTGATAGCACATTGTAATGAATGGATTAAAGCGAGACCCGAAGCTGTCATGGCAACTGATCGCCGTTCCCCTTGTGACGCCATCGGGGAGACGATCCGCAGAAAATGGCGGCGCCCATGCTAGCACTGATCGCGGGTGTTACCGGTAAGCCTTCGCTGCAATATGCAGCAAAGACTTAGCGGCTGTAAAAAGGGATCGGCCCACGAGCTGTCTCCATGCACCGGAACCCGGCGCGCGTCAGGAAGGGGTTAAAAGAAGAGTCAATGGGCGATGACCTGAAGTTTATGATTGGACTGGTCAATTTCTGTGGAAGTGTATTTTCAGGAGAGGAGAAAAGCTGAAAAAAATAAATATATAGCAAGGATAAAGCAAGCATCACAAAAAAAGGATTAGTTGGGTAACTGAAATTGCAGACACAGACAAACCCCTACTTAAGGACACCCAATTTACAGACAACCCCTAGTTAAAGATGGACACCTCTGCCAACCGTGACCTCTGATGAACCTCTCTGGATGCCCATAGTCCCAGACTGCAATGATCAGCTGTTAGGTGTCTAATGAAGCTTTATTGATAATCCTTGGTCCAATTAAATTTCGAACTCCAATTGACACAGGGGCAAAAAATTTTTTTGTCTGGATCTACAATAATAAAATATACAGTTGACTTGCATACAAATTCAACTTAAGGACAACCCGATGGAACCCATCTTGTATGTAACTCGGGGACTGCCTGTACTCCAACTCCATGGACTTAAGAAAAAAGTTTTTACGCAAGCATGGCCTGTTCTCAGGGGTTAAACCAACATAGAAAACGTCATTGATAATTCCCAAAATTCAAACATGTAGGGGACACAATTTGAATATGATGCTTTTTTTGTGTATGTGTTAACATATTATGATAACTTTTCCCAGGTTGGAAGGAAACTTATGAAACGTTCAGAGCCTCCACCTCAATCAAAAAGACAGAACCAAATAGTTGTTCAAGAGTTGGCAGCACGGAAACAAGAAGAATATAACTATTTCTTTACTTAAAAAACCTTGTACCACCAACCCTCTATTAAACGGATTACTTGATTCAAAGTGACATTAAAATAAAAAGAATTATTAAAAGGGGTGATCCACTTTTACACATGCCATGAATGCTGAAAATTCATGAACCCCTCTACGGAAAGGATGTTAATACTCAGGTCGCGGCTGTTTTAGTGAAGAACAGCATTACCCAGAAAATTATTTTGGAGCATTTTTTTTTAAATTGTTACATTCCTCCTGTATGCACAAAATATTCCTTCTATTAATTAATAACTTGAGAAAGTGAATGTTAAGGCAAAGTTGCCAGAGTATATGAAACGTGTAAGAGGTGACAAGTCTTCAATCACCACAGCTAATATCTTTTACAAGATGAAACACAGAATTGAGTTCCGATGCCTTTTGCTACTTAATATCATACATATAACTAGACAATCTTTGTATTCTAGGGTTTTTACACAAGCTAGACGGAACGAAATTTAACACTTCATGTCGATCAATCCAAGTGTCCAAGTTTCTGTTGATCCATTAAAATTCTAGTCAAATGTTAAAAATATTTTGCCAACGTTGCATCTTATTTTGAAGCAATGCTATACACAATCTGCTAAAGACAATAAATTAGCAGAAACACTTTTACGATTTTAAAAGGGAAACGCCTTTCAAATGACGCATCAAAATAAATTCTTGCAATAAACTATGATAAGCAGTGCCTTATCCTGATGGCAAATTCCTTTTCTTGCCTCACTGTTTTAAACGCAGTTTTAAACTTATATGCTGACTCTACTTTCTACTCCTACTACTTCGGTGAGCAGCCATTCAACAGCAATAGTCCTTGCGTATTATGTTTCCCCCCTGCATCACGCCCTGTTCACCGATTGACATTTCATACTGCCTAGCATTACTAGGTTGCTTGGAACTTGGGTTACCTTGTGCATGGGACTAGTACTAAAAGGCTGTCAATATTAATGCAGCAGCATACATCTCTTTGACGTCCCCTACACGACATTATCAGTGGCATAAATGTACACATGGCCTTCTGAACGTCGTAAGGTTTTTTAACATTCCCCTGCTACACGGTGCCTGTGCACCACACTGGCTGTATCCTCTTTGTCAGTGGTTTGGGAAGGAGAGAAGAAAGGTAAGGGTCAGAGGGTAGTGATTAGGAGACATTTGCACATCATACACCAGGCTGGAGATAGGTGACATGGTGGCTATGACCACAAGTGATGGAGCCGGAAGGAGGAGAAAAGAAGATGTAAGGGGTAACAGATAACAACATGGGTTGATGTTTACAAAATGCATCAGTCTAGCATGGAAAGAGCGTATGTGCTAGAGTGCTTCCCCAGCGTAATAGGAATTAATCTGATGATTTACATAAAGCGATTAGAAATATTACAATAGTTTTTTATGTAAACCAAAACACATGGCCTCAACAATAAAAAAGTGAAAAATGTACAAAATAATCTGGAATTCTTTATTCTCTCATCTCGCCATCTTCTTGCCTCCTCCTCTTCCACATCCACACCGCGTATTAACAGCACACTTGTTACAATCTGCACATAAAAAAAAAAAGGTAAAATTTAATAAGTAAAATCAACAAGATCTTAATGAATAGCACTCACATAGTACCTGGTGACCAGGGTATTTAGTTTTCCAAGTCCTAAGAGTTGTACCCTCTTGTAGAAATTTTCAGAATTTCACACAATTTAAGCAAATGGGTTGGACATTGTTTGGTGAACATTCAGCAACGTCAGGAAGTCCTTGGCACAAGGTTCAAAAAAGAAGGTCTCACCAACCCCTTTACCTGAACGGTAAAACCAGGCGACATCTACCTCCAAGATAAGATTGTAGTGCAATAGGCATGAGGACGCAGCTCCATAAGTGTTAATGGGGCTGGAGCCCCTCAGGCTCAATTGCATCCAGTCTTTCATCTTGGAGTAGATGTCCTTAAGTATGCATAAGTAACACAGAATTAACTGGTGCCCATTTGTACTTGGTAGACTTCCCACTAAGTTATGAAGTCAATACTACATATATGGTAGCACCACTTTTTTGGGGATAACTAGCTCAATAAGGCAGGCTTGGATACACTTATAGTCAATGATATGTCCTAAATGTATCATCCCGCAACCAGCCACTTGTGACAAATCGTGCTCCAATCTTGATGTTAATTAACCCCTTCCACCAACTGACTTAATAGTAACGTTGTGTGCGAAGGGGTGTTTGAGAGGGCTCACAGCCTGTGTTCTCCTAAGCTGGTTTGCGCAAATACCCAGCATTAACACAACCACAATCGGGCTCACATGGACACATGCCAAGTAATTCCCATGCATTAAACCTACATAATAGAAAAATGTGCCCAAATGTCGTTATAAACTCCATTTAAAGTGCTGCAGGTAATAGGGCGGGGGTGAGTGCAATAACTTTGCAAAACGTTATTACATCCTGAGTAACAACGGGGTACACTTGTGGTAAGTGCGAGCTCTATACAGCGAGTTGAAAAGTATGTGGGGGTCAGCATCAGACATTTGCAAAATGAGAGAGTTTTCCGTACAAAGGTTTTAAGGTTTTTTATACGAATTTCTGATAAAAACCTGTTATAATTTTGTACCCTGAATCTTGCGTACAAGATATAAAGGAGAGGGTGGTGACATTTGGAACTCACAGTCTAGAATCCGTAAAAAAATTTTGGTTCATCCCTGCTCTTGCTGCATGTTTTGGACCTTTTCCCGCTGACTTTCAGTACTCTCAAGGCATGGAAAAATACATACGGAGCCAATTAGAATGCAAGGTAATTGCACAGAAAACAAGACTTTATAAACTCCATATTGGAAAAGCAAAAGTAAAAAAAGAAGTCTAGAGCAAAAGAAAAAATAAAAAAAAAATTGAAAAGCAAAAACACAAAAGGGCACTCAGAAGGATTAAACTCGCCTCTCGTATTTTGTAATTACTAAAAGTATTTAGAATTCACAGAATACTCTCAAATTAAAAAACAAAAAAAATAGGAGTTGCTTCTCATTCTCAATAGCCCTTTAAAAAAGAATATGGACTATGGACGCTAATAGGATCTAAAGAATAAAAAAATAGTGATAGAAAGGCAGGATTTTAAATTAAATGCAGGAGTAAATACAAGACAGCCTTAAATCTAATGGCCCGCACCAACGACCCAAATGTGTCTCCAGGTGCGAGTCCACTCATACGCAATTATACTAGGCAAGACTCACAAGCCGGCAAGCATGGAGAGAGTAGGACCTGCTCTGTAATTTAGAAGGGACCATGATATGGGCATCACACGGACCAATTAATTCGCATAAGTATGTCGAGTCCTAGAAGCATTTGTCAGTGTTTACCCATTTATTTAACAGATGGCATAAGGGGGAGATTTATCAAAAGTGTCAGAGAGGAACAGGAAACACTAAAAAGGAGGACCCGTTGCGGGTCACCAAACACTAAGAGGATAGACATTTGATGACAAATAGATACAGTACATAGAAGACAGATGGGGGAAAGGAGCGGAATAGGGTGGAGTGCAATACAACTGCCTAGGGAGGTGGTCCAGTACAAGGGACCACCAATCAGCACAAACTCTTTCCCATAAGGGGCGGCACGGTGGCTGAGTGAGTAGCACTTCTGCCTGCAGCTCTGGGGTCTGGGTTCTAATCCCACCCAGATCAACATCCGCAAAGAGTTTGAATGTTCTCTACGTGTTTGCGTGGGTTTCCTCCGGGTACTCCGGTTTCCTCCCACACTCCAAAAACACACTGTTAGGTTCAGTAGATTGTGAACTCTAACATGCTCTTTGCAGCGCTGCGTAATCTGTGTGCGCTATATAAAGAATTATTATCCAAAAGTCATCCCAGGAAGCCCATATAACAGTGGTGGCGAATCTATAGCACGGGTGCCAGTGGTGGCACTCAGAGCCCTCTCTAGGGCACCCACGCCATCAACCCATCGCAGAGTTTTCGCCAGAAGGACTCAAGCCTCTGCAGTCCCATCATCCAAGGAACATAGAAGGAAGCGTCACAGATAACCTTAGCTTTGTTCTCCTTTCTACTGTATTGGTGTCCTCGGTACCTATACAATTAAAGATGTGACAGAGCAGGTGTGTAATAAAGTTACTGCTTGATTGTCGCATCGGTGCTTTGCGAAAAATATGTGGGTTTTGATGTAGTTTAGGCCTCGTGGTCCTACAGGTTTGCCATCCTGCCATATAAGTAGGAGCTGTGTTACAGTGTTTTGAAGGAGAGCCATTAGATGTTTCCATTGTGGAAACCGTCTTGGATGCTAGACAGGAGTTCTAACACGGATAGAGGTGTGAGCAGAGGTCGCACTAACATATTTTCTAGAAGGGTAATAATCTCCTCTTACTATTTTTGAGGAGTATTTTAGCCGTGAAGGAGTATGAATTTTCAGTAATACACGTATAATAACTCATGGCGGTATTTTAATGTTAATAGACGCTATTATATAAGAAAATCATGTGCCAGGTCTTCTGTGTTTAAATACAAATGAGGCAGTTATAGTGATGTTTAACATCATGCATCTGACAGACTCGAGCCAACTCCACCCCAACCCCCCCCCAACCACAGTCGCCGAAACCCTCCCCCACCCCCCCGAGAACCCCCACCACCGACACTGCGGCCCGCCGAGAACCTCCCACCACCACACTGCGGCCCGCCGAGACCCCTCCCAACCCACACCACATGCACTGGCGGCCCGCCGAGACCTCCTCCCCTCCCACCACCACACCTGCGTGCCCGCCGAGAACCTCCCTTCCACCACCACACTGTACTCTGCTTGCGGGCTCCGCCGAGAACCCTCCCCCACCACACTGACTGCGGCCCGCCGAGAACCTCCCCCCACCACCACACTTCGGCCCTCAGAACCTCCCCACCACAACACTGCGGCCCGCCGAGAACTCCGTAGCTCCACCAACCACCACCACCACACTGCGTTCCCCCTCCGAAACCCCCCCCCCCCACCACACCTGCGACCCTCCAAGAGCCTCCCACCACCACCACCCTGCGTCCCCTCCAGAAAACCATACCTCCCACACAACACGTTGTTGAACACCCCGCTGCAAAATACCAAACTGTACAACTGCGGCTAACGCCATGTATCCCTCTCCCATGTTGCCCAGCTGCGCTTAACGCAATATGTAGCACCCTCCCCATGTGCCAGACTGGTGGCTAAACGCACCATGTATCCTCCCCCCCCCCCCCATGTGAACCAGAATGCGGCTAACGCACATGTATCCCCTCCCCATGTGACCAGACTGCGGCTGAACGCACAGTACCCCTCCCCATTTTGGCCAGACGCGGCTAACGCACAATTATCCCCCTCCCCATGTGACCATACGGCGTCTAACGCACAATGTATCCCCTCCCATTGACCCAGACTGCTGGCTAACGCACAATGTATCCCCTCCACAGGTTACCTACCTGCGCTTAACGACAAAGTTTCCCTCCGCCCATGGACCATGACTGCGGCTAACACACAATTAGCCTCTCCCCATGTGCCAGACTGTGGCTTAACCAATGTATCCCCCCCTCAGGTGACCAGACTGTGGCTCAAACGCAACAAGTCCCCTCCTCCCATGTACCAACCTGCGGCTAACCGAACAATTGATCCCCGCCCCATGTGACCAAACGCGAGCCTCAACGCACAATTAATCCCCTCCCCCATGTTACCATACTGGGTTCTACCGCCCATGTTCCACTCCCCATGTGACCATAACTGCGGCTAACCGCACAGTTCCCCTCCCCATGTGACCAAATCGGCTAACGCTCAAGGTTCACATTCACATGGGACAAGACGGGGTGCCCCCACCAACACAATTGTATCCCCCTCCCTCGGTGACCAGACTGTGGCAACGCAATGTTCCCCGACCATGTGACAGAATGGCGCAAATAATGTATAAAACACTCAAAGACCCCTAATGTAAACAGCTTCGCTACACACTTTCACTCTCCCCAATGTGACCAAACTGGGAACAAATGCACATCGCCGCCCCCAATTGCAACCAAGGGCTACACACAATAATCCATCTCCCCAGGGCCAACGTTGCTAAACACGGGGGGCATTTACTGGCCCCGATTGCGCGTTTTTCCCGACGGTTTTCCCAACATTGGACCTTTGTGGAAAGGCTTGTACATGAGTTGGGCACGGGTTTTTTGGCGCACTCGGTAGAGGGGGCGCATCGGAGCCGTCCATGCGAACGATGGGGTGCGAGGGGCCGAACGCAAAACCCGCACCTGTCGATAGAAACACGAAATTTCGCTTGGGGGAGCTCACAGTCACCTTCATGTCGTGAATTTCCGGCTGTAAGATTATTTCCATCGCAAATCTATTAGTCTGCAAGGCGCCCCCTGGTGGAACGGCTGAGTAACTACCACTTAATTCCCACATCCGACCCGATCATGTTGCAGAGACCGCCGTCTGATCGTGAATGGTGTCCGGGTATAATGGTGCCCCACCGTATCCCTCTCCCATAGTGTACGACTGTGCAGCCGCCGCCGCTCCCCAGTTTCCAGACTTCAGAGCTGTACAACTAGCAAATCCATATAGTTGCTTTGGTAACGATTTTTTTTGAAAAGAAACTTGTGGTTTATTTTTTTTGGGTCTTGTTGGGGGGGTCGTTTTTTATTATTAATTGCCTTTGTGTCTGTCTTTTTTTACGTGTTTTACAGTCCTTTTGTCCGCATACCCTCCCTTGCCACCATCATCAACCAACATGCAGTCCCCACGTCCCACCCTGCTACCCTCCGGCACCATACATGCAGTCCCCCTCCCATATACCTAAATGCCACACCTCGGCCCGACATGCAGTCCCCCAACGTAACACACACTGCCACCTCAGCACAGACTGCATCCACTAACATATACCTATGCCACCCTCAGCACCAGACATGCGTCCACGTAAACATAATACCTATGCCACCATCAGCCCAAGACCTGCCGTCCCCATAACATATACCTAATCCACCACGGTCGGCACCCGACGGCCAAGTCCCCTTACCCATATACCTAATGCCAACCTTCAGCACCATACGCTGCATTCCCACGTAACAATATACCTAATCCCACCCTCAAGCACCAACATGCAGTCCCAACGTAACTTAACTAATGCCACCTCCGCACCAGACATGCAGTCCCACGTAAACATATACCTAATGCCACCCGCAGACCAGAATGCAGTCCCACTTACCATAACACCCTGCCACCTCATGCACCTGCCAGATCACGCAGTCCCATGTACTATACCTCAATGCCACCCAGCACCAGACATGCAGTCCCCACGTAACCCAGCAAACACCTGCAACCCCTCAGCACCCGCATGCCATCTGTCCTACTAACCCACATCCACCTTCGCACCCCCAGACACAGCTCACCCAATTACTATCCTCTCCACCTCACACCCAATAATCCAATATCATTCCCGTATCACCCAACTGCCACTCAGCACCCGCCATCACAAGCCTTCCCCACGTTAACACTATACCTCATTCCCCTGAGCACCCGCCAGACCACAGCCTTATCTTAACACAAACTCATAGCCAAATCAGCACCCCGCCAGACACGCAGTCCTACGTACCACCCCACCTGCCACCTCAGCACCCCGCACAGACATGCAAGACTATGTAGAATACAAGGTCTTCCCTGACCTTATCACATCCACTCCGGTCAGCCCCCTCAACCTCCTAACATTTCATACGTGAACCTGTACTTGCAAGGCAAGCCATGACAGATCTACTTTCCTGTTAAGACTGCTTTGTAGCCACGACCTTTCCAGAGGCTCCGCCCCTCCCCTTAAATCACGTCTAACCCGGAGGCACTCCATTCTACAAGCACAGCTGTAGTGTGAGCACATTGCCGCCGCGCGTGCCACGTATGTCCTGGAACACCATTGCTGTTTTGTGTTGTGCTCTCCGGACCGCGCAGCTCCATCTACAGGGGAAGAAGTGACAGCGTACTTTACGCTGTGAAATTTATGGACCTGGGGGCGGTGGCCGATCATCATGCTCTATGACTCTTTTAAGGCGTTAAAATGCGATCTCTGTTGTGAGTGTTGTTGTGTGTGTTGACACCAACTAAACACATTCACCACAATGTTTATAGGGATAAAGGTATAGTATGCAAAGGGGAGTGAGAGAACACTGCCAGCTTTTTTTCAGGAGTATTTTTAGTTGAGGAGTACTAGATGCGTTTGCAATAGCCATTACAGCTATAGGGGAACATATGCATATTTATTCCTTTCCCAAGTGGATGCCTCTCCATTATGTATGTTAGGTCCACTTGAGAGACACTTGAACATAGCCTGCATATTTCAGGTGTCTGCGACAGACTCCTATCATCTCCTCAAGTCTTGGGCAGATGAAAAACTAGAAGAAGTTCCACTACAGAGTGAGATGTAAAATCAAGCCAATATACTGAAAAAAACCTTTTCACCCTGTTTAAAGAAAAATCTACCATCTCAGGATAAACCAGCTAAAATCGACTTGTAAAACTATGTTAATGAAGGGCTCCTGCGTGTGTAACTTCACAGGCTGTTACACTGTGCAGGCTGTTAGACAAACCCTCCCTCTGTGTGCTGAAATTTCCTCTGCTGCCGAGATCATGGGAATAGGGGCGGGGAATGAAAAGTGTAACAGCCTGTTATGCTGCAGCATGGAGGGGCTCTGGCAACACCCCAAAGGCCATTTGGCTAATTTTTAGCATAATTTTAAAAGCTGCTTTTAAAAGAAATGAGTCATGGATAACAAATATAAAGAATATTACCAGTCAGTGTGCCTGGAGCTTTGAGTAAGTGTCCCTGGTTGATTGTGATAACCGATTTCCTTTAACATCAAAAGTATGCAAGAAGCTTTGTTATTGGCACTACATCAGTTCTACTGCCATACGGACACTCGCTGTGATCCTGCGCAGTAAACTATGAAGCATATTAATATGCAGGATACTCTTTCTAGGAAGAAACACCATCTGCACACGGATCACTACGGCTGGTAAATGTGACCTCTGTATACACCATATAAATGAA
This sequence comes from Engystomops pustulosus, assembly GCA_019512145.1. Classification (NCBI taxonomy): domain Eukaryota; kingdom Metazoa; phylum Chordata; class Amphibia; order Anura; family Leptodactylidae; genus Engystomops; species Engystomops pustulosus. The sequence goes on from CM033644.1 coordinate 139,668,581, forward strand.
TGACTTACCTTATCAAAACTTCTCCAAGATGTCCTGACAGGGCACCATCAATAAACTCCTCCGTGTTTGCAAGCTACAATGTATAAGAAGATTGTTAAAGTTTTACACTAAAAGGTGCTGATGCGCATCAAAATGTATTTTCCCCTTTGAACAGAATTTCATTTTGGGACAATGTGAGTACAGCACTTGGGAGATCAAAAACAGCCTTTACACTGGCAATCTGATACAGCAAAGCTAAGGGACAGTTCACACAGGGACAGATTCTGATGGAAAATCTAGGTCAAATGCTGTTGTGTGAACTTGCCACAAAGACTACATACATCTAAGAAGATGAATTTAGGCAATTACCTGCAGACTATTTGTAGCTTTTCAAAACACCCACTTAATAACAAAACAAAACTAAAAAAAAAACAAAAACGATCTAGTGTTTTTCTTTAGTAGTTAAATAGCTGCTTGTGTTGCAAGGACCTGCATCCAATTAACAGGCCATCCAAGGGCATACACCTAAGGCCTTACCCACATAGAAGGTATATTACTGTGTTCTGGCCATATTTCCATGAGGACTACTGCCCCCTACTAGAATCATGTTTTCAGTATGGAGTGGCAACCCTGAAGGGATTTGGGGTCGCAGAATCTTAGGTGCCGCGAGTCCTCCATCATACAATGGTGTGTGGATCAGGAAATATGGCCTGCATTCCAGGGATAATATAGAATGGTTGACTCAGATATAGATATCACTATCCTACAATGGCTGTAACCAAACTATGGCGCCTATGGGGCGATGATGTGCATGTACTGACATATACAGGATGGATGAGAGAAGTACTTACCTGCATGTTCATGTAGCCATCCACAGACACCAGGTAACCCTTGTACTCCATCCCCCACTTCAGCTTCACCATTACGGGCTTACCGGTCAGCCCATTCAGAAAGGGTTTGGGGTTCAGTGGCAGACTCTACGAGAGAATAGAGACACATGAGCATGGAGCCAGCATTGCAGCTATTGTGTGGGGGACTTCCCTCCACTATGAATGGCGCCGCACATGGAGCACGTGCCCAGCAGTGCCGGCACACAGCACCCAGCCGTCACCCTGTCCTTACACCCACCATTATGTCAGCGAAGGCGCCGCCGATCTACAGACCAACCGCGCGTACGGTCCAAAAATTCCTCCTCGGAGCGCTCGGTTGAACACACCGCCGGAGTCCGCAGGAAATGGCTGCCGGAACAGTAGATTCTGAGCGTGGATACAGCCTCGGAAACAGCGCCCTCTGGTGTGAGGAGGTCTAACAACAAGAAGTTTCGCACAGCGCCCCTACTGATATCATTACCGCACTGCAACGTCAGAGCACTACAAACTATAACCACTGGACTGAAACGTGCTGAGTCCCACGGCTCCTGGGCAATAGTGGATTATAATAGAGGCTGATCGAGCGGTAGCCCGGGGCCCATGGCCACCCAAACCACCCACCAAATTTCAAACTGAGAAGGGCCGTTACCCGTGAAATACTGGTACACCTGTTCCTTCTCTTAATACACTTGTACACACGAGCCATTTCGGGACCTTTGACGACCCTCCAAAGGTCCAGAAACTGCAGATCGAAAGCAGGCATAAGGATGCCCAAATAAGCTTGATTCTAGTATCATTTGTAGGAAGTAAATTCCAGACTTGTAGGGGCTATAATATTCATACAGCCCAGGGCATATAATAATAATTATTCCTTTATGTATAAAGTGCACACAGATTACACAGCGCTGCACAGAGCTTGCCAAATCAGTCCCTGTCCCCAATGGGGCTCACAATCTAGTCGATCTACCAGTATGTTTTGGAACATGGTATTCTTAACCCCTTAATTACCGCCGTATCGGCTTTTTACGGCGGTCATTAAGGGTACTTCTTCTGACGCGTAGGCGGGACACCGGGTCTCGCTGGTGCCGGTGTTGGGCTGTGATATCACAGCACTGCACACCCCTCCCTTCTCCATTGGTATGCATGGCGCACAGCCGTGCACACGGGGAAAGATAGAACATGTTCTATCTTTTCCCCCTGTACGGTGCGGTAAGGTGCCACAAGGTGCCTTTTGCCGTCTTTGGGGAAATACATACGGCCTCAAGCTCCTCATGATGGTCGTGTGAATGTAGCCTTACGTTGGATTACGAGCATAATTCATTCTGGGAACAAGCTTGTAATTCAAATTGTTAAAATGCAGACAATTTGTCATGTGTAGTACAACATCTAGCCCCTTATTCCTTCTGCTTCTACAATGTATACAATGTATAAAATTTTGTGAGAGAGTAAGGTACAGGGCAGTAGAGGGTGGACTCACATTATGCTTGTATTATTAAATGTTGCTTGTAAACCAAGTTATAATTTATGTGTAATGGAAGCTTGTTTTGCAAACTGCTTGCATACCAAGTTACTTGTAATCCAAGGTTCCACTGTAATTAAATTTGAAGGGATTATGCTGTAGCACATTCTATCCTTTGTCTAACTTTTATTGGTCCCGGTTGATGCCGAAGGGCGAGATAATGCACCCATCTCTCTAGTTCTATATCATCTAGTGGAGAGTCCTACAATTTTTTAGTGTTGTGAAGGAATGCCAATGGGCAGGGAAGGGTTTCCTCGTTTGCACTATTCCACACAATTCCACTAGATGTCACTTTGTTAACACATTTACGCTCAGCCTCTGCAGGCTGATTATTTCCAGCCAGAATGAGTAATGTACAAAACTATATTTCTGTAAATTAAGGCTACATTCACACGATGTATGCCCGCCGTACCGTAGTACGACGGGCATATATCGGCGCTGCGGAGAGGAGCAGGGGATGAGCGCTGCTCGCCCCCGCCCCTCTCCATAGGGAGATACAGCGCACGGCGCCGTATCACGGGAAAAGATAGGACATGTCCTATCTTTTCCCGTGCTACGGAGCGGTACGGTGCCGTACAGGGCCGTGAGCCCATAGAAATGTATGGGGGACGTATATCGGCCGTATATACGTCGGCCGTATATACGTCCCCCATACATGTGTGTGAATGTAGCCTAAGAAATAGCTAAAATTGGCAAATACTAAGTTGACTTTGACAGCTTTCACCAAGTTATTTCTCAGACACAGATGTGAGCAGGTTTTTTTTTTTCTTTGGCAAATAGACATCTGCAGTTCTATTACTTTATTATTGCAGTTTTATTTCTAGTGGATTAAAATAGCACCATTTTTAGAGCATGTACTATAAATATTTGGTATTGCATAATGGTTATTAATGTTAAAAAAAATGTTATAGGATTTGCAACATCCCCCACTGGGCCTAGCCTCTTTCTCTGGGGCAGGGACAGCGGGGCCCGGAATACCGGAGTGGTGGCGGTTACGGCTAGGCACGGTGATGTCACAGTGCTTGGTATGGGGACATGGGGGCTGTCCTACAGCTGGCAGGTCTCCAGCAGGTGGTGTTGGCAGAAATGATGTGGGAGAGGCTGCTATAGTGGTTTTCCTGGAGAACCCTTTGGGGTTGGAGTTTGAGTCCTGGTAATGGTAGGTGCCCGGATGGTGACAGCCGTAGTAGCGGATCAGACGAACAGAAGTTTTCTAAAAGCAACTTACAGTTCTTTATGGAACCAAACAGGAACAGTGGATAACGTGCCAAACGAATCTTGACAAATAGGAAAATTGGGAATACACTGGAGAGGGAAACATAGGGATTGATCACCAGCCTGGATGCAAGGGCAAGGGGAGATAACTGTGTCCTAGTAGGATGCTTCAGCTTGTCCTGGGTTACTTCAGATATCACCCTTGAAGGTAGGATGATACACCTTACTCTCACTAACAGGGCCGGCGCTCATGGGTAGGCAAAGGTGGCAATGCCCGGGCCCCCTGCCCCCGGAAGAGGAGAATCTTCTTTCAAAAATCTTGAATTGTGTTTTAGGTGCCATGGATCCAGAGATATTCAGGTTTAAAGTGAGAATATCAGGTGCCATTTTTTTATATAAAAATCACTGCCAATAGCAGTTTAACAGTTATTATCTCCGTTTTCCTAAAACATAGAAACACAAATTAAATACAAAAAGAGGAGACTCTCTTCTTTCATAGGAAAAAAGAAGTGAGGTTCTATGTTTCACAAAGCCAGAGATACAGCCCCCTGTAGGGTCCCCCCCCCCCTCTCCAGATTCTTATCCATCAGGCTGCAGGGAGAATGTACTGCACTCAGGAGCTGCTGCACCTCAACAGATATGGAAATATTCACTTATATGTTACTACATTTTGAGATGGATAATATCAACTAATATATTGTTTTAACCCCTTCTCTATGCAGAACTATCGAAGAACACCACTTTGGGCCACATGTATCAATCGTTTTTTTTTGTTGTTTTTGGGCCTTTTCATTCAGGCGCACCGTTTTTGCGCCATTTTTGCCAAACAGCTGCGCAGCAAAAAAACCAGCTTTTCCTAATTTATCTAGCAATCCAGATGTTTGCTGCGCCTTATGATATTCATCACTTGCAATTTCATTTAGGCGCAAAAATGGGCGCAAAAAACACTCCAGCCGAAGGTGGCGTTAACTGAGAAGAAAGAAAGCACGAGCCCCTTTGCAGAACAGCTCATTCTAGCAGCAGAGCTCAGCCAGACACTAGAACAGATCATACAGACATTAGATACTCTGCAGCAAGACACTTAGAACAGATCATACAGACATTAGATACACTGCAGACACTGGAACATATAATAGATACATTGAATACATACAGACAGGAGCTGCAGACAGACTTATTTACAAGTTCATCACATTCTATTTACAAAACATTTGTGAATCTGAGCTCAAGCAAGAGAGCTGAGAAACGTTGCAGAATGTTGCAGATACTACAGACAAGTGTCCCCATGTAATTTGCACGATCACCGTGTGTCTGAGGGGGTGTATCTACAGAATTAAGGGGTGGTGCAGCAGGAGATCAGCACTGGGGGATCCCTCCAGGAGAAGCCCCTGCTGAGGAGGTCACTGGGTGCAGGGTGTCACCCACCTGGGTGCTGCTGTGAGTATATCTTCATTGGGGATGTGGGAGAAGCAGAGAGGAGCTTGTGCGGATCAATGTAAGTGCCCGAATCTAACATTACGCCGAAACTGCGCCAAAACTGTGTTAAAGTAAAGTGATTAATAAGAGGCAGGAAATTACCTTATCACAGATGGTTGTAGCTTTGTGATATTCTGAAAACAGTGCGCCAGAATTTAGGCGCAAATCTTCACTTAGGCGCACAAAAGTGATAAATGTGGCCTTTCTCTCTATTTCCCTTTATTTGTGATAGTTTTTCTTGTTGGGAAAATTGACTGATACGATGAGCATTCGATCCTCTTCGCTAATGTGAACTACACCGTGACCAGAACGGCGTCCATAAAGTTATATGTAACACCAAAAACACACACATGTTCTGGAATAAAGTTTTTATTTCACACCATCTCCATTATTTACACTGAACGGTCTCACTCTCATTTTATGAAGCACGGAGGGTTCTGTTATTGTGCAGCTAATACAATGGCGCACATCTAAAAGTGACTTTTATTATCTCATTAGAGGGTTTAGACTTCTAAAATGTCTAGCTGAAAAGCAGATATCTAGTTATTACAGTTTAGTGATATTATGTGGATTTATTTATGTGAACATATCAATAGGGCACATTTGTGAACTCACACATGTCCATGCATTACATTAGGAGATGTGAAGGAAACATTTTCTGTTTGGACTCAATTTTTTGCCATCAAAGTCAAATTTAAGTATTTTTTTATAAAATGTTTCAATTTGAATCAAAATTGCATGAAGGGCCTATGTCTATAACTCTTTGATGCAATTTGAAAAGGGGCAAGTGTTGCTTTCAGAAAATATCGGTCCCTCTCCCCAATGGGCCTCACAGTCTAATCAACCTACCAGTGAATTTTTTGGGGTGTGGGGGGAGGAAACCGGAGGAAACCCACGCAGACACAGAGGAGAACATACAATCTTTGCAGATGTTGACAGCGCTGCAAGGCTGTTGCTAATCACGGAGCCACCATGCTGCCATATAAATCTCCCATCATCATCTCCTATAAATTCTCCCATTACAGTTTGTTTTACCATACTAAAGGCATCCTCTTACGACTGTGAATGGTCATAAAGATAGTTTTATTTTGGGGGGGCCCTCCCACTTTAGTTTTGCCGGGCCCCACTTTGTCTAGAAACGGCCCTGCTCACTAATTCCTCAGAGCTGCTCAGGCAATGAGCTGGCTCTCTCTGTCTGACTAGATGGTATGATTCTGGTGTTACTGGCTGTACTGTACTGGTCTCCCACAGAGACTAAATGATCTCTAGAACTTTCCTGACCGGGTTTTAGTATCCAACTGGCAGGTGGTGGTTTACTCCTCAATTGCATCCCAGCTACAATACAGCAAGAACAGATGTGATAGGTGATGGAAAAAAGACATCACACTAAACATTTAATTCCTGCCTTACCATGCAGGATCTACCGCTGCCGGTTCCCGTGTTGTGTAGTGACCTGCTGTGGGTGTGATCAGACTCCACACAGGTGCAAGCTACATATTGGGACGTATTGCAACAACCCTCTGCCTTGCATCGGCAGGAGATTGCAATTCATTTTTATTTAGTATCAAAAGGGAACCAATGGGCTGCCTCATTTAAGCCAAAGGCTTTAAAAAAGCTCATGGATCTGTCAAGTTAGTACTGCTGTGTATTATATAAGTTATCAATGGATTCCATTTGCATGTAAAATATTTTAAATTGTTGATGTGAAAGAAACTGTAAAAATTGGTGAAGTTAGTCTATATTGTCCAATATGCCTCCCAAAGTAATGCGGTGCCAGGTAGGGCCTTTTAATAGTCGCAGAAACATTGTATGTGGCCACATGCCTGAAAAAGCATTTCAGATATATTTATCTTATTATGTTAAGCAAGTCAGTATTCATGTCCACCTGATTCGCCATATTTTTTTTAACCAATCCAGAGAATAAGGCAGATGCACACAACAAGGAAAATTGTGAGCTGACCTTTTCTTAATGGATTGGTTCCCATAGCTGCTTTAACAGTACAACCGATCACTCATAGAGTATAGTTTATGAGAATCTGTAAAATGAATGAGACACTGATGCAAATTATCGGTGAAAAACAGACATTGGGGCTTATTTACTAAGGGTCCCGCAGGTTTTCCAACTTTTCGGGTACAGGGATTGAGAAGGGACAGGCCATTGGACGATACGACGGATTGGGACAAACAGCAGGATTTAACTTTAAAATTGTGTTGCAAGCCAAGCACTAACATGCACCAGGAAGAAGAAGGTGAACTCCAGCGGACCTGAGCGGGAATGTAACAGGTAAGTAAATATGCCCCATTATCTTAATTTTGCCTCATTCATGTGTAAGTAGCCTAAAAGGAGGAAGCTCTGGTTTATAGCCTTTCTAAACTTTCCCTGAAAGAGGGCCATAATGCAGTTAAAACCTAAAATGGGCAGCAGTGTAAAAGCAGTATGCCTGAGGGGTATTATGTAACTTACCTTTTCAATTCACAAAAGTTTTATTGAAATATTTACAAAACAATAGTAAATTGCACGGGTGAGGTATAAGTAGATGGAAATAGCAAATCATTGATTATGTCAAATATCGTAAAATAGGAAATAAGACTTTTTAACATCCTATTCTGATAAACAGTAGGGTTCCAGCAGAATTGGGCAGGGTTGCCATGTAGACTCCTAGGGGAATGTATGATGCAAGCCAACGCTGCGGATACTTACCCCTTGATGTATTCATTGGGCAGCCGAGAGCCTGGCGTAGTTTTGCATAAAAAACCTGTGCACATCAAGCACTGAATGTTCGCAGGCTTTTAGAAAGTGCACATGGAGCAGGAAAGGCCCATGCCAGTCCACTCTGCCAGAGACCGTTTCCCTACATGGTGTGGAGGTGGTGTAGAAACACAGTGCTAAATGTCCCCCTTAATGGTATCAGATGGGCTGAAAGTAGGCCCATGATTTTTGCAAGTCTCTACTTCAACGAATCGTGTGTGCCCAATAGCTCAACTTCTTGCAGGGCCAGAAAAGTTGTCTAAAATTATTAACCAATTTTTAAGTTGTGGTCAATTCTCAAGTATTTGATCTAAAGGGATTGTCCGAGATAAAGAAAAAATAGTGAGGTGGTCAGGGGCGAGGACTGCATAAAAAAATAAACATTTACTTAACCCCTCGGTCCCTACCGGTGTCCCGTGCCATGGTCTGTTTGATTACAGGGGCACGGAAGCTCCGCTCTTACAGCTTCTGGCCGGCCGGGCACACCCAACCCTCACGATGTCCTAGCATCTGATACAGCACTGGGAATGGTGTCGGGTGGGTGTGCCCAGCCAGAAGCTGCAAGAGCAGAGCTTCTGTGACCCTGTAAACAGGGGCACGGCACAGAGAGCCCACGGCGCGGGACACCATTGGGTCTGAGGAGGTAAGTACATTACGGATAATAGTCACCTCACTATTTTTTCTTAGTCACGGACAACCCCCACAAGCAAGTTTGGTCTGACAAACTCCCTCCCAGCACTTGCCTGATTTATAGGACCAAACCTAGAATTACTGATCAGGACTGAGCACATCAGTTCAGTTTGTTGTTTGTCTAGGTTTGGTCCAGTAAATCCCCCAAGCGCACAAAGTGAGCTTGAAGTCAATCAGCTTTACAGTGGGAAAAAGCTATCTAGCAATTGAGAGGGTTACTTCTGCTCAGCATGGTTGTAAACAAGCTAATTCTTTAGGAGCCAGGACATTAAAATAAATGTTGGCTATAAATTGAAGTTCACTGCTACTTTGACTTTTAACTTAGTGTTGCCCACAAACTGAATTTGTTTTATCTGTCTACCATTGAAATGAGTAGCTTGTGAGAATAAAAGAATTGGAAGAGAAATGAGATTTTAACCTACATGGCAGACCTTGCATAAAAAACGAAATGTACTTGAATTTTATCTTTGATAATAATTTCTGCCACTTTTTATAAAGAAAACATTACAACAATCCAACCTTTTTTTGGCATAAAGTCAAAGGGGGTTACTTATCATTAGGCCAGATCCTTGGGACAGTTCTATGTCTGTTTTTTGATCTCCGCTGTCTGTCAGATTCATTAAAGTGGCTTTAGTTCTTTAAAGAGGACCTGTCACCCTCAAAAACGTAAGAAGCTCCTAGTGCCGTTTTTGAGGGTGACAGGTCCTCTTTAACCGCTTCGATATATCGGACGCATAGCCGTACCGGCATTGGGAAACACGGGGTGTCGGCTTTAACTAATAGCCAACACCCCAGTGTAACACCTGCGGTCAGAATGGGCTCCAATCGTGGGTGTTTAACCTGTTAAATGCCGTGGTCAGAGCGACTGCAGCATTTTCTGCCACGATCGGTCCCCCGATCGTGGTCGGGGGGCGACGATCGTTGCTATGGCAACTCTAGGGTCCGATCTGGACCCCAGAGTTGCATGTAAGAACTGCCTGTAAGATGGCATCAGATGGCAAAAATTTCTTAGCAGCCAAAATTTACCACTACAATGGTGCTGAGCCTTAAGCTACAAAATGTCTGCGTCCTTAAGGGGTTAATAAATATTTTTACGCTCTGTCCGTCTTTTGTTTTTGCATTTCCATTTTTCACTCCCCACCTACAAAAATCTATAACTTTTTTATTTTTCCGTGTAAAGAGTTTTATGAGGGCTTGTTTTCTGCGTAACAAATTGCACTTCATAGTGACAATATTTTATATATATATCTATATATCTATATACATATATAGAAATATATCTCTAGGGAAAGGGGAGTGATTTGAATTTTTAGGTTTTAAAATTTTTAAATATTTACTACTACTTTATTACTACTGGGGGCATGCTGAGGTGGCTGTATACTACTGGGAACAGGCTGTATACTACTGGGGGCAGGCTGTATACTACTGGGGGCAAGCTGATCTGGCTGTATACTACTGGGGGCAAGCTGGGCTGGCTGTATACTATAGGGGGCTGGCTATATACTGGGGGAGTCTGTGACCAATGCATTTCCCACCCTCGGCTTATACTCGAGTCAATAGGTTTTCCCAGTTTTTGGTGGTAAAATTAGGGGTCTCGGCTTATACTCGGGTCGGCTTATACTCGTATATATAAAAGGTATGTCTCTTTTTATGGTACTTTGTTAAAAAGTCATGAATCTGGCTTTGAACAACATTACATTAGCAGTAGTTCTATGTTTACGGCAGATTATTTAATAGTCCTGTGTGACTTTTTAGTAGTGAAAAGTCACAAAAAATCTCAATGTGACTCTTTAGAGACTTTTTTACTCAAAATGACCAGCAAAACCAATGATACATTACACCCAAGCTGTATAATTTATAAAAATGTAGTGCTTAAAAAGTTACTTTTGAGTTTAAATGAGTGTTTCAGAAGTATGTTAAGCCTGCAGCTGTGGTAGATTTTTGGCAGGGCTACAACCAAATTTCTGGTCCCATAGAGCACTGCACAGTAGTCAGAGCCAGGGAATGATTTCACTGCCTTATTTCAACTACAGGTCTCTGCATGCTGCACAGAGATCCAAAACAAAATATGATCCCCAGATGCTCGGTAGAATTATTGACAACTTTATTCCTACTCTGATCATAGTGGTTTGATGTACATTTATTGTTTTAACACAAAGACCTATGGTATGGTTGTATGTGGATGGCAAGGCAGAAAATATCAGATTTAACATAAGTTCTGCATGGGAAACATTCATTTAATGTGAAATCGTAGCTTTTTGTTATAGTCAGGTAGTATTCTCTGATGTATATATCTGACAGAGGACCGGGCCATATTTATTATTGGTTTAGTCAAGTGAAAGCCTCTGCCCATAAACCCCAACACTTTACTAGAAAAGAGCATCAGGAGTCTCTTCAATGATCCCCTGTTAGCATTAGATTCAAAAACAGATTCAGGCTGCGTTCACACAATGCGTTTGAATTAAGTTTAGAAACGCAATTTCTGTGCAGCCTGTGAGGTGGATCACAGGAGAGCCCTGCACATTGCCCCCTTCTAGTGGCCGGCGTAGGCACAGTGGGGGAGATTTGTTTTACCTTCTCCAACCCACATGCCATATTGGTCATGTCGGGGTGCAGAGCGGGTGAGGAGCAGGCAGGCACTGGCGTGATTCACTATAGTCTCTACTGGAAACCGGCAAAGACTATAGCATAAACTCAAACCTGGTCTCAAAAGTTATCTTCTCCATCTTCTTCTGACAAATTTAATTTTCTGTTATCATGGTTGTGACAATAGCCAACAGTCATAGTGCCTGCTCCATGTAGCCATTAGTCACAGTACCTTCCTCCATTAGCCAATGTTCATAGTGACAGTGCCTTCTAATGGCGTTCTGATAACATATCTATGTAGTAATCTTGGTTCTGAACCTGTACTCATGTACGTTCATGTATATACTCGCATAAGCCAACCCGAGTATAAGCCGAGGTACCTAATTTTAACACAAACAACTGGGAAAACCTATTGACTTGAGTATAAGCCTAGGGTGGGAAATGCATTGGTCACAGCCCCCACCCAGTATATAGCTAGCAAGCCTGTCCGCCCATGCCCCCAGTATATATCCATCCAGTCCATGCCCCCTAGTATATAGCCATCCCCCTGACCCCCCCTATATAGCCAGCCCCTGCCCCCAGTATACAGCCAGTCAGCTTATGTCCCCAGTATGTAGCTAACCAGCCCATCCTCCCTGGTATATAGCCAGCCAGCCCCTGCACCCAAGTATATAGCTAACCCATGCCCCCAGTATAAAGCTAAAAAAGCCCCTACCCCCAGTATATAGCAAGACAGCCAATGCCCCCCTAGTATATAGCCATCCCCATGACCCCCAGTATAAAGCCAGTCAGCTCATGCCACCAGCATATATCCAGCCAGCCCCTTCCCCCGGTATGTAGCTAGCCAGCCCATGCCCCCTAGTATATAGCCAGCTAGCTCATGCCCCCCAAGTATGTAGCCTCCCAGTCCCAGTTCCCCAGTATATAGCCAGCCAGCCCCAGCCCCCCAGTATATAGCCAGCCAGACCATTACCCGTAGTATATAGCCAGCCAATGCCCCCATTATACAGCCAGTCATCTCATGCCACCCGTATTAAGCCAGCCTGCCCACCCAAATGTAGACAGCCAGCCCATGCCCCCCAGTATATAGCCAGCCCCATGTCATAGTATATATATAGTTATCCAGCACATGATCCTTGTTTATAGACAGCCACCCCATGCCCCAGTATATAGCCAGCCAGCCCCTTCCCCCAGTATATAGCCAGCCCGTGCCCCCAGTATACAGCCAGTCAGCTTATGTCCCCAGTATGTAGCTAGCCAACCCATGCTCCCTAGTATATAGCCAGCCAGCCCCTGCACCCCAGTATATAGCTAGCAAGCCCCTACCCCCAGTATATAGCAAGCCAACGCCCCCTAATATATAGCCAACCCCCAAAATATAGCCAACCATCACATGCCCTCAGTATATAGCAAGCCAACCCATGCCCCGTAGTATATAGCCAGCAGCCCATGCCCCCTAGTATATAGCCAGCAGCCCCTTAGTATATAGCCAGCCCCTGCCCCTTAGTATATAGTCAGTAGCCCCCTAGTTTAATAGCCAGCTCCTACCTCCTAGTATATAGCCAGTCCCTGACCCCTAGTATATAGCCAGCAGTTTCCTAGTATAATATCCAGCCCATGCCCCCTAGTATATAGTCAACCCCTTAGTATATAGCCAGAAACCCCCTAGTTTAATAGCCAGCTCTTACTCCATAGTATATAGCCAGTCCCTGCCCCTAGTATAATAGCCAGCCCCTGCCCCCTAGTATAATAGCCAGCTCCTGTCCCCTAGTATGTAGCCAGCTCCTGCCCCCTAGTATATAGCCAGCAGCCCCCTAGTATAATAGCAAGCCCCTGCCCCCCAGTATATAGCCTACAGTCCCTGCCAAGCCTATAAAAAAACCAACTCTGTACTCACCTTTCCAACGCCCCCCGCTGGTCCTCTTATTGCTACTGATGCTCCGGGTCCCTACGTGCTACAGTCACATACACCATGAAGTCAGCTACTTGCTAACATCATTGTGTGTGCCGATGGTGGCGCATACACTATAATGTCAGCAAGCGGCTGACGTAATGGTGTACATGGCTAAACTGAATACAATGGGGCGGATTTATAAAAAGTGTTCTAAGGTAAGACACTGCAGAGTTAGAGTCGTATTCTGCACCAGATTCATATCATATTAAATAAGTGTCTGGTGCTGGCTGATAAATCTGCTGCAGTATCAGACTGTATGGTCATACTCTGCACCTCATATTAGTTGCTTACTTTACGCCAGAAAATTAGCATACAATTCTGTCAGGTCAGCAGTATTTTTGGGTCATGGACTGAGAGGTCTGCCCCCTTTTCACAAATCACGCCTCTTTTGTCAAGTTAATAAATCTCCCCCAATATGTTTTAACTGACCAATTCACATGGCCACGGTTTTAACAGACAGTGGGGGAGATTTATCAATAGTGCTTGAGAGCCATGGAATCCATGGAAACAAATCAGAGCTCAACTTTCATTTAATAAACAGCTGTGAGAAAATGAGAGCTGAGCTCTGATTTGTTGCCATGGGCAACTAAAACAGTTCTGTTCTTAGGCACTTCTGATAAATTTCGCTCTGTGTGTATGTTGAAAAGTATAGCATATCCTAGTAATAACCGCTTTCATGGATCACTTACATAAATGGGCTGTGAAGGATGGAAGAAAACATCCATTTTTCATGGCTAAGGATCGGCTTGGTCACGTGAATGAAACTGTCACGGTTACCCCCGCGATCCTCGGTACGGAATGCAGGTGTACCCGTGCCTGCGGTCGCGGTCCCCCCCTCCTCCTCCTGCGTTTACTCTGGCTCCTGGCGTGTAGGCCGCATGCTTCTTCCCTGCAGTCGTGCGCTCCTGCCACTAGAGGGGGCGCGCGCCGACTTCTCCCAGCCTTAAAGGGCCAGCGTCCAGCTTATTGGCTCTGGCATTCCTGGCTCGGCTATATATCCTGGCGCGTCCCAGCATTCCCTGCCGGATCTTCAGGTCATTCTACTGGAGTGAAAGCCTTCCTGAGCGTTTCCATACGCCTCTGTGTTCCTCTGGTTATTCCCGGGTTCCTGTGGTGCTTCCTGTGTTCCTGTGGTGCTTCCTGTGTTCCTGTGGTGCTTCCCGTGTTCCTGTGGTGCTTCCCGTGTTCCTGTGGTGCTTCCCGTGTTCCTGTGGTGATTCCTGTGTTCCTGTGGCGGTCCTGCATTTCTGTGGCGGTCCTGCATTCCTGTGGCGGTCCTGCATTCCTGTGGCGGTCCTGCAATCCTGTGGCGGTCCTGCAATCCTGTGGCGGTCCTGCAACCCTGTGGTGGTCCAGTATCCTAGTGGCCTTCAGAGGTCCTGCCAGCCATCCTTCAGAGGTCCTGCCAGCCGTCCTTCAGAGGTCCTGCCAGCCATCCTTCAGAGGTCCTGCCAGCCGTCCTTCAGAGGTACTGCCAACCATCCTTCAGAGGTCCTGCCATCCCGAGGTCCTGCCTGCCATCCCGAGGTCCTGCTTGCAATCCCGAGGTCCTGCTTGCCTTCCCGTGGTCCCGCCTTCCCATGGTCTCCGTGTCCCTACCTTGGCTGCCACCGCGGGCCTAGTCGCGCCTGCGGAGCGACCTGGTGACTCCCGCCGCAGCAAGACCATCCCGCTTTGCGGCGGGCTCTGGCGAAGACCAGGAGTTCACTTAGACTCCGCTCCCGGGTGCGGCTAAGGTTGTTATCTCCCGCGGTGGTCCAGGGAGTCCACTTACTTAGTTCTAAGGGACTAATCCCCATAGACTGTGACAGAAACCATGTTGTAGTAAGACCTTTTTTTATACAATTATCCAAACCTTAATAAGTGATTAGCAAGTGATTTACAAGTATTTTTCATCTTATCCACTGAGTAATTTTATTATCAGACTGAAAAAAGTGGCTACTCATTTGACTGTCGGCAGGGGACTTTGTGTTTGATCGCTTGCCAATGCAAAATTCTTGATGTCTCACCCAGAACCATTTACAATCAAAGAATAGTGGATGGGTTTTAAAAACATGCTGATTTTAAAAACATGCAGAGCAAAGTGCAGCTCTGAATTAAGATAGGTGGAGGCCTGTGAGGGCCAACACTGAATGCTGCCCAAACAGTTGTACACATTACTAGGCTTAATTATCATTAATAACTCTACACTTTCATCTACTTACATGTTAGCGTAGCTGCTGCATGCGATTAGGTATTGGCAGGCTAGGTGGGCACGCTCTCACTGACAGAGCCAGTGCCCACTGTGTATCACTCGAAGAAATAGTCAGCTCACAGCTGTGAGCTAAATCTATAAGATAAAGCTGTAATACGACGATACGTATGAGCCCTAACAGTTGGAGAAATGGATGGTTCTGCCTAAGGGCTCTTTCACATTGGCTTTGATGTTCAACTAGCGCTTCCGTTCCGTTTTTGACTCCATTGTGTCTCAGTTTTTCTTCCGTTTTTGTCTCTGAGATACCTTTGTTTTGTCTCCGGGTCCGCAAAAAAACCCCGGAATCTATCAAAATATAGCGTAACTCCTGTTTTTTCATCCTCATCAGTGAAAAAAAGGATGTTTCATCAGTGAAAAAAAAGGATGTTTCATCCGTTTTTTGTGCGGACCCATAGTCTTCTATTGCCTTTCGTAATCCACATCAGTGAATAAATTGAACATGTTTCATAATTTTTTCCACGGACAATGGATCTGTGAAAATACAAGTCAATGTGAAAACACACATAGAAATCAATGGCTTTGTAAGTCATCAATGGAAATCACTGAACCACGGATGTAAAAAACAATGCCAATGTAAGAGACCTAGGGGGTCATTTACTAAGGGCCCGATTCGCGTTTTTCCCGACGTGTTACCCGAATATTTCCGATTTGCGCCGATTTCCCCTGAATTGCCCCGGGATTTTGGCGCACGCGATCGGATTGTGGCGCATTGGCGCCGGCATGCGCGCGACGGAAATCGGGGGGTGTGGCCGAACGAAAACCCGACATATTCGGAAAAACCGCTGCATTTAAGAACGGAAAATGTGCCGCTCGGGGCGCGCTTACCTGCACTCAGCCCGAGCTGGTGAACTCCAGTGCGTTCAGATGCTTTTCAGCGCATCAGCGCCACCTGGTGGACGGCTGAGGAACTACCTTATTAAATCCCGTCCGGACCCGAATCCAGCGCAGAGAACGCGCCGCTGGATCGCGAACGGACCGGGTAAGTAAATCTGCCCCCTAATGTTTTAGTAGTTGGAGTAACTAGAAAATAGAAATTTCAAGAAAATATGAAGGCAGGACTTGAAAAGCAACAAACCAAGTCTTTTTTCAGCCTGAGGCTAGCAGGAGGATCAAATGCATAAAGACAGTGTAATATAGAATGTGAAATATTAAATTAGTTTCTTCACAACTTACTTTTCTGGGAGTTGGCTATTATTAGCCTGTTCCTAGGTGCTTAAGGCACTTGGCAAGTGATTCATTAGCCTAATTAAAAATTAAATTCTGCACCCAAGGCTTGATCATTAAAAATGTTGAACTCTGCCTTTTTTATTCCTTTCAGAATAAATGATCTAAAGCACTGACTTCTGTGGGTAGTGGATGGCCTCAGGTGTAGTGGTACAGATGGTGCTATCTGCTTTGAATTGGAAGCTCTCATTTTGTCACAAATAACCTTGATCTGCCTAGAAATGATTCTATTTGACATCACCAAGCAGACGTCTGATAACCCACACATCCATGAGAAGAACCTTGTTAAACTGTAAGGGAAACAATGTGGAATTATACACTGGATAATAAAAGGACTTTGGACATATTTGCAGTTAAATATTAATTTTCAGATCTAAACTTAAAATGCCCATTGGAGCTATTTCTTTTTTTTTGCTTCTAGTGAATATATTCATCATTTTTATATTGTATGGTTAGTGGGAACATTTCCAAACTTGTGCCTAATACATTTTCCTTCTTTTCTATATTTTGGCTAAACATTCTGAAACTATTTAAAGGAAACCTGACATTCAAATGAACTCACCCAAAATAAAAACTTTATTAAAAAAAATGTGATTACAAAGCATTGTCCCATGGTTCCTTTCTATGGCTCCATGGTTAAAAAAAATCAGTTTCTAAACGTATATGCAACTTGCCTGAAGTGTGCCCAATGATATGAATGGGGTCCTGCATATGCAGTGTTCACTACACCGCCCTGCCTAATTTGTCCTGATTGACAGGTCTCACTGCTACCATTACTTAGGGACCCTCTGTCAATATTCAACTACAGACATATACAAATAGTGTAGTAAATAGTGTGTCTAATGTTTTACACAGTCCCTTGCTGGAAAGTTGAGAGAGCTCTATTACAATATTCAACAATTCATGTGACCAGAGTGATGTCATCTGTGTTCCTTTACCCCCTAACATTTGCAAAATCTACCCCATGTATGTATCTGATCACATGAAATCACAACATGACTCCATGGAGGCAATGGAAAGCTAAAAGTTCATGGAGGCATGCTGGTCATATGACATGAAGTGCTGAATTGTGAGCTGTATGCCTGGTAAGAGAATAAAGTAGATTTTACAGCATTGTGGGGGAAACACTTTTTAGCTAAAAGGAGCATGGCATTTAGGCTCTATGGCAGTGGTGGCGAACCTATGGAACGGGTGCCAGAGGTGGCACTCAAAACTCTTTCTGTGGGCACTTAGGCCATTGCCCCAATTTCACCAAACAGGACCAAATCCACCAAATCTTCTTGCAGTCTCAAGCAACTTAAGGGATGCTGCTAATTAAGAGTCATGATTAAGAGCATTGGCTAGTGCTAGAAACGTGTGGACTTTTACCTTGTTCTCCTGTAATATGCTTGTGGACGCCATGGATTAATTAATAAAGGCAGTTGGAATTTGTTCTAATGCTGGATCCGTGAATCTTTTGTTCTGAAGCTACAATGATGGTCTGAATTTATTTGCCCACCTTTTTTCAACTGTATTGGTGAAAGAACTGGTAGCAATAAGTTACTGCAATAAGTTACTACAACCAAAATCCACTTATTTACCAGGAAGTGCCAACATGGCATTTCCTGGTAAATAAGTGGATTTTGGTTGTAGTTTGGGCCCTCGGTCTCTAAAAGGTTTGCCATCACTGCTCTATGGGAAACTGTCACTAGCTGAATTTGTAAAAAAAAAAGTGGTGACAGGTTCCATTTGAAATAAAAATTCAGTTTTCCAAAACAACATATCACAGTCCAACTGTTTTCATTTGTGCTTTGTGATTGGTTGCTTTTTTTGGAGTTTCATGGTTTTTTTTGGTGGAAATTTTCTTTTTCTGTGAATTAACTCAGAGAGTGAATCCAAAAGGAATGGGAAATAATAAAGTTGTGCCTCTGGCTTGACTGTTTACAAAATATTTGATTCCCCCTTTCAACACAAACAGAACAATGTCCACATTTTGCCTCTGATCTTTTTCTTTCTCTGAGCTGCAGAGAAGAGGGCAGAAACTAACCTATTCCATCTTTGCCCTAAAGCTGAGTCTACTGGGCAGCATAAAGTTGTCCCTTTGTGTGAACTGTTGGCCTATCTTTAGGATTGTGTTTTTTTATTTAGTAAACATTTCTCAATCCATTCTTACAACAGACATCTTTAACCGGTTCAGGACCGGGCCCTTTCCTGTTTTTTCATTTCCATTTTTCACTCTATAACTTTTTTACACATAAAGAGCTGTGTGACGGCTTGTTTTCTGCGTAACAAATTGCACTTCATAATGGTGGCATTGAATATTCCCTGCCGTGTACTGGGAAGCGGGAAAAAAATTCCAAATGCAGTGAAAATGGTGAAAAAACGCATTTACACCGTTTTCTTGTGGGCTTGGATTTTATGGCTTTCACTTCACACCCCAAATGACATGTCTACTTTATTCTTTGGGTCAATACGATTACGCAGATACCAAATTTGTATAGGTTTTATAATGTTTTCATACATTTACAAAAGTTAAAACCTCCTGTACAAATTTTTTTTTTAATTTTGCCGTCTTCTTGCGCTAATAACTTTTTCATACTTTGGTGTACGGAGCTGTTGGTGGTGTCATTGTTTGCGACTTTTGATGATGTTTTCAATGATATTACTTTTAGAACTTTACGAACTTTTGATCACTTTTTTTTTAAATGGCAAAAAAGTGCCATTTTTTACTTTGGGCACGATTTTCCGTTACAGGGTTAAATGCTATGAAAAAACATTATATTTTGATAGATTGGGCATTTTCCGACGCGGCGATACCTAATGTGTTTATGATTTTTACTGTTTCTTTAGATTTATATCAGTTCTAGGGAAAGGGGGGTGATTTGAATTTTTAGTTTTTTTTATTATAATTTTTTTTTTACTTTTTATTTTATTTTTACTATTTTTCAGACTCCCTAGGGTACTTTAACCCTAGGTTGTCTGATCGATCCTATCATATACTGCCATACTACAGTATGGCAGTATATGGGGATTTTACTCCTCATTCATTACAATATGCTGAATGGGTTAAAACGAAGTAGCATCGGGTCTTCGGAACATCCAAGGCTACCATGGCGACGGATCGCCACTTCCCAATGATGTCACGGGGAGCGACGATCCTCAGAAAGCCGCCGGCGATCAGCAAGAAAACACCCGCGATCGGTGCCGGCACTGATCACAGTTTTTACCGGTGAACCTTTGCTGCAATATGCAGCAGAGATTTACCAGCTATGGAGAGGGCTCAGCCTGTTAGCCCTCACCATGCACCGGGACCCGACCGCCACCGTGAATACACGGCGGGCGGTCGTGAACCTGTTAACTTGGCACAGCAATTTATTAAAGGAAAACTACCAGTACATTTAACAAAAAACAAACTGCACATACTCACCTCCACACATCCCGATTCCGGGTGGTGATGTGAAGCAGGAGGAATGAATAATTAGCAGCTTGGAACGCCAAATATCTTATCTTAAAGAGAGAAAAAGAAGAACAACGGGAGGACGGCGCCTCGTGTGATACCGTCACAGATGCGGTGTAAGGACTAAGCAATATTGCTCACCTGGTTGCCACTTGGTGGTATGCAGTGTACAATCCAAGGGAAATGGTCCTCAGGGTCCAACACATTCCTGCAGCTCCACAGCTCCCGGGGTAACGGGTACCATCGACCGATGGACCAGTAGTGGAAATGTGCTCAAAAAACGTAAAAGTTGGGGCTCGAATATTGGTCGCTGAACGGCCTAAGATGGTGGAGTGTCTACACCAGCAAAGAGGTTTAACTGATTCAACCCACGGAATCAGTTCAGTGGGTTGAATCGTTAAACCTCTTTGCTGGTGTAGACACTCCACATCTTAGGCCGTCAGCGCCCAATATTCGAGCCCCAACTTTTACATTTTTTGAGCAAATATAGTTATCTTTGTCCACGCCTGCTAATTATAAGTCTTTTTTCCCAGGGCAATGCCGGCATGTTGAGATTAAAGAAGAACACCGCGGAAATGGGGTGAAAGGAGTGTAGTATAGTATGTGAAGTTTGTTTCTTTGTTTACATCTGGTAGTTTTTTCCTTAAGTTTGTAAAACGACAACAGTGAAAAATTAGCTAAAATGTAAAAGTGTTTTTTTATCTATCAATGTGGTCTGTGAGGTTGTTTTTTGCAGGATATGTTTTTTCAATGACATTTTGGATTACTTAAATATTATTCATGCAACTTTGTTTAAAAAAAAATCCACCCTACAAAATTGTTTCTTTATGTTTTCAGTTTTGCATCATTTACTATGTTGCAAAGAAAAAAGTTTAGTTGAGTTTGTGCAGTATGTTAGCTTATAACACATATGTATAAGCTTTTTTATCATTTACTATTGGACACTTAAAACCCTTTTTAAAAGGAGCTATGTTTTATTATCCTTTTTTTATTGGTATGTCCAAGTTTTTCCTGTTTTTTAAGTTTTTAGGCCAGGGGACCAAAATAAAGCCAACCAGTCATTGTTTTCAGCTTTGTGTCACGGGTGCTGCCGTGATCCCTGTCTCGGATCTCGGGCGCACCCGTGTTCCTCCGTGCTTCCCCACTCGCTGATTGGTGCACTGGCTGAACACCTCCACCTTATAATCCGGCACCTCCCTTCCTGCCCTGCGGCATCTTTGTGCCTACACCTTAGAGAAAGCTCCCCTGCGATGTTCCTGCTCCTGAGTCCTGTGTTGTCGTGTTCCTGTGTTGCTGTGTTCCTGCTCCTGAGTTCCTGTGTCCTGCGTTCCTGTGTGCCTGTTTCCAGTATTCCTGTGTTCCTGTTCCCATCTGCCTGGACCTCCCGTTGCTGACCCCAGATTGGACTTAACCTGACCCTGTGCCTGGACCTGACCAGGAGACTGTCATCCGCTAAGGTACCTGAACCCCGGCTGCCACTGCAGACTAGTCACACCTGTGGAACGACCTGGTGGTACCCTGCCACAGCAAGACCATCCCACTTTGAGGCGGGCTCTGTTGAAGACCAGGTGCCAGATTCTGGTTCCAGGCATCGGCTAGTAGCACCTCCCGCAGTGGTCCAGAGGATCCACTCATCCCGAATCCTGACACTTTGTCTTTCAATATTTGGGAGAATAATAAGTCAGTGTTATGGTTTGGGTTGCTTTACAAATATGTTTTTTGGCAGCTTTATGTTGTTTTTTTATTTTATATTATTATTTATAGTAATATAGACATATTTGTATTTATAAAAGGCTAAAAACTTATTTTGTTTTACATTATAGCAAATTGTAAAGGTCAAAAGGTCAGGCAGCCCCCTCACATTAACCGAATCAAACAAAACTGTACAAATTCTGCACAAACCAGCACAAACGTAGCACAAATGTTTGATACCAGTTTTGTTTGATTCCATTAATAAGGGAGGCTGTCTGACCTTTTGGTCTTTACAATGTGCTTTATATATTCAAAACACTTTTATCAAGAAAACTTTTATCAATATCTTAAAAACAATAGCGGCACAAATGAAAATTTCTGCTGCACAAACCAGCACCTATTTTGTTGAGGGGGACCAACTTCACTCAGGTCTCAGGTCCAGCAGTCTTCTGATCACTCATAATATAGTGCAATACTTCTGTATTGCAGTATATCATGGTGGTCAGCATACTGCCAGGATCTAATACATTAAAGGGGTATTCCCATTACAAATTAATGTCATTCTTTTTATGATAAAAAGTTATACAATTTTCCAATAGACTTTCTATATCAATTCCTCACCGTTTTCTAGATCTCTGCTTGCTGTCATTCTACTGAGAGCTTCTAGGTTTACCACTAGTGGACAGAAATTTGACCAGGGTGACACAGGTATATATTACAAAGTCTTTGTGGACTATTACAAAGTGTGTGGGGGCTATTACTAAATGTGTGGGGGATATTACTAAGTGTGTGTGGGATATTATTTAGTGTATGGCGGCTACTACTAAGTGTGTGGGCCATTACTAAGCATGTGTGGGTCTATTACCAAGTGTGTGGAGGGCTATTACTGAGTGTCAATCAGTCAATGTGGGGGGACTAACTGAATGTAGTGGGCTCTTACTGAGTATTTGGGGGCATTAATTAGTGTCGACGTATTATTATTATAAGTGGGGGTTCATTTCAGTAGCTTGGAAGGGGCAATAATCAGAAAGTTAAGAATAGGGACATTGTGGAGACCTTATTTAGTGTGGGGTTTATATTCACATGGTATTAGTTAAGGGGCACGGTAAGGGGAATTAGTGGGGTTCACATTAAGGGGTATTTTTTATATATATATATATATATTTTGAATATTAATATAAGATGTAGCAAGGTCAGTTTTTAATGTGATAAAGTTCTGAGACACAGACAGGCTGGACGGCAGAAATGCGGTTTCCTTGCGGCTTTTATTGGCAGCCAAAACAATGCAGCTTTACAGGCACTTAAAATAAAACAAAGCGGCAAACAAAAGCGGGCTCGTCTGAACACTACCTGTACATCAGCAGGTCCCTCTCTAGCAAAACAGCGTACTCACAGTGACTAGTGAGGGAGTAATCTGAATGGAATATATGCACCAGCTATTACCTTTCCAGCCGCTGTCCTACAATTACTATATACATATGGGTCATATTACATCACTAAAGGGGTATGTTACAAGGTGTGATGGGCACAATTGTAACAATGTACTGTGTATAAATCAGTTAGGGGAATATTATGCTGTGTGGGGCTATAAATAGGTACCGTAGACTGTGTAGGGCGACAACTAAAGGCAATATAAAGTGATGGGCATGTTACAGTGTAGGACCTACAATGGGTGAATTATACCAGTGATTTTCAACCTTTTTTGAGCCGTGGCACACTTTTTATACTTAGAAAATCTTGGGGCACACCACCAACCAAAATAGCACAAAATGACACTAAAACAGCCATATTATACATATAGTTAATAATATAGATTCTAAATTTATTTTACTCAGTGTAAAACCTGGGCCTGTTTCAATAAACACAAATGGGATATCCTGGCAGGAATGATTGATGACGTTCCGCTATCGTCGCATTCATAACGCGACGCTAGCGCACAGTGGGCGGGGCTCGGGTCGATCGCATATGCGTTTCCTGGGAAACGCATGCGATTAATGACCCGATCGCATGCGTTTCTCTGGAAACGCATATGCGATCGCCCTAAACTCCGCCCCCTGTGCTCTAGCGTCGCGTTATGAACGCGGCGCTAGCGGAACGTGTGAACGCGCCCGGAAAGACACACACGAAGCTCTTCCTCAACAGTTCTCAGTTTCTCCCTGTTTTTAGTATATGGTGCTGATTATTATGTGGCTCATATACTGCAAAATAAAGGGGAACAATGAGAAGTACTATGGCCATGAGGCCAGAGTACAAGTGCCGGCTCATATACTCAGCATATGAGCTGGTACT
This sequence comes from Engystomops pustulosus, assembly GCA_019512145.1. NCBI lineage: Eukaryota > Metazoa > Chordata > Amphibia > Anura > Leptodactylidae > Engystomops > Engystomops pustulosus. Next base: position 139,692,513 of record CM033644.1, read on the forward strand.
TGTAGTACTCCAGCCTCATGACTATAGTATTTCTCATTTTACATTTCTCATTGTTATATGCAGTATACTGCCGGAGTACTAAAAGTACCAGCTCATATGCTGAGTATTCTGCCAACAGTTCATATACTCAGGCAAAAGCTCATATAGTCAGCATTATTGGTGGGCATTACCTTGGCGGTGGGCAAATGCGAGAGTCTCTCCGCTCTAAGGATGATGCGCCGGCCTCAGTGACGTCATTTTGTCACGCGAGGTTCAAAGCTTGCACATGTGTTATTGTACACGTCTCCTACATTTTAAGAAGCCATGACTGCGCATTGCTGGGAAACAAAACACAGGGGGCACCATAGTTTGGGGAACTTTCCCCGCGGCACACCCGACCATGTGTCGCGGCACACTAGTGTGCCACGGCACACTGGTTGAAAATCACTGACTTATACAATGCGTTGCAATAGGGAGCACTGTTTCTGTGGTACTAGAAGAAATAACATTGTGAGGGGGCCAATTTTTAAGGGGCAACGTTAAAGTGCAGTGTGGTAAACTCATAAACTCTGCAGGGATGACGTGTGAATGGAGGAAGAGACATAGTTATGGTGGGCCTAATGGCTGAATTAAAAATAGAAAATTATCTAAGAGCATAAGTTGACGATTGACCAAGATGAGAGAAGAGATGTAGGGAGGTGCAGCATTGTAGCGTCTGCACTGAAGGACAAGTCTGGCTGCTGCATTAAGAATAGATTGTAGAGGAGAGAGTTTAGTAAGTGGAAGACCGATTAGTAGGGAGTTACAGTAGTTGAGATGAGAGTGTATCAGAGCTACAATTAAAGTTTTACAGCTTTTAATAATAAGAAATTAGCAGATGCTACAAATAGAGTGTGTAAGTGATTGAAAAGGTACAAAGGAGAGGTCAGAGTCCTGTACAAACCCAAGACAGCGGGCCTGCTGCCTCTAGTCATGGTGATACCAAAGATGGAGTAGAAGAGGTCAGGGTTGAGTTGGTTAGTAAATGGTGGATGGACAAGAAAAATGTCATTTAAGTCAATGGAAATAAGAGACTTTGAAGGTCATTGGGGACTTTAGAGTCATTTTAGTGTAGTGAATAGTGCGTAAACCAGATTGTAAGTCATCGAGGAGGATATTACCTACTGGTTGGTAGTTAACTGCACTGGACTGACCCAGACACTTTCTTTAGGAATGGGGGTTACGATAGCGAGGCGCCAATAATGTCAGTTTTCTGGCGGAGACTATAGTAAAAACCAGTGGCTGGGCGTTCACAGTCCTGCCCAGCCAAGGTCCCCAAAAAAGTGGTGTTCAGGTTGGTGAAGCCAGGAAACTGACAGGGAGGGTGAGATTTATGTGCCTTCTCTTCCACAAAACTGTCAGAGAAGGTATAATGAATCTCCCCCACTTTGCCAAATCTGGTGCCGTATATACGTCCTCCATACGTCAGTGTGAATGTAGCCTAAGGCTGTAATGTATTAAGATTATGTAGTAAAATTGCTCTTGTACTGTATCCATGTAGTAATCTTTGTTCTGGTAACATATCTTGGAGGTCACGTTGCTTCCGTGGCTGTTTCTAAGTAGTAATTTTGCTTCTGGTAACGTATCTATATAGAAGGCTTGGTTTTGGTAACATATCTATATAGTAATCATCGTTCTGGTAACATTTCTATAAAGTAAGATTGGTTCTGGTGCCAAATTTATATGCAAGTAATATTGGTTCTAGTAACATATGTAAGATTGTAAGATTGATTTTTCTACTGTCCTCATGCAATACATCTAGTTATATTATGTTATATCACTGTTTTTATGCAATAAACATCAGATTAAAACCTCTTGACCATCCATGGGAATAGCACAGAAGTGTGCCTTTTACAGTCAATCATGCCTTTTACAGTAACATGAAAACTCATGCATCAGGCATTTTTCTGTGTAGAAGTTTGGATGACTAATGGTCCCAAGAATGTCCCCATTCCAAGAATGTCGCTGTCATGGTGCATGCATGACTGACTCACTCATTTCATTGTATCATAAGGGCATGCGGCCAAACAAAAAGGAAGCAAGAGGCTGAGGCAAGGGCAACCGTGTGTGGGAGGAAACTGTGCTCTGTCAATACCGGCAAAGGATTTCTCCCTCACAAAACACCGAGCAAGTCTGGATGAGACAGACGGTGCATGAGAGGAATGTGTGTGAGGTGCAGGAGCAGTGCAGACACGGAGGACGGCTGAGGGCGGGAACCGGGCGGGCTCTGCGCTCTGCCCTCACTCCTACACTTATTTCCAGCAGCTCTAAACATCGCACACTGTTATCTCAGGGAGGAAGACACAATAATATCTCTGCGAGACTAACTGCAGTGCATACTAAGAGGGCACTTGGAAGCTGCTGCCAGGGCAAATGGCACCTCAGGAGGGGTGAGATGAGGGTGTCATGTATCTCAGGGAGCTCTATCAGTGATCTCTAGTGATGGGACCTGTGTGTATGGAATAGACTACAAGGCACATGACTGTACAGCTCTGTGTATCTCTGACCATGGAGACTCTTCTGTCACTGCTGGCAGTCCTCACAGCTTCTGCACTGGCTACAGGTTGGTCTTTCCATCATATTATATTACATGTGTGTTATGTATTATACCATAGTAGTGTTGTCATCACGTGTCAATGCAATGAGTGCCCTTCCAGCTCTTCACTTTATTTGTTAATAAATATGTATTAAGGAAAAAGAAAAAATAACCGGACTCTGGTTGTGAAGATCAGATCTTGTATTCTCCCCTTGTGATGTTAGAGGTTATGTGGCAGCTTGTGGCCGTGGGACAACAAATGTCACACTGCCAGTCCCAGATAATGTCAGTGGTCCCAATGTGGTCCTAAATCCTTTGTCCCAGCAATCAGTCTCAGCAGGTGCCATGTATTGTATGATATGAAGAGGAGTTAAGAAGCCAAGTTTGCATCTCTGATACAGATTGATTTTATTCTTTACTATACCAGAAATTAAATACTAGGAAATGAACGTTGGCGCAAACCGGTGTGAAAAGATTTTTGGGGCAGATTTTTTCAAGAAAAAAAATTCCACTGTGGCACTTGATTGTCGTCACTGGTATTATATGAGCAGCTCTAAATTAAAATACTAATTACAAATAAAATCCATAGACTAGTATTCAGGGGTCCTTCTATCATGCTTTCTTTAAGATATCAAAGAAAATTAAGCAAACCTGGAGCTTGGAGGGGGGGGATAAAGTTTTAATACTTTTAATAGTGATGGCTTATCTTCAAACACCATTATCTGATGGTAAAGTTACAACCCCCAGCACACCCACTACCAGGTACCAGAACTAAACAATTTATTGAACTGGCATCAGGCGGCTCCAACCACTTGTATTGGCCACGCTACTACCTCTCTTTTAATTAAATGGGGGGTAAAGTAGAGAATGGGTCCGGCTGTTGGCGCCAGAAGCTGCTATGTGCAGATAAGGTGCCATGTGTCACCAACAATAATGACCTATCCTATGGACTATTACCTTTAAGCCAGTAATATCTTTTGTTAAATTTTTGTTAAATTTGGCACCAACTACAGAAAAACTGATTTCAAATTTTCTCTCCTCATAAGACGTGGATCTCACCAGGGGCAAGTTGTCTATCCGTATAAATATAAGGATCTTTGCTGACTGTCATTGGTGCTCAGTGCTGGTTTATATAGATAAATGCTTCATTTAGTTTCTTTTTCGGTAACTGATTTTAGTATTGTTGTGTGACTAATATATGAGCCTATGCTGCATTGTGTTTGTGCAGATGCTGCTTGTTTAGCTAGGACATCCATTACATAATGTTACATAGCTGAACACTTTCCCAGTTTGCAATTGTTACTTATACAGCTCTCTGGATTAACACTTTCTTTACTATGTTTCTGCAAGTGTAGTTCTCACACTGGTCCTCCTCATGACCAGGAATTCTTCAAGGCATCTTGGAAATTAAAGCGTGTGACTTGTCCTAGTGAGTTTCTGCATCCTAAGAACCTGCCTGGGAGAGAGGATGCTGTCTGCCAGGTCCTGTGCTAGGGGATCATTGAATGGCAGCCAAGCCTCTCTTTGAAAAAGTTTTCCCTTTATAGTCACACTACCAAAGTGGATATCATATCTACATGATAAAGTGGCCACAAATCTTCCTACCCCTTTATAATGCTGAATCCTTGTGTCCTAAAATGGGGGCATGCGCAAATAGTGCCGATAGCAGGGTAATCGTTTCTTATTTTTTCCCCTATATTTATGACTCTTGTGTCTGAGAAGTATATTTTAGTGCCTTTACTATGAAGTTTTTTAAGTTTAACTTTTCGGGTAGGTCTCTCTAGATTGGTTAGGCTTAGTTTCTAATGTTTCTTCTGTTGACTGCCTGCATTGGCTATGTGGCTATACCTATTATTTTCCTCTTGTTTTGATTGGTGCTACAGTTTTCTAGCCTGTCTAAACTGCAGCTGTCAACTATGGTGAATAATTCAAGACCATGACCTAGGGTTTCCTCTGGGAGAAATCCATAGATATGTGAGGGATTTCAGGGATAATTCCCTAGAGACTGTTTCCTGCTGTAGCCTATTCAGATTCCTAGAAGCCATAGAGTAGCCTACCAGGAGAGCTCATCTACCAAGAGCCATTCAGTAAATGTCTTCACTCATGTCAAAACATAATGGAGTCATCTCATAATGCACACTAATGATGCCAGATGGAAGCCATTGACATATGGATATCCCTGAGCCTCCAACAAAACATAAACAGTAACCAACATAAAGAACATGAATTAACATGTAAAATGATGCCAGATGGACCCCATTGACAGGAATTTATAATGTGGCCCTTTAAGTTACATTACACTGTCTGGTGGACATGTACAACTGCTTCTCAATAAATTAGAATGTCATCAAAATTATTTATTTTCAGTAATTCAATTAAAAAGTGACTCATATAGAGCCATATAGAACAATTACAAACATAGTGAACTTTTTCAAGTGTTTATATACACTCACCGGCCACTTTATTAGGTACACCTGTCCAACTGCTCGTTAACACTTAATTTCTAATCAGCCAATCACATGGCGGCAACTCAGTGCATTTAGGCATGTAGACATGGTCAAGACAATCTCCGGCAGTTCAAACCGTGCATCAGTATGGGGAAGAAAGGTGATTTGAGTGCCTTTGAACGTGGCATGGTTGTTGGTGCCAGAAGGCTGGTCTGAGTATTTCAGAAACTGCTGATCTACTGGGATTTTCACGCACAACCATCTCTAGGGTTTACAGAGAATGGTCCGAAAAAGAAAAAACATCCAGTGAGTGGCAGTTCTGTGGGCGGAAATGCCTAGTTGATGTCAGAGGAGAATGGGCAGACTGGTTGGAGCTGATAGAAAGGCAACAGGGACTCAAATCGCCACCCGTTACAACCAAGGTAGGCAGAAGAGCATCTCTGAACGCACAGTACGTCGAACTTTGAGGCAGATGGGCTACAGCAGCAGAAGACCACACCGGGTTCCACTCGGATTGCGACATTCGGATGGTAGGGTCAGAATTTGGTGTCAACAACATGATAGCATGGATCCATCCTGCCTTGTATCAACGGTTCAGGCTGGTGGTGCATGGTGTGGGGAATATTCTTGGCACTCTTTGGGCCCCTTGGTACCAATTGAGCATCGTTGCAATGCCACAGCCTACCTGAGTATTGTTGCTGACCATGTCCATCCCTTTATGACCACAATGTACCCAACACCTGATGGCTACTTTCAACAGGATAATGCGCCATGTCATAAAGCTGGAATCATCTCAGACTGGTTTCTTGAACATGACAATGAGTTCACTGTACTCAAATGGCCTCCACAGTCACCAGATCTCAATCCAATAGAGCATCTTTGGGATGTGGTGGAACGGGAGATTCGCATCATGGATGTGCAGCCGACAACTCTGCGGCAACTGTGTGATGCCATCATGTCAATATGGACCAAAATCTCTGAGGAATGCTTCCAGCACCTTGTTGAATCTATGCCACGAAGAATTGAGGCAGTTCTGAAGGCAAAAGGGGGTCCAACCCGTTACTAGCATGGTGTACCTAATAAAGTGGCCGGTGAGTGTATGTTAATGTTGATAATTATGGCTTAAAGCCAAAGAAACCTCAAAAGTCATTGGGGCATGTTTAGTATGCAGTCTATGCCAGAATTCTGGCAGACTGCTCATACATACATGTGCAGACTAGTTGCAGTTCCACTGCATACTATGTGCAGTTCGCCTGTAGAGGGTGCAGGGTGTGACAGATTCATTAAATGCGTCGCACATTTTTCATGAATCTGACACCCCCTGAACTGCTCCAATAGAATGCACCAACTTTTTTTTGGTGCACCTTTCTGTCGGACACTTCATAATAAATGTGTTGCATGGTCCGAAAGTGCACAGGAACGCCCCTTTATGTGCAGAATTTTGTGTTTTGCTTCGGGCATAGTGCAGCCATGTTGCGTGTACCACAAATGTGTCTTTACAAATACATGTGCAAACAATTTGCACTAAAATGAGTGTGCAAAGTCAGACAGAAAATTGGTGCAAAGGCTTTAATTAATCCAGGCTATTATCTTAGAAAATTACAATAATTAACCCAAAACACCTGCAAAGGCTTCCTAAGCATTTTAAAAGGTCCTTTAGTCTGGTTCAGTAGGCAACACAATCATGGGGAAGACTGCTGACTTGACAGATGTCAAGAAGGCATTTATTCACACACTTCAGAAGGAGGGCAAGCCACAAAATGTCTGTGGTAAAAAATGCTGGTTGCTGCAGCCTTGATAGGATTGTTAAGAAAAGACAATTCAAAGCTTTTGGGGAGATTTACAAGGAGTGGACTACTGCTGGAGTGCTTCAAGAGCCACCACAAACAGATGTATCCCAGACATGGGGTGCAAGTGTCGCGTTCCATGTGTCAAGCCACTCCTGACCAAAAGACAACGCCAGAAGTGTCTTACTGAGGCCAAGGAGAAAAAGAACTAGGCTGTTGCTCAGTGGGCTAAGGTGTTGTTTTCAGATGGAAGTAAATTCTGCATTTCATTTGGAAAGAAGTCTGGAGGAAGAGTGGAGAGGGACAATAAAAGCTGCTTGAGGTCTACTGTGAAATTTACACTTGATGTTTTGGGGCACCATGTGATCTGTTGGTGTGGGTCCACTGTGTTTTATCAAGACCAAAGTCAGTGCAGGAAATTTTTTAGCACTTTATGCTTACCTCTGCCAACAAGCCTTTCGGAGATGGAATTTTAATTTCCCCCGAACTGGGCAACAGTCCACACTGAAATACCAACACCTGGTTTAATAACCACAGTATCAGTTTTCTTGATTGGTGAGCAAACTCGCCTAACCTGAACCACTTCAAGTATTGTTCCCTAACCTTCATGTATCCGGGGACCGGCTGCACCCAAAATGTTTTTCCAGGGACCAGGCCGGGTAACACTCTAACCATGGTCCCTGAAAAAAGAATTGTTTGCCTCTAAATACATTGACGGGTGGATTTATTGCACACTGGATGTTCTAAATATGTGCTATTAAAGGACATTATTTGAGTTTACCACGAGCTGGACCTGGAATCTGTTTACATTCTGCTCAGCCCTTGAAGTGGGGTGGACTGTGCTTGATGTGAATCAACTCGGGAGGATGGTGAGATGGAACACACCTTTTCTTGTTGCCTGGTCTAAAATGCCCCCTTTCCTGCAGCTGCCCCATTTCTGTAGCACCCTTCTGTAGTGCCCCTTTTTCTGAAGTAATGTCTTGATAAGAAAATGACTTGTCTTTGGGCTTTTCACTGTGAGAAAAAAAATATACAAACCGTATATAGGCAAGTATAAGCCACCCTAAGTGTAAACAAAGGTACCGAATTTTACCACCAAAAACAAGGAAAACTTAGGCTTGAGTATAAGCCTATGGTGGGAAATACAGCAGGTACTCTTTTATAAAATGTCTACCCTCATCAATGAAATGTACAGCAGCAGATTCCCCTCACGAATAAAATGTCAGCGACAGCCTCCCTCATTAATAAAATGGCCCTGCATTGCTTCCCCTTCATAAAATGTCCCCAGCAGTGCTCCACGCATTAATGAAATGTCCACAGCAAAGCTCCATAAAAATAATAAGTCAACACTTAACTCTAATGCTCCTCTTCAGAGGACCCAATGCAGACAAGTTGCTATTGAAGCCACGTGGGCTTCCATGACACCTCTGCAGTGCCATCACCTGATGGCCTCCATGCCATGTCATTAGTGCAAAAGGAGCCCGACCAGGTATTGAGTGCAAGTACTGTACATATTTTTTCATTTGGCCCACATTTCTCTGTTCCAAATTTTTTTTATAGTTGGTCTTATGTAATATTCTAATTTTCTGAGATAATGGGGGAAACATATTAATGTGTCACTCTCTAGACCAGTAAGAGTAGAACTAGATAGTTCTCTACTGGGCCAGATCAATCACTGTCTGAGGCTAGATGATTAATCTGCAGCAGGGCATATCAGGTGCAAATCACTCTGGCATAGACAGATTGATACATCTCCCCCAATGACGGTTGGGTTTTCCTTGGCCGTAAGCCGTAATCATCAACATTAACTTAAATAAAAACTTAAAAAAGTGTTGTTTTTTTTAAATCTATAAAAAGAGATTTGAAAAGAAAAGATAAATGTGGCATTCTTTAGGACTTTACTCCAGAAAATTCCCCCAGATTTTGGGACATTTTTGTCACTGTTTTGGAGATAACTAGACCATGCTTCCTCTTACCAGAGTTCACACCCTTTTGTTGTGCTAGCCACAGAAGTGTCTCAAAACTGCCTAGAACTCTTAATAAATGTTTTTGTTTTGTTTTGTGGGAAGCAAGGACTCCATACATCTTATAGCACTGTGCTCAGTCTTTGAACAACGGCAAGTGCATTTGGTGCCGGCTTAACTAATGACCTACCATTAAGCTGAACTTGTTTTCTAGTTCCGGAAATCATCTTCAGCTCTAGGAAAGTAAACCGAAATACATAACACAATCCCATATGTTTATAAAGAATATATACCTTCACTAAAAATTCCACAAATGTTTATGCAAATCATGTTATGATACACATATACTCCATTACCTTTCATTTTCAATAAAAAAGAGCATTTAATATAACTGTTTTGATTCCTCTTTTAGTTTATACAAGTTTAAATGCTAAAAGCAATAACTCTGAAATTATAACTCCCAAAATGTGTAACATGCAGCTTGTGCAGTAGGAAAGTATTTGGGTAATGGACACAAATAAACATCTCCAAAGGCATTCATCTACAGATTAGGCTCCTAGACTATGTTCTTTATTCATCAGCTCCTTTGATCCTGTCATTATTCATACACTGAGGTTTCTAGTTTTATCTCTTGGGATCACTTTCTCTTTACTTAGGGGATAGACAGAAAGATAAGACAATAAATAAAGTTTAAAGTGCATCATATTAAAAATTCTGTTTTATGAAAGTGAACCATTCTTCATAACACATGTAACTGGAGGGCAGGACAGAAAATTCTTATAGTAACAGATCAAAGTATCGATGTTAACCTCTTAGTGAAGTGGCCTGAAAAGGCTCTAGTGACCGGGCAAATTTTGGTACATGGCGGTTTAAGGCCCATTACTATTTTTTTGCATGTTACCTTAAAATTTTTTGCTTCGTTTTTTTCGGGACACATAGAACTAGTTAAAACGTAATAAAAGTTGAAACATAGTTTTCAAATTGACTCAAAATGAACAATATTAATACATTTCCTATTTTGTTTCAGTTGTTTTGATTCATATATAATATGTATAGTCTTGGGCAAAAAGCAATGGTTTTGTAGTGTAGGGGGGATTTTTATTTTTTATTATATGGGGAAATGTGAATGTATTTTTAGCAATATTTGTAAATATTTTTGTGTATGTGTGTTTTTACCCTATATATCCCCATGAGGTCATAATAGACCTGGGGGACATTTTCACAGAAAATCAGCAGGCGGTCCAAGATGAGTTCAACTTTTGTTCTACCAAAGAGGACAGCAAGGTGCATCCGTTTTAAAGCTTGTGGGCCTTTGTGTTTGCAGTTGGAAAACCATGAGCTCACACTTCCCTAACAAGTAAATAGATCATTGGGGCAGATTTATTGGCATGCAAGGCATGAAAAAAATTGTACTTCTTGGCATGATGGCTAAGAATTGTGACCCTTTGAGGGGTTTTCTAACTCCCACAACACGTTTGGTGTGATGGCGCATGGGATATTTACTATAGCTTGGGCCAGAAAACTAGCAGAGGCTATAGGTGAAATCTCTGACATAAATCTGAGTGCAGCCGAAGCCTTTTAGAAAATCCGGTGTAACCTGCACCAGCGGGGAGAATGTTAAGACTGCCGCACGATGCACGATCTCTTAAAGGAAATCTACCACCAGTATCAAAGATTATAAACCAAGCACACTTACAAGCTGGTGTGTGCCCCTCCGTGAGTGTCTGCTCTTATTTTAGCTCCTAATGCCGTTGTATTCACAAAAAAAAGACTATACAGATTATGCAAATGAGCCTGAGAGGCTTTAGGCTCAATTAGCAGCTAGGGGGCTGGAGCCCCGCAGGCTCATTTTCATAACTTTTAAAGCCTTTTTTTTATAAAAACAAGGGCATAAAGAGCTAAAAGAAGAGCAGATCCTGCCAGAGGGGGCACACACCTACATGGAAGTTTTCTTGGTTTAAAATCCCTCATCCTGTGGATAGATTTCCTTTAATAACTTTCCCCAACGTGTTTGATACTTTACAGAACAATCATTTGACAGAAGTGTAGTTTTATACAAATTTTATACAAAGGATCTTGGTGCACCCGGGGCCAGGGCGCGTGGCTGTGACTTCTGATGCATCTGTTTTTTTCTTAACACTGCCCAGGTCAACCTCTTTACATAATGATTTACATCCCCCTTAGAAAGAAGGAGTAGAAAGCAGGAAACAGGTGCACCTGTGAACATGGTCATACCCAGAGAAATTGGATCAGTTGGGAGCCTGTTGGAGGCTTACAGGCTGTGATGTAAGATCTCCTATCACACCCACTCTAAATCCACTACCCCTGTCAAGATTACAGTATACTATTCTACGGTATATTATTCTATACTACAATTGAAATTTTTATCCAGCGTTAAAAAATGTAATAACATAAAGTCATAAAACAGACAATATCCAAAACCATCTGAAAATGTATTTTGTAAGTAGTATATACAAACACCATAGAATGCACATCACTTTGTACAGGGCTCTAAACGGGACTGTGGGTCAGAGTCAGGGAGTCAGTCAGTGACCATTTTGGCAGAGTGGTGATAAAATGAACCAACTCCACAAATATATAATAATTATTATAATATAATTTATTCCTGATCTAAGGATTTAGGCCAGGGCTGTGGGGAAGTGCTCCTTACACACTGCAACAGCCTTGGAATCTACAGCATGGAGGGGCTCTGTGAAGTGCCCCATTAGCTCTTCAGGCTCATTAGCATAATTTTAAGAGTGAATATTAGAAGGAAGGAAACATTGATAACAAATATAAGAATATTACCACAGTTACAGTGCCTGGATCTATGAATAAGTGTCCCTGGTTTATCCATGCTTGATTTTGATGGTAGATTTCTTTAAAGTTGAGCTATATGAAAATATGGCCCTTGGACCAATATTAGTTGCACTCACTGCTACCCGCTTCTGCACCAATGAGCAATTACATTATCTCAGCACTGCAAGAGAGACCAGGAAAAAAGATCTGCAGAGTAGTGGAGTCGGTGACTGTTTTGGTGGAGCTGGAGATGCTTTTAAATAAAATCAGTGAAGTCAAGTACAATTCTGAAATGGAGGAAGACAGACACACAGGTGTACAATGTAAAAAGACAAAGATCACATATATATATATAGTTCCACAGTTCCAATGTTCCAAAATGAAAAAGGTTGTTGACACTGACACTGGATCTTTTTGACAAAATTAATACATTTATTATAGCCCTCTTGTCGATAGGACACAACACATCACTGTTTAGTTAGTGATGGGCTTCGGGTGTGGTGGCCACAGCTGAGGCTTTGGATAAAAAGGACGGATGAAGGTGCATTTACACATCACATTTCATTTGCGTTTTTGAAATGCAATTGAAACGCAATGTGTGAATGCACCCTGAGGAGAGTTTATTTTAGGCTGCAGACAGCAATGATCTACTACTCTCAATGCTATGGCATATATTCTGATTACTCTATAATGTGTGCTTCAGAAACCAGCAAGCAGTCTTATGTCTGACAAACTTATCCAGGGAAGAAGATGGAAAAATACCTATAGAAAGACTCCATGCAATACACCCCCCCCCACCAGACATATTGATCTGAATATAGCCTTATGCTTCCTTATACACACAGTCTTCTCTGGTGTGGCATCCTGGTAACTGCTGAAAGTCATGGATGGTCAGGAGGAGAAGCTGTGCAGGGGTAAAGCTAAACTTTTTTGCACCAGGGCCTGTGAGTCACTAGTAACAAGCTGTGCACCAGTGTATCTATTCTCTGACCAGGACACCTTTTTATGTGTAGATGTATCAAAGTAGAAATATCCAGTTCCTGGAAACACTTCACTGGAAGTACATTTGCAGATTGTGTAAGCAATATTGTTTGCTTCTTTAAGGAAAACCTTGACAGATGGGTAATAAGTACATGTAACATGCTGTATTGAAAAGAAAATGTATATAACTTGTAAAATATGCCTGGCAATGAATAACATTTTTGAGCCTGTAACTGGATTCTGGCAATGCTCAGCATTGACAAGTCTCTTTCTAAACTCTCGGTATAAATATTTTTAAAAAAAGACATGCTTAAAATGTATATTTTTACATTGACAGTAAACTTCACCTCAGGAGTTTTGAAGCCATAGCAGTGATGTCTGAAGTCAAGGATTATAGCAGATTTAGGATTTGTTATGAATTACTTAATCAGGGCTGTCAGAACTGTAATTGACATAAATTGTTATAATCGCAGACGTAAGATTAGGTAATTATCTAAGTACCAAAAACAGTTCAGGACTTTGTGGAGAATTAAGTGAGAATTAAGACGATAGAGATGACGATAGATGACGATAGATTTGGGATGACGCCAAACAATCTTGTGAGTAGTAAAAACACCATTTTTGCAGCTGTTGTACCCTTTAGATGCAGGAATTATTAGTGACTGCGGCATGTGGAATGGTTGCGGGATTTATGCAGCAATAACTGCAGGCTGAAATTGTCTGCTTTATGTTGCGTTTATATGCATTTTTGTTTGGATTGCAAAGTTTGAAATTTGTAATGGAATCCGCAGCAAATGACATGCTGCGCATCATAAATCCTCAGCGGAAATCCTTTTCCACTGCAGATTTTTATGCAGCATGTGTATGAGATTCGGATAAATCCCATTCAGCAAGCAACAGATTTTACAAATAGCAATCTCTGCAGATGGTGTAACATAGGTTGTGGTTATACCAATGAGGCTTTTTACTATTTAAAATAAATTAATCTTTCTAATACTAAACTTCTTGTTATTTCACCATCTGCTAACCAACCCAACCCTGTCCTATACATCTTGGTCTATATTCTCAATGCATCAGCCAGGCTTGTCTTTCAGACCAAACAATACACGGCCGGCTGTGTTCCAGTCATTGCACTGGCTGCCAATCCATCTGAATTCAGTTTAAAATAATCACCCTCATACACAAAGCTCTGCATAATGCTGCACCTCCCTACCTCTCCTCTCTCATCTCAGTCTACCGCCCCACCTGTACTCTTCAAATTGCCAGTGATCTTGGATTATTCTCTACCTTAATTTGAATTTCTCACTCACGTCTCCAGGACTTCTCCTGAGCTGCACCAATTCTCTGGAGTGCCCTTCCCTAATAACACCCAACCTCCAAAGTTTCCAACGTGCTCTTAAAACCCATCTCTTTATGAAGTTTATCACACTTGAAATTTCAACTATCTCTTTACTAACCCTTTCTGTGTCATCCTCCCATATGTTATCCAGCAAACACAAGATGGATACCAAGCTCCAGGCTTCTGTGCAGTCTCACTGACCTTAGACTTTGTTTATGAGATGGTGGCTAATGGCCGGTTCAGGCAGCAGCATTTTTATTTATTTAATAATTTTATACTGTTCCCTTTTAAAGAATGGCTGGAGCATTATACAAGCTCTTATACCTCCTGTGTCACCCCCTTCCTTCCTCATAGACTGTAAGCTCTGGCAAGTTTGACCTTCACTCCTATAGTTTTATATGACTGTTTGTACTCTGTAACGTCTTATTTTATTTGTAAATGTTCCCTATGATTTGTAAAGCACTACAGAATATGATGGCGCTATATACCGTGAATAAAGATTATTATCATAAAGACAAACTGATGCATATTATTTTTAAGTAGTAAGACTATTCCATATACTTTGTAGTAATCTCAGTTACTGATTTGTGTTTTTTACATCTTTCTTTTTCTTTTTTTTTCCCCTTACTCCAGGGACTAACACAAGGACTGCAATAGTATATCATCGAGAGAAAGCCTGCAATCCTAGAATGGGCAATTTAGCCATTGGTCGGAGTTTATGGACAGACACAGTTTGTGGCACTAATAACACAGAACTATATTGCACATATACTGAATATCCAGACCAAACTTGCAAGGAACCAAAGTGTGACAAATGCAATGCTGCAGTTCACCGACTCTCACACCCAGCATCTGCGATGGCAGATTCAACGTTCAGAATCCCCCGCACGTGGTGGCAGTCAGCCCGGGATATTCAGAGAGAGATTATACAGTTAAATTTGGAGACTATATTTTTCTTTACTCATCTGATTATGGTTTTTAAATCTCCTCGGCCTGCAGCCATGGTTCTGGAGGGTTCACAGGATTTTGGTCTCAGTTGGCGCCCATATAAATACTTTGCCACAAACTGCACAGATAGTTTTAAACTTGAAGATGATGTTCAAGTAAAAGGAGCTCTCTGCACATCTCGATACTCACAAGCATTTCCATGTAGTGGAGGGGAGGTAAGTATTGAGGACTCAACATGTCCTACGTTTTATTTTGCACTGAAGCCCAGCAGCTTCCAAATATTCCTATATCCATGTCTAAAAACCCTCCTAACCTTGGTGTGGCTGTATCTAGTATTTGAAGGACAAATTGAATGTCTTCTAATTTTTCACTCTGCTTTAGTTTGGGCTTTAAAATCCACCAAATAAATACAGGGTTAAGTACCGGGTTAGGTTCCTTGGGTTTGTACTTAAGTTGAATTTGTATGTAAGTCAGAACTGTATATTTTATAATTATAGTTCCAGACAAATTTTTTTTGTACCAGTAAATTACTAAATTAAAGCAAGCAAAGAGCTTCATCAGAGGTCACAGGGGGCAGAGGGGTCCGTCTGTAACTAGGGGTCGCCTATAAGTCGGGTGTGCTTTAGTAGGGGACCACCTGTATCCTTGATTGGTCTGTCCATTGTGAACAGTAACCTAGGAGTAAATACAATAAAAACCTTTTAGAGCTATTATATGCATATAAAATGAAACTATAACTCTGTTTCATAGCTGAAACCATTGGAATTATATGACACTATCTGTACCACTAAATGATTGCTTATACTGACAAGCCATGGTTTAGCTTCTTTTTTTAAGGCAACACGGCTTTATTGAGCATAAACGGTGTGCACACAGTTGTGGCATCAGTTGCTTTGAGAATCGCAGCGTCAAGTTTACTAGATGCACCTGGAATAATAAGGAATAATTAACTATTAAGCAAGATTTAATCAATAGAAATATTTATGTGAGCTTTCTGATCATTAGAATACAAGAATTATATGATTTAATGTTGTTTGTATTTCAAATGTGGAAGTCAGGAAAATTAGTAGTGGAAAAAACAATCCAACTTTCATTCAGGTTCTTTTATAGTAAAATGATAGAAGCTCATGTAGTCTTGCATAGTCAGCCTTATTTTTCTGACATTAGTCATATTGTATTACAAAAGTTGCCTTTAAGGTTACCAAGCCAAATCTCAGTGGGCAGGAAGCCAATATTATTGAGAATTGTCTATTAGATAAGCAAATGCTTTCAGCATTAATGAAGATTCGATAATTCATGTTATAAATGGAGAGGTCTGCTTTCAAAAATGTATGTATTGTCTTACATTTTATATTGTGATTAAAGGGGTTTTCCCTATGATCACATTTTTAACACTTATATAGCCACAACACATCAATGCCTGCCTAAACTCAGTGCTTACTAGAACATAGGCTCACAAGTACCTATCAGGGCCACATGTGAATACCTATACTTTCCTATGAACACTGAGCATGTGTACTAGTCCTCCACTCCACTTGGAAGCACTGTCAATCCCAATTCTCCTGACTGCTGGAGGATCCCAGCCGTTATACCCTAGTATCTGACACTTATCTCCTATTCCGTTAAATATGCATAACAGGAAAATCCCATTAAGGGTACACTGTCACCGGGTTTTTGCACATTTTTAGTCACTAGTCTGCTAATTCTATAAAGGAAATCAAGGATTGTAAACCAAGCACAATTACATGTTGGCATGTGCCTCCTGTGAGAGGATCTTATTTTAGCTTCTTATGCCCTGATTTCTTCAAAAATGATGCAAATGAGCCTGAGGGGCTTTGGGCTTATTTAACAACTAAAGACCATGGAACCCCTTTGGCTCATTTGCATAAATGTAAAAACTTTTTTGTAATAAACAAAAGCATCAGAAACTAAAGAGGTGATCCTGAAAAGGAGGCACACACCGGCATGCCAGTGTGTTTGTTTTACAATCCTTGATCCTGGTGGTAGATTTCCTTTAAATTGTAAAACTTTCCTATCAAGTCAAAACTGTTAAGCTGTAAACCTTTAAAAAATATTGTCATAAAAGAAAAACAAAACTGCAAAATTTGACCTGAGCATTCAGGTAATTACCGTCGGTCACACATAATTGTGTGCAGGGATGAAGCTATAGAATTAAACAGGCAGCAGCACTACCCAGGCCCTGTTGCCTACAGATACCTAAAGACACCAGTGTTATAAAAGGCACTTACGGCTCTTTTACTCCATAGCTTATTTTGGCTATTATATAGAAGAAATGATGCCAGAGTTTGAACCCATTTAGATGATTGCTTTTGGTCCCAGCATGTTTTTGCTCTACCGCTGCTCTGCTTTGTAAAAGAAAGTGCAATCTTTTTCTCTAGTGAATATATAAGTACATAGGAAATTGAGTTAAAATTGAACTTTTTCCTTTGTACAAATAGGAACTGTCCGTGTTCCACAAATAGCAGCAAAACTGTGTATGTCTGACAAGGCGTCCAAGTGTCCAGGAATTTGTATTTTCCTGCAGTCTACACATTGTATAAAGGCTGAGAACATTTGGTCTCTTCATATTCCTCTGATATGTTATCAAAATGGATAAATGAACATTTCCCTCAACGTTACATTATAACATTCCTTTGATATCATGTGTTCCTGGGAGTACATTAGGACTGTTTATTTGAGGTTTTAATTTCAATTTTAGATAAGTTATTAATTTCAGATAACTTTCCAGGATAAACTGCTGCTGTGTGTGCTTGTGAACATGAGAAGGAACAATATTTGTGACCATTATCTTTTAGTTTGCATATTTAAGTGATTTCCCCTTGTGAGATACCTTTTGAATACCTATACAGATTGGTCAGTGCATGGAGTTTCTGATTTAACTCTCTGATATAATCCTGTTTTTAAAAAAAAAACAAACATTGAATTAGAGAATGTGTTACTTTGTTATTCTAAGTATATTTAAGAATCTTGTCTTTGTGGAAATATTCCATGAAGTGAGTATTTTGTTCAATTGATGTGACCTGTCGAAGCAGAATGTTATCATACTAAACATTGAGGAAGTCTTGTTTACTTACGGTACTTGGAGCAAAATATCTCATTTTGCAAAAAATATATAAAAATGCAATTTTAGAAACTTGATGATAAAAAGTTCTCTAAATATGGAAAATAGTATACAATAAATTTTGGGCTTCTTATTTGAATAAGAACAGAGTTTTAGTCCACATGGTGTTTCATGTCGTGTCAACATGAAAGCTTCTTTACATAATTTTTTGCATAGAGGTTAAAGGGAGTCTAGCTGCAGTTTTGTCCATATAAAGCGACACTCAAATAAACTGCTCGCCTGCCCTTCCCCTCCGCTGTAGTATCTTTCTAGAAGCCGAAGACTGTTGTTATTCAGAGAAGAGGGAAGGGACTGTTGTGTGAGATCTCATACCCAGTGCACCAAGTCCAGCTACAGTCCTGGAATATAAATCAATTTTTCACACTCCATAGCTTTAAATGGTCAAAATTACTTGTAGACACCATTTAATGGTGCTTGCTATATTGTTGCCTTTGTTAGTGTACCAGGCACAGTTCCAAAATCATAACATTGTATTGTTATTAAGTTAATATTATATTTTTTCCTGTGTAAAATGGAAACACTCTTTATTGGTGGATTTTATTTATTTATTGCTGCTTCTTGAGCTTTGAACATTGAGAGGGTGAGATCTCATGGTGATAGTTTTCCCTTGAGAACTCCTCCAATGACATTATAATTAATTATTTATAGAGCACCTTTAAATGACATGTGAGAAAGTGTCTACAAATGAACCTTAACCACTTAAAGCACTTGTAGCAGAGGGGAAAATCAGAGAAAACATTTAGGAAAAAAAATGAACAGGTCTTACCAGGTGTTCAAATAATATGTCTAAAAACTTTCTGGTATGTGACAGGAAAGCACCTATCTAGAATGTGTGCTATGTGCTTGTGTATAAAATGACTCCTGAGAAAATGATGAAGATAAGGTGGACGGTGTTATGCATCAGCAATATGATAATAACATCTGTGGGAAAAATTTAGACCTGAATTTATCTCGTCAATTGTCAACATGATTTTCTGGTATTTTATGAATGTGTTCACATTGTGAAGAATTCTATAGGAAATTGTTTCCTTCAATGCCATAACAGAAAGCCAGGAAATGTAGTTTGTCACATTTTAGAGCACTCTCTATGCATTATCCTACAATATTATAATAAACATTCATTCCAATGATGGAAAAAAGGGATGCAGGGGATATGGTGTTGTGTCTAAGGGCTTATGCACATGACAGTAGAGAACGCTAAAATTACGTACCTTTTCTGGCATTCCCGATGTCCTGCGCCACCCCCCATTTGTGCCATGCCCCTGTTTGTTTACAGAGGCAGGCTTGCTCCGTTCTGACAACTTCCTCCCGCCTGCCACTCCCGTTAGTCCCCTGTCACTGCGCCTGATAGACATTGAAACTAATGAATCAGGCGCGGGGACAGGAGAAGGGTGGACGTGCCAGGCGTGCATAAGTTGTCAGAGCTTAGCGTGTCTGCCTCTGTAAACAAACAGGGACATAACACCAATGGTTGGTGGTGCAGGACACCAGATCGCCGGAGGTTAGTATAAGTTGTTTTTTTTATGTCCTCCCCAGGCCACCCATATATTTTGGACAACCCTTTTTATGGTACTATTCACAGCTATTAATCTGCTATTTTGCTATACAGTACAATACAATATAACTTTATTGATCCCTTTCAGGAAATTGCATTTTAGACACACTGTCTGTGCTAGGACTACATATAAGCATATAAATACACAAGACACTAAAAGAAAATCATTAATGGGGGGCGTGGAGTTGTGGAGGGCAAGGTGGCTTATTGGTGGCTGGTGGCAACTCTTGTCCTTTGGGTGCTGATGGTTTTGTTTTACATTTTCATAGCTTTCTCGACGAAGGGGTTACAAAACCTTGCAGTACGGCAGGTAATTTGGTGGTAGCGCTCTCTTAATGTGCTCAGTTGATTTGCTATGAATTGTTACAGTGGGTGCGATTTGTTGGTTGTGAATTTGTGGATGCCTCTGTTGTGCCAAAACGTTTCAAAGCGACCTAGTGGTAAGACAGCTGTGCCCTGGGCACAGTTGGCTTACCACTAGGTTGATTATTAGTCAATAAACCAAGGTATAAAAAAAATTAAATAATAATAATCATTATAAATATAGTGCCATCATATTCTGTATCAATTAAATCCCCTGCAAAATCACTTCCGCCAAACTAGATGACAGTGATAATGTTCAGTACAGCCGTGTGACCCTTATCTTCTATCAAGCTGCGTGGAGGTTCTTAGCCCGATCACATACATGTACACAGAAGAGCTGGCACATGGTGCTTGTTGCTATTTTAGTTAGATATAATAGAATGTATGTAGATACTCACATAGGAAGACTCAGAAATAGCTCTACTTGCAGTTCAGTTCTTGACATTGCAATGAGGGAAACCTTTGTGGATACCATTATATATCTAACACCAACATGAGAAATGCCTTACATAATATAGCTGTATTTGGGACATTAACTATATGTATCTTGTATAATACAATATTTATTGTAGCATGGTGGAAATTATTTATTTGTTGTCGATTCCATATGAATTTCTTTAAAAAGAGGAATATAGTAAATAGAGAAAAAGGTATAGAGTTGTAGTGACTGATTTACTGCTGCCTGGTCTCCAGTCACCAAGGTCTGGAAAGTATCAACTAGTCTTATTCCTAACTATCATGTGTCTTATTAACAGGGGCGGACTGGGAATTTAAAATGGCCCTGGAAAAAACTACAAAAGTGGCCCCATTTTATGGGCGGAGTAAAAACAAGTGGGTGTGGTCAGATTATGTGGGTGGAGTTATAACAGACAAATTGTTGGTAGATGGCCTTACTAGCAAAAGATGTTCTTGTTTTGCATTAAGTGAATCTAATGTGCAAAGAATGTTGCAAACACACGACCCGGTAAGCCTTAAATACCTTTCCCCTGTGCCATACATGTACAATTCAGAGAGAGAATATATGCTGCCTCCTATGTACAAGAATAATGCTACAATAACACATTTAGAATAACACATTCAAAATAAAACTACTACAATACCTTCTCCCATATACAACCCAACTACTATGATACTGCCCGCTGTGTACAAGAATATAACTACTATAATACTGCCCCCTATATACAAGAATATAACTACTATAATACTGCCTCCTATGTACAGGAATATAACTACTATAATACTGCCCCCTGTGTACAAGAATATAACTACTATAATACTGCCCCCTATATACAAGAATATAACTACTATAATACTGCCCCTTGTTACAGGAAATATAATTACTATAATACTGCACCCTATGTACAAGAGACTATAACAATACTATAATCTGGGCCCCCTATGTACACGAATATAACTTACTATATTGATACATACATGACCCCTCCTAGGTACAGGACATATAAAATATCTAAGTTATGCCCCTATTGTACAAGAATACTCAATACTATAATACTTCCCCCTATGACAGGAAGTATAACCTGACTATAACTACTGCCCCTCTGTACAAGACAAGCATACTCCCTCTAGTGCTGCCCCCTAGTAAAAGAATATAACTCTATACTTACGTGACCCCCTATGTTGTATAACAGGGATATAACAGACTTATACTGCGACCACCTAATGTACGAACGTCATAATATATAATGACTGCAACCTATGTTAAGAATATAACCTAATATTACTGCACCTCCTATGTACAGGAATATAACATATAATACTTGGCCCCCTCTGTAAAGAATATAAAGCATATATGATTACTGCCCCCTCTACTGAAGGAATATAACTACTATAATACTGCCCCTATGTAAGGAATTAAGACTACTATAATACTGCCCCTATGTACAGGGAAAAAACGTACGACTATAATAGCCCCTATGTACAGAGAATATAAACGCTACTAGATACTGCCCATTATGTACAGAATATAAATACTATAATACATGCGACCCCCTATGTACAAGAAAAATAACATACAATATCCTACTGCCCCCATGTACAAGAATAAAACTACTATAATACTGCCCCTATGTACAGAAGAAATAACTACTAATTACTGCCCATGTCTGTAAGGAATATAACACACTATAATATACATATTACACACGATGCGCGAACATGAAAAAAAATCAGTATTTATCAATAACAGCTACAGAAACACCAGTGAGTCCTCACCTATATTCCAGTGACATCAGGTGACTTTCCTCGGATGGAATCGTTCCTCATTTCTCCTTTAGTTGCACCATACCTTGTTATCTTCCTCCAGGTCAAAGCATTCCCTGCAGAGTTTACCACACAGACGTCTTTAGTTCTACACCCAGACATTACTAATAATTGCCCTGCCGCCCCAGGACATTAATTAGTGCCCCCCCCCCCAGCAGACATAAATTAATGCTCTCGTGCCTGCCCCATACAAGAAACAATGGCCCCCGCCCAACAAAGACCCCAGACATGAGATAATGCCCCCCGACATAGAATAATGCCCCTGCTAGAATAGATTAAGCCCCCTGTCCCAGACAAGAATCATGCCCCAGCCCCGACATAGAATAATGCCCGCCCCCAGGATAGAATTAATATAATTATTGTCCCCATTCTATAACTTTAAAAAAAACAAAACATAATACTCACCTCTTTGGAGCAGGTTTCTTCCCGTCTTCCCTCGGTCTTCGGCGGCTTGGTGTAGAGGTGCGGGATAGTGACGTCACTGCTCCGCACCTCTTACACCAAGCCGCGGAGCTACATGGAGACAGGCGACAGCTGACGTCTGGTAAGTGTCAGCCTCCTCCACGCTACACAGGTCGCGCAATGACGTCATTTGCGCGACCTGTGCAGCTGCATGTACACACAGATGCAGAAGCAGCGGTGCTGCGCTTCGTCTGTGTGCAAATTACTAGTACCTGCATTGTACGATCGTACGATGCAGGTACTATACAGTAAATGAAAATTTGTAGGGAGGGAGTGCGGGCCGGCCCCGTACCAGCTCCGGACCGGCCCCAGACCGGCCCAGGACCGACCGGCCCCCTGGGAAAATTCCCGGTGGGTACAATGGCCAGTCCGCCCCTGCTTATTAACCACTGTGACCATTGCGATGTTATGGGTTTTATTTGTTATGGTTATTTGTTTGCTAATACAATGAGATACAATTGTTTCTTTCCCACCGAGCCCTATATTGAGTTCTTACCAGTTCTTTTGTGTACATATTTTGCTTTAGGTTATTTACCGAACAATGTCACCGCCATATTCAGCTGTGGATCCCTATAGTGAAAAGGCGCAGGATCAGTTGAAAATAACTAACCTACGTGTACAGCTATTGAAGCAACAAAGTTGTCCATGTCAGAATAAGAATTTGGATATCAAGCCCCAGTCCCTAGCACACTATGCTGTTTATGACTTCATTGTTAAAGGAAGCTGCTTTTGTAATGGACATGCCGATCACTGTACACCGACAGAGGGATTTCGACAAGTCCGGACAACCAGCAAACTCCAGGTGGTGAGTATAAAATTATTTTGCAATAGAACTGAATTCAGGATACAACTGTTGATACTGCAGGCTAGGACTAAGGTCTGACGTGTGAAAGTTTGCATATCTGAAACCATTTTTTATGTTGCTGTATATGTTGTCCAAGTCAGCCTCATTTACTTTATGAACTTTACATGAGGTTCATATCAGACATTTTTTACACCAACAAGTATTCATTTTGCAATGTAAAAAATGGATGGGCTCTATAAAAGACAGATCACTGTTTTTCGGATCAATAAGCAATAAACAAAAAGCATGCCATGCTTTTTTCTGGATACATAATATTATTCATTGTCAAACAACACATTTGGATTTGAAAACAGCATTTCTCTAAAACTTCAGATACTCAAATTGTCTGCCAATTGCAGGGTTTACTCATTACAGGTAGTCTCCGACATAAAAATGCCCAATTTACAGATGACCCATAATTACCAGTCTGTTCCCTGTTACACTTACAAAATATTCCTATTCTGTCTTACCGTATATACAAATTCAACTTAAAAACAAACATGCAGAACCTTGTTCATAACCCAAAGACTGCATATATATTGAAACCCAGGCTTCTTATGGACCCTCACTTTTAGTATGGAATCTGAGGGATCCTGGTACTACAATACGGTAATGTAGCATCAGGTTAGTACCAATGCCTTTGTTTTTTATCACCAGCAACCATTGTGTTTCTTTGTTAACATGGTTTTAAATTCATTATCTTACAGAGGGTTTCAATGTTTGTGATATTTTTCCACTATCCATAGGAAAGATCATCAATATCAGGTCATTTGGGGTTCTGAGTGTTGGACCCCACGAATGTATCTCAACTCTGGAAAACCCCCTTTAATCTGAACAATAGTATTCATTTTTAAACAACGTAGTTCCATGACAACCTTGGTGATGATCATAGGAGATTCAGGGGCTTTTACTTTGGTTGATGATTGCCAATCTGTGTATTTAGAAGAAACCAGCTGCTATCACCTCCATGATCAATTGTGGTACTACAGAGCTAGGCAAAGCGATGTACTCTGAGCAGTGGTTCAGCCCCAAGTTTCATACAGTTTTTTTTAGATACACTTCTGACTAGTATGACAAAAGGGGCCTAGCCTCAGTAAAAGGAAATGCACATAAAGTACTCCGACTAATAGGAGGTGCAAAGTGGGACTAGGGAGTCGCAAACACCCCAGATTTATCATCCAGCATCACACACATCAATCTGGTGCAGTATAACAACTTTCAGTCCAGTGGTGGAAAAACCATGGAATTAGTCACCGAGGTGGAACTCAGAGCCCTCTCTGTTGGCAAGCGGGATATCTTCCCACTTCCCACCACAGAGTTCACCAGACAGGACTCAAGGCATGGTCCAGCAGTCTCATAAATATGTCATTAATGTTAAAGGGGTTGTCTGAGTTTACTCTAGATCATATAACCAGCCGGGGGGGGGGGGGGGGGGTATGAAAAAAAAAAAGAGCTTATACTTACCTTCGTCGACACTCCCGTTGTCCTGCGTCGTCTCCCATCCCGTTTGTTTATAGAGGTAGGGCATGCCGACCCGACAACTTCTGGTCACTGGCTACAGCATTAAATCTAATGCAGTGTCCGGTGTGCAGCAGTGGTTGGGTCAGTGTCCTACCTAAACAAACAGTGGCACAACACATGAGACGACACGGGACAACGGGAGCACTGGCGAAGGTAAATATAACCTCTTTAATTTTCTTACTTTGTAATAAATATTTCTTCTTTTTTTAAAGTAACATTGTAGAAATTGATGCATTTCCAACTGAGCGTTGAAAAGTGTTCTTTTGCATATGTTTTATCTACTTTTATTAACATGATGGTGACTTACAATTTTACATTCTACAGCTTTAACTTTGGTAATGTCCCAGTCATAAACAAAAATGTATATAAACTCTAAACTGATTCTCAAACATGTAATTTATAAAAATAAAATAAAAATAGTGGGCGACTAAAACAAATAGCCTGGTGAAGGCACAGCATTTCCCCATAAACTCTTAGGAATGTCATGTGAACTAGACAACTATTTGGTGCCATTCTCTAAAGGAACTTCCACTTCTAAATGTTGGCTAAATAAGTGAGTTCATACAGGGTTCAGCAAATATGAATTCTCTCACAGAAACCTCTATACTAGCCTGTAGACTGTAGTATACACAACCTCTCTGGATATCTGAATTCTGAAATTACAAGTACAACACATTTTGTACACCAGCTTAATATCTTGCAGCATCTGACAGAAGAGCACAGTATTTACTAATACATGGCCTGTGATACAGACAGCCACCCAGTATTGGAAAACTTTTCTTAATTATGGTTATTTTATTGGTTATTTAGTAAGATTTCTTTTAAATGTATAATGTTGCTAATCTTCTATGTGAACAGAACTCATTCATATTGATTTCCATCATACTGTATTAAAGATACCATGCACCATAAAGTAACACAGATGATATCATAACCATACTTTAAAGAAACACCTTATCAAATGTGACTGGACGACTATAGCTTCATTACATATGATTACTTATTAAATGTATATAAATGACTGGAGAACTTTTTGAGTAATACATGCTGCCTCTTGGTAGTACACCAAAAGTCACCGGAGCAATATCGAGTAGTTCTGTATGTCCTTGTAGAGTATTATAAAAGATTTACAGTATTATACACATCAGCTATATTCACACGGCCGTATGGGGGATGTATATGCGGCAATGGGCGCACGGCGCAGTATGGGGGTAGTACGCCGCACACGTGCTGCACCGTACCGCTCCGTATCCGGGAGAAAGATGTCATTCTTTACACGGAATACGGCGTTGTACGGCATGTATAACTATGGAGAGGGGCGGGGGTTAGCAGCTCACCCCATCCTCCTCTCCCCGGCACCAACGTGTGCTCGACGTACTATGGTACGGCGGGCACACGTTATTGTGAATGTAGCCTTAGTCTGTAATCCTTTTTTGGCCAGGCCCGTATTCTCACATCCCCCATTTCAAAAGCTAAATTTTTTCCTTTGACAAAGCCATATGAAGGCTTGTTATCTGCAGAACAATCTAAGTATAATACAGCAGAAACCTGTCCTTTATGGATAGGAATCAGCCTTCTCCAGCCATCTCCCTTGATGCATTTCTACATTGGGTAGTCGTAGAAGAGGTTAAAGATTTAAAACCTGTATCACTTATTTTGCCAGTGAGGAAAATGAAATTAGCAGATATGAATAATATGACAGCACTTTTCAGGAGATACAATATCAAAAGTTATGGATACATAAGGAGCTTCTCAGTTTTCTTAGGATAAACGAGATAATGCTTTTAGCTCTGTAAAAAAGGAATATTAAATGAAAGTCATTTTCATGTAAACACGCAGAGACACAGTTGTTGAGTGATGGATCTCTGCCTCACGCACGCCAAAGTGAGCAAACATTTCATGTTTTAGAAAGAAATGTCAGTCACGTCAAAATATTTTACATCTTCGCCCAGTACACCACAGCAGCCTTTGTGTTATGATGATATGTTTATCTTTCTTGCTTTGGCCCTGAAATCCTTTTTATTTAGTTATTTTATTATTCAGCCATCATAAACCACAGTGAACTTTTAGGCAGGTTTCACTTAGGTGTGTTTTTTCAAATAAACTAGCTGCGAGTATTTCCTGGATCGGTGGCCCAAACACGCTGCAGCTGAACTGAGCATAGCCCACTTAATCTAGAAGGCACATGTAGCAAGTTTCATGCTGAACAAAACTGTTTGCATTATTCCTATTCTAAAATATAAAAAAATTCTATGTGTTTTACATTTCTCCTTAAATATATATTATATATGCAGTTTATATTTTCACAGTGTAAATGCTTTGTAATACATTGGACCCTTGGATTATGTGCATAATTAATCCTGGGAATATTCTTGTAATCCCTCAACATTAACCCCTTCATGGCCATTGATGCTTGAATGTTGAGGTCAATTTTTGCTGTTCTGTTCTTCTCTTATTTAAATAACAATATCTTTCAAACTGCTTTACATATCATAATACGTTTTACTTTGTTTTTATCACGACATGTAAGATTTTAACTTTTCAGAATAATTTAAAAAATAATCTTTTTTTGTTATAGATTTAGGACAAAGTACCATAGTAAAAATGTGAAAATATTTACTTCTTTTGTAATTTTTACTATTAAAATTGTTAAATAAGCGGTACAATTGTATGAACCTTTACCAAAATATTTCATAAAGTTGACCATTTTCAATGTACAGAGGGTGCATGGCTGGAGGGTGGCTCACTTCAAATGGTCATATCTCCTGAACCTAGAAACACAATTCATCCCATTAAAGAGAAAATTCTCCCCAGAACCGGAGATATCCACTCTTATAGTTACAGTCTGCAGGTTTTATATTTAAAAATCTTACATTTTTACTGTAACTTTAACAGTAAATATCTCCAGTTCTGTTTTACCTACAGAATATTAATATCACACCAAATGTGTGTTGCTGGTTGCTACGGTTTAGAAGACATGACCGACATTTATATAGCACGGGTCATGTACAAATAGGACGTTTAGAGCTGTATGGCACTTGTGAAGGGGCTAAACAAGTTTCTCTGCAGACCGATGCATCCTGGTTTCTGTAACCATGGATAGTCGCTGGTGATTGAATCATGCAGCATTATTTATTTATTTATTTATTTATTTAATTATTCTATCACTTAAAGAATGGTTGGAATATTTTACAAGTCACCTTCTGTGGAAACCCTTCATCTTCATAGTCTGTAAGCTCTTGAGAGCAGGTCCTTCATTCCTATTGTTTTGCCTGATTACGTTATTGCTCTATAATGTCTTGTTTTATTTGTATATACCCTATGAGGTATACAGGCCTGTGGAATATCATTGCGCTATGTAAAGCTTTATTATTATTGATCCAAATCACTCATATATCAAAGAACTGATCTGGCAAGCTCTGTGCAGTGCTGTGCAATCTGTTTGCGCTATATTAATAAAGAAATAGTTATTATTAAGTAAGATTTCCCATAGGAAATCATTGAAACCCAGACAATAGGTTCCACAAGGACCTAATACGTCAGTTTACGGGCATAATTTGTGTTAAATCACTCGTACATAAAAGCAAGTTTTCCCATGGGAAAACACAGACAATTTGTTCCATGCACCCAAAATATTTAGTTATGTGTAGTGCACCATCTAGCCCCTTTATTTCTTTTACTTGTTCAATATTACACGATTTTGTGAGTGAGGAAAGTACAGTAGAGGGTGGGTAGGGCTTATATAATTTTGCTTTGAAAACAAGTTACAGTTTTTGTGAACTTGCAGATCAAGTTACTAATCTAAGGTTCCACTATATTTGGCTCAGTCTTAGCATTTTACTTTCCATACAAACATGAAAACTGAGATTACAGTTCAGTTACATCACACAAGGCTGTGTGTGTATTAAGATGTTACATAAAAGTTGAATTTACTAGGAAAGAATTGTTGACCATAGGGAATCATCACTAAGAAAATTAAAAAGATTTGCGGGCAGTGTTATAGGGCAGGGGAAGATAACCAGACAAAGGATTTTTATGGAAAGGATTTATTATATATTTTATTTAGTTAATTTCTAGGCTTTGGAATTCAGTTGATAGTTCTGCTGTTCCTGGGTGTGCACAAATATACTACAGACATGTGTACAGTTTTATACATGTGTCATTGACTTTATCTGCAAGTTTCTGTTGTATTAAAATGTGTAAGTAGCTACAACTACATAACTATATGAATCTGAACAATATGAATATTAAATTCCACGCTCAGTCCGAATCAGTTGAATTGTCAGACGGCCCGCCCCCCGATTTCAGTCGCATGAAATCTGGCGCGATTGTGTCAAAATCTGATCGCGTGTGACACAATCCCCATCTAAATCCCTGTCCCAGTGGCGCAAATCCGGAAAACCATGAACAGTCCGACAGAAGTGCAATCCGTGGACCCTTAGTAAATAAGCTCCATTGGGGCACATTTACTAAGGGTACGAACGCTGCATTTCCACCAGGTTTTTCTATTTCAGTTTTGCCCTGAATTGTCCCGGGTTTTTGGCGCACGCGATCGGATTGTGGGGCATTGGCGCCAGCTTGCATGCGACACAAATAGGGGGGCGTGGACGTCCGACAACCCGACTGTTTCGGACAAACCGCAGAATTTAAAAAGCAAATTGTGTTGCAAGATCAGCACTGACATGCATCGGGAAGAAGAAGGTGAACTCCGGCGGACCTCAGCGGGAGAAGCGACACATGCAGGAAATTGGACGCACGATCTTAGTGAATCGCGGCAGACCCGAATACCCGTCGGACATTCCGGATCGGCGGCGTCAACGAGACGGGTAAGTAAATGTGCCCCATTATGTTTAAAAACCTTCCAGGAGAATGCAGTATGTGTGGTCAGGAACATGGTGTATGTCGATTGCCTGTCCACTACTGATGAGTAGTAAATGAATAGGTTTATTTCTAGCAATTCATATTAATAAGAGAGTGAGCACTTTCATTTTAAATATAAAAAAAATATGGTTTTATATATTTTTTATAGGCTAAATTGGGTTATAAATATAATTTCTACCTACCGCCCTAATCACATATTGCTACAATTCTAACACCGATCTTCACTTTCTGGTCTCCTGACACAGGACATGACTGGAAATTCCTACTCTTCTACACTGGTGCTTTACCATCATTTTTTTATCACTCTTTCACTTACATGACAGAACTGGCTTGATATTTTTCATACGTTTCTAATTCCAATTTTGTATTTTGGCTTTTTAGGTTCATGGTCGATGTGTTTGCAAGCACAATACAGCCGGACCTCACTGTGAGCGGTGTGCTCCCCTGTATAATGACCAACCATGGAAGGCAGCAAATGGTAAAACGGGGGAAGCTAACGTGTGTGAAAGTAAGTACAGAGTATGAGAAAAGCCTTTTATATGTAAGCCACAAAGTAATAACCTGTTACCTTTTTACCTCCACTCATTTCATATTTGTTATTTTCACTTTATGATGTTTTGCTCTCAGAATGAAACATCTTTCCCACGATAACTAATTAGATTGTACTTCTTGTCACTGTAAAATTGCGAGGAATGGAAACTTTGTGACATTTCAGAATTGTAACATCTGTCTCAACTCTTCTGACCTTAAGAAGGGACAGTTCTTTGGACAAGAGCAGTGACTAAGATGCTAAGCACTCTTAGTGCTGGCATTGGGAGCTGTGAAACACAGAACCCTGTTTCCTTTTAGGCTCTGTACAGGATTATGAATAATAGAACAATTACATACCTATAAGGCTTTTTTTACATCACATACTTATCCAAGAGGGGGGGGGGGGGTGTGGTCTCCTTTTATTTCTATTTCTAAAAGTTGTATTTACTATAGGGCAATTTAGGACACCTTGTGATCCCCAGTGATCTACTGATAAATTAGCATAATAACTGGAATGTGTAATTAAATGCAGAACTAACCTTTCTGTTATTTTTCAATCGTTTTTATTATGTCAAATTGCAGTAGTAAAAAGTTCAACAATCTATCAGGTATTGTAATAGCTGTTTTCAGATGCATCTCTGTGTGAACTTTTGCAAGTCCTATTCATCAGCTTGCAGGCTCACAATGTCATATTTGAGACCGTAAAGTCCATGTCTTGAGAAACCAAGTGGAAGATTAAATGTACGAATGTGCGGAATATATTGTTCCTTCCCTGGGAAGTTCTATTTGTTTTAATATATAATACAATGCATGACAGAGCCTAAAAATGAACTGCTAATTCGGTTGATCGTTTTCTTCATGCTTGCTTTTAAATGTGCTTCTATCAGTTCTCAGTAAGCATACAAGCTTAGGAGAGGTAGATAAGGTCTCCCTCAATAACAGAGAGAAATAGCTACAGCCTGGTAGTGAGAATCAATTAAAATATAACTTTTACTTTATCCAGGTTAAAAACCAAACGACAATTAAAGATTACCACATATATGAGATTTGACGCACATCTTGCATGTAATACAATTCGGATTGTGCATATCAAATCAATGTACTTTGTGGCTCAGATTGTACAATGGGTGACCACTCACTCTTGTCTCTGAAAAAAACAGATGGACCGACTTATCAGGGAAATTCACCATAGAAGTCCCTGGGGTATCCCCTAACTCCCACAGGACTGATGTACTCCGCCCTAACAAGGACAGTATTGGGGACCTAGCCCTACATAAACTGCCTGTCATTTAGACAAGAGTGAGTGCCCACCCAGTGTACAATCTGGGCGACACAGTACATTGATTTGATATGCACAATGGAGCATGCACAATAGAAATTGTATTACACGCAAGACGTGTGTCAAATCACATATTTTAGAGTCCTTTGTTTGTTTTTTTACCTGGATTAAGTACTGTATTTACCAGATTATAAGGCGCACCATCAATAAATGCCTGTTAAAACGTCTAGGTTCATATATAAGGCGCACCGGATTATAAGGCGCACCTGATTATAAGGATGAATAACCAGCAGGTGGCAGACCTGTGCAAAGTTCAAGCAAACGTGTCTCCAGTGAGCAGAGCTCGGATCTCAGAGGTATGGGCTGTTAGGGCTAAATGTTGCAAGGGAGATGCTGCAGGGGATAAGCTGTCTCCCTCTGCCCCTTCTCTTTCCCTCCTCAGGCAGGGGGGGTTAGTCTTGTAGGATTCCCTGTGGCTCCCTCCCTTTCCCCTGTTACAGGGTTGGCAGGTATGGGGGTAAAATTGCTTACTCAGGCGGTTGATTAGGATTGCTGCGTGTTCGGCACTATGGCGCTGGTGGTACTGCCGGCCCTGCCAGTGTGGGGTATTGTGCCCGGTGTTAAGTGTGGGCTGGTGCAGGATATTGCCGGCGCAGAGCTCTTAAACACCCTTAAACGTTATACAGTACGTGTTGTCTGTAAGTACGGTTCATATATAAGGCACACTGGACTATAGTCCGAAAAATATGGTGAAAGTTATGTTTTAATTGATTCTCACTAGCTGGTTGTACCTACTTCTAGCAGTTCTCAACCTGTTTTTTTCTTTTGTACTCTATGTAATATTATATTCTGCTACCATGGCATTACTGTAGTGGTTACTGTAACAGTGTTGCATTTCTGTATGATGCACTGTGATCAGTCCGTGGAATCAGACCAATACACTGGTTTGTTTACATCGGAAGAACACTGTGTGCAGCCAGCGTTATATTGTGTTGTGAACTGTCTTGTGTTGTGTACCTTCTTATAACTTGTGGCCCCTTATTCACTGTTCTCTCCTTGATAGAGTGTAAATGTAACGATCATGCTGACAGCTGTCATTTTGATATGGATGTATGGCTGACATCAGGCAACCGAAGTGGTGGAGTATGTGACAATTGTCAGCATAATACAGAAGGGATCCGCTGCCAGAGATGCAAGCCAGGCTTCTACCGTGATTTAAAGATCCCATTCTCATCATCGGATGCTTGCAAAGGTACTGTACATACACTGTTCTCAATCAATTTCTTACTAAAAGTTTAATAAATGCTGCTGTATCCTGCCCATACATGTACACTGTCGCTGATTAACTCTTGTTAGTCTAAGGCTGCTTTTACTCCTTGCATTTGAATTGTGTTTGTGCAGTGGGGTGCAGCTACTCTCTAACTCAGATACGTTTAGACATAAACACTATTGGGAATGAGCAAAACATACTTTGCATTGTTTACCAGTAAAACACGTGCTGCTAGTGTCTGATCTTAGGTGTAAACAAGTTTGGGATAAGCTCCTACCCTCTGCAGTTGAATTGTATTTCAAAACCCAATTCGAGCGCAACAGGTGAATGTGGCTGGGCTGGCTGTATACTACTGGGGGCAGGCTGGGCTGGCTGTATACTATGGGGCAGGCTGGGCTGGCTGTATACTACAGGGGGCAGGCTGGGGTGGCTGTATTCTACAGGGGGCAGGCTGGGCTGGCTGTATACTACTGGGGACTTGCTGGCTTTATACTACTGGAGACTTGCTGGCTATATACTGGGGGGTTTGTGATCAATGCATTTCCCACCCTTATACTCGAGTCAATAGGTTTTCCCATTTTTGGTGGTAAAATTAGGGCTCTCGGCTTATACTCGGGTTGGCTAATACTCCAGTATATAGGGTAATCTGCATGCAACCAGTCATTTTCTGACCACACATTCCCTTTTAGACTGTAGAAAATAATAGAATATGTAAACATTGCCAGGGGTTAATCCATTTAGTAAATACTGGTTTGTTCTTGTAAGCTACCTCACATGTTATGCAGTGTGCAGGTGTCTGTAGAAAGGTGGAAGAAAATGAATAGAGTCAAAGCCAAGGTAAACAGAGACAGAATACAGACGTGTTGAAAAGATTGCACAAGTTTTAAATAGCTTAGAGCTTTCCTATAAGGCATACATTGTAACTTTCCTAAACTGGAAGTCGTACTTGGTCTGAATTACCTACTATCAAATTCATCAGTTACAATAACAATTGAAGGAAAAATCATATTATTATCAGGACACACGCAAAAGTAATTTCTTTTTGGACACAATTACTATAATGTTTTTTGCATCACTATTAACAAAATAAGGATTATAGGGTTTTACAGTTTTATAGAAAATGAGTTGGCCTATAAATGAAATTAAATAAAAATAAATAAATGAATAATTAATTAAACAATTAATTAATAATGAAATGAATTTATACCCACCTCACTAATTCCCCTGCTCCTAATAATCTGATAGTAACCAGGTGTATCAATGGAGAGAAAGATTTACATCTTGTACACAGGCAGCAGCGAGTTTTGCTGTTGCACAGTCCCAACTGACTGGAATTTATTTGGTAACATCCCAGCAGCATTAAAGGGGTATTCCAGGAATCAGCATAATTCATATATAAATGGGTCCTTAAAATATAAGCTAATATGTAATTAGTTGTTATTTAAAATGTTGCTCCCCTTAGCAGAAAAATGCTGGTGACATAGACTGTAATGAAGAATTAAAATGCTACTGGCCCTTTAATCAGTCCGTTAATTTCCTCAGTGCGGTCCGTTGCAGAGCATACACAGGACAGAAGATGGCCACTGGTCACATGTACACATCACCTGTCCTGCACCTGCCTGTGTATAAAGGTAGGGTGGCGAAAGTGCCGGTTTGTTGTGGGACGCGCTTCCCAAACCGGCACTTTCGCCACCCTACCTTTATACACTGCACCATCCGGCACCACCCAGTACCGGAACCCGGTTAGACGCTGCATACCCACTCTACCATATCTCCAACCCCTGCTCCAACACACTAGACACAAGGTGCACCAGGTGAGCAGATTTCACAAACTTCAATTATTCCTCTCTAAGTATCACTAGGGGCGCCGCCCGTGTCTCTTTCTTTTTATTTTCCCTGCACCTGCCTGGGCAGGTCATGTGATCACCACTAAGTTTGGCTGTAGTCGGTTGGTTGCAGTGCATCCAGTATGGCCAGTGTTTTGGTGATTACAGCTACATTTCATTACTATGGTAACAGAGCAAGAAAACCTGTTACATCATTACTAGGAGCAGAGCATAAGACGTAGGAGGAGTTACTGAGAACTAAAGGATCTTGGGACTTGTAGTTTCCAGTGGTGGCCATCTTAGTGATAACTTTAGAGAGGCAGTAAAATTTTGTGAATCATAAAATCAAACTATTTGAGCTCCATTTTGTGACTATTGACATTAAGTTTTGTTACATTTATTTATTTACAGCATTATGGGTTTTTGTATTAGAAGTTCATATTCCTGAAATACCCTTTTAAATATATTAGGGTAGGGGATGTATTGTTGCAATAATGTCAGTTTTGTGGCTTCAAAATCTCTCAAAAGTGTTACATCTCCATGCCTGTTAGCAGGGAAGTGGGGACTCATTGCATCATGTATTGCGATGATATAAATAGCCGCTATAATGAACAAAGTACCTATAATGCAAGGAGTCCCTTCCCAGCTGTGTGGTCAGTCGGTGAAACAAGACACTCGGCAGTCTGACCACAGTAGTATGAAGACAAACAATGCAGCCTGACTCAGAACTGCAGGTAACTAACAAAATGTAGTATTTTATCATGGAACAAACAACTTTTAAAGGATAGTGGACTCTTAGGGCCAGTTGATAATTCAGTTATTTAATTATTTCTTTGCATCAGTTATTGTACACTTAAACCAGATGTAGAACTACACCAGCAAAAGAGATTATGGAAAGATTTGCAAAAGTTCTTTGTATTTGACCACTAATGGTTTTGGCTTACCATAAATGACCAACAAAAAGAGTGACAAGTAAACTGTGAAAAGGTGAACTAACTCTCTAGAACACCCTAGTGATGGCATACCTATGGCACAGATGCCAGAGGGGGCACTCATAGCCCTTTCTGTGGGCACCCAGGTTGTCATACCAGGACAAAGTTCATCAGACAGGACTTGAATGTTACTGCAGTTATATACAACTTGAGATGCTGCTCTCAATGCTCTTTTAAGGTGACACATCCTTGACTGATTAGAACTGCAGAAAGAGTGAGAAGGTGTGAACAGGGCCAGATAATCTTGTGAGGTCCTCTTGCTGGCCACATGATGCCTGAATTTGCTCTTCTGCTTTCAACTTTATTGGTGTACTCAAGAGGTCGATACAATTGAATGTTGTAGAATAACAGGGAGCAATAATTTACTGTTTAAATTGTCATATTGGCACTTGATGTTAAATAATTAGGTTTTGGTTGTTACTTGGGCTACCGGTCTCTAAAAGGTTCGCCATCACTGCCCTAGAACACTCTAGAACACCCAGACACTACAGTGTAGTAAACACATTTTGAAAAATGAATGCTTTGTATCCAAAGTTTTTGCAGATGAATCACATTTCTTTCATGTTTCACCTATAATTATTGCAACTGCTTCAAAAACCGTGAGTCCTTGTACCAGGCTCAATGCTAGTTACTAGTTCTGTCCAGAATTGTGAAGTACCATCACTTCCACAGTAATTACAGTCAGCCATATCTCTCAATAAAGCATTATTGTTCATTAAATATTGCCATATATGTCACAGCTCCTCCAATTTTAACCTTGCTGCTGACACCCTACCCATATAACAGACAGGACCAGGAAGGTGCAGTACATAGGGGCACATTTACTAAGGTCCTTGCAACAGTTTTCTGTCCGACTTTGCATGTTCTTTTCGGTGCTAACTGCTTGCAGAAGTATTTAAGAAGTGAGAAAAGTGAGACACATTTCTGGTGCACACAACACTTTGTTGCGCACCCTGAATTATACATAGGCAAACACACTTTTAGTAAATGTGCCCCAAAGTGATTTATGTGCATGTTACATTTTCTGCAGTGTATAAAAGAGGAAGATGGGGGGTTTTTATTTGTCAAAGGAGGTACATAAAAATACATACTTTTACAACCTGAAGCACGATCAATGAAAATATACATGTTTCAAAAACAGTATCTAGTGTCAGTGAAATAAGACACAAACCCTCCTTGGCCCACCAAATTCTCTATAATTTTCTTTATGTAATATAAATATAGGCATTTACTACGCCCCAACTGAAATACAACTTCGACCTTAAAAGAAATGTATACATGCTCTGACGTATCAGTAACTAATTATAACAATAACAATCCTTGGTAGGATGAAAACTACTTTGGTTTCAGGGAAGGTGGATGTTAATGACATATGATAGAAGAAACAAATACTCCTGAGCCTTCAAGACAAAGACAGGTATCCCTGTGTCCTGATGGTTGCACAGAATGGGGCAGATTTATCAAGCTGTCTGAAAGTCAGAATATTTCTAGTTGCCCACAGCAACCAATCACAAATCAGCTTTCATTTTACCAGTGCTCATGAATATTTTAAAGGGGAGCTGTGATTGGTTGCCATGGGCAACTAGAAATATTCTGACTTTCAGACAGCTTGATAAATCTGCCCCAATGACTTGACATGTTGTTTCTGAATATTAAAGACTGTAGAACAAATTTATCATGGCCTGTTATGCTTTCCTCCCTGTTATGCTACCTCCACCCCAAGTAGGCCAACCTGGCATGTGGACGCACCGGCGCATCTCTTGCGCTGGCCAGTAGTGAAATCATGACTGCTGCACGATGCACCGATTCATTTTACATTCCCACACTGTGTCTCTAGAAATTGTCCAGACATAAAGAAACTGATACTATTGTTAAATGCTTGGAGTCAGCTTGTGTTTGACATATAATTCAAAGAACACTCATTGAATACATACTGCTGTATATGACAGCTTATAACAGAATAAACAAAGTAAATTAAACATGGCTAAAATTGAAAGTGAAAGACAGTATTGTATTCCTAAAATATTTTAAATTGTTTTTCCTTGTGATACTATAAAATAACCAAAGATTTTCAACTGATGATAAACTACTACCTGGTTCATACAGGACTTTTAACAGTGCAACAGTCGCAAAGGCCCTCGCCTTAATATTGTGTAATAGGAAAATTTGGCACAGCTTAAACTATATGGCTTTAAGTAAGACATTGCTGTAGCTTTCATCCATTTTCTTTTTTCTTACTCCAATTTGGCATAGATTTTCCTGCTTTAAAGTAATTGATAAATAGTGTCTAGAAGTGATTATTAACTTTTAGAAACTTCAGTAAAATAATTACATTACCCCAGGCAAACCACAGTTACAAATAGTAACACACTACAAAGTAAAGTTTCCCTCTTAGACCTATTGTACACACACTTTTCTCTGGTCGAAAACTACAGTTCTCTTGTCCGTTTTTTTAAATCAGTGTGTCTTCAGTATTTTTTTTAAGTTTCTGAGCTGTACGTCCACAGAAACTGTGTGCATGTCCTCCCTGGGTTGGCACGTGGCTGAGTGGGTAGCACTTGTGCCTTGCAGCGCTGGGGTCCTCAGTTCAAGTCCCACCCAGGTCAACATTTGCAAAGAGTTTGTATGTTCTATCCATCTTTGTGGGGTGTGTCCTCCAGTTTCCATGTTTATGTAGGTGTCCTCCAGTGGCTTTACTTTATGTACATGCTCAGTAGTGAAGCTTCTCTTCTACAGATCAGAAATAAGGCTTTGGAATGAATGCCAGGAAAACAGGGCTGTGGAGTCGGTGACCATTTTGGTAGTGTTGGAGTCAGAGTTGGAGCTAGGGAAATTGAGGAGTTGGAAAAATGTGGCTTACCGACTCCACAGTCCTGTACATGAGGACATGAGCTAGCTACAAAAAAACCTGCAGTTTTTAAGTCTAGTATACTATATAAAAAATTAAGGAACCAGCAAATACAAGGATGAGGAAATGGCAATTAGGCCAGAGGACAGCTGTAGCTGCAGCTAACCTGTAGTCATTTACATTGGCACCTTAGTGGATGAAGTTTATCCCATCCACATTTTGCAATAAAATCGAGCAGTGTAAAGTGCTGCAGGTTTTGAATCTGTAGTACGTATGGTAATTATTGCTCTGCTCTGAATAAAAGCTACAGCAGGGTCCTGGTTGGAAACTACGTCAGTCTCTACAAGTAGGTGGGGGTGCTGTAGAGAGCAAGTTATTCCTGGATCTGTAAAACCTTCCCAATTAAAATTTACAGACCTGCAGTCTTGGATTAAGTAAAAGTTAAAAAACAGGATTTTTTTTGGAGATTTTACAGAGGTAGTGGTTTAAGGGTCTTAACTTAATTTTTAGTGGGCAACAA
The DNA here is from genome assembly GCA_019512145.1 of Engystomops pustulosus. Classification (NCBI taxonomy): domain Eukaryota; kingdom Metazoa; phylum Chordata; class Amphibia; order Anura; family Leptodactylidae; genus Engystomops; species Engystomops pustulosus. The sequence continues at coordinate 139,731,646 of CM033644.1, forward strand.
AAAAAAGGTTAAAAACAGAGTCCACCTCACCACTTCAGCTCTTGACTTCCTAGGTGCAGGGAGAAGTATATATCAAAACCTGGACGACCATGACTAAGTCCTTGGGACAAAACACGTTGTTTCCTTACCCGGGATATAATGTTTTACATGGATTTTATAAAGTATTAAAAAAAGAAAGATGTGTTTTAATGATCCCTATGTATGTGCTGGAGTTCATGCTTTTCTTCAATAAAAATATTCTGTTGTTCCACTTGGTGCTGTTGGCAAATTAACTATTGGATAAATATACATATATAAATGGCATTTATAATGTTCTATCTACCAGTTAGTATTGTGCTTAAGTTATAATAAAGCTTTTTTCGTTGTAACTTCTCCTGTGTAGTACTGCTTGGAGATTTGTTAAACACAGACGTTTCTGGGAATTTTTCTAAACATAATCTGAAATGAATTAAAAAGAAATGGCAAAAATAAAGGACTGATATGACTGCTTCCAGCTACAGAAGATCCAGTCCAGGCTTTGGCTAAATAAAATGGTAGCCAAGACTTATTTGGCAACTTTCCAAGAAACGATGTGTGTGTTAAACCGCCCTTTCTTACACTCCCTATTCCTGAGAGCTCATTCTAATTTAGTATTTTCCATTGTTCAGATCATTACTTTGCAATGTTTACTTTTAGAAATACCAAATGTATTGTGTGCTGAAATGGAGAAGATAACCCTTTTGGACTTCCTGCTCAGGGAGTAAAAAAATGCATGTTTAATTATGTATGCAAAAAAAAACATTTTCAGTTTTTTAACAGGCAGGAGATGCAAGGCAAAATGCCACCTTTGGCCAAAAAATAGCAGGGGTGATTTTATCTTGTTATAAAACACATTCATTTATTAGCTGCTGAAAATGCTGCTGTTGCATGGATTAATTTTTTGCCAGAACTTCAAAAATGTAACTATAAAGGCCAAGAAAATGAGAGCAGATAAACATAGTTCAATGACTGTGTACTTTATTAAAAACAATCACAAATATTGTTCTTTGTCACATTATGACTCTTATTCGTATGGTGGTATGATGGAAGATAGCTTGGATGTTATTAAAAAAAAAAAGTTCCTGTGTGAAGTGTGTGAAGATAATTTCTCATGTAGCCATGTTGTCCCTTAGAAACGAGATAGCTTCCTCGGATATGACCACCTCAGATTTTGGCAGCAGTGGCCAGACCTGCAGTATTGAGCCCTACCTGACCACATGGATTCTGCAATCATTACTACAGGACGACTGTGGGACCTGCAGTAACTCCCGGACATTTCGTATACAAACACCCTTTGGGGATCATTTACTAAAGGCCCGATTTGCGTTTTCCCGACGTGTTACCGGAATATTTCCGAATTGCGCCGATTGTACCTGAATTGCCCCGGGATTGTCAGCGCCGGCATGCGCGCGACGGAAATCGGGGGGCGTGGCCGAACGAAAACCCGACGTATTCGGAAAAACAGCCGCATTTAAAAACCGAAAAAGTGTCGCTTGGGGAGCGCTTACCTTCACCTGGTCCGAGGTGGTGCATTCCGGCGCGATGAGATGACTTTCAGCGCAGCAGCGCCACCTGGTGGATGGCGGAGGAACTACCTTCTTAAATCCCGGCCGGACCCGAATCCAGAGCAGAGAACGCGCCGCTGGATCGCGAATGGACCGGGTAAGTAAATTTGCCCCTTTGTGTCTTTGTGCAATCCCTCCAGCAGAGGTGGCCGTATCCAAGGAGCCAATCTTGTTTCTAAGGGACCATATGACTACATTTATGAGAAATTATCTTCACACAGGTAAATTTAATAACATCTAATTGAAGAAATATATAAATATGACAGATTAATGAAACTGAATGTGAATGCCGAGACGAGAATACCCCTTTAATGTACCTTATAGGACAAAATAGGACCCTGGGCAAACAGCTTAGAATGGGTTAAAAAAAAAAAGCAATACTCATGCCATTGCTGAAGCGTGCATTTTTTGTTGTATTAAATAAAACAAAAGGAAAGATTCTTTCCATGAATGATAGTTAATGAGAACTCATGGAGAAAAAAGGGCTTTAATTTGCTCTTTATTCACAGAAGAGCGTAACATGTGCACACCAGATTTACTAAGGCTGGGTTCACACAAAGCGTTAATAAAGCATTAACTTTGCGTTTATTTAAACAAAATATTAACAATGGGGAGATTATTAAAGGAAATCTACCACCTGATTCAATGATGGTAGATCACTTTCACATGTGTGCCTCTTCTTCTTGTGTCTGGAACAGTGTTTGGTTTATCCTTGGGTTCCCTGTATTTGCTAAAAATAGCTTTTAAAAAGAAGCAATGTTATATGAGCCTCTCTTGGCTCCACCTTGTTTTAATTTATTCTCTACTTGGCTGTAACCTCGTTTGCCTCTGTTTTCCTTGCACCGCTGGCTGCGCAATGAAGATACTACGTCACATGCGCAGGATTTACAGAGAGCCAACTGATTGGCTCTCTGGCTATAGTAGGTGAGCAGCCGAGGAGTGGAGGGGTTAAAAAGGCTCATTTGCATATATTTTAAAGCTATTAGCAAATACATGAGAACCAAACCCAGGATAAAGAGGATAAAACAAACATTGATCCAGACACAAGAAGAAATGCGCAATAAACAAATTGATACATCTCACCTAATGAGATTACATCTTGTTTAAGTAAACACAATGTTAACACTATGTAAATTCAGTGCATTTGGGCCTTACCCGCAGCCTTTGTATTGCATTTCAAAACGCAATGCTACATGTGAACCCTGCCTTGAAGATTCCAACCACAGCTGTCGTGTGCTGAAATGAAATCTACAACAGCCTGGCGTAGATAAACCCTTGTCAATAGGGTGTTTAACTACATATTCTTGCATTTCCAGCAGTGAATGGACAGTCCCATATTGTCTAATGATTTATCCTTAGGAAAGCTCATTCATTGCGAGCCCTGGACTGGACAACCAGTGTAGCGTCCTTTAAATTAGAACACAGTTTGGCCACATGACACCTGTTCTTTCTATTCTTTAAGATAGCACACAGATGCAGCCCAACAATTACAGATGCTGCATGTGGTTTGTCTGCGATTTATATTGGCTTCCGAAATAGGTTGTCCATGAGTTTAAGATATAAACATTGATGTAAGTTTGAAAATTAAAAACAAGTGTCAGCTGCCTGCAGTTCCCAAAATTGGAGATGGACAGAGACTACCCTTCTAATGGGTTTCACAGAAGAAAGGGGGGCTTCCTTGCATACATTTGTCCCTGAGATTAAGATCTGCCTATAGAAGCCTTTGCAATGTACTCCTAGTGCACAATGTACAGTATGTGTGTCTGTACAATGCACAGACACACATACATGCCAGACTTGACCGAACATTGTATGTGTACTAAATAGTGATTAGTTTCAATCATGTGCATTTTTAACATGTATTGATATGAACTTTGTAGTAGTATCTAATCATATTCCATTTTACATGGGTCACTAATTTTTTTCCCTCTTATCTGGTTTTAGCATGTTCCTGTCACCCAGTTGGATCAGCAAAACTCTTATGTGACCCTCAAAATGGAAACTGTCCTTGCAAACCTGGTGTAGCCGGCCCTACCTGTGACCAGTGTATGGTCGGATATTGGGGATTCGGTGAATATGGTTGTAGGCCATGTGCATGCGCTGGAAACTGTGATTCTTTAACTGGAGACTGCATCAACAAGTAAGATCTGTCTGCTTGACACATATTTTTTAATACTGTATTATGCACACAAAATATTGTGTAACAATCTTTTGTGCAGTTGTAGATACCTAATTGAAATTTTTTTCCAATCCTGAAATGTATGTATATCCTAGTAATCACTATAAATTACATGTTATATCACAAATTGTGTGTAATAAATAATTATTGAGGTCCTGGTCTTAAGAGGGTAATCCCATCTTTAAGTGTTTATGCATTTTTCAGATATATCATAAATACCTGATATGTAAAGCAAAACTTTTTCTGGCCCACTGTTTCACGTTTTTGTCATGGTGTCTCCTTATTGTTGATGCTGGTTGTGTAACATTTGCAATCTTTATTACAAGCAGCAACAAGACAATTATTTTTGGCACTAGTTTTTTGGTGCCTGATTTTAGCAGTGTTTTGTACTGTTGTGTTATATTATGGTGCATGGCCATGATAAATTTGGCACACCGTAAGTAGAATAAATGAGCATCAGAAATTAGAAGTTGGTAGACTTGCTTTTTGTTGGTCTAATTTTGTGGCACTAGATGCGCTAAAAAAGTGTTTTGAAGCAATAAGAGCAAGAAAAGTATCGGGATTGAAAGCTGCAACCAAATTGAGTGACCAAAAAAATTGTGCCGCTAACATATAATAAATGTAGTGCACAAGGCATAGCAACAAAAAAGGAGGCTGCCAAAAAAACTGGTGCAATGGTAAATACCCCTCTCTTTGTACATCTAGCTTCTAGATGACAATTTGAACTAGGATGTCTACCATCATGAGACTATATTGCATATAGGTCCTATTCCACACAGCAGGGAGAAAAGGCTCCACAGAGCACTGTTATAGTCCTCATATAATATATACCTAGAGAATAGTGGAGTTGTTTATAATAAGCTAATTTTCCTTATACACAGCTTCGAAATAGACTGGTATCATGGTACTGATTTCCTATCAAGTGAACAGGGATTTTCAGCTCTTCGGCATTCAGGTGAGCAGTCTGAATTTATAGTTTATAGTTATAGGCACCTTTATGCAATTTTGATTCAGAGTGTAACATTTTATTTAATAAAAATTCATAACAATTGACTTTGATGACAAAAAACATGCCCCAAACAGGAGGCTGGATGGCTGTATACTAAAGGGGGCTGGCTGTATACTAAAGGGGGCTGAATATACACTACTGGGGACTGGCTGGCTATATACTACAGGGGGCTGGCTATATACCCAAGGGGGCTGGCTGGCTGTATACTAAATGTGGCTGGCTGTATACTAAAGGGGGCTGGATATATACTACCGGGAACTGGATGGCTATATACTACAGGAGGCTGACTATATACTACAGGTGGCTGTCTGGCTATATACTACAGGGGGCTGGCTGGCTATACAACAAATACGTAAACGGTGGAGCTAATATTAATCTGTGATGTGGTCTAGGACTAGGAGCTCTCCTTCACTCCCCAGACGCATCAAATAAATAATGTCCAAAAGCAAAACTAACCACACAAGTTTTCTGGATAAAATCTTCCTTTTACTTCATAATTTCTCTTAAAACATTCACATTTTTTGATAAATTGACCATATATTCACTATGATAAAGTTCAAAGAGCTTGCATTCTCAGACCACGAGGTAACGTGAGTATGCTAACATATTTGTAAACTTGCATAAGCTTAATCACAGTCCATCCTTTGAATGTCCTTTTAAACAACTCACGTATCCTGGTGCTGACCATATATTCACTATGATAAAGTTCAAAGAGCTTGCATTTTCAGACCACAAGGTAGCGTGAGTATGTTAACATATTTGTAAACGTATTTGTAAACTTGCATAAGCATAATAAGCATAAGCTGGCTGGCTATATACTACAGAGGGCTGGCTGTATATTACAGGGGGCTTGCTGGCTGGGAGGCTGTGACCAATGTATTTCCCACCCTTGGCTTATACTCGAGTCAATAGGTTTTCACAGTTTTTGGTGGTAAAAATAGGGGCCTCGGCTTATACTCGAGTATAAACCGTATCTATATCAAAATTGTACTGTTGTAAAGTACAACATGTCCTGCAAAAAAGCTCTCAACCAGTTCTAAAGGCCAAAAAATAAAAGTGTTATTCCACAAATGGTGATGCAAAAATGATAGATTTTTCCCCATATTAGGTTTTATTTATAAAAATTAGTAAAACGTAATAGAAGATATAGAAATTTAGTATTACCGTTATCATACTGAACCATAGAATATAGTTAACATATAACTCAAAATCAGTTACAGAAATGATGTGTATTGTACTTTTTGTTAATACATTTTCATCAATAGGGCATAGCAACCCCAAAATAATTTGATTAAAAAATGCAACTTATCCCACAAAAAATAAGCCTTCACATTAACGAAAAAACTATTATTTTATAGCTCACAAAAGGCGCTCATGAGCCAACTAAAAACCATTACGTCCTACAGGAAAAACCTTCCCTTCTGCGCTTTGCTTGTGAGTCCATACATCAAGTAACGTTCACATGTGGGGTGTCTCCATACTTTGGAGAAATGGCATAACAGATTTTGAGATGGATTTTCTCTTTTTATCTTTTTGTGAATTTGTAAATTTTAGAGCTAAATGAACACATTACCAACAAAATTAGACCATTCTAAATTTCAACTCCATTTTGTTTTAAATTCATCTTATGAAGATCCCATAGGGTTGACAGTCTTCATAGAAGTTGTTTTGAGTAGTTGGAGAGGAGTAATTGAAAAATAGGGTGATTCATAGGGGTTTCTAATATTCTATAATTCAAAACTCATTAAAAACAAAAATCTCCAAAAAAGTCAATTCTGCTGTAAGCTGTGTGGCATCGTAATAAAATATCAAGACATTTTAAAAAGTATGAAAACATAAGGCAGACATATGGGAAATGTTAGTTACTAATTTGGTTGGTAAAACTATCAGCTAGAAAAGGAGAAAGTTTAGGATTTTGAAAATAGCAAATGTTTCAAATATTTTGACAATTATTTTTAAAAATAAATAAACGAAAAAATATCAACCGAAATTTACCAATAACATGAAGTACAACATGTCATGAAAAAAACTATCTTTAAATTACGTTGGCAAATAAAAATGTGTTTAAAGTTGGGGCTGAAACATAAGCTACAAAATGGCGGCGTCCTTAAAGGGTTAAGGATGTTCATAATTTCTTAGTAAATAACCTGTAACATCTGGTCACAGCTTGTGGCCTAGGAGTTGCATTCCCATGACGTGTCACATCACACATGACACATCTGCCTTTGTCTTCTGCTATTATTCAGAATATTGGCTGATAACATTGACAAATCAACCCCGCTGTGGCTTTGCTTTGTTAACAGACTAAGTGCTAAGGCTGAATAGGAAGCGCTAAGTAACTATATACAAAGTAACACATTGATTTCCTCACCCGACATTAAATGGATCACCCCTGGCTTTTTTATTGTGGTTTTTATAATCCATAGTTTAAGTTTTATTTTAATACAATTCATTTGTGTCAATAAAAAATGCATTAACTGTGGTTTGTTTTTCTTGGATTCAACAAACATTCCTTTTTCTAATTATTGGATAAACCAAAAACTGCTCCCATTTTACTGCTCCCCCTCTTTGGAATGTCAACAAAGGGAGTGCTGCAAAGCTGCATGTCATGAGACACCTGTGCCTCTGCTTCCTACCAAATTAACCCCTGTCTACTTCAGACAGCTATCATGCTCTAAAGTGTTCTTTCGCATGATGCACACACTTTTCCCTTTGCATTAGTTTAAAGCCAATGTACAGACAGTTTGCACAGACACTATAAAATCCACACAGATGACTGTACTTCAAACTTTTTACGAGAACACTCACTTATAGACCTCAACAAAAATATGTTAGAAAGCTAACAACATATAATTAATGTCTAGTACCCTTGAAGTTTTTTTCACCTTAAAAAGACTGAACAGAAACAGTAACATATGCCTACACAAAACCCTGCAGGCTACTCTAGCATCTCAACCACCAACATTGCTAAGAATTGGCTTTATGGTGGGCACCTAGCCTTATCTTGAGTGATCTTTTGTTTCCTTGTGGCCTACATATGGCCTACAGAGATAATAAGAACAGATTGTACGCGCATTCTTTATTCTAAATTTTCATCATCTTTGATTAACTTTAACAAAATGTGGCCTCAGTGGTGGGACCACCTATCGACTGGAAAAGGATGGACCATTAGTCAGATTGCAGTACCATTGATCTTTGAAAGCTATAGAAAGCATTCTACACACGACAAGTGCAGTATCACGGAATGCAGGCCATGGGACCAGTGGCAAAAAATGATGTGTGAAACCAGCCTTATTCCCATTTCACATTTATATATAGCATCACTAGTTTAACTAATTTAAAGTTGATAAAGGTATTTGTGGTTCCCTGCCAGAAAACTGCATCAGGTCATGGGGGTATTTGTGCAATCATCATTATCTCTTCTATGCTCGTCTAGCTCTTCCCCCTCTCTCTCCTGCAGCCATTAACTAACCCTGTGTTGGAAGCAAATCTCTATCAGCTCACGTCTTTAGGAGCTCAGGGGAAGGAGAGGAAGAGCTAATAGAGCAGAGAGGAGATTGCAATCCTGTGACTTGATCCAGTTTGCAGGCTGGGAGCCAGGTATACTTTTATATACTTTAAAAAGTGTGTGGAATCACTAATGTAATTATAACAGAAGATTTGGAATTGGTATTAAATAGACTATTTTGTCATTAGGTTAAAATATGTGTCCTAATGATAGGTTCCTTTTAATTTTAAACTTCTGCCTTTTTAGCTAGTAGAATTGCTTCAATAGCACACTTAAACACGAATTTTATTTTTATAAACTGACTTAGTATCTTAGTGTATTTTTCATAATACAATATGCTTTGTCAATATTTAGGATTTAGTAAGTTTTTTACTTTGCAGCCTTTCTACATTCATTTTTCACTCCCACCTTCAAACATCTACAAGAGCTATATGAGGGCTTATTTCTCCGTAACAAATTGTACTTCTTAGTGATAGTATTTATTATTACGTGCCTTGTACTGGAAAGCGTGATAAACATTCCAAGTTTGGCGTAATCAGGCAAAAAACACATTTGCGGCTTTTCTTGTGGGCTTGGTTTTTTACAGCTTTCATTTTACTCTCCATATAACACATCTACTTTGTACAATCACAGGGATACTAAATGTATACAGGTTTTAATACATTTTAAAAAAATTAAACCTTGTGTATGAAAAAAAAGTTTTGATTCGCCATATTCTGGTATACTTTGGTGTACGGATCTGTGTTCAGTTATCATTTTTTGCGGTGTTGTTTAATTGCTACTATTTTGAGGACTGCATGACCTTTTTATCCCTTTTTGTTTTATTTTTTATATGTTGCAAAATGTTGAAAAAGTTACGTTTTGGACATTTTCTGTTACAGGGTTCAACACCAGGAATAACCGTTATTATATTTTGATAGACTGGACATTTTGGGATGTAGTGATACCAAACATGTTTTTAATTTTACTTGTTTATTTTTTCTATCAGTTCTAGGGAAAGGGGGGTGATTTGAACCTTTATGTTTTAATAATTTTTTTAACTTTTACCTTCAGTACGGCAGTATATGTGGATTTTCCACATCGCACATTGTAATAGATCTGCCAAAACGAGATTCGGGCCTTATAAAAACATGGCAATGGATCATCGCTCCTCAATGACATCACAAGGAGCGACGATCTAGACAAATATGGCAACACCCTTGCGTCACAGTCTCTTGACTGCCTCTTTATGCCATTTTTTTGCCCTCCATATCTTTCACTCTCTTTCTTTCTATTATCTCTTTATCTTTTAATGCAGGAAATGGGGAAGCTTTTATAATATAAATTGGAAATTTAAAATGTATTCAGATTATGCTTTTTAAAACATGTAGTATTATTTTAGTTCCTTGTTAGTTATATAAATATATATATGTGTAGGTGTTTGTTATATGTATATACTTAACCGCTTACCGACGCGCAACATAATAGTACGGCACGCATCGGGTCCCGATGCATGGAGAGGGCTCACAGGCTGAGCCCTCTGCATAGCTGGTAAGTCTTTGCTGCATATTGCTAGCACCGACCACGGGTGTTTTCCCGCCGACCGCTGCCGGCAAAGCTGCCTGTGGTTTCAAAAAGATGCCGAGGATCATCACTCCCTGTGACATCAGCAGCACATTATAATGAATGAGGAGGAAAATCCACATATACTGCCATGCTGTAGTATGGCAGTATATGATAGGATCGATCAGACAACCAAGGGTTAAAGTACCCTAGGGAGTCTGAAAAGTACTAAAAATAAAAAAAAGTTTAAAAAAAATATAATAAAAAAACCCTAAAAATTAAAATCATCCCCCTTTCCCTAGAACTGATATAATAACAAAAATCCTAAACACATTAGATATCGCGTGTCCGAAAAATGCCCGATCTATCAAATATAATAACGTTTTTTCACTGTGTTTAACCCCATAACGGAAAATAGCGCCCAAAGTAAAAAATGCCACTTTTTGCCATTTTGAAAAATATTTAAAAAATCAATAAAAAGTGATCAAAAGGTTGTACAGTCCTAAAAATCATAGCAATGAAAACGTCATCAAAAGTCACAAAAAATTACACCACCCACAGCTCTGTAAACCAAAGTATGACAAAGTTATTGGCGGCAGAAGGTGGCAAAAAATTTTTTTTAAATTGTACAGGAGGTTTTAATTTTTGTTAATGTATGAAAACATTATAAAACCTATACAAATTTGGTATCCCCGTAATCATACCAACCCAAAGTCTAAAGTAGACATGTCATTTGGGGCACACAGTGAAAGCCATAAAATCCAAGCCCACAATCCAAATCCAAGCTGTTTCTACACAGCATGGAATATTCAATACCGTCACTATGAAGTGCAATTTGTTATTCAGAAAACAAGCCATTACAGAGCTCTTTATGTGTAAAAATTAAAAAGTTATAGATTTTTGAAGGTGGGGAGTGAAAAATGGAAATGAAAAAACAAAAAAGGGCCAGATTGTTAAGGGGTTAAAGCATAACTGTAAAGGTACTGACAAAAAATAGCTTTGGCACAATTCCAACGATACCTTTATCATGCTGCTGGTATAGCATTGTTTCTTATTAAATCAGATTTAACTATTCCTGAAGTGGGAGGGCCCTTCCAGGTTGTGACATCAGCTAAGGGCACTGGAGCCAGAACAGGACAGCATGTTTGTAATTGGCCAATCTAAAGCATGTGATGAGTCTCATGCTTTTGACATAACTGCAGGTCCTCAAGCCAATCTCAACAAGCCTCCTGTTGTCTCTAGCTGTTCTATATAATTTCCCATGGTTACCAGAAAACCTGACAAATGGGGATTAGCCTGGGGAGCAAGTTAAAACCTCTGCTAGCTGCTTAACACCGGCAAATAGCTAATTAGATTCAATTAGAGAATTGCTTATTTTTTGCTTACTGCAGAGTTAGGCAAAAGTTTTTATACTTTACAGTTGTACTCTAAATTTATGATTCTATATTTTAGGAAAATGTGAATGCAAGGATCAAGTTTTAGAAAACTCAAAAGTTTTTTGTGACATGAGGTACTCCTATGGTAAGTAACAGGATTCATTTTTATTAACGCATTTTATTTTTTTGTTTTCCCTAGGCTTTAGAATAGTTTAAAAACACACTAATATTCTTTCAGGTGTTTCTATAATTCACCTGCTTCTTATCTGGCCATTTGGCATTAGAATAGTTTATTTTTTTGGCCTGAAGAATCTAATAAAGAAAAATGTAACGCTTGCAGTGATATTTTCTTATGGTCTTTTTCTGTTAAAAAAGGGACTGGGTTTTGGTGTGGCCTTTTTTCACTTACAGCACTTCTTTTTTGATAGTTCTTTTTTTAAAAGAACATTTACTTCTATAGGCATTGTTTAATAGTCTGCCCCCAGCCTTGTACTGAAATTACTGTATAAACTCGAGTATAAGCTGAGTTTTTCAGCACAATTTTTGTTCTGAAAAAGCACCACTTGGCTTAAACTCCAGTATATAAAAAAATAAACTTTGTAGTCACCTCTCCGACGGGCCCCTGCAGGTTTTCCTCTTGATCCCTGCTTGTCGGCAGCGCCAAGTCCACGCGTGCTTGTAGCGCACAGACTATGACATTGGCAAGTGGCTGACGTCAATTGTCTGTGTGCTGCCAGCACGCACAGACATGTCACTGCCAGCGCGACTAGATCAAGAAGAGGACCTGTGGTGATCGTCGGGAAGTTGAGTACCGAGTTCTTTTTTTTTTTTTTTAATGTGCTGGGCAGGGCTGGCTGGCTATATACTGTGGCCGGTTGGCTGGCAATATACTGGGGCTGGTTGGCTGGCTATATACTGGAGCTGGCTATATACTGGGGCTGGCTGGCTATATATGGAGGATGCCTGGCTATAGAAAAGGGGCCGGCATGCTATATACATGGGACATGGGCTGGCTCTATAGTGGAGGGAATGCCTGGCTGGAAGGCTGGGGGCAGGGGGCTGGCTAGCTGTATACTGTGCGTCAGAGAGCTCACTATCTATATACTGGGGGAAGGCTGTGACCAATGCATTTCTCACCCTAGGCATATACTCTCTAGTCAATAGGTTTTTCCAGATTTTTTTCTGGTAAAATTAGGTGCTTTGGCTTATATTCGGGTCAGTAATTTATTCCTAGTGAGAGTTAAAACATAGGTTTAATCTTGATGAAACTACATTAATGTATAGTGGAGATGTCAGATGCTAATAAATACTTTTATCAGAAAAGCTTCTGCATACTATGTGATAATAAAATAGGATGTCCACCGAAATGTCTGGAAGTTCTCTCTAAAGCCAAGCTGCCTCTAGGCTTATAAATAATTCAGGGACTGATTCCAATAATGACCATATGTTATAGAACTAGATGTAGTGATTAAGGATGCATACAAAGTATTATAGAATATGTTACTAAGAGCTTGCCAATGGCACGCAAGAGCGGTGAATCTAAAAAAATGTATTCAATGAGAACTTTTTATTTAGGACTTAACAGTATGAATGAGACAATACTTTACTCCTCTATTTCCATTAGCAAATAAAATATATATATGTATTCTATACGCTGACACTGTGTGCACATAAAACTCCCTTCCCATTTGTTAAAGCTGTCCGCACCTGTTTCCTTTCTGGGAGTGGATCAGGAGATAAGTACTATCCGACAAAGACAGGGCGCCCTGCGCAGGAAAGTTCAAGGGGTCTGCTGTCGGTGAATAATTATGATTATGTGTTGCTCTTGCTTCCTGAGCGTGATATTGATGATATTTAATCTTTCTTTGAGATAAGGGGAAGACGTAAAAAAAAAGATGTATAAATCAAAGAGCAGCACCCAGGTCCTTCACTCTTTCATCACTCTGTGTATGTAGAAGGGATATGTGTTTCTTTACTGACACAATTTATCATCTGGCAGTACTTATGGTGAAATGAAATGAATGCATGAAATGTGTGTGTATATAATATATATATATATACATATGAATAATTGCAAATGAAATGATTATTAATGGTAAGCTCTTAAAGGAAATCTACCATTTGATTTCATGCATTTTGAACCAAGCATACCTTGAGAATTCTATAGCTACAATGATGCAGAAGCATATCTTTAATCCCTGAGCTGAATGGTTTTGCTAAAAAAAAACAATTATAACATTCAGGACCTTGGGAAAGCCGGATTGCATTCAGCCTGCCGTTCATAAACACATTACATGGAGTTTCCTGAACTGTTCAGACAGGACTAATCAACCTGAGCTGGATGACTGATACACAGCAGCTAGGGGATGGTGCAGCGATTTATTACTTCTGCCTGTCAGGCACAACACAGTGATTACATCATTCTATGGAGCAGTTCATACTTAATGTGAGAGGAGAAGTACCAGAGCCAGGCAAAGAAGCGACAGAGCCTCATTATCATAATTTTATCATAGTTTTTTCAGAAAAAACACTCCGCTCACAGAGTAAAAACGATATGCTTCTGCATCAGTGTAGCTACAGAATTCTCAAGGTATGTTTGGTGAATGCATGAAATCAAATGGTAGATTTCCTTCAATGTATTTTTGCCTAATTGAGATAAGATGGCGGTGGGCTGTTTCGCGAAACGGCCTGTCGCCACGTTATGTCCTCTATTTGCTGGATCTGAAAATAAAGGATTTGTACTTTACATTGCCGCCTCATACTTATTCAATTGTGCTTCATTTTATGGACTGTTTTTCAAGCAGAGCACCACCAAGTTGTACGCTGGACCCTATATCCACTTTTCCATTTTTCTATAGCCTGCCTCCGTTTCGTGTGGTGTTGCTTGGATAGTGTCAGTGCATTTTCTATTAACAAGTTTCCTTCAAAATATAGTGTATGCTTGGCTCCAAATCAAGTGATATACTCTCTTGCTCTATTCGCAAACTGACTTTCATCAAAAATTGCGCTCTTTGCACTGCTCCGACAGAGTGCACCACTTTTGGTGCACCCTTACCATTATAAATGTGGTGCACGGTCCGACTGAGCACAGGAACACCCATGTGCTATATAGTGCATCTGCGACACAAATGTGTCCCGTGCGACACAAATGTGTCTTGGACAATTCTTAAATACCTGTGCAATCAGTTTGCATTGAAAAGAAAGTCAGACGGAAAACTAGCTTTACTAAATCTGGGCAAATGAATTGAAAATTTTTTAACAGTTTTCCTTTTTTTCTGTGCAGTTCTTAAAGTGAAGATACTCTCGGCCCACGATAGGGGCTCCCATGCTGAAGTGAATGTAAAAATTAAAAAAGTTTTAAAAATGACAAAATTAAAGATTACACGTGGAAAGAGAACACTGTACCCGGAATCATGGACAAATCGGGGCTGTACCTGTCCTATACTAAACCCAGGTATATTTACTTTCCTGTTTCCTGCTCAATTGTTGGATTTATTTGCAAATGCTTTTTGCCTATGATTATCTTAAAATATTAGCAACATATAGTTGTATTCTATGATTAGACATTAATAGACATGACAGTAGACAGTAAACGGATGTAATAAACAGTAAACTGATGGTAGAGTCCAAGATTACTACAATGAAGTGAACTTTTGGGACCGGAGGAGTTAGGAGCTATGAATTTTGGTGAGAGAGATGCATTAGGCAGACAAAAGATTGAGTTCTGTTTTAGAACTCATAAGTTTTAGAAAGTGTGAAGAGAAAAATCAGGATATGACTGATAGACCCTCTGCTCAATGTTCCTCAGGACTTCTTTTATTATGACTCTTTATGCCGCGATTGCAGAAAAATAGAGTTATAAAAGTTATGCAAACTTCCCTGGGGCTCTCAGACTACGTCACCCAAAAGCCTTAGGGAGCATGGAGACAGTGGGTACAGGGCAGTAAACCGATTTACACAAACTGAAAGAAGAAAGGAAGAGTAAAAATGACACATGAACATTTTTCTTTAATAAAGTGTATTACAAAGTTTTATCATCTGTAATGTTGATTTATAAACTTTTGTTAAAAGTTTAATTATTCTTTAAAGAGACAAACAAGAAATATAAAACAACTTGAGGATTCATTAGAAAAAAACACAAGTTGTGCTCTCATTGTTTTTTGGTGTTTTTTTAGGTCAAGAATATCTGGTTGCTGGATATGAGGATATGCGTTCTGGTCGTCTTATTGTGAACATGAAAAGTTTTGTGCAACTTTGGAAACCTTCCCTTGGCAAGAAAGTAATTGAGATCCTGAGAAAAGACTGCATTTGAGCAAATTATGAAATACAGAAGTAATAAAGTATATTTATTGACCAGTTAGTAAAAAAACGCACATTAAGAAACTGCACAGAAGTGCCAAGCTCCTATATTACAGGTTCATCTACAGTAACTGTGTTTAGCAAACAAATGGTTGTCTGAAAAGTTTGCAGCATAATAGCAAGAAACTACACTTAAACAATGGAATTTTGTGGATGCATCAAATTTGAAAACAAATGTGGAAACGTGTAAGCTGAAGCTTCTATGATCACCATTACTTAATTCATTGAAGGTACAAAAGGAATAATTGGACTATTGAGGTAGTGCCCCAAACGGCCTCCTGAAATGTAACTAGGGTTTTTGAGAAGCACTTTACTAAATATTCTTGCATTTCTTTATTTTTTTTTATATTTGTTATACAAGACAGTGGTGTTAAGAAAGCTACAGGACTGAAATGACACTAGAGACACCTTAAAGCTTTTTATATTATTTGTTTTCTTCAGATGTATTTATGTTTTATAGTCATTTCATGTTACCAGAAATACAATGAGACAATGGACATTATTATTACGTGTTTTATTCTGTTTTAAGCAGTGTTTATTTAAGACTTGTGAAAGCTTCATTTGAAGACCTTTTTTAAAAGACGTTATTGTAAAAGTATGAGTAAATCTCTGTCAAGTGATCATCACAATTATTAAAATCAAAGTATTAACCATTAACTCATTAACACGAGTAGTACATGTAGAAGATGTTGAAGAACATTTACGTTGTGACCCGCCATTATCTGTTGGATCATACTATAAAATGTCTGCAAAACAAGAAAAACAAATGAAGATACATTCTGGTTACTTTGTCAGTCACTGCTCCTGCAGCAGTGCAATACATTGAACATTGAACAAAAATCCACCAGCACAGGAACAAATTCTGTCTAGCCAATGTCATGGAGTACATCCACACTGAGCTGTAAAAAATGCAGTTTGTAAAAGAAATGCAGTTTATAACAATGTAATGAATTATGACCTGTAAAATGAAGATTTGTGTCTAGTCAATGGGGCAGATTTACTTACCCAGTCCATTCGCGATCCAGCGGCCCGGGATTTAATAAGGTAGTTTCTCCGCCGTCCACCAGGTGGTGCTGCTGCGCTGAAAAGCATCTGAACGCGCTGGAGTTCGCTGACTCGGGCTGAGTGAAGGTAAGCGCATCCCGAGCGACACATTTTCAGTTTCTAAATGCGGCGTTTTTTCCGAATACGTCGAGTTTTCGTTCGGCCACGCCCCCCGATTTCCGTCGCGCGCATGCCGGCGCCGATGCGCCACAATCCGATCGCGTGCACCAAAATCCCGGGGCAATTCAGGTACAATCGGCGCAAATCGGAAATATTCGGGTAACACGTCGGGAAAACGCAAATCGGGCCCTTAGTAAATGACCCCCAATATGTTTTAACTGATAGTAGTTTGATGACATCGTATCTAAAAGTCCAAGATAGGGTAAGCCTGTTTCATGGCAAAAAACGACACAAAACTGTGGCAGGGCTATTAGGAAATGCCAGTTAAGGTTATGAATACATAAAAAATGAAGAATGTGACTCATGTAAATCTGCCCAAAGAAGTTCATCCTCAAAGACCTTGAATAGATTTATGACCGTCCTGAGGTAGTTACAAGCTTTGGTTTCTGAATTGAGCACAGAACAGATGTCACGAGACATTATATGATCATATGAAGCCTTACATAAATCCATCCATGGAAGATTCTGGAATCAAACTGAGACTACATTTAGCTAAAATGTTGGTGTGAAAGGTGTGAAATAAACAATGTGGAAATCCAAAACTCAACTCTTAGGCTTAATTCACACGAATGTGTGCCCGTAGCACGGCAGGCACACGTCAGCGCCCATCTCCATAGATAAACATGGCGCATGGGTTCAGATAGGACACCATATATGGCATATGTATGACGTATATATGTTGCTGTATATACGTCCCCCAACGGCCCTGTGAATGAAGCCTTAGTCTGTGTTGAGTCGCAACTGAAGTTAGAGACTTACTGTCCAACATATTTATGAACAACAATGTTAGGCCTTCTGCACACATCTAAGAGAGGTGAGCACAATGGGGCTCGTTTTCTTAGGGTCCGCAGAGCAGATTTTTGTTGGGTTCCCCGACGTTTTGCGCCGAATTTTGCCAGATTCGGACAACGCGCAGGATTTAACATTTAGCAATGTCGCAAGACACGCACTTACATGCACCGGAAGAAGCAGGTGAACCCCGGGGGACCTCGGCGCACAAGTGACGGATACAGGAACTGGGGCGCATGAGCTTTGTGAATTGCGGCAGACCCGAATCCCCGTCGGACAACGCACCGTGGTATCATGATAGGATAAGTAAATCTGCCCCATTGTGTCTCATGGCGTCTGAGCCATACAGCTGCTCTTCAAAGGATAGAACATGTCCTATACCTGCCCTGATTTGCGATGCAGCCTCTCAGCTCGCTGGAGAGGGGAAGGGTGAGCAGCACTCAAGCCCCTTTCCCCCGGGGTTTGCGGCTCACGGCTGCTGCAGACGTGTGCATGGAGCCTTAATGTCATGAATTTAGAGTCTAGACCTCATTACACATGAGAATTAGAAGTTAGTTTGCAGTCTGAAAAGTTCTGGGGAAGTATTACAAAAACACTATGGAATATTTTGAAAAAATTAGCTTTGGGCAAATGTCCAAATCAATATAATGTTAATAATATTAATATGTTCTAGATTAATATGTTTACTGTGCTCATACAATGAAAAATCCACAGCAAATTGTGTGTTAAAATTTGCAGTCAGGCTTTTCAATGCCTATTTTGACCAGCAGACACTATGAGGGAGTTTTGTCAGACGTGTCTTAGACCAGAACTGTTCTAGTTGCCTATGGCAACCAACGAGAGCTTAGCTTTAATTTTATAAATAGCTGTTACCATGGGCAACTAGAACACTTCTGCTTTAAGACACTTCTGATAAAGAATGTATATAAAAGAGGTTGTCCACTGTCAAGTTAGCCCCTTTCCACAGAATTTGCTGCAACAAGTTGCTGATTGGTGCAGGTCTCAGTGATGGAACTCCTACGGATCACAAGAACGGGGGTCCATTGTAGCCCTTTCTGTACCTAAGATGGACAGAGGAGCCGGATGTTCTATTCATCTCTATGGCCCTGACAGATATTGAGACACCCGGCTATCTCCATCAGCACCAAATAGATCAGCCGGCACATGCGCCACTTCATCAGGGGTATAAGGTTGGGTCACATCACTGTGACCCCCACTGATTAGCAAGTTAGCCTCTATCCTGTGGGAGGTCAACTTGTCACTGGACAACCCCTTTAAGTTGTATGCTTTTTCAGACTTTTTTAGGAATGTACATTTTGGTATCGAATTTGCAGTTTGGGAAGTATATTATATATTTTTCTGACGTGTATGACAGCCTTTTTTTGCTTTTAAGCACAAACTCGGTTTTGGAATTATTATTTTGCACAACTTGATTATTTTACATTTTCTTTGTGTGTAGGTCAGTCTGTGCATAGTTGCAACTTTTGAATGCATTAAAAAAATCCTATTATTTCCATGAAATTACTTACTTAAAGGTAACCACTACTGTAAAATCACACCATGCCAACTGCAATTGTAAGCTTACGTGCTTTCTGCAAATATTATATAATATGGAGTGTGAGAGACCATTTGTACGGTTGTTTTATTCAATTCTTTGTTTCTTCTTTTTCAACTTAGATTTTTATTTTAAACCTTTACATCCAAGAAAATTACAATAAGAGATACATGTTGTCTTCCATACAGCAGTGTAAGCATGACACTAAAGGTTCAGAAGAAAATAATAACAGTAAACCAAACATATTCAATGCAGAGGTAAGATAAGATAGTTCCCCGCCTCCCCCCACTTACTCTTCCGCCCTCCCATTGCTTCCTCAAGGGTATCACTCCTAAACCTCTCAATTGCTTGGCAATTTCTATTTACCCAATCTACCCGCTATGTCTGCCTCTAAGTACCATGTGGTTCATCTGAAGGGAGCATCAGCTCTCTGATTTCAAACAGGAAAACCCATTGACTCGAGAATAAGCTTAGGGTGCGAAATGCATTGGTCACAGCCTCCAGCCAGTATAAAACTGAACAGCCTATATCTCCCAGTATATAGCCTGCCAGCCCCTGCCCCCCGGTATATAGCCGTCTAGCCCTTGCCCCCAATATGCCAAACTTTTAATTTAAAAAATTAACACTGTACTCACCTTTCCGAACTGAATAACTGCCTGCTAAGGTATGCCATCACACTGTTTTGGTGGGCTGCCCTCAAGTCATTGTGGTTCAGGGGTACTACTGTTGATCCCATAGAGGCACATTTTCTTACAAAGTCACTAGAGTTCACTAAAAGTGCATTGTCCATCTATAATGCTGTGTGCGGCGATCCACTAATTCGTGCACCAGAAATCATTAATCCGTTGCTTCCCCTCACTGGTCCGGCAGAGTTCAGCATCTTTTTTGTGATGCACCTTTAACATACGGTGTGCAACACAATTTGCAAGTTAAATATGGCGCTTGGTCCGAATCAGTCGATCGTCCCCTAATTTGGCACAGACACTTCTTAAATACCTGTGCAAGCCGTTTTAGCCATTGAAAACATGCACAGTCCAACAAAAGTGCAGCGCACGACCCTTACTAAATGTGCCCCAATGTGTTTCAATTGGATTCAGGTGTGGAGAAAGTGCAGACCACTCTATTTAAGGTAACACAGTCTCCAGAAGCCATTCCTTAATGTTTTGACCTTTTGACTAGTCACACTTACTTATACTGTAACACAGTTGAGGCATATTGTTCTCCCTGACATTTCCAACATCATTTCTGATTTCTCCTCAGCTATAATCGCCTTTCAGCAATGAAGAGCACCGAGGCTCACTGATCCTTTATCCAGCAAAATTATCTCTTCTAGTCTCACTGTTGCAGCCTGCTAATGACATTGTGTGACACATTTAGCTGATTGGCCACTTCTGTCTGAGAAGATCCATCTTGAAGCCTCACAATGGTGAAGTACAATTGATTTATTGTGAGCTGTTGACTTGTCAGCATGATGAGGCAGACTGTGTAAAAATTATGAAAAAAACAGGAAATTTATTGGGCAATTTCAAACACCTGATTTGAATTTTTCCATGAAGCTTCTTATTAGAAAACCGCAGGTGTAAAAAGTAATGAAAATATTGATAATTTTGACATTTGCATTGAACAGTTTAGGTTCATCCTGAACCCACAAACCAGATGTACCTTACTTTTTGTGATTAGAGTATATGCCCTTGTATGGGCATTTGTACTGGAGTTGTAGAGCAGTTGTAAGCACATAAATAAACCATTTGAAGACAGGGCCCTGTCTAATAACAATGTAAATGACAGGAGGCTGTGCATGAATGATTTATATCTTTTCAATTCTATAGGAGTCTTGAAGCAGCAGTGCAAGAGTGGACATCTACAGTGTAGAATTGAAAAAAAGAAGTTTCAAGCAGCTGAAATCAGTCAGATTGAATAAGAACACCTCAATTTGCAAATTACTGGTTTCATTCATCAAAGTTTTATTATTAAATAACCAGAATCAGCAAACCTAATCATAAATACAGTGGAATGTTCAATGTTATGCATAATGACATGATCATTTACAGTATGAGAGGATTTCCTGCATGACATGGTCAAAAAAGTGGTGGCCCCTCCTCCCTCCATAGAGAATAGCGGTACACGGCCGCACACACGCCGAAAGATAGAGCATGCTCTATCTTTTTGCGGTGTGCGGCCCGGTGCCACACAAATTTGCAGCCGCATGTACGTCCTTGCAGACGAGTGAATGAGCCCTAAGGGTGGATTCACACTGGCGTGTGTCTTGCGTATTTGTTACACATCCGATGCGTGTTATTTCCGTATTGTTTTATTGTCTGCAGGTTTAACACCCGGCTTCCAAGGCTCATCAGTGAAAACAAAATAGACCTGTCATTTTTTATTGCAAGACTTTAGACTTGTATAGCCTTCTGTGATCCACATTCGTGAAAAAATAGGGCAGGTTTCAAAAAAAAATTTTCACAGACAATGGATCAGTGAAAAACAACTGAAATGTGAAACCACCCAATGCAAACAATCATTGAACATGACTGAAACATGGACGTGAAAACAACGCCAATGTGAAAGAGTCCTAAGTATTTGTAAGTCACCAGGAGCAGATGAAGTAGAACAGGTGCAAATCTGACTCAATTTGACTCAATAAATGTAATTTTTGTTCAGATTTTGCATTGCACAGATTTGATATCCGCATCAAGTAAAAAACTAAATGACAAATCAGTTCTTGAGGATTTTTCATGCGTTAGTCACAGGCAGATTAATCCCATTTAATGAATACTTTGATTTGCCTTCATGTAGAAACTTCCCAATAGTCCTAACTTTTTAGTTTTCACGGACTGGTTCTGGTGATTTGCATTTTGGAAAGAATTATTGTTTAAATTTTGGATGCCAGTATATATAAGAGGATTTCCTACATGACATGGCCAAAAGAGTTGGAAAAAGGGTCCAGGTGTTGTACCCACACCAATTAGATATTGGTGATCTTTCCATTGGATATGCCATTAATATAAAAATTAAAGTACCAGACAATCCATCCACAAGCACTTTCTCATTGCCATTTAACTTTCACTACCTAAATATAGACATCGATGTCTGCTTGTTACAAAACTTCTGAGTGCTTGATCTATGCTCCTCTGAAATGCATAGTGGGACCTGAAGATTTATGGTAATTTTGTTTAAATTGCATATGTCAGACAGGTATTGTTACATACCTTCAACCTGTTTAACTGTCAACAGATCTCAGCACATAACTACAGACTTGTCACGACAGAGCTAAGAGGTAATAATCAAATTGAGTCAACGAGAAATACCAAGGAATTCTTTTTTTAAAAAATTTTCAAACACCATTAAAAAAAATAGACGTCTGTGTTGAGCCGAAATGTTGTACTGGAATTGTTACAGTGGCTTAGTCACTAGAAGAACATTGTTTTGGTCTTCATAGTACACATTACCTATTAGTTGTCAACATATATTGAATTATACTGTATGTGAACATTGAGCAAGACATGCGATCAGGAGCAGAAGAGTATCTACAGAGAACACTGAAAAACTGATACCTATTCCATCCGGTAACTGCTGGTTATCTTCTCCATTAGGCCTACCATTGTCATGTCTCTAGTTCCAACCACACTGTGGAGTTTACCTCACAGACATCTTATATTCTTCATGTTCCCATCATCCCATATATCTCCTGGTCTTTAACATTGGTTTTATATCTATTTAAGCTTCATATATCTCAAAAGTTTATATTAAGGCATAGTTCACACTAACCAATCTTTCATTAGAACATTTGGCAAGACCGATTTGGCAAGCTCTGTGCAGCGCTGTATAATCTGTAAGCGCTTTCTAAATAAAGGAATTATTAATAATAATTATTATAAGAACAGCTTAACCAGGTTTTAGGTCAGTGGTGGCGAACCTATGGCACGGGTGCCAGAGGTGGCACTCAGAGCCCTTTCTGTGGGCACTCAGGCCATCTTCCAAGGACGATGGCACCACGAAAACTGCAGGAAAAGTGAGAAGGTTTTGACAGAACTGCATTATTTTTGGAGGTCCTCCTGCTAGACCCACCATTCATCCTGTACAGAGAGGCCCTGGAGAGAAGCCACAATTAAAGTTTGTGTCAACTGTATTGGTGGATCTAGGGGGCCGATACAATTGAAAGATGAGGAAGAACAGGTAGCAATAAGTTACTGTATAAAATCCCATGTTGGCACTTCTCCCTAAATAAGTGGATTTTGGTTGTAGTTTGGGCACTCAGTCTGTAAAAGATTCACCATCACTGTTTTAGGTGCTCTAATTTAATGGGCAAATTACTCTGCAAAATTGATTAGCTCCTGGAAAAGTAATTTAAAACAGAAGTTCACTTTGCTTTTCTCCATGCATTGTGGATGTTTACTTAAGGAGCTTAATAAGAAATGTGAACAATACAAGTGTTTGTTTCATTACTTAAGTTAGATTGCATTAGGGTAAAACTGAAACATGTTTAAAATATGTGGAGATAAATGGTTGGAGTAGCAAAATAGTCTCTCTAGAGGGTTTAGTAATACGCAAGGTTTGTGTCTCTAAAGAACATCTACCACCAAGAAGAAAGACTGCATGCAAATGAGCCTGAGGGGATCCAGGTTCCATTAACACCTATGCAACCCCCCAGGCTCATTTGCATACAGTCCTTCATCCTAGTGGTAGATGCCCTTTAACAAATCTTAAAATGCTCACTGAGATATAGAGGGACTGATATAGATACTAAAATGTAACTTTTATTTTAATAATTAAAATTAAGAGGATTAGCCACAGTAAAGTTGTAAACAAACACATAAATCAAGCTACAAAGAGCCAGGACTGATATTGAACAAGGACTGATATTGTAGACGTATACTCAAGATAACACTGTTGCTATTTACCGTATCAAAGATAATCCTGGGTTGCATCTGTTCCCTTCTGGTCCCTTTTTACTTAATATTCCCCTTTGTATCTCGTAGCCACTTATATTTTTTCCCACACCATACATTCAGTCCTATATGCCTCAAAGCGACCCAATACGTACTTGAAGAAATATGTGTTTAATATTGCTAATAACTCATCAGGGGTCAGGTAGACATTAACTTATAGGATATAACTATTACTTAAAAAACAGTGGTTGCCTCATGGTACTCGTGTGACCCCGCATTGCATATAGCCGTGGCGCCCATTGTCCTTGCCTCTATTTAAAGCTGTGTGGGTGTGAGTCACACACCCCTGACCTCACCCCTGACCCACGTCATAAATGATGCATGTAGGGCGTACCCTATTGTAATTCTACTTGTATGTCAATGGCATGCTTGACTGAATCAGCCATAGTGCAAAGTCCCTTAGTCTCCTATATTTTGAGTATACTGTAAAAGTACTTAACATCCAGAGGAAAAAATGGATCTTCCTAGACTTTTTCAAGCGTACTATAGGAGCATGGTAGGACCAATGGATCCTCCTTGACTTCTGGCATTCAACTACTTTTTACAAAAGTCCACATTTGTGGTTCTACCTGTGAAGATCTAAATAAGACCCAGATAAGGGATACAGAGGGGTTATGACAACTTTGACTACTTTGATAGACCATGTATATTGGAGTTATGAAACATGGATACTGTTGGATATTATTTTCTTTTTACTTTATAAAACAAGTGCATTTTTTACAGCCCTGTTTTGACCCATGTAAATCTACAGTATGTAATACATAAGTAATGCCACGTGAAGCCAGATTCACAAAAAAATGCATTTTATGTTAAAATTAATTTAAATTATCATGTTTCGGGGATATAAACCTGGAAGAAATTGATTTAATAAGTACATGATATATGCATGGGGTAGTCCAGGGGAACACTGCCAATTACCCTGAAAAGGCTGAAAAAAGTATGCTCGGGTTTATTTTGGGGGTACGTCTTATTATAACACAAACCCACAGGTCTCCACATTTCTATTTGCCTCCAAATACCAGCATTTTGGGCCCCTTATAAAAAAAGTAAGGCTTTTTTTTGGTTGAGACAATCCACACCAAGGGTCCTGAAATCAGAGACTTATAAAAATTGTCTGTTATATTTATAGGCTTCTCAGGAGCAGTGGCAGTGCCTACAGAAGACTGTCCCTGATGTCAGAAGGGAGGGGGAACAATCAAGAAGGGTTCTATAAAAAAGGAAAAGGATAAAAAGCTCATTACTTTAAAACTTTATTAATTCTTTTAATTCTTTTTTTTTAAAGAAAAATGTTGCATTGCAAACTCCCGTACTATAAGCAGTAGATATATATTTCTTCTTCACTACTCAATATGGGTTAGTAAAGTGAGAGTTGAAATTTCAAGCTAGTGTGCCTAAAGAGATGGGTTTTAAAAGCACAGTTTAACCTTTACAGGGTGGGTAATAGTATTAGTCCATACAATATCATACATTTTTTCATAATAACATTAAAATAGATACAGGCACTTTATTATTTATTTATTTCTTTGGTTCCAGATTCATGTAAGCCTAGCAATGAACCTTGCCAGTGGATGTACACGCGCAACTGAGTTATGGCTCTGGAACACCAGGAGGATTTATCAGGCAATTACTTCTTTTATTACTTTTGCCATTCCTTGTTTTGAGCAAAGCCTGATGAACCTAATTACGAAAATTAAAAAGGCAACTGAAATATTATAATAAAAGATTAATTCAAACATTGCATATATGTGTGCTATATACTAAGTAATATTTCTTACTCTACTCATTCCTTAAGGTGCTATCAAGCATAATAGGGAGAATGCACAGACCATTCGTATGTCATTACATATTTGAACACCATCTCTTGATCTTGATCATGTGCTATGCAAATGCTTGTCTGTAGAATGTCTAATTATATCCGGAGATTAGGCATTAAGGACATCTGATGAATCATATCCTTAACAGATGAGTGGTAAGAAAAATTGCTAAATGTGACCAGCCAGATAATGATTGGAATTTCTGCCAGAACGTTTGACTAAACAGGGAAATCTAAAATAACAGGAATATAAACTTCCTGATATATTTATCTTTGTATGTTTGCCTTTCAGCACATTATGCTCAATTTATTTGTGAAAAAGACTTAGAATAGATGCAGAGCGTAGGCATTTCTAGTGATGCGTGCTACACGACAAGGCGAAACTAAGCAATCATTTTCAACCTTTTGATCTTTAAAAATAAAATTATCCTATTTGGAGCTGCCTTGTAGTCTACAATTCTCATGATAGTGATTTCTAGAAAAAAAGATTATTAACATCTTGGCACCCGGAGCTGTAAGGAACTGGAAACCTACTACTATGGACCAGCATCACAAATGTAAGGCATAGTGATGATGTGGAAACAAAGGTTGTGTGCACTATCACAATTAATTTGGGGTGTATGTATGTAAATGAATTAAGGGTGCTGTATACAAATGAATGATTGGAGATGTGATGTGCATACATTGGTGGGAGACACTGTGTATAGTAAAATAAATTTGAGGGGCAACAGGTTACTCAAAAAATGGATGGTGTACATAATAATTCAGTGTGGGGGCACTGTGTGTAATTAATTTAGGGCTTATATATTTTATATCATGTATGAGACTTGTACGTATTTAATTTTAGGACACTGCACATATTTAATCAATGGGGGCAGTGTTTAATTTCTTTTTAGATGGGCAGTTTGTTATTATTTCTTCAGAAGGGTAAAGTAAAGCCCCTCTGTATAGTGTAATGCAACAATCTCTTTTTTTGAAGTTCAATGGCAATTACTCCCAAATTTTTCTACAAACAATAGAACCTGGCAGAACCAGGACTTTCTATACAGGAATAATGTGTGTCACGGGTGCTCCTGCAACCCACATCCCGGGTCGCTGCCGGGCACGCACCCTAGGGGACGGCGACACTGCTCTGGTCTCCCAGCATCACGTTCCAGTGGTCCTCCTCGAGAAGCCCCTGGTCATCTCCTAGGCCAGCGGTCAAGTTCTCTCCAATCCGATCCGGTACCGTACTGAGCCTATTTTCCTGCAAGTCGGAGCTCTACATAAAGAGAGATTGTCCTTCTATGTGCTGCCTCGTTCCACCTCCAGTCCTTAACTGGAAGACGGGGGAGATTCTTCTTTGGGGACCAGATTGCCAGTCTCGCTGCATGGTGGTTCCTCATCCAGTACCTGTCTTGACCTCTTCCGTAGCTTCCAAGTCTCTAGAGCATCTTCCAGCTTCCTATCAGGACTTTGCTGACATATTTTCCTAGAAAAAGCAGAGTATTTGCCACTGCACCACCCCTACGACTTCCCTGTTGATTTTCTGCCGAGTGCGTCTCCTCCCCGGGGTCAGGTGTACCCCCTTTCTGTGCCTGAGACTGCAGCAATGTCTGACTATATCAAAGAGAGCCTGCAGAGGGGGTTTATACGTAAATCCTCTTCTCCGGCTGGTGCAAGCTTCTTCTTCCTGACAAAGAAAGATGGGTCACTCTGTCTATGCATTGATTACCACGGTCTTAATAAGGTCACAGTTAAGAACCGCTATCCGTTGCCGTTGATCACTGAGCTCTTTGACCGCCTGCATGGAGCCAAGGTCTTCGCCAAACTGGACCTTCGTGGGGCCTACAACCTCATCTGTATTGACAAGGGTGACGAGTGGAAGACCGACTTTAACACTCAGATTTAAAGAGCCAGCGCGCCGGTAATTGGTGCTGGCCTGTTATAAGTTACTGCCTCTTCCTGTGACCCTTGCTGGATCTTCAGCATCATTCCTTCTAAGAGAAAGCCCTCCTGAGTTCCCTGTGTTTCCTGTGTTCCTCTGTGTTCCAGCTTTAATCAGCACTCCTCTGTGTTGCTACAATTGTTGTGACCTGCTGTGCCTTCCAGGGTTCCTGTCCTGCTGTGCCTTCCAGAGTTCCTACTGTCTGTGCCAACATCACCAGTGTCCCTCTGTGTGCCACCGTTACCAGTATTCCTCTGTGTTTCCTGCTGTCATCTCAGGTTTGGACTGTTTCCTGCTGTACTACCTTGGCTGCCACCGCGGGTCTCATACCACCTCCCGCGGTGGTCCAGAGGGTCCACAGACTCTTCCAAGAGACTTTTACACACTTTCCCTCCTCAAGTGTGACAACGGGCAGATCACAACACATATGTATTTTCAAAATCCATTGAGTTTTTTTAACATCTTTATTATTATATATATCGTTTTCTCCATAATAACCCATGGATTTCAGTATTCAATACCAGGGCTATGTAGGTGTAGATAATATTGGCAAACAAGTATTTTAATCAGATAATTAGTTTCTTATAGGCAGTTTACACTTGTTTTTCTGAGATTACTTGTTGGAGATTTAGGTACAGTACAAATAACTCCTGTGTAGTTGAGCACTTACATATGAATCATTCTAACAGTCTATCCAATGTCATAACTTGCCAAAGCGATCATCAGCCAAGAATGTTTATTGTGCAACCTTGTCCACATGCCAACCCACTAATGTAAAGTATTGAAGTGCTGTTAGGACAGGAGTATCCCTAGATTGTCTGCTACTTAGATAAATACCATTGTGCCGTGAATGTTTATTTGAAATATGAAAACTATCCACTGAAATTATTATGAGGAATGGCGATTGCCACAGATAAACCATATGAAGAAATTCTATCCCAATAAATCTAAATGTCTGTACATAATCTGCTTTACCTGGAAAGATTACCTTTGGTCGCAATGTCAGCAGTCGCCATGTTTGCAATAATCTTTCGTTATAATTTATAAATCTAATTAAAGTGCTCCGTTTACAGAGAACGTAGTTGCATACACCACTTTTCTATGTTGTTTTCCCTTATTATGTATAATCTACAGTATCTGTACTCCCACAGACCACACAAAATTCATTTAGAAAATATTTCAAATAATCTTCTGTCACAGAGGACAACATGTAGACTATCCTTAAAGACACTTGATGAATCTCTGTACATTCTTGTCGTTTTTTGAACCCTTCCCTCGGAGGGATATATGTACTTTGGCAAGTTTAGATCATTATCCTCAGCTACAGTCTTCTGAATTCCCCAGCACAACGGATGTTTTCACTTGTGTACAAGAATGTTACATCGCCTCTCGCTGTTAACATTTTATCTGTTTGGTCTCATCCTCAACCTGCTGATGCACTTTTGTATTCAGCATTGAAAGTACTAAAAGAATATACCATATGTCTGAAGGTCATTCTCTTTCAAATAACTTAAAGTGTTTAAAATAACAAAATAAAAAACATGGGTGAACATTGTTAGACCTTTAAAAGTAGTCGATCCTTCTAATTTTGTACATGATGCTTTGTAGGGGGCAAGAATTGTTTTCCCATTTGCATATAGAGAATCAATAAAAATTCTTTCTCCCTGCAATTTATACTAAAACATACTCATTGACTGCCAGGACTGAAACATTTTGCACTTAGTCTAAAGGAATTCTTTACTGATAAATGCCTTCCTGCCTCTTGAAACAGCAATGTTCAAAAGGTGAAACAAACAATGCAGAATAATACATTCCTGCTGACTCCATTAGCCTGTAGGTATGAATGCTATTTTAGTCAATGCAGTTTGATGTTAACCAAGAAGCCTGCTAAGGACAAAAAGGTTGAATATATTAAATGTCAAGAGTGAAAGTTCAAAAGCACAAAGCCTTATCTAATAGAACAAAAGTATATAGTTGTTGGCTACATGCTTACCACCATCCTTCCCCTGAATAAAAAGAAAATGTCAAACCAAAAGCTGTGCATTAGCCCCCTTCATTTTCAGGATTGTGGGGCCCAGAGATCAAACTACCATAGTTCAAAATTTCAACTATTTTTAAATATGGCAATTACAGGCGGTCCCCGGGTTACGTACAAGATAGGTTATTTAGGTTTGTACTTGTATGAATGGTGAAATAGTTTACTTATTGAATTTGTATGCAAGTCGGAACTGTATACTTCATAATTCTTACCTAAGTCAAAATCTTTTTTGGTCTCTGTGACAATTGGATTTTAAAAATGTTAGATTGTCATAAGAAGCATGATTAACAATAATGCTTAATTACAGATACCTTTAATAACAGTTATAACTGTTTATAGTAGCCTAAGGCTAAAGTACAGTAAATTACCAACATCCAATGGTCCATTTCTAAGTCCATCTGTAAGTGGGGTGTTCTTAAGTAGGGGACTGCCTGTATATACTAAAACATTACAGTGGATTTATGACTTAAAAAGTTTTTCCAGGCTAAAAATATTGATGACTTGTCCTGTTATTATTACATTTGCAGGCCCTCACATTCAAGACCCCACAGATTATAAAAACATGGAGAGAACATATTAACTCTGTGCAGATGTTGACATGGATGGGACTTGAAGCCAGGACCCAGGTGCTGCAAGGCTGTAGTGCTAACCACTAAGCTACCATTCTGCCCAAATGTGAATTCTTGTTTATGATAATAGGACCGTACTAGCCTTTAGGAGCAAAAATCAATATAAGACGATGGTGGTCATTTATCTTAGGACTTTCTCGTTTGTTTCTCTTATATTTGTGCCTTTTTAGCACATTTGCATTTGCAACTCTCCCACTGGCAAAGTAAGCCTCTCATGAATTTGTTGCACCTGATATATCTCTAAAATTTGTATTGTATGAGAAAGTTGCAAATTTGGTGCAAATTGTGGTTAAAAAGTTTCAATTAAACTCTAGTCCTGATAAGGCTTAGGAAAATTTTTAAAGGGGTTGCAGAAGAGTTTCCTATTTTTGTGTGACTTTTGAATAAATAATAATAATTACACAGTGTTAGCTGCCATATATATACAGGCGGTCCCCTACTTAAGAACACTCGACTTACATACGACCCCTAGTTACAAACGGACCTCTGAATATTGGTAATTTATTGTACTTTAGTCCTAGGCTACAATAAACAGCCATAACAGTTATCTAATGTATCTGCAATGAAGCTTTAGTGTTAATATTGATTCTTATGACAACCCAACATTTTTAAAATCCAATTGTCAAAGAGGCCAAAAAAGTTCTCGCTGGGATTACAATGATAATATATACAGTTCCGACTTACATACAAATTCAACTTAAGAACAAACCTACAGACCCTATCTTGTATGTAACCCGGGGACTGCCTGTATATATAATATTTCTTTAGCAGCAAACAACAGATGAAACAGCACTCCGTAAGGATAAAGTGAAAAACTTTTATTCCACCACGGATGCGACGTTTCGACATTTTCAAGCATAGTGAGTCAGCGGTCAGCTGACTTAAATAGGCAGGGGAAGTAATCACCCACACGTGTGACATTAATTACATAAATATAAAAATAGATAAAAATACAATAATGTTAGTGCACCTTATATACAATATTGTTTTGTCAAACATATGTACAAGTGAAAGGAAAATACATGACATTCAAAGCGTGAAGTACATCACCATGGATACCGGCGTGACGCCCAGTGTAGAGGGTGAGCCGGGAGCTTGTGTTTATGTCCACAAAAGTGTATCAATAAAGTGTCCTTGCGTAAAAAACAAAAAAACTAATGGAGCAGTGTATAGAGCATATGGAGCAGAATATATAGTCCATCAAAGAAGCGCGGTCCAACTGCGTGTATGAAATAATTCCAATCATAGCCGAGCGGCATTTACTTACCTTTTTTCTCTTCACTCCACAGCAACCTCTGGATTTTGATGTGGACAATTTCAGGGCGATCGGGATATTTTTGTACCTGCGGACCTACAAGAGGAGGCAGCGATCCCGGACGGGACATATCCTGCTGGTAAAGATCTCTCTAGCCTTCTGGCTTTTTCTGATGTCTGAACCCAGCGGTGCCTGCTTACCTATGGACCACTCGTTGTTGTCTCGGAGATTCCCACTGTAAGTCCCGTTTTGAGCGCTCTAGTCCCATCACCAGACTATGGCTGCACGGAGTCTAATTTACCCTTAAGTAAGATGGCCGCGTTGTGTACAGTCATCTTGTGCGCATGTCCTCTGTGAAACTTGCTGGACTTATGCCGCTCGGCTATGATTGGAATTATTTCATACACGCAGTTGGACCGCGCTTCCTTGATGGACTATATATTCTGCTCCATATGCTCTATACCATGATGGCGAACCTTTTAGGGCCGAGTGCCCACCTACAACTAAGACGCTCTATTTATCGCAAAGTGCCAGCACAGAATTTAATTTGTGTAATTTATACTCCCTCCGTCACCGATTTCATTGATACCAGCCTGAGGACACCAAATAAAAGTAGGAAAATAGTCCCAGTAGAAGTCTGTCACTTTAAAATAGCTCTGTGCCAGCAGTCGCCTGGGCTGTCTGGGACTGCAAGGAAGATGCCTGGAGGTCATCTTCTGGTGATGGCCTGGGTGCCCACAGAAAGGGCTTGAGTGCCACCTCTGGACTCAGTGCCATAGGTTAGCCATCATGCTCTATACACGCGCCCATTTGTTAGTTTTGTTTTTTGACAAGGGACATTTTTTTTGTAGTGTCTCCATCTTATTGTGGCACATAAACACATGCTCCCGGCTCACCCTCTACACGTGGGCAGTCACGCCCTTGCGCTATCCAATGGATGATGCGTGTACTTCCACGCTTTGAATGTCATGTATTTTCCTTTCACTTGTACATATGTTTGACAAAACAATATTGTATATATGGTGCACTAACATTATTGTATTTCATATTTATGTAATTGATGTCACACGTGTGGGTGATTACTTCACCTGCCTATTTAAGTCAGCTGACGGCTGACTCACTATGCTTGAAAATGTCTTCATAGAGAAGACGAAACGTCGCATCCATGGTGGAATAAAAGTTTTTCACTTTATCCTTACGAAGTGCTGCTTCATCTGTTGTTTGCTGCTACGATGAAGACCTGCACCCGATCAGCCTTTACACGGTGCCGCTCCACACCTTTCCTTTTCTATAATATTTCTTTATTTACATAGTGCACACAGATTACGCAGCGCTGCACAAAGCATGTCAAATTGGTCCCTGTCCCCATGGGGCTCACAATATAAACAACCTAACAGTATGTTTTGGAGTGTGGGAGGAAACCGGAGGACCCGGAGGAAACCCACGCAAACAGGAAGAGAACATACAAACTCTATGCAGATGTTGACCTGGATGGGATTTGAACCCAGGACCCCAGTGCTGCATGGCAGAAGTGCTGCTCACTCGGCCACCGTGCCCCCCTGGTATGTATATCAAACTCTAAGATTAATCAAGTGCAAAACCTGGAAAAATGCACAAATGTCCTGACTTAAGATAAATGACCCCCACTGTCTTATTTTTAGGGAAGCAGGGTATGCCAGTTTGCTGGCAGAGGGGATATCTTGTAATAATATAATCCATCCAACAAAGAGAGATATAATGTTATCAATGTCTTTGTGTCTTCCAGAAAATGTATTCCAACTGTAGGAAGCTGTCTCTTGATTTGTATGTATTACAATCATAAACTAAATGTCTTGCTAACAGGAACTGCCTTACTGCGCACTTGAATGCTGGTGTTGAGGATTTCCCAAAAAGAGCAAACAAGGTTCAAGGCTGGGACCTTGTTAGCATTTTCATGAGAGAAGCCAGTCATGAAACTCTGCCAAAGACAAGCTGTTGTGTATTTTCCTCTCTGTATGTGCCTAGAACACAAAGTGTCTATGTTAAGGCTTTCTAAACAAACAGCACATTTATTTTAGGTTAGGAAACGCTGGCTATTTACATACTTGTTACTTAAAACATAAGCAAGCTAATTCTTCACTCATAAAATACATAATTGTAAAATCCGACTGTAGTTTTAAAGCTATAAACAGTGTTATTTTAGGACAAAAACATTATTCACATCCCAGATTATCTCAGATTACTATAAACGGTCCTAATGTATTCCATGTAGACAGCCATTGTTGAGAATGAGTTATTCTCAAACTTACATATACATAGTTAGAGGAAAATCAGGTCCAATATGTCCCTAGGCCTATGTTCCCACCCTGCCTTTCATTGCTAGCCCTTGCCTAGTAAACAAAACATTTCTAGATTCATTTTTCCTCTTGTAAATTAATAGCAATTTACATAAGCGCAACAGAGCTCCGTTTTTTCCAAGCTGCCATTAGCAACAGTATGAAGGAGACAGCAAACTGACGAAATTCTAGAGAACCCACCACAAGTGATACTGACATTCTGGTAAAGCCGTCGGGAGGCCAAGCTCAGCCATGGTGGCATGGGTACCAGACAGCTTAAGTGCCGGTTCTGGCGGCACCAGGGCAGCGCACGCCATCCACCGGCTGTGGCTATCATCACAGTGCTATCCATTTACCTAGCTAAGCGCAGGTAACCAGCATATAGGCTATGTGACCCGTGTTGTATCGATTTTGATTGTCAATTGTAAGTGTGTAAAGTGCTTGAACCGTCATGTTGTTCTGTATTGTAATGTATTGTTGTAACTAATTACGTAACAAGTAACTAAGAAAGCACACAATAGCAACCAAGCTGAGTTACTCCTAAAAGTCAATTCGTTAAATGTTTTTCTGTCTGCCAAATCTCCGTCTATGTCTGTGTAACTATATCACAATAAAGTTTCAGGTATGATCTTTATAGGCCAAGATTGAATTTCATTAGAATATGCCTCACCTAGCATACTTTAGTAACATCTTTCAATTTACAGATAACAGAGTAAGAGAAGGACCATTGGAAATGTGACTCATTGCTTTAAATTATATTCAGAGTTTCATATTCTGCAATTAGAGTTTTCCCTAGTGACCGCCATAACAGATGGGGAGTAAAATAAGTTTCACGTGATAGGGAAAAGAGTGATTCTTCTTCTACTTGTAGAAAAAAATCATCTGTACATTACTAGTAGTCTTATTCTAACCTATTACACACTAGGGTAGATTGAGCAATATAATCATGGCAGGTCTATTCAATTATGAATTTGTAAGTCTGTGGTGTCTAGCATCTGATAAGGATTATGTGTTTAGTAAATGTAAATATTACAAGAGTACATTCACACAATGGTATTTGACTCAGATTTTCCAACGGAAGATCTGTATGAAATACCAATTTAAAATTAGCTGTCTAGCTTTTAACCCACATACTCTATATCCTAAGCAGCCTCCACCCAGATTCTCCCAAGAATCAATAGCATGTTGCTTCTATGTAGCTCACAGGAAAGAGACACAGTGGTCTAGGAAATGCATAGTAAGTGACATATTTTGACTTTATACACCATGCCTTCAATGTTTTTGACCTACGCAGGACTCATTCCCTGCCAGACAAAAGCATGTCACGAATGTGATGCACCGAGAACTGGCACAACCTCTGACAATCAAACCAAATACAGTCATTGCTGGAGGTCATGAATTTCTTCTCACTGGCATATAAACTTGTCCCATGTATGATATGGAAGGAGCCCATATGATCTACATGCTATGGGAATGGCGAGTATTAGGGCCTTTCTGGAAGGGAGATTCGGATCGTATTTATAAGACATAAGGCATTGCCTTATTGGTGTCCCCAACTGTGTATGTATTGGGCCTGATACGATCTGGATGGAAGGATCTCATTGGGTAGGATTCTATATCAGGATAGGAATATTCCTACCATTATAGAGTTTGTAGACTTTCTGAATGTAAGTATTAGACCAGAAATGGGAGTGCACTGTAAGTATGGGATCCATGGTTTCATGGTGCTGACCTGCTGCTGGTGTTCTTGTGTAGGAGAACTTTTAGTAGCTTTCTGTAATCACTCTTACTTAAAGGGAACCTGTCATCAGATATTGGCCTAATAACACTAGCAGTATGTTGTCAAGCAGCTGAGCAGCATCTGGATGATGTTTCTTTGAGGGTGCAGTCACACGTTGCAGTTAAAACTGCATCGCAATCAACTTTGAAGTAGTTTTAGGTGCAGTTTTGTCAATTTAACAGGTGAACTGACATTTTAACTTTAACGAGTCTTGAATTATTGTCATTTTGGACAAGGGAATACCTCTTCACAGATCACATTTCCCCGCCGTCAGTTCATGTCTTTCACCTGTTAAATTGACAAAACTGCACCTAAAACTACCTCAAAGTTGATTGCCATGCAGTTTTAACTGCAACGTGTGACTGCACCCTCATGGTCTGGTGTGGTGAAATCATCCAGAAAACAACTTTCAGTTGTGATGTAAATTGGTTTGATGAACTCAAGGAGGTGGAGAGTTTAACACTGAAGCCAAACTTTCCACTGTAATTGATGGTCCTTTGTCCAAGAAAATCAATCATATGATCTCTTGAAGTCCAATGCATAAGGGGGTGTTCAAAGGCATGGAGAGCTTTACTTCAGTGTTAAACTCTCCGCCTCCCTGACTTTAAACAACTAACTTACATCTTGCTTCAACGTTGATTTTATAGATGATATCATTACACTGAGGCATAAGAGAAAAATGATCTAGAAGCTGTTCAACTGATCCACAATATACTGGTAATGGTTTATTAGTCGAACGTCTGATGACAGTTTCCATTTAAGTTCTTGTCATCTGCAATTCTGCAATGTCTGTGGTCTGTGGGCAGTCCTGTACACTTCAACTCTAGTTATTTACTCATACAAAATATATGTCTTACTAGCTGCTGTCTTGAGGTTTCATTATTTGTACTGGGTTTGTATGTTTTTATTGTGGAATGAATGTTCAATAAAGATGACTTGAAAAATTATTTAAAAAATGGCTGTGAAAAAGTAAATTGGGTTGTTCTTTTGATTTTGTAGTATTCTCAAACCTAGCAACAATCATAGCAGGGTCGCATTATTGTACAAAACATTATCAGCAAGACAGGTTACTTCCTGAATTTTGTGATAAGTAGAAAATAAAATGTAGAGATGTGCGTGGTGAGGATCAGGTGTTTGCGGCATCAACCATGTAATGTTAGCTTGTCATGCAAGTGACAAATTTGACATAAAATTAAAGAAGGCAACCTGGAAATATTATAATAAAAGATTATTCCAAACATTGATAATGCATGTTGATGGGGGCATCTAATGGCGTAAAGACTAGTATTTCTTAGCTCTACTCGTGGGGGGGTCCTAGCGTGGTTGCTATCGAAGCCAATAAATAGGTAAGGGGAAGTAGATGCATCATAAAGGGACCGTGGATTCGTATGGTTCATTACTATTTTGAAGCGAGCCATCGGTGCTATTATCTTTGATCATAAGGGGTTGCTATGCAAAAGCTGTCATGTAGAATGTCAATTATATGCCGGAGATAGGCTTAAGACATCTGATGAATCATATACCTTAACAAGATGGAGTGGTAAGAGAAGAAACCGGGATGGTGCTAAGAAAATGAGCGGCCAGCCCAGAATAAATAGATTTGGATGTGCTGCCAGAGACGTATTCAACGATGGTCGAAGGGCGAAAGTTTGCTTAGGAAATATCAGAATATCGATACATATCCTGCTGATTTGATCTTTGTATTTTAGGCCTTTACAGCACATTATGCCATTTATTTGTTGACAAAGACTAGAATAGATGCAGAGCGTATCAATTATCTGAGTGATGCGTGCTAAACGACAAGTCGAAAGCTAAGCAAAATCATTTTGCACCATTTTTGATCTTTAAAATAGAAATGAGCCTAGTTGGGGTGTGGGAAGCGCCTTGTAGCGCTACGGCAAATTTCGAACACATGGAAAATGAATTTCTAGGCAAAAAGATTTTTAACATCTTGGCACGCCGGAAGCTTGGTAAGAACTTGAAAATCCTGCTACTAATGACCAGCAATCACACAAATGTAGCAGTAAGTGATTAAAATGTGGAAACAAGAGGTTGTGTGTCAGCTATCACAATTAAAGTTGGGGTGTCTGGTAATGGTAGAAGTTGGGAGGGGGGCGATTCAAGGTGGCATGGAGTACAAATTAAATGATTGAAAGGACGGAATGTGCATACATTGGGTGGGTGGGAGGACAGGCTGGATGTGATAGTACAATACATTTGAGGGGCAAACAGGTTACTCACCACATGTGAATGGTTTTTAGCAGTCAAATAGGACATTCAGTGGGTGGAAGAAGGGCATCTGGGAAAAATATGAATGTATTATTTGGCTATATATTTGTGGGGGTGATCTCATGTATGAGACTTTACAAAAAAATAATTCAATTTAGGAACAAACGGGGGGGTGGGTCACATCTCTTACTCAAGGGGGCAGTGTTTAATTTCTTTTTAGGTGAGTGGGCGTTTGGTTATTAGTTCTTTCAGAAGGTAAAAGTACAGGCCCTCTGTTATAGTGTGCTGCAGTGCAACAATCTCTGGGGGGGTGGTTTTTGAAGTTCAATGGACATACACTCACCCAATTTTTCTACAAACAATAGAACTGGCAGAACCAGGGACTTTCTATACAGGAAAAAAATGTTGTCCGGGTGGCTCCTCAACCGCCACATCCCGGGGGTGTTTTCCCCGCTGAGCACACCCCCTAGGGGACTTCGATGCTGCTCTTGGTCTCCCACCTCATCGTTCCAGTGGTCCGTCCACGAAGCCCCGGTCATTCCTCCTAGTCAGCGTGGAAATCAATGTTCTCTCCAATCCAATCCGGTAACCCCCAAGAACTGGCCTATTTTCCGGCAGAGGGGGTCCGTACTCTACATAAATATAGGGAGTTGGGGTCCTTCTATGTGCCTGCCGCCCTGGTGGGCGGGGTTCCACCGGGGGGGGGGGCTCCAGTTCCTTACTGAAGACGGGGTAGAGTTCTTCGTTGGGTACCAGATTGCCAGTCTCTCGCTGCATGGTGGTTCCGCTCCAGTCCTGTCCTTGGCCTCTCTGTGGCTTCGTTCCACGTCTCTAGAGCAGCTTCTTCCAGCTTCCTCATCAAGGACTTTTGCTGACATATTTTCCTGGGGGGAAAAAGCAGAGTATTGGGTGGCCACTGCACGGGGGGCAACCACCGCCTATACGACTCCATCCCTGTTGATTTTTCTGCCGAGGGTGCTGCGTCTCCTCCCCGGGGGGTCCAGGGGGTGTATCCCCCTTTCTGTGCCTGAGCTGCAGCAATGTCGGACTATATCAAAGAGAGCCCTGCCAGAGGGGGTTTATATAAATCCTCTCTCCGGCTGGTGCAAGCTTCGTCGCTCCTGACAAAGAGATGGGTCACTCCTGCCTATGCATTGATGTACCACGGTCTTATAAGGTCACAGTGTAAGAACCGGCATCCGTTGCCGTTGATTCACTGAGCTCTGTCGACTCGCCTGCTATGGAGCCAGGTCTTCGCCAATGGACTCTGTCTTTGCTCTGCCCCCCGGGCCCTTTTGTTTGCCTTCAATGTCGCCTCTGGTAGTACTTTGTCAATACAGATATTCCCTGAGCTTTAACAAACATTACCACCGTCTTTAAATCCCCGCACTTCTCTCCACTCTTGTGGCGCTCACCAAAAAAGAAGCCTATCTCTGGAAGTTATGGGGGGTCCGGTACTCAGTAAAGCAGGGGCTGTGTTCACCCTGAAAGGGCCAAATTTTGGAACTTTTTTTTCTCTTGAGCTTCCACATGCAAACCAACCTCGCGGTCGCGCGGGGGGTCCTGGGCTGACTCCTCTGATGTCTTAGTGGTAAAGGAGTAAATAAATAACAGGATGTCACAGGGGGGGCGGACTCCTTGTGGAGTAAATGGTGCCAAACTAGTCCCAGCCCGTCAATGCATAGAGAGTGGAGATAGCACTCAATCAATTTGAATAAAATAATTGCTTTTTATTTTTGTACAATCCACGTACTAGCATGACGTGCTGGCAAAATCCCTTCTTCATATGCGATTGTACTTGTAAAAGTGGCTTTTTAGGGAGGAGGAGGGGGAGGAGCAATGTCCGCCTCCCGGGACCCAGCTGTGTGGGTGGCTGACACTGAACCAGAACGAGCTGCTCATACAGCTGAGGGGTGGGTCCAGAGCTGCGGACAACCGTCAGGCTTCATGGATTTGTTCCAAAATAAAAGCAATTTATTTTCAACTTGATTGAATGCCATCTTCCATTATCTAGTATGGTAAAGGGCCTGGACATAGTAGGGGGCCGTGAGAGTTAAACGTTCTTCCTGTTGGACTGAAGGCCTGAGGAGAGATCTGTGGGGGGATCGTGAGGATAACATTCTGGACCGTGGCCTCCTGCAAAGTTTCCTCCAAACCAAGAAAGGGGGAAGGGCCGAAGGTGGGGTACTGGGGGGTCATTGGCTAATCCTGGTTACCCATGGGCGCACGTCCTGGGTTCAGTTCGCTTCCTGCCACTTCTGTGGCGCCCCTCCCCCCCGGGTTTCACTCACCTATCCACATTAATGTCACCCGTCCCGGATTCCCCGAGCGTTAGAGTACGTCCCTGTCTCCCTAGGTGTGCACATGCGGGGTGGTGGGGGCTACCTTAGATTTTAAAGGCCAGCACCCGCTGATTGCGCTGGTTAATTTCCCTGGAAGAGAATAAAGGGCGGCCTCTCTCAGCATTCCCCCCAGGAAAATACCGTATCTACTTACGAGCTATATGCCTAAGAGAAAGCTTAGCTTTCCCACCAAATTAAGCAGCAGGTTATTCGTGTGTATTGGCTCCCTTTGTGAAACCAATCTCTAACCCTGGTGACGCTCTAACCATTAGCCCCCCTGGCCTTCTGCTCCGCCTCTAGACCCTAGGAACCGGTTTTTCCACAGCTCTTTACCTCGCTGCCTGTCCACGAACTTGGCCCTTCTTGACTCTACCAAAACTCACCTTGCTGCACCGTAACAAGTGCACCTGTGAAAACGACCGGGTGGACCATGGCGCCGCAGCAAATCCAACCCGCTTTTGCAGGCGGGCTCTGGTGAATAGTCGTTGGTCCACAAGACTGGGCGCGTGTCCCAGTGTGTTGGCTTCCGTCATCGTCCACAGTGGTCCGGTGGGTCCACTACCCCTGAAACCTGACAATGTGGTATACAGTTCACAACAACAGAGAGGATGGTCAATCCCCAGAAAAAAACGTCATCTAAATTGTATGCAGCTAAAAGAAGTAGGAAGAGCATTCACACAAGGGAGCGGGCTGACTTATTTTTGGATGTTATATCGGTTTGAGTTGATTTTATATTTGCAATGAGGGCTATAAGGGCTATCATGGTTTGTAAATGAGTCTACGTTGATGTACTGTAGTACTTATTAAGTGTTTTTATGCTTGTTTATGTGTTTATTTTGTAATTTATGGAATAAAGCTTGTGAACTTTTTGGCCTTAGCACACGCCTCTGCGCTTTTATTTTCATTTTCATCTATTATCTTGGTGCGTTGTGCTACAGGAATATAGTTTTATATACTGTGCTGTGTACCTCCGGGCTTTGCAATTATACTATATGTAAAATTGTAATGTGCCCCAGGGATAAGGGAGGGGCCACAACATTAGGTGGGAGGTGGGGGTGGGCATAAAATGTGCCTGATGGCAGCCCTACCTAAATTTTCTCCATACTTCCCTGTAACATGCTATGCTTGTTCATGTAAGAATGTCGATTGATCCATTAGTTGTAGAAGGAGCCATGTGTTGCCACCTGGCGATATTCCAATTATACCCAAAATGGGAAAAGTGTTTTAACCATAAAAACAGGTATCACAGATGCACACCGCCCCGCATCCCTTGCTGTGGATCGCGGGCACACCCTTCCAGTCTTTATGTGTTCGCGGTCCCCGCTGGCCCTGTCCCACTCCCCCGCCCTGGACTCCACCTCTCCACGCTCCTGCTCCATCAGCGATGTCCTCGGTCCTGACCCTGCGACTCAGGCTTGCGCAATCCCCCGCTCCTAGGGCACTCGCGCCAGCTCGCCAATTTAAAGATCCCCCAGCGCGCCGGTACTGTGTGCGGGCTGTTTATAGAGTTTTCTGTCTGTCCTCTTCCGTGACCCTTCCTTGCGGGGCGGATCTTCAGCATCGATTTCCCCCCCTTCTAAGAGAAAGCCTCCTGAGTCCCTGTGTTTCCTGTGTGCCTCTGTGGTGGGTTGTTTCGCAGCTTTACCCACGATCATCTTTGTGGCTAGCTACCATTGCGCTTACCTGCTGTGTCCTTACAGGGTTCCCTGTCCTCTGTGCCGTCCGAGTTCCGACTGCTGTGCCAACATCACCAGTGTTCCTCTGTGTGCAAGCGTTACCACCCAGGAGCCTCCGTGTTATCCTGCTGTCATCTCAGGTTTGGCTGTTCCTCTGAGCGGGGTGACCTTGGCTGCCATCGCGGGTCTCGGGTGGCACCACCACGGGGGGGCACCATCCCGCTGGGGGGGGGGTGGGTCCAAGGTCCACAACTCTTCCGCAGGACTTTTTACAGCAGGGCTAGGGAGGGGTTCCCTCCTCAATGTGACAACAGGCATATACACAACACATATGTATTTCAAAATCCATGATTTGGTTTGGGACATCTTTATTATTATATATAGGTGGGTTCTCCCTAATAACCCATGGTTTTCAGTATTCAATTACCAGGGCTAGGGGTGTAGGGTGTAGATAATATGGCAAACTAGTATGTTTAATCAGATAATTGTTTCTTATAGGCAGTTTACTACTTGTTTTATTTCCTAGATAGGGGGCGGTGGGTGGTTGGAATTTAGGTACCGTACAAATCTCCTGTGTAGTTGAGCACGTTGAACATAGGAACATCTAAACGTCAGTCCATGTCATAACGGTTGCCAAAGCGGAATCAATCATCCAAGAATGTTTAGTGTGCAAAGCTTGTCCACATGCCAACCCACTATGTAAGTATGTGCAGTGGCTGTTAGGACGAGTATCCCTAGATTGTCTGCTACTTAGATAAAGACGCGGGGGGGATTGTGCCTGATTTTATTTGAAATATTAAACTATCCCTGAACGGATTCAATTAGGAATGGCGGATTGCCACAGATAAACCAGAACGAAAATCAGCCCAGAAATCGAAATGTCGGGACGAAGGCGGCTTTACCCTGGAAGAGGGACCGGGGGTCGCAAAGGCACAGGCGACATGTGTGCAAAAGC
Source organism: Engystomops pustulosus (assembly GCA_019512145.1). Taxonomy (NCBI): domain Eukaryota; kingdom Metazoa; phylum Chordata; class Amphibia; order Anura; family Leptodactylidae; genus Engystomops; species Engystomops pustulosus. Next base: position 139,774,678 of record CM033644.1, read on the forward strand.
GGGCGTACTACTCTAAATCCGAAGTATAGTGTGCTTCCGTGGTACAGAGAAAAGATTGCGACACCACGGGGTCGATGGTGGTGTGCCCTGATTATGTATAACTACCGTATCCGGACTCCGCCCAGAACCACACAAACTGCAGTGAGAAAATATGGCAAATAACTTCTGTCACAGAGGACAAAACATGTAGATCTATCCTTCAAAGACACGGATGAATCCTGTACAGTCGGTCGTTTTTTTGAACCTGTCCCCCCGGGTCTGAGGATATATGGTAACTGGGCGGCAATTTAGAGCATGATCCGCAGCTACAGTCTTCGGAATTCCCAGCACAACGGATGTTTTCACTTGTGTAACAAGAATTTAACAGCGCCCGTCGCCTGTTAACATTTGAGCTGGTTTGGTCCGCATCCTCAACCTGCGAATGCACGTGGGTAGTCGCCTGGACAGTACTAAAAGACTATACCATCTTGTCTGGAAGGTCATTCTCGGTCAAGAACTTGAAAGTGGGGGTAAAAGAAACAAAAATTAAAAACAGGGGTGAACCATGGGTAGACCTTGAAAAGTGTCGAACCTTCTAATGTTACATGAGGCTTTGGGAGGGGGCAAGAAGGTTGTCCCATTGGCATAGAGAAGAATCAAGAAAATGCTTCGGCCTGTCGCCCGGGCATTTATCAACGAAAACATACGCAGTGCCCCTGCCAGGACGAAAGTTGCACGGGTCCGAAGGATTCTTTACGGAGCATGCCGTCCGCCTCTTGGACAGCAATGTGCAAAGTGAAGACAAACACTGCATAATATACTTACCTGCTTGACTCCTTAGCTTTAGATGAATGCCTTTATTTTGTCAATATGCAGTTGTGATTTCAACCAAGAAGCCTTGGCTAGGACAAAAAGTGATAAATATAATGTCAGATTGAAGTGCAAAGCACAAAGCCTATAGCTAATCTAACAAATATATAGTTGGTTGGTCTACATGCTTAACACCATCCTTCCCTATAAAAAGAAATGTCAATCCACCCCCAAAGCTTGCTTAGCCCCCTTCATTTTCAGGATGTGGGGCCCAGAGATCAAACTACCATAGTTCAAAATATTCAACTACTTTAAATATGCAATTACAGGTCGGGATCCCCCAGTTACTACAACGATAGGGGGGTGTTGCTTTTTCGGTTTGTATTTAAATGAATGGTTATAATATTTTACTTATTGATTTGTAGCAAGTTCCCCTGAAACAACTGTATACTTCGGGGGGGGCGCCACGAAATAATTCTGTACCTAAGTTCAAAATCTTTTTTGGTCTCTGCTGACAAGTGGATTGTGAAAAATGTTAATTGTCCATAAGAATCAGCTTAACAACAAGATCTTATTACAGATACCTGCGTGTTTATAACAGTTTCGCTTGTTTAGAGATGCCTAATAAGGCTATACAGTAATTACAACATCGCAATGTCCAGGTCTAAGTCCTCTGTACGTGGGCGGTGTTCTTAATAGGGACTGGCTGTATATCTAAAACTTACAGTTGGTTTAATAACTAAAAAGTTTTTCCAGCTAAAAATATTAGACATTGTCCTGTTAGGGGCGTTTCATTTGTGCGCCCTCCACTTCAAGACCCCACAGAATTATAAAACCATGGGGAAACATATTAACTCGGGGCAGTGGCGTGTTTGACTGAGAGTGTGAACAGGATGGGACTTGAAGCCAGGACCCCGGGGGCTGGCAAGGCTGTATGATAACCACGGAAGCTACCATTCTTGGTCCCAAATGTTGCATGCCTGTTTATGATAATAGAACCGTACTAGCCTCTTAGGGGTCAGGGAAATCAATATAAGCGCCGATGGTGCGGGGTCATTATCTGATTGTGGTGTTCTCGTTTGTTTCTCTTATGCTTGTTGCCGTTTACACGACTTTGTCGTTGCAACTGCTCCCACTGGCAAAGTACCTCTCCTGAAGTTGTTGCGACCGGATAATCTCTAAAAATTTGGTATTGTAGGAGAACGTTGTCAGATTACGTTGAAATGTGTGGTTAAACGTTTCATTAGAACTCGAGTCTCTGATAAGGCTTATATAGGAAAATTATTTAAAGGGGTTCAGAAGAGTATCCTATTTTGGTGTGCTTTTGAATAATAATAATATTACCCCGTGTTACGGGGGGCGCCTGAATAATATACAGGCGCGTCCCCTACTTAAGAACATCTCACTACATACGACCCCTAGTTACAACGGACTCTGAATATTGGTAATTGTATTGTACTTTACGTCCTAGGCTACATAAACACCGCCGTAACAGGGTTATCCTAGATGTTCTGTCAATAAGCTTTAGTGTTAATATTTGATTCTTTATTGAACAGGAGGGCATACCCACATTTTTAAATCCAATTGTCAAAGAGGGCCAAAAAAGTTCTCGGGGGGGCGTGGATTACAATGATAATATATCCAGTTCCACTTTACTATACACGAACTTCAACTTAAAACAAAACACATAACGACCCCTAGTCTTTTATTAACCGGGACGCCTGAGAGGTACATATTTCTTTAGCACAACACAGATTACACACACTTCCGTAATGATAAGTGAACCTTATTCCACCATCGATGCGACGTGTCGCTCATTTTCGCCAATCATGAAGGGTGAGTCCGCGTCCAGCTGGGACTTAAAATAAATGGCAGGCAAGTAACTCAGTCTCCACGGGGGGGGGGACTTGTGACATTAAATTACTAAATTACAAATATATAACAATACAATAATTTAGTGCAATCCGTATATTACAATATTGTTTTAGTCCACATCTGTACAACAGTGAAAGGAAATAATGACATTGCAAAGCTTGAAGTACACATTCACCCATGGAGACCGCTCGATGACGCCCGAAGTAGGTAGAGGGTGAGACCCGGGAGCTGGTGTTTTATGTCCACCCGCGGGCTACCGAATTAAGTTCTTGCGTAAAAAACAAAACTAATGGAGCCGTGTTAGAAGCCATGTGGAGAAAGACTAGATAGCCCATAAGAAGCGCGGTCAACTGCGTGTATGTAAATAATTAATTCCAATCATAGCGAGCGCATTTACTTACCTTTTTCCTTCACGGTCCACAGCACCCACTCTGGAGTTTTGATGGTACATTTCCGGCAATCGGGAATTTTTGACGCTGGCGCCTTGCGACCGACAAAGAGGAGGCAGCGATCCCGGATCGGGACATTCCTTCTGGGTAAAAGACTCTCTAGCCTTCTGCTTTTTCTGATGTCTGAACCAGCGGTGCCATGCTTACCGTATGGACCTACGTCGTGTTTTCTCGGAGATTTCCCACTGTAAGGTCCTTTTGAGCGGGGGCGTCTACGTCCCATCACCAGACTAGGTCTGCACGAGTCTCAGTTACCCTTAAGTATCTGGCCGCGGAGGGGGGTTGTGTAACATTCCTCGTGGCGCATGCCTTCTGTTGAACCTGCTGGCCTTACCTCTCGGCTATGATTGGTAATTAGGTCATACACCATTTGAGGACGACGCGTCCTATGATGAGGCCTATATATCGGTGCTGGCCCACTATGGGGCGTCTAGACCATGATGGGGCGAACCTTTTAGGGCCGAGTGCCCCACACTACAACTAGAACCCCCCGGCAGCGCGCTGATTTATCAGCATAAGTGGCCAGCACAGAAAATTTTAATTTGGTGTAAGTATACTCCCTTCTCCGTCACGAAAAAAAAGCATTTCATTGAGAGCAAGCACGCGCTGAGGGGGGAAGTCACATCGAAGAATAGATGTGAACATATAGTCACCTAGTGTCTACAGTGCTGTCAGCTAGTGATACAGGAATGCTCGTGTGCACCAGCAGTGGCCGTGTGGGGCATGTCTGGGATCTGCAAGGAAATAACATGCGCTGGAGGGTCGGTGCTGAGAACGCGATGTATGATGGCCTGGGTGCCCACAGAAAGGGCTCTTAGTGCCACCACTGGCACATGCCATAGGTTTAGCCTACTCTGCTTATACATCTGCGCCATTTTTTTTTGTTTTTTGCACAAGGACATTTTATTGATACACTTTTGTGGACATAACACATGCTCCCGGCTCACAGAGCAACCACGGCTGTCAACGGGGGGGGCGTCACGCCGTTCCATGGTGTGAGCGTCTAACTTCACACGCTGGAAGGTTCATGTAGTTTCCATGCAACTAGACGAATTATTTGCAGCACACAATATTGTTATTGGTGCACGGTACATAGTAATGGTTTTTTATTTGTATCAGGGTGTGTATTAATTGGCAATGATAATGGAATGTCACTCTGATGGGTGGGATGTACTTCGACCTGCTGCGTTGTATACAAGTCACTGAGACGGCCGGGGTACCACGACTCTTGAGGGACTGGGTCTTCAGATAGAAGGGACGAGCAAACACAGTCGGCAAGCTGGTCTACTGGTGTAGAATAAAAGCTTTTTCCTCTTTAGTGCCGATACGCAAAGTCTGTCTTCAACTGTTGTTTGTGCGGTTGCTATGCACGGGAGGCGGATGACATACAACCAACATGCACCCGACAGCAGCCTTTACCCGGGCAAGGGGGGGGAAGAGGCGAGTCTGGGGCCACATCACATTCGGCCTTCTCTCGTGTAAATATCTCCCTTTATTTACATAGAAAGTGCGGACACGGAGAGTGCCGAGGCAGCTCTGCACAATCATGTCCACAGTGGGTCCCTGTGCGCGCGCATGGGGGGCTCATGCAATGTAAAACACGACCACATTATGTGTTTGGAGTGGTTGGAGGAAACCGGAGAGAAACCCGGAGGAACCCCACGCAACAGGAAGAGAGACCATAACAAACTATATGCATATTGGTGGTGCTGGCTGGATTTGTAACCCAGGACCAGCTCCTGCTTGCAGTGACAGATATGCATGCTCAACGATTGGCCGTAGGCGCACCCGTCCCGCCCCGGTATGTAGATCCAACTCTAAGATAAGTCAAGTGCATAAACCCGTTGAAAAAGGTGGCACATAAAAATGGATGCCATCACGTAAGATAAGTGGGACCCCGCACTGATCTTATTTTATAGGGAAGCATATAATTATGCCAGCGTTTGGCTGGCAGGGGGATATCTTTAATAAATATAATCCATCCCCAACACAAGAGATTATAATGGTATCAAGAGTCTTTGGGATTACTTCCGAAAATGTTTCAACTGTAGGAAAGCTTGCTCTTGAGTTGTATGTATTACAATCTGAAACTACAATGTTGCTAACAGTAACTGCCGTAAAACTGCGCACGTATGAATGATTGTGTTTGAGGATTTCGCCCAAAAACTGAGCAAACAAGTTAGGCTGGAGCCGGGTGTTACATTTTCATGAGGGAGAGAGCCAGTCATGAAATCATCTAGCAAAGACAAGCTGTTGTGGTATTTGGTGCCGCTCATTGCTGTGCCTAGAAACAAAAGTGTCTATGTTATGGCTTTCTAAAAACAACAGCACCATTGATCTTAGGTTAGGAAACCGTGGCTATTTACATACGATTCGTTACTAACATAAGCAGCCTAATTCTTCACTCGTGAAAATACATATGGAAAATCCGGGACTGTAGTTTTAAAGCATAACAGTGTTATTGTTAGGACAAAAACATTATTTACCATCTCAGATGAGTCAAGATTACATAAACGTTCCTAAGGTGATTCTCAGTGTAGACAGCATTGTAGAATAGGTTGATTCTCACAACTTACATATACATTAGTTCGCGGAAAATCAGAGTCCACCATGGCTCCCTGAGCCATATTTCCCACCCTGCTCTTCATTGCTTAGGCCCTACATAGCTACTGCAAAACCATCTTGCTTTAAGTCATTGTTTCCGCTTGGTAAAATTAACTAGTCCAATTTGGACATAGCGCAACAGAGGCCTCTTTTTTCCAAGCTGACTTACACAGATTAGACAACAGATGAACGCAGAGACAGCACACAAGACTGACGAAAATTCTGACGTAACCGACCGCAGAGTCGGGCAATACATAGTGACCCCATGGCAGTGGGACGTGAGGTACCAAGCCAGCCAGGTGCAGTACGGGCGTACCAGCAGGAAAGCTGGCGGACCAAAGGGCCATCCACCGGCTTGTCTATCACACAGGGCTATCCATTCCCTAGCAGCGCAGTAAACCAGCAGGAGGCTAGTGACCCGGGTTGTATTCGATTGGATGTTCAATTGTAGTGTGGTAAAGTCGTGAACCGCATTGTTCTGTATGGTAATGTATTGTTGTAACTATTACAACAACGTAACAAGAAAGCACACATACAACAATGAGTTACTCCAAAAGTCAATTCGTTAAATGTTTTGTCTGCTGCCAAATCTCCGTCTATGTCTGGTAACTATATCCAATAAAGTTCAGGTAGGATCTTGATAGGCCAAGATTGAATTCATTAGAATGATGCCTCCCTAGCATACTTGAGTAACATCTTTCATACAGAAACAGAGTAGAGAAGGACCATTGGAAATGTGACTCATTGCTTTAAAATAATATCATAAGTTTTCATATCTCAATAGAGTGTCCCTAGTGACCGCCATAACAAGGGGGAGTAAAATAAGTTTCACGTGATAGGGAAAAGAGTGATTCTTCTTCACTTGTAGAAAAAATCATCTGTACATTACTAGTAGTCTTTTCTAACCTATACACACTAGGTAGAATTGAGCATATAATCATGGCGTCTATCATTATGAATTTGTAAGTCTGTGGTGTCAGCATCTGATAAGGATTTGTTTGTAGTAAATGTAAATATTACAAGAGTACATTCACACAATGGTATTTGACTCAGATTTCCAACGGAAGATCTGTATGAAATACCAATTTTAAAATAGCTGCTAGCTTTTAACCCACATACTCTATATCCTAAGCACCGCCACCCAGATTCTCCCAAGAATCTAGCATGTTGCTTCTATGTAGCTCACAGGAAAGAGACAACAGTGGTCTAGAATGCATAGTAAGTGACATATTTTGACTTATACACCATGCCTTCAATGTTTTTGACCTACGCGGACCATTCCCTGCCAGACAAAAAGCAGTCACGAATGTGAGACCGAGAACTGGCATCACCTCTGACAATAACCAAATACAGTCATGCTGGAGGTATAATTTCTTCTCACTTGGCATATAACTGTGTTCCCTGATATTCACATATGGGACGGAGCCCTTGATCTAAATGCTATGGGAATGCTGCGTTTATAGGGCCTTCTGGAAGGGAGAATCGGATCGTATTTAAGACATAGCATGCCTTATTGGTGTCCCAACTGTGTATGTATTGGGCCTGATAACATGATCTGGATGGAAGGAATCTCATTGGGTAGGATCTATATCAGGATAGAATATTCCTACCATTATAGAGTTTGTAACTTTCTGAATTAAGTATTAACCAGAAAGGGAGTGCACTGTAAGTATGGGATCCATGGTTTCATGGTGCTGGACCTGCTGCTGTGTGCTTGTGTAGAGAACTTTTGGTAGCTTTCTGTAATCACTCTACTTAAAGGAACCTGTCATCAGATATTGGCCTAATACACTACAGTGATGTTTTCAAGCAGCTGAGCCGCATCTGGATGATGTTTCTTTTTGGAGGGTGGCAGTCACACGTTGCAGTTAAACTCATCGCAATCAACTTTGAAGTAGTTTAGGTAGCTTTTGTCAATTTACAGGTGAAGACATTAACTTAACGAGCTTGAATTTGATTTTGAAGGGAACCTGCTTCACAATCACATTCCCCGCCGTTCAGTTCATGTCTTTCACCTGTTAAATTTGACAAAACTGCACCTAAAACTACCTCAAAGTGGATTGCTCATGCATTTTAAAACTGCAACGTGTGACTGCACCCTCAGGGTCTGGTGTGGTGAATCATCCAGGAAAACAACTTCGTTGTGATGTAAATTGGTTTTATGAACTCAAGAGGTGGAGTAGTTTACACTGAGCCAAACTTCCCGTTATTGAGGGTCTCTTGTCCAAAACAATCATATGATCTCTTGAAGTCCAATGCATAGGGGGGGTTCAAAGGCATGGAGAGCTTTACTTCTGTTAAACTCTCCCCTTCCCTGACTTTAAACAACTAACTTGTATCTCTGCTTCAAGTGATTTTATAGATGTTATCATTACACTGAGGCATAAGAGAAAATGATCAGAGCTGTTCAACTGATCCACAATATACGGTAATGGTTTATTAGTCAACTCTGATGACAGTTTCCATTTAGTTCTTGTCACTACAATTCTGCAATTGTCGTGGGGTCTGTGGCAGTCCTGTACACTTCAACTCTAGTTTTTACTATCATACAAAATATATTTTCTTACTAGCTGCTGTCTTGAGTTTCATTATTTGTACTGGGTTTGTATGTTTTTATTGTGGCATGAAGTTCAATAAAGATGACTTAAAATTATTTAAAAATTGCTGTGAAAAAGTAAATTGGGTTTTCTTTTGATTTTGTAGTTATCTCAACCTACAACAATCATAGCAGGGTCGCATTATGTACAAACATTATCAGCAAGACAGGTTACTTCCTGAATTTTGTGATAGTAGAAATAAAATGTTATAGATGTTGCGTGGTTGAGAGCATAGGTGTTTGCGGCATCCACCATGAATTTAGCTTGTCATGCAAGTGACATGAATTCCAACTTCAAAGGCAGCCACCTTAGATATTTGCCTGACCAAACGGTACAGCAGAGTACTGACTGTGCAAGCTGAAACAAAACAGCGTGCTAGGAGGAGTTTACTGTTACCCTCCAAAAGAAGTAGGATGAAACACAGTAATTAATTATATCAGAACAAAGGCCAGTTGCCAGTTGTTTTTACAATAATATAAGTATGGTAATATATGTTGGAATTCTAACATTCTGACTTAAGTTTCCAAAGATCTTCTCACTTCAGTTTGGTTCTGGAACAAGGGGGATTATTTGTACTTTCATGCGTTTAGTTCGTGTGCATGTCAGTACCATGCGTATGCTCTACCTCTTCAGGCAATGTGCTATGTATTTGACGGCGACTTATGTTTATCGAATAGATGGGCACATTTACTTAGCCCGAATCCCTCGCGCATCCCCGTTTTTCCGGAATGTCCGCGACGGAGAACTTCGGGCCGTGATATACACAAGCAAACATTGCCCAATATCCTGCATTGTCGCTTCCCCGCTCAGGTTCGCCGGAGTTCACCATCTTCTTCCCGTGCAAGTAAGTGCTTGGCTTGTGACACAATTTTAAAGTTAAATCCCTTGGTTTTCGGATCTGACAGACCCCCCCCCCCCCCCATTTGTGGTCCCACGAAAGTTGGCACATTGCGCCAAAATCTGATTGCGTGAGACACAATTCCTTCTCTAAATCCGCAGCACCATTAGTAAAAAAGCCCCAATAACTTGGTTTTCATGGCAGCACCAGGCAAGTTGGGGCTCACTGGAGAGTAAAGCGGCTCTTTGCTCTGCATTAAATACATATTAGCCATTATATATACTGTGGAACTCTGTATAAACAGTTGTACTGTCATCTCCCATTGATGTAATGTCAAATCTGAACGTGGGACCCTAGGCAGAGATCTTTAAGCATTGATGCGGGTCTGTATAATTCTGAAATTTTTTGAAGCATATCCTACAATACTTAATCTGTACAACATGATACAAGAAAACATGGTTTTTTTTTGTTTCATGGTTTGGACACTACACGGTATGACTTACCGTGGATGTTTGTGTATTCCCGTTCACAATCGATGGCTAGATAACACTCCATTGGGACCCAATCAAATTGCGCAAAATATGTAATACACCTTGTCATTTTTATCAGGTTTGCAATGAAAAACCTCAGCAAAAACCTAACATAACTACTTGGTGCAATGCTTTGCAGAACCGCACGATAAGGTTCTCTGGATATATGTGTGCAGGGTATAAAACCAGGAAGTAGGGGTGATATGTGGGATTCAGTTGTTCTCCCTCATCCACAGTAGCATTTCCTAAACATGTTTTAATAGCGCATTTAAAGACAGTGTATGGGGCATTTTTTGCTGTTTTACAGTGTTATGTTGGTTACCCATTCTTACTTTTGCTACTCTTATATATTGTCATTCTTTATACCCGCACATTATTTTTTATACTATATTTTATTGGCAAATTAATTTTCCACACATGATTTTATATACCGTGACTATTGTGGGATTTGGGATATTCTTTAGGGTGCTGTTTACTACTGTGCTGGGTTTTATTGCTTTCATCTGATAGAATGTATGATTCATAGATTTGCCAGATAGCATGTAACCTTTTTTTGTGCTGGTGGGGATGCGTTTATGAACAGATTAGGTGGCCCATATAGACTCACCAACGTATTGGTGTGTGTTTTTTAAATGCTCTTAACTTGTATGTCTTCTTATACTTTTTTGTACCATAAATCTGGCAGCACAACTATTGCAGGTGTTTTGATGCTGAGGATGACTGCACTAGAGAGGGACCAAAGACATTTGTCAGGAGAAATCATGTGTGGACTGTCAAAGGTTTTCTATTTGGGTCAAGAATAGTTTCATTCTCCACTCATTGACATTTAAAAACTATCTGTTTCGCAAGTATTGACGTTCGGCCAATGATCACGTCTTTTTTTAATGTCTGATAAATCCCATTTTTCTCATAACAGTATTGAGGGATATTTGTGCCACTTGTGTACTTGTGCATTTGTTCACTGACTGTGGGTCCATGCTGTAAGCAGTTGAGGGTGAACAAATAAACATTATGTAACAGAAAACATGATTTGGGCATATTGATAAGCTTACAGAGGAGTGTTTTGTGGATGATTGGTCGCGTAAGGAGCTATCTCCCTCCAAAATGACACACCCCTGCCAAGGGGCAAAAGTCCCTTGGTATTGGTCCTGATCACAGAACTATTCAGAAGATGCCTGCTGTGTAAACGCCAGCTCCTATTGGCTACGCTCAGCAGTGATCACTGTATTTTAAGATACTTATCTGCACATGTATGGTGGATTTTAGGAAGGAGGGTTAAAACACTTCACAAGGGCTATTATTTGGATAAATTGCGGTGAATCTCATAATGTGTCATGTAGAATCACAATAGGTTAAGTAAATCTTTCTTACTCCCTTGTGGTGTTCAGGGGTAAGTTTCTTTGCCCTTACCAAGTGGGTTTCAGTAAGTGATGTAAGCTGTTGACACACACAGGTAACTGTCATGTTGACGTCCTAATGTTTTTACTGTGATTTCAGTCTGTGTTTTCTGTAGAAAAATACACTATAAAGCTATGTGGCATAGAGCAAAAATATTTATTTTTACTTTATTAAGACAATGCATAATATATACACTAGGGGTAAAGCAAATGACATCCCAAAAACAAATGTAAGGGAAGACTGAAAAAAAGTCTTCTTTTATGCAACCCTTTCCCAACCAGTTTCAAATATATTATATAGTATATATATATATATAGATATATATATATATATAGATACACACCAAGGTGTTACCAAGCAGGTAGCTCATAGTCACTGAATGACCTACCAATGGTGACATACCAAAACTGTAATCACAAAACAGCCTTATTATGTATAAGAGAGGTAGGCCAAAATGTATCATCTGCAATAAATATCCATAAACAACATATTAAACTACCAGAACTACTGTTCACCTAGTGATATATTATGCATTGGGTAAGATTTACTTACCCGGGCCATTCGCGATCCAGCGCGCGTTCTATGTGAGGAATCGGGTTCACCGGCGAATCACTAAGAGTTCCCCCGATATCCACTAGGTGCGCTGCTGCGCTGAATTCCGTCGGAGTGCACTGAAGTTCACCAAGCCAGGCTGGGTGCAGTAACGCGTGTGTTCAAACGACACTTTTTTAAAAATGCAACGGTTTTTCCGAATTTCCGAATCGGGTTTTTCATACGGCCACGCCCCTGATTTCCGTCGCGTTCCACCCGGCGCCAATGCGCCATAACCGGTCAATGTGTGCCAAAACCCAGGGCAATTCAGGTAAATCCCTGCAAAACGGAAAAAATTCGTGGTAACCCGCCGGAAAACGCAATTCGGGGCCCTTAGTAATGACCCACTTGGTCTTAATGAAACTGGATAAAGAATAGTTTTTTTCTATAGCTACATGGCTTTTTGTGTATTATTCCATGGTTTTTCTCATTGATGCTCAGTTTTTTTTCTTATAAGGAGTGTTGCTTTTAGTTTCACAGGGCCAATTGAGTCTGTGGTCAGAAGGATTTCTGTACAGAATCTGACTTGTTTATTACTACCACCAGGATTATGGGAGGTTCCCGTAGCACGTGCCCAGGCGGCCCAACCACTTTGCTACTAAAGGGGTCCCCACCAACCAATGTTGATATAGTGGTGGCCGTTTGGGCGTCGCATGTCTCTGCCACTAGACCGAAGGCATGAAGAGCCCAGCATCCTTTGCCAGATGTCTGACTGCTGCAAGGGTTGAAGAGCTATGCAGTGTACCGGACAGCAGGAAAGGTAAGTAAAGGCCTCACCCCTTAATTTGGCCTTGTAATAAACCCCCCCCCGTTCCCCCTGGAAAGTCATGGTTTATAATACAGGTAGATTATTGTCCAATGAAAGAGTTGCTGGAGACAGATTGTCATTTGGAAATAGAAACAGAACAAATAAGAAACTTGGGTAATTCCTTATGGAGCACATTGGAAATGTAGTTTGGTTGGTCTCCTTAAAGGAAATCACACCATTTTGTTTTTATGCATTGTGGAACTAAACATCCTTGATAATGCTGTAACTACGTGATGCAGAAAGATATCTTGTATTATCCTTGAACTGAGGGTTTTGCTTAACCTAATTATTCACTGCTTTATATGAATGTGTAATGATGTGTTGTCCCTGACAGGCAGAAGTAATCAATCGCTGCACCATCCACCAGCTACTATATAAAAGTCATCGAGCTCAAGTTGATTAGTCCTGTATGGGCAGTTCGGAAGTTCCCAGCTTCCCAAGTCCGGAATTTTATATAGTTTTTTTTGGAAAAACCTACTGATAAGAGATCAAACACGATGGGGCACATTTACTTACCTGGTCCCCCTTCACGATCACCGATCCGAATGTCCGCCGGAATGCACATCTGCCTGCGATTCAAGAAGGTTTGCGGCCCGATTTCCTGCTTGTGTCGGTTTCCCCCGACAGGTCCGCCGAGTTTGCCTCCTTCCTTCTGTGTATGTAAGTGCATGGATGTGACACAAATTTAATGTTATTTCCGTCGCATAAAGCCGTCACGCGCCAATCCATCTTGTGCGCACAATCCCCCGCGCGATCCCGAAAACTCGGAAACCCGACTAAAATGCGGCCGGGACCCTTGTACTAAGACCTGATATGTTTCTGCATCAGCATTCCTCAAGGTATGTTTGGTCACAATCATCAAAACAATGGTAGATTTCCTTTAATCTTACCATAGAGATCATTCTGCAGGAGGAGCTATAAAGTATTTATGACATAATTGCCAGTCTTATTTGAATTCGTTATAGAAAAATCAGAATTTAGTGTTAAAAAATGATATGAACTTTGGTCCTAATTAAATGAAAGCACAATTGATAACACGGACATTTCCTTTTATAAGAAAACCTTCAAAATAGATGTAATGTTTATTTCTGTTATTTGTCTACATGACTATCTCCACAAGAGAACTGGGAGGTACTGGAAGCTCATTCTTGAGTGCTCTGTCATGAGAAGGCAAGGACTCTTTAAATGAGTTATTTTTGTATTTTTTTGTTTTCCATGAAATGAGTAGCGAGACATGCATTCCTAGACTTTCGGGAATGTGACAATATCCATGCTTAAATATTATTTTAGACTCCCTCATATCTTATATGCTTACAAAGGGAAGTCATTGGAAGAACAGAATACTTAAAAAACAACACTAATACTGTATGAGTCTTAGATAATATCATGATAACATATGCTCTTGGAGGAATTGACATTGCAAGCGTTTTTGACAGTTCAAAGAATGTGTGGTAAAGTATGCTGACCGATTATAATAATTACTCCATACATCACTACCAGGTTTAAATGACTGTTGAAAACACTGCGGGTGCCATTATGTAGAATTGTCTTTATTAAAGTCTCTGAATGACAAAATGAGGACTTTTTAGTTAAAAACTGTTTAAGAATCACTATACGCTCAAAATGTCCAAGGTCCGGTGGTTGTCCACACATGGCACGCTCATGTGCTGCTGACCTTACCTTCAAGTGAGTCACAATTTTAGTCAGTCTTTACCACACCCTGACAAAGTAGTTTCCCTGAACAACACGCAAAAATTGGAACCCCTTCTGTCATCTTCCACAATGTAGGTACAATATTGTTTGTTATGTGCAATATTCGTGTATGGTTACAGTAAGTGCTAGCTGCTCTGTAGGGTCACATTGTATTGTTGGGTCATTGTTTTCCTCTATCATAATACATATATGAAGGGAACAAAGGGAACTTGCCATTTAAATTACCCATCCCAATAAATACATTAACATGGAAAAACTATTATTAAAAATTATTGCCCTTATCCTTAAAGAAACTGTCATCAAAATTGCCTATAAAACCACTACCACCCACTCGGGCACATTGGCAGACCTTTACTACCAGTCAGCCGGAGTTCACAAAAGTGATTGTCCGACTATAATGCACTGTGCCACACTATTCACTAAGATTGTGCCCCCCTATCATTAATTGGTCGCTTCCCCCTCTCATTCCGACAGAGTTCACCATCTTTTTAGTGAGCATCTAAGGCTTGCGAACCAATTTGAAAGTTAAATCCCGCGCTCGACCGAACTCATTTGGACGTCAAACTGTCTGGAAGCCAGCGCAGCTGCGCCAAAATACTAGGTCTCGTGCAACACAATCAGTGCACCTGCAATTTTTTCTATGATGGTGCTTTTGCCCTGACTGTGGGTTTTCATTCTAGTCTGTGCGCTCGACTGGGGATGACAAGTTAACGAAAAAGTTACTTTCACCATTTGACTTTTTTTGCTAACAGTTGGAGAACAACACAGTGGGGCATTTACCTTTACGCCGGTCCCCGTTCGCAGAGATCCAGCGGTCGCTTTCTACTGCGCTGGATGCGGGTCCGTCCGGGATTCAACTAAGTAGTTCCTCCGCCGTCCACCATGTGGCCTGCTGCGCTTCATTTCCCCGCAGGCGCCGCTTTGATGCCCTGAATTTCACCGGACCTAGTCCCTGGTGAGGTAATGTCAATTTTCGCGTACCGGACATTTTTTTTGCTTAACTGCCGGCGGTTTTTCCGAATCCTTCGGGGTTTTTCGTTCGGGTGCGAAGTGCTTCGGGTGGAGGAAATCCACGTCCTCCCCTATTTCCGTGTTTCTTCCATTCCCCTCAGGTCCTCTTCCGTCCCCCCTCCTATCTCGTGCGCCAAAATTCATAGAATCGGCGCAATCGGAAATATTCGGTAACAACGTCGGGAAAATCCGCGAATCGGTCCCTTAGTAAATGCCCCCAGTCTTTCTAAAGTTGCGGAGCCAAGCGTCTAAGTAACATGTGGGCACATATGTCACATAAGTTTACATGAGAGGAAGGTTCGAGCGGGGAGCTTGCTTTGGTGTTAAACTCTCTCCTTGACTTTATACATCCCACTAATTTTCTGATGAACTTACCAGACTGGAACCATGAAAGAAACATGGCATAGAAGCTATTTCCGCTGCTTGAACAACCGTTACTGGTAATGGTTTATATAATTCAATTTCTGGAAAGGGGGGATGACAGGTTCCCTTTAAATAGTTCCTCTCTGTGGCTGCAATGTTAAAAAATCATTTTGTAAACTTATATGCAACTCCCTTTGGGGTGAGAGATCCTGCATATTTAATTCGATGTGCATTGCCCTGCTACCTTATTTTCTTAATGACAGATTCTCACTTTCAAAGAACCTGATGCTTTATGGACTAGTAATTAAGCAGCGATTCTTCCAATATTCAACTGCATAACCATACCAGCCCGTTTTCCTTAATATTAGAGGTTATAAAAATGGGTTTGTCCAAAAGTTTTACATTGTGCCTTGCGTGTAAAGTTCCTTCATATGAGCACATCATGTCCATGTCACCAGGTGTGATGTCCATCTGGTCCTGGAATTCCAACTTCAAGGGCAGCCCCTTTAGGATATTTGCCTGACACGGTACAGCAGGTACTGACTTGCAGAGCTGAAACAAAACAGACTGCTAGTGAGAGTTATTTATAACCATCTAAAAAAATATGATTCACATGTAATTAAATTTCAGAAAAATTCCAGTTGCCTTGGTTTTTACAATAAATATATAAGTATGGTAATATAATTATTCTTGGCTTAATTCCAAAGATCTTCTCATTCATGTTCTGAACAAGGGGGTTATTGTGTTTCTGGATTCCGGACCAATGTAGTCTCACCTTCTTCAAGGCAATGTGCTATGTATTTGACGGCAGACTTATGTTTATCGATAATGGGGCACATTTACTTACCCGGTCCCTGCGCGATCCCCGTTCCGGAATGTCCGACGAGGAAGAACTCTGCCGTTATTCACAAAGATCATGTGCCCAATATCCTGCATGTGTCGCTTCCCCGCTCAGGTTCGCCGGAGTTCACCATCTTCTTCCCGGTGCATGTAAGTGCTTGGCTTGTGACACAATTTTAAAGTTAAATCCCTTGGTTTGTCCGAATCCGTTGGATCGTCTGACAGACCCCCCCCCCCCCATTTGTGTCCCACGAAAGTTGGCACAATTGCGCCAAAATCTGATTGCGTGAGACACAATTCCTTTCTAAATCCGCAGCACCCTTAGTAAAAAAGCCCCAATAACTTGGCTTTCATGGCAGCACCAGGAAAGTTGGGGCTCACTGGAGGAGTAAGAGCGGCTCTTTGCTCTGCATTTAAATAACATTATTAGCCATTATTAATACTGTGGAACTCTGTATAAAACAGTTGTACTGTCATCTACCATTGATGTAATGTCAAATCTGGAACTGGGACACTAGCAGAAGATCTTTAAGCATTGAAGATGGGGTCTGTATAATTCTGAAATTTTTTGAAGCATATCCTACAGATACTTAATCTGTACACATGATACAAATGAAAACATGTTTTTTGTTGTTTCATGGTTTGGACACTACACGGTATGACTTACCGTGGATGTTTTGTGTAATTCTCCGTTCACAATCGATGGTGCTAGATGAACACTCCATTGGGACCCAATCAAATTGCCAAAATATGTAATACACCTTGTCATTTTTATCCTGTTTGCTATGAAAAACCTCAGCAAAAAACCTAACATAACTACTTTGTGCAATGCCAGCACAGATAGGCCTCTTGCACACTAGCGTTGCGTTTCACGTCAGGGTGCAATGCGTGAAAAACTGACGTTTTGGCTGCGTTTTTGTTCCATTTTTCCTTGGAGTAATTTGCGTTTTTTTTGCGTTTTCGGCGCATTTTTGACGCGCGATTCAATGGGAGACTCGAGCATATTTCAAAGGGACCATGGTTTGGGATTAAAATGTGTTATTTAATTGAAAAATAATGTCTTATGATAATTTGCAAACATCGGCGATCTATTCTTCACTGTTCCGCGCGTATATTATCTCCCGACAATTTAGCAGATGTGAAGAACAGTGAAGAATAGAATAAAAACATTGTACACAGTGAACACAGTGAACACAGGATCATTTAAGATAAAAACACAGTGCAGAACACAGTGCAGAATAGATTACAGATGTTCGGCACATCTGCTTACTTGTCGGGAGATACACGCGGAACGGCGCGAACAAAATAGCATGTGAAGAACAATATATATATGTGTGTGAAGAACAAATTGCAGATGTTTAAATACATCTGCAATGTGTTCTTCACACATATATATTGTTCTTCTCCCCGCGGTGTAGACAGGGCACGGCGTGAGCGCGCACAAAGTTTCCCAGGTGTCGCCCACCCTCCCTTTACTCGTAGCTGTACACACAGGCGCGGGGTAACGTCTGCTGAGCGGTGCCAGTGACATAGGAAACCTTCACACACCGCCAGGTTCCCCTTCTCTGTACGGGATAGCAGCCGCAGGTGTCGGGCTGCGTGCTCCCGTGTACAGCAGGTGCCTGCTGCCGTCCTCCTTGCGGCGCTGCAGGACTTTGAGTGAGGGAACAGCTGCATACTACACAGTCTCCGAGCCCTCGTGTCCCCTCTTCTCCTGCGACAATGGGACAGCCCCAGCAGTGACACGGCACCTGTGCAGCACACATTAAGGGGGTGGCGGCTGCTTACTATTGTCATACGTCCCTGACGTGTATGAACGCTGTGCTACATGACTGAGGGAAAGCTTCAGTTACATGGAGGGCAGGCAGTGCCGCATACAGTACACACGGGAGTGTTATCTGATAACACCCTGCGGGAATGTCCTGCGGGGGAGAG
Source organism: Engystomops pustulosus (assembly GCA_019512145.1). Lineage (NCBI taxonomy): Eukaryota > Metazoa > Chordata > Amphibia > Anura > Leptodactylidae > Engystomops > Engystomops pustulosus. The sequence continues at coordinate 139,793,019 of CM033644.1, forward strand.
GAGGCGCTGCCAGCCGCGGTGTAACCGATGTTATCCACTACAAGGATGGGCACATTGTTGTTCAAAATAGCATGTGAAGAACAATATATATGTGTGTGAAGAACACATTGCAGATGTTTAAATACATCTGCAATGTGTTCTTCACACATATATATTGTTCTTCACATGCTATTTTGTTCGCACCGTTCCGCGCGTATCTCCCGACAAGTAAGCAGATGTGCCGAACATCTGTAATCTATTCTGCACTGTGTTCTGCACTGTGTTTTTATCTTAAATGATCCTGTGGTCACTGTGTTCACTGTGTACAATGATTTTATTCTATTCTTCACTGTTCTTCATTGTGTTTTTTTAATTAAATGCTCGATCGCGAGCAGGGGAAATAATGTTATTCTGGTCACCTAGCAACCCTTACGTTTAAAACGCATTGCACTCGCATTGCACTCGCAATCATTGCGAGTGCAATGCGTTCTTGATGCATCTCCATAGACTTGAATGGGGCGTGAAAAACGCGCGTGACCCGCAAAAATAGAGCATGCTGCGATTTTGACGCGCGTGCAAACGAACGCAAGCACGCGCGTTAAAAACCACGCTAATGGAGAAAGACCCATTGAATACAATGGGACAGAGTGCAATGCGAGTTCTGAGCGTCAAATGCACGCGCAGAACTCGCGCGTGAAAAACGCCAGTGGAGAAGGGGCCATAAGGTCTCTTGGATATATGTGTGCAGGGTATAAAACCAGAGTAGGGGTGATATGTGGGATTCAGTTGTTCTCCTTTCATCCAGCAAGTATGCATTTCCTAAACATGTTTTATAGCATGCATTTAAAGACAGTGTATGGGGCATTTTTTGCTGTGTTTACAGTGTTATGTTGGTTACCCAGTTCTTATCTTTTGCTACTCTTATATATTGTCATTCTTTATACACTCACAATTATTTTTTATACTATATTTTATTGCAAATTAAATTTTCCACACATGATTTTATATACCAGTGACTATTGTGGGATTTGGATATTCTTTAGGGTGCTGTGTTACTACTGTGCTGGGTTTATTGCTTTCACTGATAGAATGTATGATTCATAGATTTGCAGATAGCATGTAACTTGCTGGGGGGGATGCGTTTATGAATTATGGGGCCATATAGACTCACCAACGTATTGTGTGTGTTTTTTAAATGCTCTTAACTTGTATGTCTTCTTATACTTTTTTTGTACAATAAATCTGGCAGCACAACTAATTGCATGGTTTTTGATGCTGAGGATGACTGCACTAGAGAGGAGCCAAAGATCATTTGTCAGGAGAAATCATGTTGGACTGTCAAAGGTTTCTATGTTGGGTCATAATAGTTTCATTTCTCCACTCATGGACATTTAAAAACTATTCTGTTTCGCAAGTATTGACGATTTCGGCCAATGATCACGTCTTTTTTTAATGTCTGATAAATCCCATTTTTCTCATAACAGTATTGAGGGATATTTGTGCCACTTGTGTGACTTGTGCATTTGTTCACTGACTGTGGGTCCATGCTGTAAGCAGTTGAGGGTGATCATAATATTAACATTATGTAAAAGAAACATTGATTTGGGCAATTTGATAAGCTTACAGGAGGAGTGTGTTGGATGATTGGTCGCTGTAAGGAGCTATCTCCCTCAAAATGAACACACCAGCTCAAGGGGCAAAAGTCCTTGGTATTGTCCCTGATCACAGAACTATTCAGAAGATGCCTGCTGTGTAAACGCCAGGCTCCTATTGGCTACGCTCAGCAGTGATCACTGTATTTTAAGATACTTTATCTGCACATGTATGGTGGATGTTAGGAAGGAGTTAAAAACTACTTCACAAGGGGCTATTATTTGGATAAATTGCGGTGAAATCTCATAATGTGTCATGTAAAGAAATCACAAGTAGGTTTAAGTTAAATTCTTTCTTACATCACTTGTGGGTTTCAGTGAGGTAAGTTTCTTTGCCCTTACAAGTGGGTTTCAGTAAGTGATGAAGCTGTGACATCACACAGGTAAGCTGATGTGACGTCTAATGTTTTTACTGTGATTTCATATCTGTGTTTCTGTAGAAAAATACACATAAAAGCTATGTGGCATAGAGCAAAAATATTTATTTATTAGTTTTATTAAGACAATGCATAATATATACACTAGGGGTAAAGGCAAATGACATCCCAAAAACAAATGTAAGGAAGACTGAAAAAAAGTCTTCTTATGCAACCCTTTCCCAACCAGTTTCAAATATATATATATATATATATATATATATATATATATATATATATATAGATACACACACAAAGTGTGTTACCAAGCAGGTAGCGCATATCACTGAATGGACCTACCAATGGGGAAATACCAAAACTGTATATACACAAAACAGCCTATTATGTATAAGAGAGGTAGGCCCAAAAATGATATCATCTGCAATAAATATCCATAAACAACATATTAAATACCATAACTACTGTTCACCTAGTGTATATATTATGCATTGGGTAAGATTTACTTACCCGGGCCATTCGCGATCCAGCGGCGCGTTCTATGTGGAGGAATCGGGTCTACCGGCGAATCACTAAGGTAGTTCCCCCGATATCCACTAGGTGTCGCTGCTGCGCTGAATTCCGTCGGAGTGCACTGAAGTTCACCAAGCCAGGCTGGGTGCAGGTAAGCGTGTGTCAAACGACACTTTTTTAAAAAAAATGCAACGGTTTTTCCGAATTTCCGAATCGGGTTTTCATACGGCCACGCCCCTGATTTCCGCCGCGTGCACGCCGGCGCCAATGCGCCATAATCCGGTCAAGTGTGCCAAAAACCAAGGGCAATTCAGGGAAAATCCCTGCAAAACGGAAAAATTCGGGTAACCCGCCGGAAAAACGCAATTCGGGCCCTTAGTAAATGACCCCCATTGTCTTAATGAAACTGATAAAGATATAGTTTTTTTCTATATGCTACATGGCTTTTATGTGTATTATTCCATGGTTTTTCTCATGTGATGCAGTTTTTTTCTTATAGAGGAGTGTTGCTTTTAGTTTCACAGGGCCAAATTGAGATCTGTGTGTCAGAAGGATTTCTGTACAGAATCTGACTTGTCTATTAACTACCACCAGGATTATGGGGAGGGTTCCCGTAGCACGTGCCCAGGCGGCCCCAACCACTTTGCTACTAAAGGGGTCCCCACCAACCAATGTTGGATTATAGTGTGGCCGATTTGGGCGGTCGCATGTCTCTGCCATAGACCGAAGAGTGCATGAAGAGCCCAGCATCCTGTGCCAGATGTCTGACTGCTGCAAGGGTGAAGAGGCTATGCAGTGTACCGGGACAGCAGGAAAAGGTAAGTAAAGGCCTGCACCACCCTTAATTTGGCCTTGGTAAACACTCCCCCCCTGTCCCCCTGTGGAAAGTCAATGGATTTTATAATACAGGTAGATTTGATGCCAATGAAAGAGTTGCTGGAGACAGATTGTCATTTGGAAATAGAAACAAGAACAAATAAGAAACTTGGTATATCCTTATGGAGCACATTGGAAATGTTAGTTTTGGTTGGTCTCCTTAAAGGAAATCAACCATTTGTTTTTATGCATTGTGAACTAAACATACCTTGATAATGCTGTAGCTACAGTGATGCAGAAAGATATCTTGTATTATCCTTGAACTGAGTGGTTTTGCTTAACCTAATTATGCACTGCTTTATAGAATGATGTAATGATGTGTTGTCCCTGACAGGCAGAAGTAATCAATCGCTGCACCATCCACCAGCTACTATATAAAAGTCATCCAGCTCAAGTTGATTAGTCCTGTATGGGCAGTTCAGGAAGTTCCCAGCTTTCCCAAGGTCCGGAATTTTATATAGTTTTTTGAGAAAAACCACTAGGATAAGAGATCAAACAAGATGGGGCACATTTACTTACCTGGTCCCTTCACGATCACCGATCCGGAATGTCCGCCGGAATGCACATCTGCTGCGATTCAAGAAGGTTGTGCACCCGATTTCCTGCTTGTGTCGGTTCCCCGATCAGGTCCGCCGGAGTTTGCCACCTTCCTTTCTGGTGTATGTAAGTGCATTGGATGTGACACAAATTTAAATGTTAAATTTCCGTCGCATGAAAGCCGTCACGCGCCAAAATCCAATCTTGTGCGACACAATCCCCCGCGCGATCCCCGAAAACTCGGGAAACCCGACTAAAATGCGGCCGCGGGACCCCTTGGTAACTAAGACCTGATATGTTTCTGCATCAGCATTCTCAAGGTATGTTTGGTTCACAATGCATCAAAACAAATGGTAGATTTCCTTTAATCTTTACCATAGAGATCATTCTGCAGGGAGGAGCTATAAAGTATTTATGACATGTAATTGCCAGTCTCTATTTGAATTCGTATAAGAAAAATCAGAAATATTAGTGTTAAAAATGAATATGACTTTGGTCCTAATTAAATGAAAGCACAATTGATAACACTGGACATTTCCTTTTATAAGAAAACCTTAAAATAGATGTTAATGTTTATTTCTGTTATTTGTCTACATGACTATCTCCACAGAGAACTGGGAGGTACTGGAAGCTCATTCTTGGAGTGCTCTGTCATGAGAAGGCATAGGACATCTTTAAATAGAGTTATTTTTGTATTTGTTTGTTTTCCATGTAAATGAGTAGCAGACATGCATTCCTAAGACTTTGCGGGAATGTAGACAATATCCATGCTGAAATATTATTTTAGACTCCCTCATATCTTAATATGCTTACAAAGGGAAGTCATTGGAAGAACAGAATGACTTAAAAACACAAACTAATACTGTATGAGTCTATAATATTCATGATAACCATATGCTCTTTGAGGAATTTGACATTGCAAGCGTTTTTGAACAGTTCAAAGATATGTGGTAAAGTATGCTGACCGATTATAATAATTACCATACATCACTACCAGTGGTTTAAATGACTGTTGAAAACACTGCGGGTGCCATTATGTAGAATTGTCTTTATTAAAGTCTCTGAATGACAAAATGAGGACTTTTTAGTTAAAAAAACTGTTTAAGAATCACTATAACGCTCAAAATGTCAAGGTCCGGTGGTTGTCCACACATGAGCACGCTCATGTGCTGCTGACCTTACACTTCCAGTGAGTCACAATTTTAGTCAGTCTTTACCACACCCTGACAAAGTAGTTTCCTGAACAACACGCAAAAATTGGAAACCCTTCTGTCATCCTTCCACAATGTAGGTACACTATATTGTTTGTTATGTGCAATATTCGTGTATGGTACATTAAGTGCTAGCCTGCTCTGTAGGGTCACATTGTATTTTTGTGGTCACTTGTGTTTCCTCTATACATAATACATATATTGAAGGGAACAAAGGGAACTTGCCATTTAAATTAACCCATCCAAAATAAATACTTAATGGAAAACTATGATTAAAAAGTATTGCCCTTATCCTTAAAGGAAACCTGTCATCAGAAATTGGCCTAATAAACCACTACCACCACTCGGGCACATTGGAGCACATTTACTTACCCAGTCAGCGGAGTTCACAGAAAGTGAATTGTCCGACTATAATGCACTGTGCCACGATTCACTAAGATTGTGCCCCCCAATATCATTAATGTGTCGCTTCCCCGCTCAGGTCCGACAGAGTTCACCATCTTTTTAGTGGTGCATCTAAGTGCTTGCGACACAATTTGAAAGTTAAATCCCGCGCTCAGACCGAATCAGTGGACTGTCAAACTGTCTGGAAGCCAGCGCAGCTGCGCCAAAAAATAGGTCTCGTGCAACACAATTGCAGTGCACCTGCAATTTTTTCTATGATTGTGCTTTTGCCCTGAGTCCGTGGGGATTTTCTTCTATCTGTGCGCTCGCTGGGGATGAATCACGAAAAAGTGAGCTGGACATTTGGACGTTTTTTGCTAACATTGGAGAACAGACACAGTGGGGCAGATTTACTTACCCGGTCCGTTCGCGATCCAGCGGCGCGTTCTCTGCGCTGGATGCGGGTCCGGCCGGGATTCACTAAGGTAGTTCCTCCGCCGTCCACCAGGTGGCGCTGCTGCGCTGAAGTTCCCCGCAGGCGCGCTGGAATGCCCTGAAATTCACCGGCCTATACCTGGTGAAGGTAAGTGTAATTTTCGCGACACATTTTTTTTCTTAAATGCGGCGGTTTTTCCGAATCCGTCGGGTTTTCGTTCGGCCACGCCCCCCGATTTCCGTTGCGTGCATGCCAGCGCCGATGCACCACAATCCGATCGCGTGCGCCAAAATTCAGGGAGAATCGGCGCAAATCGGAAATATTCGGGTAACACGTCGGGAAAACGCGAATCGGGCCCTTAGTAAATGACCCCCAGTCTGTCTAAAGTGCGGAGCAAAGCGCTAAGTAAATGTGCCCCATTATGTCACATTAAGTTACATGAGAGGAAGTGTTCAGAGGCGGGGAGAGCTTGACTTTGGTGGTTAAACTCTCCTCCTTGACTTTATACATCCCACTTAGATTTTCTGGATGAACTTACCAGACTGGACCATGAAAGAAACATGACCTAGAAGCTATTCAGCTGCTTGACAACTTACTGGTAATGGTTTATATAAGGTCAATTTCTGATGACAGGTTCCCTTTAAATAGTTCCTCTCTGTGGCTGCAATGTTAAAAAATCAGTTTGTAAACTTATATGCAACTCACTTGAGGTGATAGAGTCCTGCATATTAAATTCGACTTACATTGCACTGCTACCTTGTTTCTTAATGACAGATCTCACTTCAAGAACATGATGCTGTATGGAACTAGTAATTAGAAGCAGTCTGCCAATATTCAACTGCAGACAGATACAGCCCTGTTTACTTAATATTAGAGGTAGAAAAAGGTTTGTCAAAAGTTTTACATGGTGCCTTGCTGGAAAGTTCCTTCATTGAGCACATCATGTCATGTAACCAGGGTGATGTCATCTGGTCCTAGCAGTGGAGGCCTCAGATATTCTTGCTGGTGGTGAGTTACGGCTGGACAGCATCTACGTACCAGCACAAGAGGAGGGAAGCCAGTCACCTGCGTTGGCGTGGGGGTGATGTGGGATGATCAGCTTCATTGTCTAGCGGTGGTCTGTGGTCGATGGTGTGGATGCTGGTTTGATCACCTAGGAGGGTCCCGCAGTGGTCTGTATTGGATGGGCTGCTCGGACCACATAGGTGTTCAATGTCTGGTAGTAGGCAAGCTGGTGGTGCAGGAAACTACATAAACGACCAAAGAAAATAGACAAAACCAGGAGCAGGTATACAGGCAGCCACCTCATGCGGCGCCATCTTGGATTTAACAAGTACAAGTTTTGCTTGTATCATGTGTATAAATAAAAAGATACATTAGTTTTCATATTTCTACATTTTATATTAAAATATTTAAATTAGTTGCTATTTTCCTACTCAAACCTGTAGGCAGATTTCCTTACTATTGGCTTTACTCTTTACTCTGAAATACTGTGACATGAAATATGGTGGCCAAGACTTCTGGACCGGTAAGGGTCAGGGACAGCAGACACCAAGCTGCCCACCCTGGAATGGGGACATTTAAAAGTTTAAACACACTTTCTTGCATCTATCACATTTTTAGATTTCATACCTCCTTTAATCGTATGGAAACCACTAGAAAAGGACATGTATTTGCAGTGAATGATTAAGCAATTCAATGTAACAAGATTATAACAAACATGTAACTACATGTACATTCCCTTTACATGTAAGTGGTCTCTCACATCCCTCGGGCTCTCAGTTCAAGCGTTTATAATAGATTTTGTGATAAAATCTGCTTATGTCCCATGATAACAATTTTATTTCACATTCACTTGCTTTTCAAATACAACTTCATTCTTTATCTAAGAATAATATGTAAGTCGGAACTGGTATATTTTATAATTGTAACTCCAGACAAAATGTTTTTTGTCCTTGTGACAGTTAGATTTTCAACTGCTGTGCTGTCATGAGAACAAGGATTTTCAATAAAAATTAAAGGGGTTTTCTCACAAACTTAAGTTAGGTCCTATCCACGGGATAGGGCCTAACTTGCTGATCAGTGGGGGTCTCAGTGGAGATCTTCTGTAAGTTGTGTATTTTTTTTTCCACTTGGATTTTTATTTTTGTAAGTTTTTTCTCATAAAAGAATAGCATATATTTCATCCTCCTGTTCATACACTGATACAATATCATGGCAAAATCAACAGGGAGAAAGAAGATGAGTTCCTCTTATTGTACAAGTAATATCAGTCAGTACTACAAAAATCAAACACAATAAAACAACAATTTCCATGTTATCCCTCTGGTAATTTCAGATTACCCAATCTAGCCGTTATCTTCGCACCAAATATCACGTGGTAAATTTAAAGGGAGTAACCAAATCCCTTATTTCCTCATTGGAGAATAACCATGAGCTCATTTTAAACTATCTCCTGAAAAAAAAATTGTCAGCGTATTTTTGTGCTATAGCCCTTGCACATTCAGGATGAACTTAAATCGGGTGTCCTTAAATCGGGGGCCACCTGTACACAGTAGTGGATGATTTATGGTGATTATGAATAACAGTGATTTGGGGCGGTAGCCCAGGGCCCACGGCCACCCAAAAAATGTTATACTTTGAAGGACCATCACCCATGGTATCCTCATACAGTATATCTGTTCATGTTCTCAATACAGATGTACACAAGAGCCATTTCAGGAACTTTGAAGATCCTCCAACTGTAGATTGAAGGCAGGTAGAAGGGACGTATCCTCCATTCACTAAGAAGCTAGTACAACATGTAGGAAGTTGATCTGTTTATCTAATTTCTTTCTATCCATCCGACTAGTAAGGGTGCATTTCTCCACTACTGTAAAGATAAATTCGACGGATTCCCAAGGTTTCCTTATAATGGAGGAAAAAAGATCACTGTATCTCACTGTACGCAAATCTTCTTTTCCTCCCTTGGGAGGAGGAGTGAATAAATGTTCAGGGTGTTTTACTATTGATGTTCACCCTCCCCCGTTATACTTTAACATGCTGTTCTTACCCAATTTGTAAACTAAATGGGGCACATCTGGGTCACAATTACTGGCCATGTATGTTTATCCTTATACATACTATATAGCAGCAGAGGACAACTTTATATACAACCAGAGCTGCACATAAATTAAAGATTTAGGATATGTTCAAACCTATCCAAATGTCTTACACGTGCATACAGTAAAAACAAAAAAAAAAAAAAAAAAAAATTAAAAAATTTAGCTATAAACCAATACATATATACCCAAAAAAGCATAGGGTTGATCTGTATGTGAAGACTCCTCTTGGGTTTCAAGGAGTTAAAGAAGACAACTTGACAGGTTTTTAATAGGGTCAGAGTTCCCTCTTTCTCCACCTGTAAGGAGCCTGTGGCAGGAATGTTGCATGCAGAAGTCAATACAAGGCAGTGATAACTGTCAATCTCTGGATTCAGCCATGTCTGTTGCCTGTTGATCTGAGATTTCTCATGGTTCTTGAGCTTACAGTGTCTTCTTTCACAGACTACTTGCTGTAACAAGCTTCACATTCTCCAGCTCTTTGTATGTTCTCCCTGCTAGATTTGCTGGTTTCTGAATCTTTCGATTTCCTTCTCCAGCCCCTGTGCACATTTCTATATATTGCATCTCCACTGGTAAATTGCTCCGGTGATTGGATTTCACTAGGACAGACACCGGACATGTTACATTATCCCCTTTCTATACTTAGCTTCTAAATAGAATTAATTCCATTATGAGAAGAAACATACATCAACTTTCCTGAAATACTAAGAGCTAATGCAATCTCTCTATATATAAGAAGCTAGGAAAATATACACTGTAACCGGATACTGGATTCAGTGTATAATGGGTATTGTTCTAGCAATGACATAGTATTCATTCACCGCCTGAGCAACCAAGATGGTAACACAGGTTCCCTGTATGCCAATAGTGGTGCTCTAGCTCTTCCATCTATATTAAGCTTATCCCTTTTAAAAGTCCGGATCCCCGGGCCCCAAAGTGCAGCCTTATAAATTCAGTAGGTCCATTGTATTATCTTATTTCTCTATACAGAACTGTGTGAAGAACTAGAAAAAAGGAGAACATAATAAAATAAAATCTCAGATGGGTGGAGTTGCTTTTGACTAGAGAAATCCATGAGGTATAGACAAATAGAAGGGCAAGCTATAAACAAAAACAAATATGAAGGAAATGTTCTAAATGGTGTCTATAGTATTGTTGCTAAAGACAGGAATATATATTTACTTGCTGCACTTGTATTTTAATCTTGGGTGCTCTACTGACATTATATAGTTGGCTACATTTTGAAATCTTTTTTATATCATGCTTGTGGTTTAGGATGTCACAGGATCCTTTCCATTACACATACATACCTAAAGAGTTGAGCCTAATGCCTCAGGCACCACCACCTACAGCAAGATGGAGGGCAGCATCAGGGGTGCAGTCAGTTGCTATAAAGACGGACTTGACTCACTTATTAAAGTCTCAGCCAGTTTTGTGTCCAACAAGACAGAAAAAATGTGCACCTATAGGGGTTGTTACTGCTTAGTCAGACCATGCGCCACAATTCTGTCTGACATCTATTGCACACTCCCCTTCAGCCTCTTTCCTGCGACTCAACCATCGGCTTCTGTGGAGCTACTGTGCATGCCGGTATGGGAGTCGGTGCTACTGCGAATGCGCAGTAACTCCATAGAAGACAGAGCTGTGTCTGGCACTTGTATGCAGGTGTGAGGATGAAGAGGAGCGCACTACTCTACATTCCTCATGGTAGGTTTCCTACGTGTGTCGCCACGTAGGGACCTGTCACCGGGCCGGACTGGATCAATTAGGGGAGCAGCGTCGGAGAGTTTTGTGTGTTTTTTTTTTCCACCGGCCCCGGATCGCTCCTGAGCAAGTAACTAGTAACTAGCTTACTACATAGACACAAGACCTGAAACAAGCAGAGCGAGGCAGTGTCTGATGCTGTATGATAAATTTGATGTAGTATAACACTGTCCCTATGTAACTTCCCTCATAGGAGAAGATAACATAGAGTCACAGAAGAGAGAAAATGATGATTGTGATTAATGATTAATACTGTTCTTCTGCTCCATTAGAGATCACTATTATGCCCAACAATGGGGGTCATTTACTAAGGGTGCCGGCATGCATGCAACGGAAATCGGGGGAGTGGTCATCGGAAAACCCGACGGATTCAGAAAAACTGCGGTATTTAAAAAAAAAAATATGTCGCTTGACACGCGCTTACCTGCACCCAGGATAGGATGGTGAACTCCGGCGGACTTCAGCGCAACAGCGACACCTGGTGGACATCGGGCGCACTACATTAGTGAATCGCCGGAAGACCCGAATCCTCGACGGAGAATGCGCCGCTGGATCGCGACAGGACCAGGTAAGTAAATCTGCCCCCGAATATATAGTAACTGTGCCCCCCACAAAAGCCAATATAGTACCCTGTCCTCCCACTGTATCCAATATAGAAATGATTCCCCCACTGTACCCAATATAGTAATAATGTCCCCACTGTATCCTATATAGTCACAGTGCTCACACAGTAGCCAATATAACAATGATTCACCCACAGTAGTCAATCAATAAATGTATATGTGTAAATGTAATTATATTTCACAATGTAGTGAAAGTTCCGCCACAATAATCAATATAGTAACAGTGCTCCCATAGTAGCCAATATAGTCCCAGCGCCCCAAAAGTAGCCAATATAGTCACAGGGGTCCCACAGTAGATAATATAGTAACGGGGGCTATATAGTAGCTAATATAGTCATAGCACCCTGCACAGTAGTCAATAGTCACAGTGCCCCCCACAGTAGTCAACAGTCACAGTGCACCCACACAGTAGCCAAGAGTCAGTTGCCAAACCACATAGCAGATTCGGATTCCCCAGGGAAAATTACATTGATTCAATCTACGATTCAAGTCATTTTCAATGACAGATGGCACTGTAATTGATGAAAATCAAAGCAGGTAAAAAAAAATTAAAAAACTGGGGAAATCTCAAAAAATACACATCTAATCGAAAAACAATTTCTTAAAATCCTTAAAAATCTATCCAATGATACTAATGTTGTGGGGTTGAAGTGGTGGGTCTTCTGGGTGCGGGTTTAATGTGAGTCCCCTTGCCTCCCACACATTGGAGAGCTTGATTAACTGAAGTCTCCTTCCCTCTGAAGATGGGGATTTTTCTTGTCGCCTACAAAGTTTTTTTTTTAACAAATATTGAATGCTCTTCATCAAGTACCGTAATTGAATTTGGTAACATTAGATAGCTTTTAGAAAAATATTGTATATGTTCAGGTTTTGTACCTTTTTCAACGTTTTTGAAAAAGGTCAAATCTAATTTTTCCTGTGGAAACCAAATCTGCAATCAAACAGGGGGATTCCTATATTACATTTTTAAGTTGCAGTTGCCCCCTGCGAAAGGGGGCTGAGTTTAGTATCATTGGATAGATTTCTGTAAAATATTCAACATATGTCGATATATATATTTTCTTTTTCGATCTGATGAGAATTTCGCAAGATATATCACCATCCCAACCTTATTTTGTTACACCCTATATAGTTTTTGTTATGTTTTAATACCTTCAAAAAATTCAAAGTTTCGAAAAAATATTTTTGCTGTATCACCATATACAGAGGGGATACCTAACACGTTTAAGATTTTGTTTGTTTATTTGGGTTAGTATACATTGCCCCAAGTGAAGAATGCAGGCTGTTACAATCAATTTAAGAATGGCTAAGCTTGTTGGTGAGGTAATTGCACCACCTGCTGTTCAATAGTAGTTTTTCAATCATAGTCTGCTTTTGGATGGTTTTACATTGGCGTTTTTCTTTAACATCAGTGATTTTTCACAGAACCTATGTTTTCCTATGGACACATACAGATAGGTTTTCTCTTCCTGGATTCAGTGATTTTTCACTGATGCCTTACTGAACCATTTCTCTCAATTCTTCAGTTATTGTCACTAATCAGTGATCAGTTTAGAACTTGTCCATTTTGAGTTCACTGTCAACATTGGATCAGTAGAAAAAAACTGAAGTGTGAAAAGGGAAAAATCACGGAAGCTAAGAATGGAAAACCAATCTGTATGTGTCCATAAGCCAGAATGGGTTCAGTGAAAAATCACTGATGTGAAAAAAAATGCAAATGTGAAAACAACCTTTGCAACAACAATCTTACTGTATATACTCGTGTATAAGCCAAGTTTTTCAACAAAAAAAATGTCAATTAAAAAAAAACTTACATACTCAACATCCGGCGCTACTGATGCTTTGTGCAGCTCCCCCATGCTTCGCGCGGCTCCTCTTCTGTCTTCTCTCTGCTGTAACAGCCGACAGAGACACATCCATGCGCTCTCCTGCTGGCCTGCGCACACTATGATGTGGTGGTGTCGCCGCTGATTACATCATAGAGTGCGTGGTGCGGCAGAGCATGGATGTGTCTCTGCCGGCTGTTACAGCAGAGAGAAGACAGAAGAGGCGCCGCAGGGACGGGTGCATCGGGGAGCCGCGCCGAGCACTGGGACAGCCGGAGTATGTAAGTTTATTTTTTTTATGTGCTGAGCAAACTGAGGGCTGCCTGGCTACTAAAGGGGGCTGGCTGGATATATACTAAAGGGGACTAGCTACTAAAGCTGGCTGGCTGTATACTAAAGGGAGCTGGCTGGCTGTATGCTACAGGGGCCTGGCTGGCTGTAAGCTACAGGGGGCTGGCTGTATGCTATAGGGCCATGGCTATATACTTCAGGGGGCTGGCTGTATACTACTGGGGACTTGCTGGCCATATACTGCGAAGCTGTGACCTATGCATTCCACACTCTCAGCTTCTACTGGAGTCAATAGGTTTTCCAAGTTTTTGGTGGTAAAATTAGGGGCCTCAGCTTATACTTTGGTCGGCTTGTACTTGAGTATATACTGTACTTAGCATTTAAATAATGAATGGTCGTTATTTTGTATGATATCTAAAGTAAGCTCAACATTTAGGAAAAATTTATGAGAAGCTTTATGGAAAATATGTACTTTTAGTTTCAACAAAACTTTAATGATCAGGGAAACAAAAAGATGCCTTACAATAGAACAGGCTAAAAGTATGCACTCGCAGGGGAAACAGATATAAGACAGTCTCATCGGATACATAGCCAGCTACCATATCAATTGAGCAATAAAGTATATAGGGAAAGGGTTGGGGAAGGGGCACACAGGGGGGAGGAGAGAAAACAAAACTATAGCACAAGATTGGTGTTATTGTAGCAGGCGACGAAGTCAGCCATGTTTGAGGATACAAATAAGCAGAAAATATGCATTTTTATACAGAATAAGGTAAGAGTGGTTGAACACACAGACTAGGAATAAATCTTTCCATTATCTTTTCACAACTAATTTTGGCTCACAATAACTAATACAAAAAAACGGATAAAACCGCTGAGAAGTAAGCTGGCACTAATGCTGTTTTTACACAGCTTTAGTTTATTCTGCCAAGTTTACCAGCCTGAAGCCGAATTTATCTGAAGTGAATGTAGTAAGTTTGTTTAGTTCAACTGAATCAGGTTTGGGTCAGTAAATCCAGATGACACAAGGACCCAGTTTCCTTACTCAAGCTATATGTAAGTCTAGAGCTGGGCTGTTAGGAAGAGAAGTAGCTTGTCATTTCTCATGGCTACATCTAAGGGTATATTCACATGACTGCAATCGGGGCCATGATCTGGTTGCATGATATGCGACCAGATCACGGCCCCCATAGATTGCAATGGCTCCCGGTCAAGGCAAGCACTCAGTGTATCACCGCACCAGAACCGTGTCGGGTGCTCTCCTGCCTATAGAGGGACTAGGGGACCAGGTCGGGGTTAGCATACAACTGCGTGAATGAGTCCTTATATTGCAATCCTAACATGTGCCTGCGGTACCGTAGCAGGGCGGGCACACGATGGCGTCGGGGTGAGGAGGAAGGGATGAGCGCCGCTCACCCCCGCCCTTCTCCACAGAGAAACATGGGGCACGGCGCCATATTCCGGGGAAAGATCTTTCTCCCGGCTGAAGTTGATGATTTACAGTAGTTTAAATTGTATGAAATCATGATGTGGGGTTTTTCTAGCTTTACCATCAATATCAGTGGAGGCAGGAACAAGTGCAGAGAAGCGCCAGATTCATGATTTCTAGCGCACGTTCTAAATGAATCTGTCACATTGAGCATTATACACGGGCAGAGCACTTTTAGTGCAGTTTCCCACATTTTTAGTAAATGTGACCCAGTATGAACACACGTGTAGATATATTTTGAAATAACAGCCAGATCAAATATATGTGTATTTGATTATCCCAACTCATAATGTGACTCATTTATGTTCATGACCCTTTATGCACATATGCACTCCAAAAAAAGGCCATTGAAATGACCACTGAGGCTGGAGCTTATATATATGTTGCTAGTCGCGCGTGTTGTTGTCAACTCTTTTTATCTCTATCCCGCTGACAGTAAGAATCATAAACATGTTTGGTATCAATGTGTCCCAAAATGTCTGATCTATCAAAAATATCAATATAATAACGGTTTTTACCGCCGTTTAACCCCTTAACGGAGAATATTGCCTAAAGTCGAAAGTGGCACTCTTTCGCCATTTTGAAAAAAATTCTATAAAAAGTGATGAAAAAGCAGTACAGTCCTCAAAATGGTAGCATTAAAAATGTCATCAAAAGTAGCAAAAAATTTGCACCACCCACAGCTCTGTACACTGAAATATGAAAAAGTTATTACTGCCAGAATATAGCCAAATGAAGATTTTATTTTGTACAGGCTTTAATTTTTGTAAATGTATTAAAACATTATAAAACCTATATAAATTTGTTATCGTAGCGACCCAAAGAATAAAGTAGACACATTTTATCATCATTTTCACTGCATTCAGAATTTTTTTTCCTGCTTTCCAGTACACGGCATGGAGTATTAAATACCATCAATATAAAGTGCAATTTGTTACGCAGAAAACAAGTCCATACACAGCTATAAAAAAGTTATAGATTTTTGAAGGTGGGGAGTGAAAAACTAAAATGCAAAACTGAAAAAGGGCCTGGTCGTTAAGGGGTTAAACATTCCCCAATAGATAATGAATTCTGGAAAATCTGCTGTTCAGTTACACCACATTTCTGTCAGTTTGGTTGGGGGTGGGTCTGTAGGAACACTGCTGAATGTTTATGTGGACCATACTTCTCAGATTGTTCACAGGTAGACAGGTTAACAGTAACCTTTAACCTGCAGGGAAGATGTATAGTGCAACCGATTTAGCATTTCAGGAGGTGGAATGGAATATTCTTGAAGGGACAGACGTGAAATCGTTCATACTGTAATTTCCAGTACAACAAATTCCAGTTTGCAGGGAGGTCACCGTATGTCATTTGTGGCTTAAGAATAAAAGAAGGAGAATTTATGAGTCATTGTCTTTGGTTGTGTAAGAAATTACTTCCGTCATCTTCTGTAAAATAGCAAGTCGCTTATTTTTGGTATTAGTTTTGTTTCCATTGTTCTGCTGTTGTTATAATACCAACATACTTGGCTGCAATGTTCAGACTATAATCACTTATTCCATTATTATTACCACAAATGTGTAACTGCCTCAACCCCTTTCCGCTCTGCATTGTACTTGTACATGTACTGTGCCATCTTGATGCCAGTTCAAGTTATCAAAAGAGCTGAACCAGCATTGGGAAACACGAGATGTCAGCTGTAACAAACAGCTGACATTCCTATGTAACACCCATGGTCAGAGTGAACTCCGATTGCGAGTGCTTAATGCTAAATGCATTGGTTAGTTACCTCTGCTTTTTAATGGCTAAATGGGGTTTCCACCCCACCCCCCCACGAATGGCACCAGCCACAGCATTCTCACATACAGGATCTTACAGGCACTGTGTCAGCCCATGCATCTGTATAACAACAACCAAAAGAAGAGGGGACTCAGAGAGGAATACACCAGACAACAAAAAAACTCAAAAAATATAATCTTGATATCATACATTAAAAACATTTAAAAAGTACAGGAAAAGGACTACCCGGGGAATGTGTCAAAAAAGCAAATCCAGTGCTCTATGTAAAGGGATGGTGCACCGCTTCGTATATACCATACAAGTTTCACAGATAGTGCAGATATAAATAATAAGGATCAAACATCACATTACCTGCTACAAATTGCACCGAGATAAAACACCCACCACCTGGCTTCCCCCATAACTCATGTTTCAATCGTACTGATCTCTTTTAAGGGCACTCGAGACATTCGATTTGGGGGCATCATTTATGAATTAATGATTTACATTTTTTAAAACGTAGCCTGATTAGTCCTTTTCTTTACTTCCCTTTTTAAAATGTTTTTAATGTATGAAATAAAGATTATACATTTTAAGACTTTATTTGTTGTCATTGCTGTATCCTTCTCTGACCCACACCCCCACCTTCTTCCAGTTCCAGGCTTATAATCTCTGGTAATATTGTGCATATTATTATTAGTGCTAGTTCTCCTGTAGTACTACTGTACATTTTGTTTAATGTATCTGCATAGGCTGACAGTGATAATACCCTGTAATATATCAGTATCAGTATTTCGGGGCATTATAATGTACAAGCAATAAAATGATTGCTTGTTCATATCCCATAGTGGGACTAGTTAAAAAGAGGATATAAAAATCTTTAAAAAAAACAACAACAACAAATGAATAAAAATGGTCCAAAGCCCCCTTTACATAAAAAATGACAGATAAAGGAAAAAAGTGAAGATCACCACACATACACCACATATTTGGTATCCTTAACGACCCATAAAACAATAAATTATTATTAAACGTGTATGGTGAATCCCATTAAAAAATATAATAAAAAAGTGATGAAAAAGGTATGCACGCCAGAATGATACTAGTGTAAAACACAACATGTCCCACAATAAACAAGCCTTCAACCAGCCCTGCATATTAAAAAAAGACAACAACAGGTACCCCTTTCTTGAAGGGGAAATGGACACAAACAAGGTTGAAAGTGTTGATATAAAATTTGAATCTTTATTAATACAAAAAACATAGGAATGCCAATATAATTGGCGCTGGTGTGTGTACAAACAATATAACATACAGTATAAAACACAGTGGTTTGGCACAGATAAAAAGCGGATAAGCCTGAGCAGAGGAGAAAAATTATAGTATGCTGAAACCAGTAAATGTGGAGCTGGACAAAGAGGTGTATTGGGTGTATGGTGTCTCCATAGAATACATATCTAGGAGAGATGTGCAAAGACTCCTGTGAAAGGAGAATATTGGTGTTTAAAGCTGTCTATAAATGTGTACCAGCTCTTACCAGTAAGGGGTAGTGCAAAGCTCCGCTGCCAGGTTTGGACCGCGTCCCCGACGCGCGTTTCGGCTCGGGAGGAACCTTCGTCTGGGGGGTAGTGTCTACTTAGTACCAGGGGAATATAAGGGAAACATGAGCCAATGAAAGTGCGGCTGGGCGATCACGTGCGGCTGGGCGATCACGTTTGGCTGTGGTACTGCTGAAAATAGATATGACAGCTAGAGTCGTATAAAAGGTGCATTTAAACAGTGAAAAGATATATATATAGTTGTAAGCGTTATAATAATGCCGTATAATTAATAAATAGCACGAACATCCATATATTACTGATTTCATAAATATGGCAAGATTTCTAACAGTGATGAATACCATAAATTACCGTAAACCATGATTGAAATAAAGTGCACTGTGCATTTACATATTAACATACAAGATTAACGTAATTTCACGAGGTATATGATAGACATGTGCTACACAACATGTTGGTTGCCGCAGGCAAACAAATAACCATGTATGTATATATTACATCCATGGATCTAAGTACCTACAGAGAAAAAGGTAAGTGGAGTTTGTTCAAGTACATTAAATACTGTGCAATGATTATTATCCTTATAACATACATAAATTAAAAACGAATTAGTTGCCCATGGCAACCAATCACAGCTCCCCTTTAAAATATTCATGAGCACTGGTAAAATGAAAGCTGAGCTGTGATTGGTTGCCATGGGCAACTGGAAATATTCTGACTTTCAGACACTTGATAAATCTGCCCCATTAACTCAAAGCAAGCGCCAAGAATGATCTTTGACTTTTTTCTACTCCTTCTTTCTCCTGGTGTGTAGTGTAGTGTAGTGTATTTGAAGTCATGTATACCGCATAGCGAAAAAAGAAAAGGAGGCTAAAGATGAGCTCCTGCCATTTCTAATAAAGGGGAAGGGAAATATAAGGACACGGAAATGTATTACTTTAATGAAGTATATTACAAAATGTACTTATCTACGCTACTGATTTCTAAAATTATATTAAAAGTTAAGTTACATTTTAAGCAACGGAACAAAAAAATGGAAAGCAATTGAAACATTTATAGAATCACCTCTATGCATCCAAGTGATTTACATGTGTGAGAATAAACCTCATTATTTTCCTCTATAATCCAGGTACAGAGACTCACAACACCACAGTATGACTTGCAACTAATAGGGTGGCATGTACCTTAGTTTTGGCATGTTGTTTTACTTCATTTTTGAGACTTTTTAGGTGCAGTTCATTATTTGCAACTTGTTTTTACACATATGACTGTGGCTTAACAAATTTAGCAGGTTGTGATTTTGAATGCAGCATGCATTTGAAACCACGCATTATGTATCAGATTTGGGATGTTTAACCCCTTAATGACCGCTCTATCAGGATTTTATGGCGGTCATTAAGGGGTTAAACATCCCAAATCTGATACATAAATACACCTTTCTATGGCGGCGCGTCAGAAGAAGATTTCGGGACATCGGGTGAGTCTAGTGTTGGACTCAGGCTGTGATGTCACAGCCAAGATGCGGGATCGGATACCCCGGTGTGCATACTGGGGGATCCGATCCCTCCTGCCGCAGCCCCGGGGTCCGGTGAGTGCCCCAAGGCTGTCAGCTCCTATGCACGCCGGGTTCTGCCTCCTGCAGCATGCTCAGTTACTTACTCTGTACACGGCAATACATGTGTAAAGCCTTAAACAAGCAATCAGATGAACACTTGTTCAAGCCAATAAGTAGAAAATGTAAAAAAAAGTTAAAAAAAAAGTAAAAATCATTATAATAATTAAATAAAATAAAAGTCCCTTTCCTTCCCAATTACTTATAAAAACCAAATGAAGTATATAAAACACAAAAACACACAAATAATAAGTACATATTTGGTATCATTGCATCCATATGTACTATAAATCTAAAAGAATATTGAAAAAGCTGGTTAATGATGTAAAGGAATAAAAAACGAAAAGTTTCCCGTAATATACCATTTTTAATCAAATACCATCATAAAAATGTTCTAAAAAGTGTTCAAAAAAAGTTACATGCCATTGTATGATACGTCTGAGAAGAACAACTCTTTTCGCAACTAGACCTGTCAACGGAAAAATACAGTTATGCCCCTAAAAATTTGTTGATAGTAAAAACAATGTGATTTTCTCTAATATTGGTTTTGCTCAGTAAAATTGAACAAAGATAAGAAAAACTATATAAATGACCACCGTAATCGGAGTGAACCAGAGAATAAAGATAAAATATTATTTTTATTATTTTGTTTTTATCCCCCTTGAAATAGTTAATAAAATCTCATGAATAAGCTATAGACCCCCCAAAATTATTATCTATACATCTCACCTCGCAAATAATAAGCCCTCATATGTTCGCATTACCAAAAAATGTAAATGTTATAGCCTGTACAATGCGACACTACAAATCTGATGTGAATGGCGCTGCTTTGATCCTATGCAGCGCATAGGGCATTTCATCATTTCAGTCATTATAAAAGTGTCATTTTTGGCCTAAATGAATGTATTTTCCAAAAGTAAAAAGTTTCTAAATCGCACTTCCATTTTGTTTTAATCCATGTGAAATACCTAAATGGTTAATAGACTTAATAGAAGTTGTTTTACATACATTGAGGGGTGTAGTTTCTATAGTGGGGTAATTTATGGGGTTTTACTATAATTTAGGCTTTCCAAAGTCACTTGGAAGCTGAGTTGTCCCTCAAAATGTGAGTTTTGGTGATTTTCATGAAAACTTGAAAAATCGCAACTAAAGTTCTAAGCCTCATAACATCCTTGATAAAGGAGTGGATTAATAAAGTATAATTCTAACATAAAGCAGACATTCCGGAAATGTTAGTTATCTAGCTTTTAGGGTAGTTTTACTTTCTGTCTGGAATGCAGAACATTTGAAAATGAAGATTTTTTCTGAAATTTTGCCAAATTAATTTTTTTCCAGAATGAAACGCAAAACATATGACTTAAATTTTACAACTATCATGAAGTACAATGTGTCACAAGAAAACATTCTCAAAATCACCGGGATATGTTAAAGCGTTCCGAAGTTATAACCAATTATCATGAGACATGTCAGATTCGAAAAATCGAGTCTGGTCATGGAGATGAAAACAAGCGTTGGTGATAAGAAGTTAAAGGGAACCTGTCACCAGGAGAGCCATTTTTAGCACTCCCACCAGCCCCCACAGAGCATAGTACATATGCTGCCAAAGTGTTTTTGTATTAAAAATTGGTTTTACAGAAAAAAAGATATGTTATATTGTACCTTTCATTAGCATCTGCTGTGTGACTAGGCAGTTGCCTTTTGGGAGGGTCTGGTAAGGAGCCTTGGGAGACAGCTTCTCCATGTGACCTTTTCAAATATATGAATACACCCATCACTGGGCTTAGCGACGCCCCCTGCTCCACTACAGCCAATCCTGAGTGTGGGGAGTTATTCATATATTTGAAAAGGTCACATGTTTCCCAAGGGTGGGGGAGAACTGCTCCTTTCCAGCCCTTCCCAAATGGCAACTGCCTAGTCACACAGAAGATGCTAATGAAAGGTACAATATAACATATCTTTTTTTCTGTAAAACCAATTTTTTATACAAAAACACTTTGGCAGTGTATGTACTATGCTCTGTGGGGACTGGGGGAGTGCTAAAATGGGTCTCCTGGTGACAGGTTCCCTTTAAGGCACAAATCCAAGTAAAATGACCCATACTAACTTCTGAGGGGCGGATTCAGACTGCCCCTACAAGTCCGAAATTAACTTCCTTCTGCCTCCTTTCAATCTGTTTCGGTTTCAGGACCTTTGGAGGACCTTTAGACCGGTTTCCCACGTGCCGTTTTCGTTGCGTTTTTAAACGCATCCAAAATGCAAGTGGGAGGGGGATTCGCCAAAAGGCATTTGTGTTTGCAATGAAACACATGCATTTCAGGCAAACCCCCCTCCCACTTGCATTTTGGATTAGTTTAAAAACGCAACGAAAACGGCAAGTGGGAAACCGGCCTCAGAGGTACTGAAATTGCTCTTATGCACAGATGTATGAAGATTTCATAGGTGAAGGCTCTACTAAGCATAAAATTCAATGTGCTTTGGGCCGATACTATGATCCACTAATGCTTGTTTGCACAATGTTGGGGCGGTGTAGGGTTTGTTTCTATTTTTTTACAATCTAGATTTTTACTATTTGGAGCCAAACTCATGTCTGGTTTTCAAGATGTTTAGGACAAAAAAATTCAGTTTTACTACAGCTTAATTAGTAAAAATGTTTAAATGAACCTGAAATCTCTTTCAGTTTTTACAAAATATTAGGGGAGTTGTTGCTCCTGCCACATTGACTGCCATTCTTTCCACTTCCCTTCAAAAAATTTGAACCTATGTTTGGTCTCGAGGGCCATTTTTGGACCCACGTTAAATTTGTACACATAACAGGGAAGGTTTGGAAATGGAATTTCATGTGCTATTCATGGCAGGGTGATATGGTTAATTCTGAAATCTCAAAATTTGCCTTAAAAAAAAAACCCAAAAAATAGAAAATAAGCAAACTCACACAACCAAAAATCATGTTTTAATGTATCTCAGACTGCGAGATACTGGTTTGGCATTAATCCCACATCATGTCATTAGGCTTCCTGACAGTCGTGTGTGATGGTAAGGGGGTTGCCTTACATGGTAGCTAAGAGGCATTGTTTTCTGAGATACATAAAAGACACAAGTGTCCAGACAACTTTGAGGCAACTGAAATAGACTGGTACATGTGCCCCTCAGCGGATCACGATCTCCAGCAGCTACCTCCATCCTCACGGAGGCCCCATGTGTCCACGGGCAGGACTACATCAGACACTGCAGTTACTATAAGCCGCGTGGCTTCCACCACTATGAGCCCGGCGCATGTAGAGCACACGTAGCGCCATCAATACGACTGCTTAGTGAGATCTATTGTGTGAACTGTTCCATAAGGACAATGCACGTTACACAAGGACACCGCTTCTACCAGGCTCTTCAGCACCGCATGGGATCCCATTCCCTCATGTAACATGGCGCTGAGCCGCCTTACTAAACACGCCCCTTCAGGTCGCTCTACCAATCAGGATGCGCAAGTGTTGTTGCTCGGCCTGAGGCCCCGCCCACCCCCGGCGGCAGCGCTGCTGTGTGCCCGGATTCCCCCTCCTCTCCTTGGCCGTCTCCAGACGTCATCTTCCTCGTCACCGTCGAGCAGAGAGCAGAGCGGCGGGCTGAGTGAAAGACACTTTGTTGTTATTGTTGTCCCCGCTCCGCTTCTCTCTCCCCGGAGAGCAGCAACACGTCTGCGCGGTGAGTGCTTCTTCTCGGCAGAGACGGCGGCACCGGGACAATGGGACAGATGTGCTGCTGCGGCCGCGCCGGGCACATGTCACCGGCCGCTACTGCCTAGTGCTGGACAAAGCCCAGGGCTCATATGTATATATGTGTGTATGTATGTGTGTGTCCTCGGGGAATAAAGTTACAGATGTAGAGCAGCTATTGTCACCCGGGGTGATCGTCCAGTCCTTACATCAGAGAAGACCTGTCCTACACCCCACAGCATATGTCACTGCATCGTCCTCCTGGTGCTTTTGACGTCATCACAGGGAACATTACGTCAGTGAGTCGTTCTTACATGGGACTGCTCTCTTATACATTGCTGTATCCCCATTGTTCCCTATGCCTCCTAGAAAGTTGATGTTCTGTGTTGTGATTTTGGAGGGGGGTCTTTGTTTATGGTACCACTACCTACATGAATCCTTTGTGTCATGCAGTGATATCTATCTGCCCACATGTCATGTGTCATCACCAATAAATAGTGGGTTAATGGATTCTGATCTGGACATGTATTCACTGCATGGGGTAATCTTACACAACTTCTGAAATACTTGATCATTTCACTTTTTTTAGGATCTCTGTCTGCGGTCACTGAATGGAAGGTAACTTCTGATAATCTGTAAAGTATATTTTAATTAATGGCAAAAGAGATCCGAGAAAATAGCAGGGAATGGAAATCCAAGTTTTCGGTCATTTTAATTGGTTTATATACTTCTTGCATGTAATGAGAGGGGGGAGTGAGCATCTTCTGGGGTCCATGCTGTGCTGCAGTTCTAGCTGTACAACAGGCACCTATGTAGGGCCCAGGGCATCTCTGTAGGTGCCACTGTGTGATATCTAGAAGTTCACTGTGGCTTCTAATGTAAACAATGCAGATGTGAACAGGACTGAAGAGGGCATGGTTCTGCATATTCTGCAACGCTTAACACATGGGATACATTTACAGACAAAATAAGACATAGAGTAAAAAAAATGGCCAGATAGAACAATAGAAGCGTGGGCCTTGCTCACAAGAGCTTACAATCTATGAGGAGTCTCGTTGAAAGCAGAGATCTACTGTTAGTAATGTAAATAACAATTCCAATGCAATGAATATTAGTGGTGGTGCTCATGTTATTGTGCAGAGCACTACCCCTTAGTGCAGAGCTCTACCCCTTCGACTAAGAGTTCTCTATGATCAATACAGGAAAGTGGTAGCCTTGATGACCCGTGTTGCCATGACTGCCACACAGGATAGCAGCTTTACAATAAAACTACTGGATATAGACTTGATTTAACAATTTAGCCCCTCGTATTTTATTTAAACCAAACTCCAGGTTGCATTTTTTTTTTTTTTAAATCAGGTAACGTTTATTAAAGCCTGTAATGATAACCGTATCAGTATACAGTGACAATAACCAAATATACATCATTTCTTAACAATATAATTTTGCCCCAGAACACCTCCCCCTTTCCCCCCATGGTCTGTTTATCCCGTTCCCTTTAAAAAGTATCTCTCTTTCCAGTGCACTAAAGGTCATTTGTGGCAATACCTGTTGCCCATTCTGTCCCGTTCCCTTCACATGCATACCCGCAGCCATCTGATGCAAATTGTTTTCTCCAGCTCGGATCCACCAATATTCAGACGGTGTTGTAGTAAAATAAGTTCTTTATTTAGATCATATTAAAAGCAGGCAAATACATCATAAAAATCCAACGCGTTTCAGACGCTTGTTGCGTCCTTAGTTAATCTGCTAAGGACATATGCGCAGCATAGCAGGCGCTTCATATTTCTAGGTTTAAAAAAAAACTAAAATCTTTTGTAGTTGATACTATCATATGAATACTGATTTGTTAGTGTCTAGTAATGTACTGCATTTAGGATATAACTTCACCAATATAACTCATCTTAATTGTCTTTTAGGCCAGAATGTACAGGCAAAAAGCCATGGACCTGTGGCAGCAAAGCTGACCCATCAGTCTGAAGATTTAAGATGGATAAATGTAGGCATGTGGGTCGGTTACGGCTCGCTCAGGACCATTCCATATTGAACCCTCAGAAATGGCACTGTGTGGATTGTAACACTACAGAATCTGTTTGGGCCTGTCTGAGCTGTGCACACGTGGCATGTGGTCGATACATTGAAGAACATGCACTGCGACACTTTCAGGAGAGCAAGCATCCTATGGCACTTGAGGTGAATGAACTGTATGTATTCTGTTACCTGTGTGATGATTACGTTCTCAACGACAATGCCACTGGTGACCTTAAACTCTTACGAAGCACATTGAGTGCCATCAAAAGTCAAAACTATGACTGCACAACACGCAGTGGTCGGACACTACGGTCAATGGTGGCCGTGGACGACTCCTATACTTCTCATCAAGGTGCAAAAGCACTTCTCCAAACGGAAGACCTCACTTTTACTGCTCTTTGGCATCGAAGACATGCTCTTTTGGGGAAAGTGTTTAGATCATGGTTGGCTTTGACTCCTAGAGGTAAACAAAGGTTAGACGAAGAGCGCCTCAGGGAGGAGGCTGAAAGAAAGCGAGAGGAAGCCAGAAAAAGACGCCAGCTGCAAAAGCATAAATTAAAAGAAGAGATGGAAAGTACACCCCCAAGAAAGAGTTTCCGCTTGCAACAGCAAATGCAAACACCACCTAAGAAGGTGACACCAACAATGCAGAAAGCCAACCAAAAAACTGTACCTACCACAAAACAAAAAGTATCACAACCTACCTCTGATGAAGCACAGAAAAAAGAATTAAGTGATTCTCCAGTAAAAAGGAAACCCACTATGACCCCTGGGGTGACAGGACTGAGGAACCTGGGGAACACTTGCTATATGAACTCTATTCTTCAGATCTTGAGTCACTTGCACGTGTTTCGGGAGTGTTTCTTACAGCTTGATCTCACTCAAACTCAGGAGTTACTGGCAGCTGCAGCCAATGGAAAAACAAGATCATCTAGCCAAATCCCCCCTGCTGCAAACCTGGTTAGAATAGCAAAAAAGCACACAGACATGGAGAGGTCTTTGGTAAGGCGCCAAAGCTCTTCATCTGGCCTCAGTGGCGGAGCATCAAAGAGTCGAAACATGGAACTCATTCAACCTAAACCTAGCTCAGCGCACATTTCTCTATGTCATGAGTTGCATACTCTCTTCCAAGTCATGTGGTCGGGTAAGTGGGCACTGGTCTCTCCCTTTGCCATGCTTCATTCGGTCTGGAGGCTGATACCAGCCTTTCGTGGATACGCACAGCAAGACGCTCAGGAATTCCTTTGTGAACTTTTGGATAAAGTACAACAAGAACTGGAGACAACTGGGACAAGGTACCCAACCCTAATTCCCAGCTCTCAGAAGAAACTCATTAAACAAGTCCTGAATGTGGTCAACAACATATTTCATGGGCAGCTTCTCAGTCAGGTAAAGTAATTAATAGGAACTTAATTAAAGGCTGAACATGTGACCTGCTGTAGACAGGAGCTGTGTTGTTATGTCATAGACATGGCCTCACTGTTACAATCAATGGGGGTTTGGTTGTCACAGAACTAGAGGAAACCCACTGTATATTCTGTGGGGCTGATCCAGCTTATGTTGCTGGATTTTAAGGCATTTTGGTCAACAGTGGATTTTGACCCAAATTTGCCCCTGTTGAAAACTGACTCTGTGGATTCGGGCTGCAAAAACCGGTAGAAAACCTGTAGAAACTATGGGTGTATATATATATATAATGAGCCCGTGGGACTAGCTCATAGTCTAAACAACCTTTGTGTGTATGTAGCCTAAAGAGGTTTTCTTTAAAATAGACCATAAATATTAGATTAACAGGCACTATTCCGTATATTTTATCATGGCTGTGCCTATTACTGCTGCCCACTACTGCTCTGTACCATTCAATTCGAAGCAGTGCTCTACAAATAATATGGACCTGTGCTTGGTAATTAAGAAAGCTGGTGTCACAACGCTGTTGCGACAAGCAGCTGATCATCCAAGGCGTGCTTGGAGACGGACCCCCACCATTCTCATACTAATGACTGAACCTAAGGATAGGCCACCAATATCAATGCTTTCCTTGCTAGACCTTACCTTGGTAATGCTTATGTTAGGTATGGTGCTGACATACACGAGGGGGCCGTTGGGCTGGTCTCTGTAGATTCACACTCTTAGATGCCTTTCTTTGTATTTATCACTGTGCTGACAAATTGGAATGTGCGGCCTCCTTTGTAGACAGGTTATCTTTTGTCTGCTCACCGCCTGTTGTGTGAGGTCAATTTATCCTTTCCTTTTCTGTAAGACATCTTACAGTAGTCATACTTTGAAAGTATTGAACCCCATTTGTACACCCTGTAAGGCTGATTCATGTGTATTTACTTTCCGAAGATGTATCCATATCACAGTATATTTTCACTTTTCCATTTAGGTTGTATCATTACTGAAGTCTTTGATAAATTAGACACCCCGGATGCCAAAATCTAAAGGTGTTGATCCCATTCTGTATATTGTTCCTAGCCTTGCATATGCACAGCATCAGCCGTTCTTCCCCAGGAGCGATGGATTTTAATTGTTTAACCTTTTCTCTAACTTAGTGGAGCTTTTCCTTTTCTGTCATAGTGTTCATTGGGAAGAAACCTTTTCACATGCATTGAAGCATAAAGATTGCATCCCACAAGGGGCAGGCTGCATCAATGCAAGTCTTCTGAGCAGTGCGATAGTGATCTCTGGACTCCCCCTTTACTTTGTGCCTGGTCATTGAAGTCTGCTAGAGAGATGTGTCAGCTCCACTTTGATTCTTAATCCTTAGAAACTGCTGCATACTCACACAGGTTCACATATGATGTTTTATTTAGCTATATATTGCAGTAGACAAATTGCAGTCCTGCTGATTTTTTTGGGGGGCCTCAAGCTCGCAGAACTTTTAGACGAGGGGGAAGATTAGGGCCAAGTTTACACAAGGAAACTATCTTCATCAAGATTTACTTAAATCTTCATCATATTTGCGAACTGCAAAAGTTTGGGTCATGCCTCACCAAGATGCACTAGGGAAATAGAAGTATGATACTTTTTTGTCAGCGTTAGAAAAATAGCTTGCGTGGTACTCCCATAGCATGCCACTCTGGATACACAATATCAAAGATGGGAACTATGCAAATCCCAGTCACTTGCTGCAAAAAACTTAGTGCTCTCCCCGCCTCGGCCATGAATGTGCAGCAATATTTACGCTGCTGGTATTAAATCTTCTCAAACCATTTTTTCTCCTCACGTGGATGGGATTTGCTTTTTGTATCCAGTAAATGGTGACCTGTTTACTGCTCTCTAACTTATTTTTCTAATCTATAAAGTGAAGGTACTGACAGAAAGTGGGCACACAGCATCGCGCTGAAGAGGAGCAGAGCTCACCCCTCCTCTCTCCATAGAGCAGCACAGTGTCAGCACTGTAACACGACGCAGTGAGGCAACGTGAGCTCACCGCATTGTGACCAGGTGCCATAGACTCAAATGGGGACCGATATTTGGCAGCAAATGGTGCAGTCGCATTTCGGTCCCCATTACGTTCGTGTGAATGGTCCCCATTACGTTTGTGTGAATGGACCTTGGTGGTTTTCTTTACGTTTCCATGTCACTATCTATATTTTATAACAAGTGCAATATCTTGCACTTGTTACTCTGGTCAGTAGGAATAAATAAGTAGACTGAGGCTTGCCTTATTCTGTGGTATCTATGCAGTTACCTCATTTATAGACGTTACAATAGAAAATAACACCTTTTATAGAAAAAAAAAATAATTTAATTTGTCCACTAATGATAATAGATATCACAGCTTTTCTATACCTAAGCACAGCCTAGATGCCTAGAAAACTCTCCATAGATATCAACGAGTCGGCTCCATACCATTGCAGTAAAGTAATTGTGTAAATGCTGTGACTAAAACTCAGGCAAGATGGCAACCCGCCATAATCGTGGACAGAATAAACAGAAATTGGCAGCATCTTCTTTCTAAACCTCAGGCTGCACAATAACTTTTGGTTGTTCTTCTAATAATGCCACTCACAGAAATCTATTGTTTGGTCTGATGTAGTAATACAACATTATGATCTTCTGTTTTTGCAACTATGTGTCACCTTGGAAACCTCGACTTTACCTCAGACCATGCCTTGGTTAAAGGAAACAACACTGGTAAATGCTACAAAACTAGTCATACCAGTGTGTAGATCTTCTGAACTATCTTTGTTCTGTCCATTTAGTAGTGTTTATGAGGAATGTAAAAATTGTGTGTATACCATATTTTGCCACAAGTATAGACGCATGATGAATATATATATAGGATTGTTGGGTCAGAGGAATGACTGTTGTAAAGAGGTTGGCACTGGTTATCCGAGGGCTCAGATGCCTTTCTGTTTTGGACATAAATCCTATGTAACGTTGGGTACTATACAGCAGTCTTCAACCACCGGGCCGGCTGGTATATAAAACTTGGGGAAAAAATAAACCACTACTTACCTCCAGCGCTCATCTTCACCCTGCAGCTCTGTCTTCTGTCCTCAGCTTCCCTACAGTGCAGGCAGAAACACCTCTGTGCCCGCACGCACCTGTTATGATGATGTCATAAGGCGGCAACACGGACCTGTCATAGCAGGTGCGTGCGGGCAGAGATCATAGACGTGCTTATGCCCGCACTGCAGGGAAGCTGAGGGCAGAACAAGCCAGAGCTATAAGGTGAAGAGGAGTGCTGAGGCTAAGTATTTTATGTATTTTGGGGGGGGGGCTCTGCTGTGGACACTTCATTATGGGTGGCTGCACTGCTGGGCACATTTTGTGGGTGGCTGCACTGCTGGGCACGTTTTGTGGGTGGCTGCACTGCTGGGCACGTTTTGTGGGTGGCTGCACTGCTGGGCACACTTCATTAAAGGTATGGACTTTAGGGAAGCTTCTGCAGACATTTTATTAAGGGGAGGCTGCTGGATATTTTATCAAAGAGTAGCAGCTGCATTTCCCAACTTAAGCCTTTACTCAAGGTCAAGTTTTTTTGTGGTTCAATTAGGTACCTCGGTCTACACCTGCGTATATGTGGTATGTATATTTTTTTCCTCACAGTGAAAAGTCCAAAGACAAGGGGACATTATAGGTGTATGGGGGTTGCTATAGAAAAAGGGGTATTATAAATCTCCCCCTTTTCTGTAGCCGTCTTCTTATCAAGACATTAAAAGGGGGCTACAGAAAAAAGGGGCAGTTACAGGGGGGCATTTTAGACCAGGAACTGCAGGAAATGGCACATTACATGGATTGGGGTTAGATATTACATGCAGGGAACACTATTTTATTTTCCCGGGACCATGGTAAGAGGGTTACCCGGCTCGCTACCTGATAAAAAAAAATTTGGGTGCAGCTGGTATCCAGATACAAAAAGGTTGGGGAACACTGCTATACTGTGTAGAATTAAGCTGCTGTCTGTTATGTTATCTTGTCATAACTAGGGACTAAAATGATAAAATATGATGCAGAAGAGATCAGTCATCTTTTAAAGCCATTACTCATTGCAGGAGACTAGGCATGGAAAATTGTCTTATTTGCATATAAATGAAGTATGCATGCATCCTCTGTAGTGACTCCAGTATTAGGCCATTTATATTCATTAGCATAATACCATATACATCAGATAAGTGTCATACTTGATCTTCAGATTCACAGCTCAGTTGTGGAATGTGATGTGATCAGAAAGTGACCACCTTACAGATCACAGATCTTGTCCATAGATACATAGATCTGATACATAGATTTAGTTACAATGTCTTAAGTTAGTATTATAGATAATAGCATAAAAAAGCCACATCAGGAGTGCTGAGAATCTGCTGTTTTGGAAGACTGTCACCCCTAGCTAAATTTTATTTTGTGACTTCATTGGTCCACCACAGTACCCTGCCCTTGTGTATTATATATAACCACAAGTATAGGTTCTTTATGAATATTTATTTTGCAGGCCTCTACATCTGAAGGTTCATTTTAATTATTGTACAGTGTTATATAATAGCTATTGATCTGAAGTTTTCACAATCTATCTAAAGTGTACACAAATGCAATGCAAACGGCTGGGGGCGAGGTTCGGCCTGATCACATATGTGGTGCCATGGAAATGCTTGCAATCAGTAACCAGCACCCGGTGTTTTGCATGCATTTCCATGCATTTTGTAAATTCAATACAAATGCTACGTGTGGCCACACCCTCATAAAATCAGTTTGTATACCTGAGGAGAGTCCTGTATATTCATTGTTCCCTGCACTGCACTTCTTCCCTGTACCTGATTGACAGGTCTCACTGCTACCACCGTGCTGCTGGTATGAAACTACTACCTGGGGTCTGTCTTCCAATATTCAAATACAGACCTATATATCTCCCTTACTTTCCCCTGCTCGCCTCTGTGAGGCTGACGAGAATTCCTGAGGATGGGATGTGCAGCATCTGAGACAGGCAGTGATTGTGTGTGACTCAGGGCTGCTCAGGAAGGTGGGGGTTGAGCGAGACGCTGGCTGTGTGGAAAGAAATCAACCTTGCTACTCGCCCCTTCCTTAGGAATTCTCTATAACCAGTTTAGCAGTGTCTAGTGAGGAGGGTGGATGGCTTGACGTGGAACCTTCATAAAGACATCTAAAAGGTACTGTGTGTTGTTTGCAAGCGGACGGGATGGTTGCTGGTGACAGGTTTTGTTTAAAGTGACATTCCAGGTAAAACATGTTTTTTAGCACAAGGGTTACTTGTTACATTATTCCCAGCAGTGCAGCCTCCTGTCTGCTCTCATCAGACACTGTCCTGCTTATTATAAGACGGCACAAGAGTTAGAGAAATCTATGCTACCAATGATGCATCAGAAGAGCATCACATAGGCAGGTAGAAACTGTACCATATCTACCTGCTGGGAGGACAGTGTCCTAACTCTTTTCACTACAAAATGTAAGAAAGCTGCTCTTTCATCTCCATCATTATTCTCTATCATCGTTATTTTTTTGTTCGCCTTATGCAATTCTGAGCATGTCAGCATGCGTTCACATGAGCACTTTTATAGCATTATTTTCTGCTAAAGCAGTTACACTCCACTAACTTTGTTTATAGTCAATATTCTTTCAATAGTTTGTATATTTCAATGGAATTGACTCCCAAGGGCTGGAAATAAGACCCGTCTGTAACAATTAACATATTATATAGAGAAGATAATTCCCCTATAATAAACTGTACACAAAGTGATCTATAATATAGGGCGGCACGGTGTCTGAGTGAGTAGCACTTCTGCCTTGCAGCACTGGGGTCCTGGGTAGTGTCGTGGAAGAACAGTATTGCAAAAAGTGGTAGAAATACATGTGAAAAAAGGGAATTGCACCTGCACACAGACTAAGACCAGGACTTGTGAAGGACAAAAATCAAAGTCCTCTCTATAAATATAAATGTATTATTAGCAGAAAGTGTCATTACCTCTCTACAAAGGACCTTTAGCCTGGCAACTAGGTATGGTATGCTTTTTTTACGTATACCAAATCTACATTCTGTGCAGCCTCATTAGAAAATGGAGCCTAATAAGAGATTTCATGACATCTTGCACAGGGGAGATGGCTACAGATTGTATGGACCAATAATGAGCAAAATGACATCACACAAAGGCCTGTACTCACGGCACGCATAGTCGGCAATAATGTAACAAGTCACCAAAGGGTATAGGGTAGATTTAATAATAATAATAATAATAATATAGTTCTTGATTATATAGCGCCACACAGATTACGCAGCGCTGCACAAAGCATGTCAAATTGGTCCTGTCCCCATGGGTCACAATCTAACAACCTAACAGTATGTTTTGAAGTGTGAGGAAACTGGAGTACCGGAGGAAACCCACGCAAACACGGAGGAGAACATACAAATCTTTGCAGATGTTGAACTGGGTGGGCTGCGAACACGGCTGGCTTACCACCACAGGGGAAACGGGCCGCGGCTGGCTACACCACAGGGACGGGCCGCGGGTGGCTACAACAGGGGACCGGGCGGGTGGCTACACACAGGGGAGGGCGCGGCTGCACACCAGGGGACGAGGCCGCGGCTACGAAAAACAGGGGACGGGGCGCGGATGTAAAACCAGGGGAAGCGGAGCGCGGCTAGCTACAACAAAGGGGCGTGGACCCGCGGCTCGCTACAACAACAGGGGACGGGCCGCGGCTGGCTACACACAGGGGACGGGCCGCGGCTGGCTACACACAGGGGACGGGCCGCGGCTCGCTACACACAGGGGACGGGCCGCGGCTCGCTACACACAGGGGACGGGCCGCGGCTGGCTACACACAGGGGACGGCCGCGCTCGCTACACACAGGGGGACGGGACGGTTGAGCGGGCGATAAACACAGGGGATCGGGCGAGGTGGCTAACAACAGGGGACGGGGGGAGCAGAAATGCATTTTCCGCCCCTGGCTATACTCTGGTCAATAGGTTTTCCCAGATTTTTTTGTGGTAAAATTAGGCAACTTTTTTTGGGGTTGCCTTATACTCAAGAATATATGGCAAATAATCCCTCAGGCAACAAGAAAGTGCCTATAAAATGCAAATATACTCTGGCACGTCAGGGTATGATCTCGATACCATATTATACCAATAATTATGTGCGCTATGTGGTTGCAGGTTTTGCCTTTTTGTACCTGGTCTATCTACATACTTTAAATTGCAGGTCACATCCTCCTTTCTATAGGCGAAGGTTTTTGTAAATGTCAGGTTCTTTATACCTGGGGACCACTGTCTCTAATTTCTAACTATACTATAAGTAAATACTATTTAGAAGATGCGACCAAGAGAACAGACGTATAAGGGTACATTCAACACGGTATCCCGCGTGGTCTATGGGACGTACATGCGGCGCAAATTTGCGGATGTCCCCGCAGACGGCCATGTGAAATGTGCCTGAAGAAATATATTGGAGTAATAAATAAAAAAATGTCATGTTTATTAAATACACTTATATGTACACTATGTGCACTTATACAACACATATGCTTTTGTATGAATACCCATGTCTGTTAAGCTGTAAGTGCCGGGCAGAGAGCACATCAGAAGGTGTATAGTACATAGTTTAGAAAAGTGCATAGTGCAAAGCCTTAAAGGGGTATTCCAGGAATCAGCATAATCTTATGCAAATGCATACTCAAAATATAAAGCTAATGTGTAATTAGTTGTATTTAAAATTTGCTCCCCTTAGCAGAAAATGCTGAGACATAGAATGTGGTGGAGAATTAAAATGTGCTACTGGCCATTTAATCAGTCGTTAATTCTGTGGGTCCGTTGCAGAGCATACACAGGACAGAAGATGGCGTGGTCAAATGTCCACATCACATGTCCTGCACCTGTCTGGGCAGGTATGTGATCACCACTATGTTTGGCTGTTAGTGGGTTGGTTGCAGTGATCCAGTATGGACAGTGTGTGGGTGATGGCAGTTACACATTACTATGGTAACAGAGCAAGAAAACGTTACATCATCACTGGGAGCTGAGCCTGAGAGGTAGGAGGAGTTATGAGAACTAAAGGATCATGGGACTTGTAGTTTCCAGTGGCGGCCATCTTAGTGATAACTCACCTACTTTAGAGAGGACATAAAATGCTGTGTGATCATAAAATCAAACTATTTAAGCTCGTTTTGTGACTAATGACATGAGTATTTTGTTTGTACTCATTTATTTATATCATCATGGGTTTTTGTTGTCAGAACATTCATATTCCTGGAATAACACCTTTAAGTGCAAAAAAGTGCAAGGAGCGCTCCTTAGGGGAGGTGCTGGGCAGCGCTCCTTCTAATGCGCTTCCCTAAACAGAGGTCCCCTACTTAAGGACACCCGACTCAGACAACCCCTAGTTAAAGACGGACCTCTCTGCCCACTGTGACTCTGGTGAAGTTTTCTGGATTTTACTTTAGTCCCGTACTGCAAATGATCAGCTGTAATGTGTCTGTAATGAAGCTTTATTGACATACTTGGCTCCATTGCAGCAAAAAATTTAGAAACTTCAATTGTCACTGGGGCAAAAAGATGTTTTGTGGAACGCATACAATAATAACAGGCGGTCCCTACCTTTAAGAACACTCGACTTACAGGTGACCCACTAGGTACAAACGGACCCCTGGATAGTTGGTAATTTATGACTTAGTCCTAGGCTACAATAATCCGCTATAACAGTAATCAAATGTGTTGGCTCAATGAAGCTTTAGTGTGTAATATTTCTTAGACAACCCAACTTTTAAAATCCAGTTGTCACAGAGACCAAAAAAGTTCTGGCTGGATTAAACGAGAAAACGCTACACACAGGGGACGGGCCGCGGCTGGCTACACACAGGGGACGGGGCGCAGCAAATGCATTTTCCGCCCTAGGCTTATACTCTGGTCAATAGGTTTTCCCAGATTTTTTTGTGGTAAAATTGTTCGCAGCCCACCCAGTTCAACATCTGCAAAGATTTGTATGTTCTCTCGTGTTTGCGTGGGTTTCCTCCGTACTCCAGTTTCCCACACTTCAAAACATACTGTTAGGTTGGGTTAGATTGTGACCCCATGGGGACAGGACCAATTGACATGCTTTGTGCAGCGCTGCGTAATCTGTGTGCGCTATATAATAAGAACTATATTATTATTATTATTATTATTATAATCTACCCTATACCCTTTGGTGACTTGTTACTTATGCCGACTATGCTGCCGTGAGTACAGGCCTTTGTGTGATGTCATTTGCTCAGTTATTGGTCATACAATCTGTAGCCATCTCCCTGTGCAAGATGTCAATGCAATCTCTTATTAGGCTCCATTTTCTAATGAGGCTGCACAGATGTAGATTTGGTAACGTAAAAAAAGCATACCATACCTAGTTGCCAGGCTCAAAGGTCCTTTGTAGAGAGGTAATGACACTTTCTGCTAATAAATACATTTATATTTATGAGAAGGACTTTGATTTTTGTCCTTCACAAGTCCTGGTCTTAGTCTGTGTGCAGGTGAATTCCTTTTTCACCTGTATTTCTGACCACTTTTTGCAATACTGTTCTTCCACGACACTGCAGTGTGGTGGTGGGAGCTCTCTGCGTGCCGCAGTGTGGTGGTGGGAGCTCTCTGCGTGCCGCAGTGTGGTGGTGGGAGCTCTCTGCGTGCCGCAGTGTGGTGGTGGGAGGTCTCGGCGAGCCGCAGTGTGGTGGTGGGAGGTCTCGGCGGCTGCAGTGTGGTGGTGGTTCAAGAAATATGACACACTGCGGATAACAAACAATGGAATGTACAGAGTAAGGCTACATGCACACTGCTGTGTTCCCGCCGCACCGTAGCACGGCGGGCACACTGCAGCGCGGGGAGACGAGGAGGAGGTGAGCGCCGCTCACCCCCGCCCCTCTCCATTGGAAAGTATGGCCAACGGCGCCGTAATACAGGAAAAGATAGGACATGTCCTATCTTTTCCCGGGCTACGGAGCGGGAGGGTTCCGCACGTGTGATGCCATCAGCCCATAGAAGTGTATGGGGGACGTATATCGGCCGTACATACATCGGCCGTATATACGTCCCCCATACATGTGTGTGAATGTAGCCTTATACATATATCAATGTAAAAACAAAGCAATACATATCTCCATGTTCAGGCCAGGCCTGTGCATTGTGAAACATATAAGGCATAAAAGCAGCATGCAAATACAGTAAATAAAGTAGACAATCTCTAACAGTCACTAACATGAATCCCAGGGTAATGCATATCAGGCCGAATCAGGGGAAAAGGGAGTCTAGTGAAGGCAAATGGCTCAGTGCAACAGTTATGTCTGAGGCTCTAGGTTAGAAAGCGAGTCTGTATCTACAAGGGAAGTAATTGCAGTGCCCCCCCCCCATATACGATTACATGTATCCTATATACGAATATCATGGATTCGTAAGGAAACATCTGATTGATGTTGGATTTCCTCTTCTTCAGTGTGGGGGTATTGGGAACATACCATC
The DNA here is from genome assembly GCA_019512145.1 of Engystomops pustulosus. NCBI lineage: Eukaryota > Metazoa > Chordata > Amphibia > Anura > Leptodactylidae > Engystomops > Engystomops pustulosus. The sequence continues at coordinate 139,830,690 of CM033644.1, forward strand.
TCCAGGCTATACATTTTCTGGCCATGAAAGGTGATTCTTGTAAGAAAATTCTATGGTAGTGGGAACAGGTTTCTTCAGATAACCCAAGCAGGCATATTTTTAGGGATTACATGGCATTTGTAAGGAGAGCAAGTCGTAAAGGAAAGCAGTTACCCGTTTCCAAAAGTGTGCACACCTCATTAAATCTGAGGGAGCCACATAGTGGACAAGCAGTGTTGGGTGCATGTCCCATTCCGTATAGACATATTGGAGTAAGATATGCCTGATGTACTCTATAAGGCTAAATTCACACTGCCGTGAGCCCGCCGCACCGTAGTACGGAGGGCACACGGCAGCGCGGGGAGAGGAGGAGGAGGTGAGCGCAGCTCACCCCCGCCCCTCTCCGCGCTATATAAATAAAGAACTATTATTATTATTATTATTATTATTATAATGCTACCCTATACCCTTTGGTGACTTGTTACATTATTGCCGACTATGCTGCCGTGAGTACAGGCCTTTGTGTGATGTTCAGTTTGCTCAGTATTGGTTACATACAATCTGTAGCCATCCTCCCTGTGCAAGATGTCAAGGCAATCTTCTTATTAGGCTCCATTTTCTAATGAAGGCTGCACAGAATGTAGATTTGGTATACGTAAAAAAAAGCATACCATACCTAGTTGCCAGGCTACAAAGGTCCTTTGTAGAGAGGTAGAATGACACTTTCTGCTAATAAATACATTTATATTTATGAGAGGACTTTGATTTTTGTCCTTCCACAAGTCCTGGTCTTAGTCTGTGTGCAGGTGAATTCCCTTTTTCACATGTATTTCTACATTTTTGCAATACTTTCTTCCAAACACTTTCCCAAACTCCCAAAAGACTCCATCAGCCTGCCTTTAAATGTTACTCTTGAACCAACATTTTATTTAAAGGGAACCTGTCACCAGGATTGTCATTTTTTTTAACTGTTTATTCAAGAAATATGACACACTGCGGATAACAAATAATGGAATGTACAGAGTAAGGCTACATGCACACTGCCGTGTTCCCTCCGCACCGTAGCACGGCGGGCACACGGCAGCGCAGGGAGAGGAGGAGGAGGTGAGCGCCGCTCACCCCCGCCCCTCTCCATAGGAAAGTATGGGCAACGGCACCGTAATACGGGAAAAGATAGGACATGTCCTATCTTTTCCCGGGCTACGGAGCGGGAGGGTTCCGCACGTGTGATGCCATCAGCCCATAGAAGTGTATGGGGGACGTATATCGGCCGTACATACATCGGCCGTATATACGTCCCCCATACATGTGTGTGAATGTAGCCTTATACATATATCAATGTAAAAACAAAGCAATACATATCTCCATGTTCAGGCCAGGCCTGTGCATTGTGAAACATATAAGGCATAAAAGCAGCATGCAAATACAGTAAATAAAGTAGACAATCTCTAACAGTCACTAACATGAATCCCAGGGTAATGCATATCAGGCCGAATCAGGGGAAAAGGGAGTCTAGTGAAGGCAAATGGCTCAGTGCAACAGTTATGTCTGAGGCTCTAGGTTAGAAAGCGAGTCTGTATCTACAAGGGAAGTAATTGCAGTGCCCCCCCCCATATACGATTACATGTATCCTATATACGAATATCATGGATTCGTAAGGAAACATCTGATTGATGTTGGATTTCCTCTTCTTCAGTGTGGGGGTATTGGGAACATACCATCTCCAGGCTATACATTTTCTGGCCATGAAAGGTGATTCTTGTAAGAAAATTCTATGGTAGTGGGATACAGGTTTCTTCAGATAACCCAAGCAGGCATATTTTTAGGGATTACATGGCATTTGTAAGGAGAGCAAGTCGTAAAGGAAAGCAGTTACCAGTTTCCAAAAGTGTGCACACTCGGTACATGTGCCAAAAATCTGAGGGAGCCACATAGTGGACAAGCAGTGTTGGGTGCATGTCCCATTCTGTATAAACATATTGGAGTAAGATACCTGATGTACTCTATAAGGTTGTGTTATTCTTTCATTCACTGAGGGGTAAACCCTGAGATAGGAAGAGAGAATATCCCTATCCGTCTCATCCTGAAGATAAGGGATGAGTTCCCTCCACCTACATAGTAAAGAGGAATGTTCATCTCTTTGTGATATGGGATGGGTATAGACAGTTGAGACTAAACCTCTCAGGCCCTGTGTTTTATATATGCCAATCAGTGGGTTTTTGGATTTGGGTTGGGCTTTTTTAGGAAATTGTTCTGACCGTGCATGATGTAATTGGAGATACCTGTAGAACCAGCGCCTTTCCAGGGCATATTTAGCTTGAAAATCTTTAAAGGAAACCAGTTTGGGCAATGCTGTATTTCACCATAGGGGCATATCAGCAATGGTGTCAGAGAATGAACTACAATTTTAAAAATGTCTTCATCAGCATTCTGAATCATTTCCGGAGTTTATATAAGTTTAATTCACATTACCTGGATTCCTGCCAGCAGCGTGTGGCAAGTCCCGGAAGAGAGGGCAACTGTAGCCTGTGTGTGCCTGTGTCCTCATGCCTTTTTCCTCTACTCCATGCCATCCCCCTCCCTCCCCTCCCTGCTCAATGTACATGACAGGAAGTGGGGAGGGGAGAGAACTGCATGTATGTGAAGCTGAGGAGACTGACACAGACACACAGCTGTCTACCACTGGGTACTCCCCACACAGTAATATACACTTACCGGCCACTTTATTAGGTACATCAGTCCAACTGCTCGTTAACACTTAATTTCTAATCAACCAATCACATGGCGGCAACTCAGTGCATTTAGGCATGTAGACATGGTCAAGACAATCTCCTGCAGTTCAAACCGAGCATCAGTATGGGGAAGAAAGGTGATTTGAGTGCCTTTGAACGTGGCATGGTTGTTGGTGCCAGAAGGGCTGGTCTGAGTATTTCAGAAACTGCTGATCTACTGGGATTTTCACGCACAACCATCTCTAGGGTTTACAGAGATGACAGTGCTTCCAAGTGGAGTGGAGGACTAGTACACATGCTCAGTGATCATAGGAAAGTATAGGTATTCAAAAGGTATCTCACATGTGGCCCTGAGAGGTACTTGTGAGCCTACACTCACCGGCCACTTTATTAGGTACACCTGTCCAACTGCTCGTTAACACTTAATTTCTAATCAGCCAATCACATGGCGGCAACTCAGTGCATTTAGGCATGTAGACATGGTCAAGACAATCTCCTGCAGTTCAAACCGAGCATCAGTATGGGGAAGAAAGGTGATTTGAGTGCCTTTGAACGTGGCATGGTTGTTGGTGCCAGAAGGGCTGGTCTGAGTATTTCAGAAACTGCTGATCTACTGGGATTTTCACGCACAACCATCTCTAGGGTTTACAGAGAATGGTCCGAAAAAGAAAAAACATCCAGTGAGCGGCAGTTCTGTGGGCGGAAATGTCTTGTTGATGCCAGAGGTCAGAGGAGAATGGGCAGACTGGTTCGAGCTGATAGAAAGGCAACAGTGACTCAAATCGCCACCCATTACAACCAAGGTAGGCAGAAGAGCATCTCTGAACGCACAGTACGTCGAACTTTGAGGCAGATGGGCTACAGCAGCAGAAGACTACACCGGGTGCCACTCCTTTCAGCTAAGAACAGGAAACTGAGGCTACAATTTGCACAAGCTCATCGAAATTGGACAGTAGAAGATTGGAAAAACGTTGCCTGGTCTGATGAGTCTCGATTTCTGCTGCGACATTCGGATGGTAGGGTCAGAATTTGGCGTCAACAACATGAAAGCATGGATCCATCCTGCCTTGTATCAACGGTTCAGGCTGGTGGTGGTGGTGTCATGGTGTGGGGAATATTTTCTTGGCACTCTTTGGGCCCCTTGGTACCAATTGAGCATCGTTGCAATGCCACAGCCTACCTGAGTATTGTTGCTGACCATGTCCATCCCTTTATGACCACAATGTACCCAACATCTGATGGCTACTTTCAGCAGGATAATGCGCCATGTCATAAAGCTGGAATCATCTCAGACTGGTTTCTTGAACATGACAATGAGTTCACTGTACTCAAATGGCCTCCACAGTCACCAGATCTCAATCCAATAGAGCATCTTTGGGATGTGGTGGAACGGGAGATTCGCATCATGGATGTGCAGCCGACAAATCTGCGGCAACTGTGTGATGCCATCATGTCAATATGGACCAAAATCTCTGAGGAATGCTTCCAGCACCTTGTTGAATCTATGCCACGAAGAATTGAGGCAGTTCTGAAGGCAAAAGGGGGTCCAACCCGTTACTAGCTTGGTGTACCTAATAAAGTGGCCGGTGAGTGTATATATAACTTCATTGTTTCATTATCCGCAATGTGTTTGTCATATTTCTTGAATAAAGTTTGGGGTTTTTTTTTTAAAATCACATTCCTGGTGACAGGTTCCCTTTAAATAAATGTTGGTACAAGAGTAACAGTCAAAGGCAAGCTGATGGTGTCTTTTGGGAGTTTAGGGAAGTGTCTTGAAAAAAGCATTGCATATATGTACAAATGCATGTGGAAAAGGGAATCCACCTGCACACTTATAATAAGCAGGACAGTGCCTGATGAGAGCGGACAGAAGGCTGCACTGCTGGGAAGGGAACATCACACTTTGCTCTTCCTATATGTGCTAAACTAAACATGTTTTACCTAGAATGTCACTTTAAACAAAACCTGTCAGCAGCGACTGTCCCGTTTGCCTGCAAACCACACACAGTACCTTTTATATATCTCTGGCAGGGAGTCAGGTAATATAAAATTAACTGTAGGCTATTGGAACCTGTCACCAACTAAAAATGACATTCCTGCTGACAGGTTCGCTGTAACCAAGTAAGAATGGATTTTACATAGTTGTTTTTGCTATTTTACACTTTTTTTATAACTTGTTTTTACTGTGTTGCCATAAAATAAATGATAGTTATTTTACATTTTGTGCTCTTTAGTGCTGAGCTGCCCTGACCCATGTTGCATTTGTGACATTTTATGTTCTGTCACCAGAGGTGTCCTTTTCCTTAAAGTCTCTTCTGAGTAATCTCATTGGAAAGCAGCAGGTGGTGTTGTGCAAGTCAGATAAGAGTCAAGTGTTCGAGGTCAGCAGTTGTTGGGATCTAACTTTCAGATGTTCCTCTCCTGGAAATATAAGGGGTAGAAAACAGCTACTAAGTGTTTGTAAAAGTTCTTCTCTGATGCTATGGACCTTGTTGTATGAGAGTCACTTTCATTCTTCATATAATTATTATGTGTCTCAATCACATCAACTGATTGCTTTGTCAGGAGGGTTGAGTGCCAATGTATCAAATATATATATATATCATTGTGGTCTGTATCCTATATCAACCAATCACACAGGAGTAGGACATTTTAAGAGCAGAATATAGAATTAATGCTGTGCTGTGATTGAGGGCAAACCTTAAATATTTGACATAGTAGTGTTCCAGTATTTAAAGGGGCTGTCTGAGACTGAATAAAAAACAATGGTGGCCGGGAGAAGGCTGCTTAAAAAAAAATAAACGTTTACTTACCTTCCGGCGTCTCACGATGCCATCGCTCCGCTCTGTGCCCCATGTACACAAACAGGGGCACGGAAACCGCACTGCATTCAGTTACAGGCCAGCGGACGTGGCCAACCACGCTGGGAATAGGGGTGGGTGGGCACAGCTGGTCAGCCAGAAGCTAGGTGCAGCACTGCTTCTATGCCGTGCTGCTTACATGGGCACGGACCAGAACGATGGCAATAAATGTTTATTTTTTTTAAGCAGCCCCCTTCCGGCAACCATTGGTTTTTATACAGAGCAATGGTGAGGATGAACACAACCTCTGCACACTCCTGGGAATGTTCTGTTGTTGCTTAAAATAATATGAAGCGTTTGGAATCTTAACCTAGTGAAATACTACTATGCCCCATCTGGTTATCTCCTCAGGGTAGATTAGAATCTGGGACTTGTCCTTACTAGGAGCATTCATGTGGAGCGGGGATTATGTGAGACACTCGATACCATCTTCAACTCAGATTATATTATACTTTCTAGCCTTATAGATGGAGTGGATGGATAAAAGTACCACTTTCAATTTGAGATTTTTGCAGATGAATTTGTATGTAAGTCAGAACTGTACATCTTAAAATTGTAGCTCCAGAAAAAAAAATTCTGTCCTATTGAAAATTGGATTTTCAAAATTTTTTTCTGTAATGGAAACAAGTATTATCAATAAAACTTTCATTACAGACACATTACAGCTGATCACTGCAATCTGGGCTAAAGTAAAGCATCCAGAGAGCTTCACCAGAGGTCACAGTGGGCAGAGAGGTCCGTCTGTAACAATGGGTTGTCTGTAAGTCAGGTGTCCTTAAGTAGGGGACTGCCTGTACTTGCCCTGAAGCTGAGTCCAATTCACTCTGCTAACAGATCCCATGATGCCTTGTGTTCTTTCTCAAAGTAATTTAGCAATAAATCCGTTTAGTTTCCCACAAGTAAATCCACTGAACATTGCACAGTGTACATACAGGATGTGTATGGTGACTGGCCTGGCAGCTTCCATGGAGGAGCAGGGAACTTGTAACAAGTGAAAGAAATCAGAAGTAAAATAGTTACATGACGTGTATAGTCTGTGCTATAGTCTGTGGGGTGGGACTTTTTTTTTTTACACCACTTTCTAGTTTTACCTGTAACTGGGGCATTTATAAGAGCCCTGTTGGGGGAACTGTCTGATCAGATCTGTACTGGGACTGATCAGACCCAGCAGCTCTGATAATCCTCTGCATTCATTGCATAGAGCTACTTCAGCACTATGCAGTGAAGATAGTAGAATGCAGAAGCTTCTACCAAGAGTGTCCGGCTGTGATGTCGCTGCAGACCCGAGGCCCGTGCCCACTGATGTCTTTCGTCAGTGGATGGTCAGGATCAAGTTAAATCACATCCTATAAGGTAACATATCTGTTGCCATCCTTTATGCCCTTCTGAACTGTAAGGCAAATCTTGTGATGAAATCCCACTTTAGATATTATGTAGTCATTCAATGTAGCACTGGTGAATGTTATGTGCATTACTGAATGTGATTGTTTCTTTTTTTTTAAACAGGTCACTTGTCTTGCCTGTGATAATAAGTCCAATACGATAGAACCCTTCTGGGACTTGTCACTGGAGTTTCCGGAGAGGTATCACTGCAATGGAAAGGAGACGGCATCCCAGCGACCCTGCCTGCTAACTGAGATGTTGGCCAAGTTCACTGAGACGGAAGCTTTAGAAGGGAAGATCTACGCCTGTGATCAGTGCAACAGTGAGTAGATGCAGTATGTATTCACAAGGATATTCTGGTCTAAACTTCTCCTAGGAATACTTTACATGTTCTGGTTATTCTTTATGTATCTCCTCATGAGTGGTTTTAAAGTGAATCTCTAGTTACACAAAACCTTAACAGACTTGGGCCTCATGTACACCTTTAGGGCGCTTCACCTAAGCCGTAACCCAGGCAAGGCATGCGGTCAGGGGGAGATGAGTGCTCCTCATCCCTCCCATCTCCATAGTGAGCTGGGAGGCTGTGCCGCAATACGGCCAGGAATACGACCTACTGTATGTTTTGTTGTGCGACCGTACGGCTTGGTCAAGGTACAGTGAGACACGTACCTAGATCTTGCTATATTTTTGGATTGTAAGTCACCCAAGACTTTGTCTTCAGAAATCAGAATGCAAGATCTATGCTACAGCAGCTTGCTCTTGGGAGGAAAAGGCGTATACTGATACATCTGTTTGGTTGTAAATAATAAACAATCCGCTTATACAGATCCCTGGTATGTGTCCCATTTCTCACAATACCGGTGTTTATCGCCATGCATGACACTGTATAAATGATGAGATTAATACTACTACAGCTAGTGGGGGCATGGAATTCATAGCTGCTGCCTCATCAAAGATGAAAATGGCAGGAACGTGATCCGGATAAGGAACACAGCTTAAAATGATCAGCATATTTTATGTAATTTGCAGCCAAACGCAGGAAATTTTCATCAAAACCAGTTGTCCTTACAGAAGCCCAGAAGCAGCTGATGGTGTGTGGACTACCTCAAGTTCTGAGACTGCATCTCAAGAGGTTCAGGTGAGTAATAGAGTATGATGTTTCTTTACCTTATACATTGTTACATGACGATCATAAAGTGTATTGCAATCTTTAATATTAGGGTCTGATCACTCCTAGTTTTGAGGACAGGTTTAGCATGTACACCAAGAAAGCTCCTGGTGTACCATCTGTCCATAGACACATACAAGCTGTTGGAGGCCTCCATTTGTTTTGCATCCATTAGGAAACACACGATGAAAAAGTGCCTATAAGGACTATCAAAGTGAGTATGGAAAGTATTCAGATCCCTTTAAAATTTTGTTTCATTGCAGCCAATTGGTAAGATCAAAAAAATGGCTTATTTTTGCTCATTAATGTATACTCTACATCACATCTTGCATCTTGACAGAAAAAAAACAAAAATGTAGATACTCTTGACTGTCCCAGCCGGAGCCCTGATCTAAACCCACTTGAGTATCTCTGGAGAGACCTGAAAATGGCTGTGCACCGATGTTCACCATCCTACCTGAGGGAACTGGAGAGGACTCATGGCTGTACTAGATCAAAAAGTGGTTTTACCCAATACTGAGCAAAGGGTTTGAATACTTATGATGTGATATTTTAGTTTTTCTTGTTTAATAAATTAGCAAAAATATCTACATTGAGTGTACATAAGTGAGCAAAAAAAACCTTTTTACATCATATCAATTGGCTGCAATGAAATAGTGAAAAATTTAAAGGAGTCTGAATACATTCTGTACCCACTGTACTTCACTACAGAGACATCCAGAACATTGGCAATAAATCTCTTCCTGCTGCCAAATTTGGCCCCTCCCACTTTTAGTGGGATAGTCTTTTGCCCTTCACTGTTAGAATATGTTGGGAATTTTCCTGACCTATCCTTAAATTTCATGGAAAAACATGTCGACCTAGCCTTACAGTATGTGTATAGGAAGATTAGCCCTGTTTTATCATCAGTTTTTAGAAGTTTCCCTTCTGAAAACTGATCTGTGGTCCATATGATCGTTCTTGTGATCTATGTGTCGTCAAAAAAAAAACATTGATGCCAATAGCTTTTTCCAACCTCATGAAGCGTCACATAAACTACAAACTGATCTGCAAGTACAGATGACATCCATATTTTTCATTTCCCCAGACAAATATGAGAAAATTAATAGTAAAATAAATAAAAGTAAAAATAATTTTAAAGGAAACTTACTACAAAATCTATCATGATAAACCAGGGACACTTACTCAAAGATCTAGGCACCGTGACTGTGATAATCTTTTTAGATTTGTTATCCATGGCTTCTTCCTTCTAAAATCAACTTTTAAAACTGTTGTAATCGGCCTGAGAGGCTTCAGAGGCAGTTCCCGGAGCGCCTCTATGCTGCAGGAGCACTTCCCCCTCCCCCTGTGGAATTTCCTCTGTTGCAGTGAGATTACATCAGGCAGAGGGAGGGGTGAGACAGTCTAACATCCTGTGAATCTGCAGAATGGAGTGGCCATCATTAGCATAATTGTGAAAGTTTATGTTTAGAAGGAAGGAGGCCATGGATAACAAATCTAAGTAGCATGAGAAGAGCCAAGGTAATCTGGGGAAGAAGAACTTTTCTCTTATATATATTACACATTTCTTTGTGGTTCTTTTTGAGTTTTGTAAAGCTTGTTGAAAAGTTGGGCATTTTGTAGATCACAAATTCCTCTTTTTTTAAAATATTTACCTCTAGGTGGTCCGGCCGCAATCATCGTGAGAAAATTGGGGTACATGTCCAGTTTGATCAAATGCTAAACATGGAGCCATATTGCTGTAGAGAATCAACTGCAAGCCTGAAGCCAGAATCTTTCATTTATGACTTGTCTGCTGTAGTGATGCATCATGGGAAGGGATTTGGTTCTGGGCATTACACCGCTTTCTGCTACCACCCAGAAGGAGGTAGGGATTGTGCCCTGTATTTAGTCTTATATGGATATTCTGTGTTGCCATAAAACTGTGTGAATGTCTGTATGTTTAGCATGGCTTTAGAAAAGCAATCTGTCCACATAACCATACCTCATCCAACTCATACAAGTCTGCAACTTGTTTTTATTGAGCTATCCAAAACTGGATGGATGTAAATTGGCAGCAGCACTGGACAACCCCTTTAAGCCTGAATACCAGCAGTCTATTAGCCCAGACAGTCTTATAATGCCCCAGATATATTACAGTGGCTGAGGCTGAAGAATAAATGTTTTAATGGTTACTTACACTTACTTTATTTGTTTGCTTATTTTACACCTACAAATTGCACCCACTAGTGATGACTGTGCAATTTTAATATCAGTTTAACAAAATTTCCCTATGAATATTCCCTATATATTCATTGTGTTTTGTAACTTTCATCAAGGAACAGTACATATGGGAAGGTGGCGATGTGATTACTGTGTACACGCCTCACTAGACTATGCCAAGACCTATTATGTAACAATAAATATATGTTCAGGTTAACATGGTGGTTTTCCTAACACAACTTAAACTGTGTCCATAGGACAGAAGATATACAGTGGTGCTCAAAAGTTTACATAACCCTGCAGAATTTTTTTTTTTTTTTTTTTTTTAGAGAATACGAATGATGACGCATACATCTTTTCCACTCCCGGTTAGGTGAAACCATTTATTGCCAAACTGCTGTATTTTCTTTTTCAATCATAATGACAACCAAACACCTCCAAAGTTCACATAGTAGTATACTGTGTATTGCCCCATCTACCATCAATGACAGCTTGAAGTCTTTTGTGGTAATTAAAGCACTTAAAGTTGGATAAAGTTGCCCACTCTTCCTGGTAAAAAAAAGCCCCCAGTTCCTTGTTCTTCTGTAGCCAATGAGCGGTCAACTTGGCTTTGTGTTCTGGATTGTTATCATATTGGAATGTCCACATTTGCCTCCATTATTTGCTGAGGACTTGCTCCATTCATCTTTCCTTAAACTTTGGCCAGGTTTCCAGTGCCTTTGTAGCTCGCACATCATCAGCGATCCACCCCCGTGCTTTACAGTAGGAATGTTGTTCCTTTTATCATGGGGCTTGTTGACAGCTCACCAAATGTAACGTTTATGGAAAGACGTTTTTGTGTTCTCATTCATTCTATGAAAAAAGGCCAAGAAAGCCAAAATTCTGCAGGGGTATGTAGACATTTGAGAATAACTGTATGTCTAGTAAGTTCTATGGGACAGAATCCTGTATTCTGCTGTTATCATTATCAATCCTAGCGGCCACACGCGCACCATCACTCTATTGGCATGGGACCTGTTTTCGTGTTGGCTGAGGGTCCTAATGGACTTCCTGAAAACCTTGCTGTTATTGGGAAAACCCAGGTTATATTTTTAAGCCATAACACCATTCTTGTATTTGTTTTCCGCTAGGATTCTGGGTACATTGTAATGACTCCAAGTTGCACACGTGCACCGTGGAAGAGGTCTGCAAGGCACAAGCTTATATTATATTCTACACCCAGCGTGTTACTCAGGAGAATGGACATTTGTCTAACAGGCTATTGGGTTGTGGCACCCCGCCCAGCAGTCCACCGTCTTCACCATGCTGAGATAATAAATGCCCTCAGGAATCTGAATATGATGGCAGCTTACAGTCCGTAGAAGGGGCAAGTGTTAATTTTTCAGTATGTAAAGGACTTTGTTACCGAGTCACTTGGTATAACACGTGAACAATGTCGCCCTGTATGACCGGGGCCGAACAAACTTGTATGACTTTTAATGTTTTTGAGCCGGTTGCATATGGTAATTGCCCCCTTAAGCCTCTCGCCCTGGGGTGTGGGCACCACAAATTTAAGAATGTGATAATATTCTTGTGTACTATATGTTTATACATTTTTGTATGGTATTAAGCACTCTAAAATAGAATAAAATGATTTTAACATTTGTATATTGGCAATGTATAACTTTCTATCAAACTCTATTTTTTACTGTTCCCATGTAAATTTTATAGTTCATACCTCAGGCTGCATTTTTCACTTTGTGATTTATGAATGTCATTTTCTGGTTTTAAATTTTATTTCTCCTTTTCATTTTAATACATCATGCATTGTATTTTTACAATTCCTGTGTTTCTGTGGTTTCTTTCTTCCTGTAAACCTATCGAATTATTCTTCTCTGGTTATTTCACTAAACCGCATCCATCTAAGAGAAAGTTTGAAAGTTGATTATTTTTAGATTTGTGCTTTTGAGAGCCCCGTACAGGTTATAGATTTATGATAATGGGGTCTATAGCCTGCTATGGCCCTATACTGTACATCAGTGTGCCTCGGATTTAAAGGGAATCTTCCATCAGAAGTAGACATGATGGTAGATTCCTCCTGCCACCCTCAGCCTTATTCTGTAATTAATTTGTACTGGAACATAATCAGTTTAAAAATGTTATATAAATAATGTGTAAATTTCCTGCAGACATGTACTAGCTTGGCTAGTGTGCCAGGAGCTAAGGCTACTCCACACCCCAGTAGCATCTGCAGTGCTGCCTCCTTGCGCATCCTTTTCATTCCGGCCCCTGTACACAAGCACCAGACATGCTGCCGGCTTCTATGGAGCTCTGCAGATGAGACGAAGCTTCTTCTCCCGTGCTGACTTGACAGGAGCAGGAGCTACTGTGTACATGCCCCGGTAGCCAATGCAGGTCATTTATATACTACTTAGATAAAGTTTATTATAAAGTCTAAATGTTTTAACAGTATTGCAGTGTATTGGAATCTACTGATTTAATCTACCATACAGAGAAGACTGCATGAAAGTAAATACAGAGGATTCACTGCACAGTTCAAGCCACTCATAAGCCCCAAGGCTATATTGGACTTTGCTAAAGAAACATCTAGAAAAACCAGCACTGTTCTGGAAGAACATTCTTTGGACAGATGAAACCCAAAATCTACCTGTACCAGAATGATGGATAGAAAAATATATGGCATAGGCATGGTACAGCTCATGATCCAAAGCATAGCACATGATCTGTAAAACAAGGCTGAGATAGTTTGATGGCTGCCAGTGGCACTGGGTCACTAGAGTTTATGGATGATGTGAGAGAGGGTTTCGCCATGTAGCAGTAATCCTGGTTTGCGTCTAAAAGGGCACAAATAATTATGTAAAAACACTACATACGTAGGTAAAACAATGAGCCAAAAATACAAAGACAAATGCGTGCAAAAGAAAGATTCAATAAAGGCACTAAGAGAGCACAGGGAAGGAAAAGATAATTAACCCAACTTTGCCCTCAAATCCAGCCATACTGATTGGGCCGTGTTTCATAGTACAGATTGACAATGACTAAAACATAAAGCCAAAGTTTATTAACCCCTTAACGACTTTGCCCTTTTTAGTTTTTTCACTTCCATTTTTCACTCCCCACCTTCAAAAATCTATAACTTGTTTATTTTTCCACAAAAAGAGCTGTGTGATGGCTTATTTTTTTGCGTAACAAATTGCACTTCAAAGGGACGGTATTTAATATTCCATGGCGCGTACTGGGCAGCGGGAAAGAAATTCCAAATGCAGTGGAAATGGTGAAAAATATGCGTTGTTTTCTTGTGGGCTTGGATTTTAGGGCTTTCACTGTGCGCCACAAATGACATGTCTACTTTATTCTTTGGGTCGATTCCAAATTTGTATAGGTTTTATAATGTTTTCATACATCTACAAAATTTAAAACCTGTACAAAAAATTCTTTTTTAATTTTGCCACCTTCTGGCGCTAATAACTTTTTCATACTTTGGTGTACGGAGCTGTGGGTGGTGTCATTTTTTGCGACTTTTGATGGCGTTTTCATTGCTATAATTTTTAGGACTGTACGATCTTTTGATTACTTTTTGATTTTTTAAAGATTTTTCAAAATGGCAAAAAAGTGCCATTTTCGACTGAGCGCTATTTTCCACTACGGGGTAAAACGCAGTGAAAAAACGTTATTATATTTTGATCAGGCATTTTCGGACGATATCTAATGTGTTTATGATTTTTACTGTTTATTTATATGAGTTCTAGGGAAAGGGGGATGATTAGAATTTTTAGGTTTTATTATAATTTTTTAAAACTTTTTTTTTTTAATTTTTACTTTTACTATTTTTCAGACTCCATTGGGTACATTAACCCTAGGTTGCCTGAGCGATACTACAATATGGCAGTACAGTATTTTTCGGAGTATAAGGCGCACCATCAATAAATGCCTTCTAAAATGTCTAGGTTCATATATAAGGCGCACCTGATTATATATATTATATAATAAATATAATAAACCCACAAAATGAAAGCTGAAAGTCTAAACTTTCAGAATAGTTTTGTTCTAAATTCATTGTGGTAATGAACAGAATCAAACTTAAAATTACCGATTTTTCTATTTCCTGGAACTACGACAGCACCATAGACCAGAGAGAGGGGTTCCGAAGGACAGGAAACCCTTATAGCTCCACACCTACTTCCATGCCTTTTTTTTTGCTATACCTGGGAAATATGAATAAGGTGAGACAACAGAAGGGAACCTTACACAGGAAAAGGCATGGTAATCCTATGACGCAGTCATGGTTCCAGGAAATACAAATTACCGGTGAGTACTTACCAGTTTCCTTCACCACATCAGCACCATACACCAAAGAAAGCAACCTGCGACTGAAAGAAAACTCATGTGCACTTGAGTTACCTTATAAAAAGGTGGTGAAGACCAGGTAGACCTGGCATATCTGACTCAAAGACACCTCTCTAAATTCTGCCTAGGAGGAGGAGATCGCTCTAGTGGAGTGAGCTATCATACTTTCTGGTACCGGCAGGAAAGCATCTGTAATGGCCATTTTGATCCACCTAGAAATAGAAGTTAAAAAGAGGGTTCTACCCCTTTTTCTTCCACCATACAGTACAAATAGGTTATCTGACAGGCCAGCTGAATGAAGACAATCTAAGTACAGACAGTCCCCGGGTTACATACAAGATAGGGCACGGAGGTTTGTTCTTAAGTTGAATTTGTATGTAAATCTAAACTGTATATTTAATAATTGTAGATCCAGACAAAAAAAAAATGTGGACCCCAGTGACAATTGAGTTTAAACATTTTTTGCTGTAATGGGACCAAGGATTATCAATACATCTTCATTACAGACACCTTACAGCTGATTATTGCAATCTGGGACTAAAGCAAAGCATTCAGAAAGCTTCACCAGAGGTCAGAGGGCTCTGTCTGTAACTATGGGTTGTCTGTAAGTCAGGTGTCCTTAAGTAGGGGACCGCCTGTATGCTATCAAAGTCCTCCTAAAGTCTAATGTATAGAATTCTTTCTCCCCATCTTAGACTGAAATTGCACAAAAGGAAGGTAACCTTATCTCCTGGGATCTATGGAATTTTGACGCTACTTTTGGTAGAAATGCCAGGTCAGTAAGTAAGACTATTGTATCATCCAGGATATGAATCTACGGGGCTTTACATGATAGTGCAGATATTTGAACAATCTTTCAGGGGTTCAAAAGGTTGCTTCATTAAGGAAATTAAGACTAGGTCCCAAGAAAGAACCAAGGATCTCTTAAATGGAGTTAACCAGGAAGCTGCTTTAATAAATCTTACTATCCAGGGATGTGACACCAAAGATTTATCAAATAGTGAACTCAAGGCTTTAACTTGTACCTTAAGTGTTGCTGGTTTAAGACCCTTTTCTAAACCAGCCTGATCTGGATACTCTGGGTCTACTTCCTGATCCTGACCAAACTTGAAGGCGGCCTTCCAGACTCAGAAATATATATACACAAGGTCACTGGCTTCCTACTCTTTGTCAGATTAGGTACTACCATTTCAGAAAAACCCTTCTTGAAGATGGTTGATCTCAGGATGTAATATCGTACCCTGAGATGGCAGGTCTGGGGTCTCCGGGGAGATCTATGGATCTGAAACCGAAAGTTCTTTCGAAAGGATTTTTAGGTCTGACCCTTGGACCAGAGATAAGGATGCCTTCAGGGCTTCCCGGATGGCACACAACTCCCTGAAGTTTACAGATTTTTCCGCCATTTGTGGATCCCAACAACTGTGAAATGCCTGACTCACCAGATGTGCTCCCCAATCCCAGTGACTGGCATCTGTAACTAATGTCACCATTTTCTGTTGTCTCCAAGGAAGACAACAGAAGATTTGTATCTTGAAGCCACCAAAGAAAGGAGTCTGGAACTTCTTGGGGAAGGTTTATTTTCCTGTTAAGACTGGAGTCCTGACCATCCCATTCCTTTAGCATAAACAGCTGCAAGGAGTAGGAAGCTGAGCCCAAGGAACTGCTGGAATCGTCAATGTGAACAGATCTATCAGAGTCATCACTTCCCTTATGGTAGGAGACTGTGTCGATTGCAAATAACAAACAAACAGTCTTCTGGGGTTTTTTCAATCTTCTTGTGTGGTAAAAAGGTTCTCTGACAGGAAGAGTCCAGTCAAATCCCTAGGAAGATCTTTGATTTTGTTGGCATTAGAGATGATTTCTTGATGTTCACAAGCCAACCTAGACACTTCAATGTCTCCCGAACCCTGGACAATTGTAGGTTTACTGCTACTTCGGACTCAACAAGAAGTCGTTGAGATATGCAACAAAGGTCCCTAGTTCCTTCCTGATATAAGAAGCCATCTCGGAGACTAGTTTTCTAAAACTCTTGGGGCTACTGCTACCCCAAAAGGTAAGGCTTCAAACTGGAGGTGTACTAAGGTTCCTCATCCATATGGCATCGGAAAGGTCTATTGATGCCATGTAGCAATCTGGATAAAGAAGATTTATAGTAGTCTTGAGGCTTTAGATTTATTATAGTTCTTAGAGAACCATCCGACCATACCAAGCCTTTCTCTTGCAAAGGAACTTCCTTCAATACATTCTTGGTTAGAAGAGATGCTATCTCGGTTTCCATAGCTTTTCGGGCTGATTCATGGTGATCTTGAATCGTGGTGGGAGCATTAACTTGAGAATATCTCTGATGATGCTTAAGACCTATTTGCTTTCTGAGATCCGTTTCCATTCTTTTATAAACCTAAAAAGCCTCCACCCATCATTTTTGGCATCATTTTTGTTCTGTTTTTTTTTCTTGACGAGAGGATCGCCTAAACATGAAATCTTTGCGTCTTTTAGTACTTTTCCAATCAGATTCCTTTCTTCCTGATGATCTGTAATTCGGATTGAACCTACAGAAGGAACAAAAAAAAAAAAAAAAAAACCTGTCTTGAGAGGTGGAGCCTGGAAATCAGTTTTTGCGGTCTGGGGCCTTCTCAAGAATCTTGTCGAATGTTGTACCAAACAAGAATTCACCTTCACATGGAATGTTACAGAGGTAATTCTTTGAGGCCAAATCACCATTCCATCATTTAAGCCATAGTGTTTATGGTTGAGTTGGTAACAGCTGAGGACCTGGCTGATATTCTGAGCACATGTACTGAAGCATTTGCCAGAAATGCTGCGGCTTTCTGAGCTGTAGTGACTGCAATATTCAGTTTAAAAGCTGAGAAGGAAGATTCCCAGGCCTTATGCAGGAACCCATCTGCTCTTTTTCTATATGGTCTATTCAAACCCCTGAATCTTCGAAAGGCAGCGCAGCTTTTTTAGACACCTTAGATATAGCTATATCCACTTTAGGGGCCTTGTCCCAGTGCTCTACATCTTTATAAGCAAAGGGATATTTTCTTTTGACTGCTCTGGATTAAAAGACTTTCTTCCACTTTTATGAGGGAGGGAATACTTTCCTTTTTCTCTCCCCTAATCCCTGTAACATGACATCATGAACTGATCTTTGTTCTTTTTCATCTTCTAGTTGCATAGTGGCTTACAATCTTAATTAGATGTCCCACATCCTAAGCAAGGAAGAGCGACCTCCCTGACTCATCTTCATCCTCGGAAAATAGTATCTGAGTTAGTATCTAATACGTTCAACTTTCTAGAGGTCCTAACTGTTCTTCGCATCTCCTGCTGTATGATGGTGAGCATGGATTCTAAAAGGGCTACATGGTCCTGAACATGAATCCTGAATACATGATTCACATGTCGGTTTAGAATAGGTAGACTTTCCCCACAAACTCTCCATTATCTGTATTCTTTTCCTGCCTAGATGCTTTCTTACAAGGGGGCTCCCTCTAGAAAACATACAACGTAATTCATTATCAGACCAGTTATAAACCCCACATGATTGTGAATTACAAAAAAAATGTATTGATCCAGGACAACCCCTTTAACATGCAATAAACATATGTGGCAGCAGTTTTATACAACATATAAAGAGTTATACACGCTACATCACGTAATCCCCAACTGGAAGGAGACAACTTTCAGGGACTACCACAAATAATGAGAATGGGCGTCCCTTGTAATCCCAAATAAATGGAGAGGCTTGTCATTTATGTGCATGGGACTGCGGGAGACAAAGTGTTGTACTCGACCATTTCCGATGTGCTACAGAAATGCATTGAGCAGCTGAACGTGAGTGACTCGACACGTTATTCTTTTGGAGGTACAGAAATTTCAAGTTCTTGTGATCAGTGGGATTATCATTTTATTCCCATACCTGTGGATGGGGATGACTTGATGGAACCAGAATACCACTTTAACTAAATAATAACTCCTGGATGAAGAGATAGTTCTCATCCAAAAATTCAACTTTATTTGTTACAAAATGGTTCCCAGGGAATTAAAATGCAATGCTAGTAGTTGTAGAATCAAGTTTAAGAAACTTGTGGTAATTTAAGTCAATATAAATATTTCAAAAGCGTCTTAGATGCAAAATATTCTTAAAAGTAAAATTTAACATCACATATTCCCCTAAACCAGTAAGCTAAACAATGAGATGCGTATCTCTTGCCAGATTGTTAGTAAAGCTATACCTTTAGCCACATTCAATCCATTTCCACACATAAGAATGTCATCTGTTAAATCCGTGTTTTCTTCCATATTAATATTACACAATAGGCTTCACCAGAAGCATTATTCAGAGACAGACAGCACAGAGTTCTACAATAGCTTTAATAATCATCTCCTCTGCTCACAACTTCCTTGCAGGTCGGGCGCAATAGTATGGTGTGCTCAAATTGTGCTGTGTAAGAGCCTTTGATGTCGCAGAGTGGTGGGTAGGGGTCTACTATGCCCAAATCACACAGGTTCTTTAGTGCCATCAAGTATTTACTCTCTCCAAGACGATCTAGCCATCTGCGGCAAAAAGCAAGAGTGCCAAAATTCTCGTTGACAACATTCAACAAGTGTTTTGCTCGAGGAAGCCTGGAAATCAAGGAAATGGAAAGTCAGCAACATGACCAACGCACATATCCACCTCCTGGCGACTGTTATCCCCAGCTGTCCTACAGAGGATAATGGACCATAGTGGGACATAGAGGGGCATTTCTCCATTCAAATTGGGAAAAAAAAAAACCACATTGGGGGAAATTTATCAGAAGTGTCTAAAGGTAAAACTTAGCTGCCCAGGGAAACCATCAGAGCTCAGATTCCAAAGCCGAGCTCTGATTGATTGCCATAGACAACTAGACAGTTCTGCTCTCAGACACTTCTGATATACACTCACTGGCCACTTTATTAGGTACACCATTCTAGTAATGGGTTGGACCCCCTTTTGCCTTCAGAACTGCCTCAATTCTTCGTGGCATAGATTCAACAAGGTGCTGGAAGCATTCCTCAGAGATTTTGGTCCATATTGACATGATGGCATCACACAGTTGCCGCAGAGTTGTCGGCTGCACATCCATGATGCAAATCTCCCGTTCCACCACATCCCAAAGATGCTCTATTGGATTGAGATCTGGTGACTGTGGAGGCCATTTGAGTACAGTGAACTCATTGTCATGTTCAAGAAACCAGTCTGAGATGATTCCAGCTTTATGACATGGCGCATTATTCTGCTGAAAGTAGCCATCAGATGTTGGGTACATTGTGCTCATAAAGGGATGGACATGGTCAGCAACAATACTCAGGTAGGCTGTGGCGTTGCAACGATGCTCAATTGGTACCAAGGGGCCCAAAGAGTGCCAAGAAAATATTCCCCACACCATGACACCACCACCACCAGCCTGAACCGTTGATACAAGGCAGGATGGATCCATGCTTTCATGTTGTTGACGCCAAATTCTGACCCTACCATCCGAATGTCGCAGCAGAAATCGAGACTCATCAGACCAGGCAACGTTTTTCCAATCTTCTACTGTCCAATTTCGATGAGCTTGTGCAAATTGTAGCCCCAGTTTCCTGTTCTTAGCTGAAAGGAGTGGCACCCGGTGTGGTCTTCTGCTGCTGTAGCCCATCTGCCTCAAAGTTCGATGTACTGTGCGTTCAGAGATGCTCTTCTGCCTACCTTGGTTGTAACGGGTGGCGATTTGAGTCACTGTTGCCTTTCTATCAGCTCGAACCAGTCTGCCCATTCTCCTCTGACCTCAACAAGGCATTTCCGCCCACAGAACAGCCGCTCACTGGATGTTTTCTCTTTTTCGGAGCATTCTCTGTAAACCCTAGAGATGGTTGTGCGTGAAAATCCCAGTAGATCAGCAGTTTCTGAAATACTCAGACCAGCCCTTCTGGCACCAACAACCATGCCACATTCAAAGGCACTCAAATCACCTTTCTTCCCCATACTGATGCTCGGTTTGAACTGCAGGAGATTGTCTTGACCATGTCTACATGCCTAAATGCACTGAGTTGCCGCCATGTGATTGGCTGATTTGAAATTAACTGTTAACGAGCAGTTGGACAGGTGTACCTAATAAAGTGGCCAGTGAGTGTATATCCCCCATTTTCTTTCTTGATGGGCTATAGATGTTGACAAGTGTTGCTTCATACTTTACCTAATTGGCACATGTCCAACATCAAAGTTTTTCATGTAGTGAGAACATTCCATATCATCGTGAACAACTCCCTTTCCAGTGCTGCCGAAGGTTTCTATCGCATACACTTCGCCTTCCTGAAAGGTATAAAGCACACAAAACTCAAAATACTTAGATACATTACATGCTGACGTATCATTCAAGGGTACGGTTTAACTCAGCAACTACCTCCATTCTTGTTGCTTCACCTCCTTTCACAATGGGCACAGTTTTTCCACCATGTATTCTATAAGGTCCAATGGAATGGCCATTCAAATTCCGTATAGGTTTTACTGGAATCATGAATCAAAAACCAAAATAAACAATCACATGAATTTTACCAAGTGTATTTATAGATTTTCATTCACTGTTAGGCTACATTCACACACATGTAAGGGGAACGTATATACGGCCGACGTATATACGGCCGATATACGTCCCCCATACACTTCTATGGGCTCACGGCCCTGTACGTGCATGTCCTATCTTTTCCCGTATTACGGCGCCGTGCGCCATAACTTGCTGTGGAGAGGGGCGGGGGATGAGCGGCGCTCACCTCCTCCTCCTCCTCCTCCCGCGCTGCCGTGTGCCCGCTGTGCTACGGTGCAGCGGGCTCACAGTAGTGTGAATGTAGCCTTAGAATGAAATAAATGAAGCCTCTGTTTAACAAACCACTCACCTTGATATGTCTTGCCATCAATTTCAACCTCATATGACTCCATAACTTCTTGGACAGCTTCACCAACATCGCACAGGCGCACATCAATACCAGAACACTAAAGAAAAATATCCTTGGGTTAAAAGTTGGGGGTCCAAAATATAACGTAAACTTGTATTATTGCAAAGTCTATCACTGAAAGTACTTTTTTCCCTCCAATACAGATATACTGAGGACATATACGACAGACAGGGATCTTCTAGCTATGGTTATTCCGGATGTCCTTTCCAGCAGGATACCAGTCTCTTGATATTGGGAGATGATAATGAGCTTTATCACCTGCTTAAAGGGAACCTGTCACCAGGAGACCCATTTTTAGCACTCCCCCAGTCCCCATAGAGCAAAGTATATAAACAGCCAAAGAGTTTGTTTAAAAAATAGCTTTTACAGAAAAAAAAAAAAAAAGATATATGTTATACATTACCTTTCAATACCATGTGCTGTGTGACTAGGCACCTGGGAGTGACTGTAAAGGAGCAGTTTCCCCCCACCCTTGGGAAACTGCTCCTCCATGTGTCCTTTTCAAATATATGAATAACTCCCCTCACTCGGGATTGGCAGTAGAGGAGCAGGGAGTGTCTAAACCAAGTGATGGGTGTTTTCATATATTTGAAAAGGACATATGGAGGAGCGTTTTCCCCAAGGGTGGGGGGGGCTGCTCCTTTACAGCCACTCCCAGGTGCCTAGTCACATGGTATTGAAAGGTAGTTTATAAAATTTTTTGTTTCTTGTAAAACCTATTTTTTATACAAAAACTCTTTGGCAGCCTATGTAGTATGCTCTGTGGGGACTGGGGGAGTGCTAAAAATGGGTCTCCTTTTGACAGGTTCCCTTTAACATATATGGAAGTAATAAGGCATCTGCAAAGTCTCTACAGGTTTAAATATTTTTTAGAAATAAAAGGCAGAACAAATGTCATCAACAGTCCCTCCTTTTGCACACAGGATTGAGTTGGGTAACTAATACAATTTAACAAACTATAAGGCCTCATGCAAACGACCAGGTGCTTACCAGAGCCAGAATCAGGGCATAGCACATGGCAAAGTAAAGAAGATGAGAGGCAGATCATGGCGTCTAATGTGGTAGTGTGCATGGGCCTAAGGGAAATACCACAACTTTGTGCTACATTTCCCACATTCAGACTTCTAAAGCTTATTGCACCCCCTTTACCTACAGCTAAGCCTCATGTACGCCTCTGACGTAATAATAAATATGATTTCCTCCTGTTGGGAGCAGTGTGATTATCCTTCACTCTAAATAAAACCATAATTATACAGACACTTAAGCTGCATATTCATCTTCCTTATTATAAAATTGTGTGATTGAAGTCTTTCTAATATTCACCAGTAGTTGTAGTGGAATCAATATTTTTGTACCTTTATTCCTGTGTTAGTTGCATCTTTGACAGCTTCTAGCAACTTGTCGTACTTTGGATTGAAAGTTACAGTGAAAGCACAGTCTATTATACGACCTGTGAACACAGAGGGAATATCTTAGTAAATATATCTGCCACTCGGAACATATCAGTTTTCCACTGGATTTACCATTAATATGGGTTCCGAAATCAATTTTGCATACATCATCGTACTGCAGGACTGTGGTATCACCAGCATTGGGAGTGTAGTGGGCTGCACAGTTGTTCAGGGAACAGCCTGTGGGGAAGGCAAGGCCGGCATACAGACCATTCTCCTTAATAAGCTTGCGAGAGCAGTCTTCCAACTTTTCACTAAAAGGTACAAAGATATAGAAGTTAGCAGTTTTATTGTGCTACATAGCTCTGTTTTCCTCTAGTTCACGGGTGTCAAACACTAGGCCCACGGGGCAAATCTGTCCAAGCTCCCTGCCCCCATGCTCTGCTAGTCAGGAATGCACTTAGGGGTAGGGTAAGTACAATACTCCCCTTCCCCCGAAGCTACAGCAGTTTTTACTCATTTAACTGGCAGACATGATGATGTCCTCACATCAAGTCTGCTAGCTTCAGAACCGGCGCATACAGCCACCACACACAAGAGAAGACCGACTGCTTTAGGGGAGTGTGGAAAGGTGAGTAAATGTATTACTGGCTCCCACAGAGATACATTACTGGGGGAATTCTGGCTATTTGCTGCAGTAGGGGCATATATTTGGCACGGCGGTGTCTCAGGTTATTTAACAATATGTTTATCTTTGTGGTTGCCCTCAAATGGCTGATTGTAATGGTAATGCTGTATAAATGTAACTACTAAACAGCTTGAGTAGATACTACAGTAATAAAATGACAGCCCTTTTAGAGCAACCAATGGTGAAGAGGCCCCCCGGTGAAAATGAGTTTGACACCCCTGTTCTAGGTCTATTGGGTCAAGTTCTTCATGCACATATCAGATACTACTGTTAAACATCCTTAAATCCCAACATGGGCAATTTAAAAAAGGCTACACTTTTTGGCTTGTCCAACGTAGTTTGAATAATTTTAATGTTCCGTGGCAACCACAGACTGAAGGAACTCACCAAATTTCAATCATGGTCATGCCTGGCTTGATCCAACTCATGACATATTTCCGCACTTGCCGATGAGCCTCAGCAGCTTGTCTAAAGTCTGCCCATATCTCCTCACTGGCCTGGTCCATAGCTTTCTTTTCATCGCTTGTTGTTCTCCATGCACCAGTTCGTCTACAAAAGAGGCATCGTCAGATCATTACAAGTGTCACACATTCAAAGTCAACAGCATCAGTCACAAACAAACAGAAATTATGCTACCAGCTGACAAGCAATAAGGCCACCTTCACAAGCCTAGCCGCATTACAGTTACAGATACAACAGAAAAGTAACAACACACAGCAAAAACTGTACCCAAAATGTCATTCACATAATAGATTTCTGTGTGATGTCCATCTTTCACATAGATTTCACACATCCATGACTAGACAGAAGCCAAAGCTTACACATCACAGACTCAATATGATCAGCTAACTTAAAAACCCCTCTACACATACCCATCTTGAGAAGGGGGATACTCGCATTCCTGTCCTTTAGGGAACACACCATTTGTGTAGAGATCACAAATCGGAATAGATGGTGGATCAGTTTGACTTTTGGCTACAATAAAAAAAATAGACATATTCTTCATCATTTCTTCAAACCTCATACTTTTGCCTTTATCACACAGTAGCATGATTAAGAGGCGCACAAGGGTGTCAGTCAGGACCCTCAGGACTAAATCTCTGCACTGTGTGTCTATTGATGCCTGCACACCATCAACATAAATACACTGCACTGTATTATACGAGCCATCAGAAAACTGCAGAGCCAGATCTGCAGCTTTCCACTGAAAGCCGAAAAGCTGATGTGCCACGATACAGCATAATATAGGGCAGTGATGGCGAACCTCTCAGACAGAGTGCCCCGACTACAACCAAAACCCGCTTATTTATCCCAAAGTATCAACATTTAAGTACAATTTAAGCAGTAACTTCTTTCTCCTTCTCTGTTATAGCTTTCAATCGTTTCAGTATCCTGAGACACCAATACAGTAAAAAAAAAAAAAAAAAAAAAAAAAAGGGTGACAAATTCGTGTTCCCCTGAATAGGAAGAATTTTAATCCAGATCTGCCCACACCTTCCCATTCTTCCTGTAGTCTCAGGCAGCACTGTTGCTTTAAGATAGCACTGAGCGCAGAAAGTCCTGGGCTGTGTGGGAATCCATGAAGATCCCTTGTGTCCTCTTTGGTGATGGCTTGGGTGCCCACAGACAGGGCTCCGAGTGCCACCTCTGGCACTGGTGCCACCACTGATATAGGGCATGCCACCGGCTTGGTCACGGAGCGGCAAGACGTGTGCTCACCGCACCGTGAACAGGTGTCAGAACTCTACATGTGCATGTGGCCTCAAGCCCTCATAAAGCTATGTCAATTGAAACCAAGCAAATATTATATAGTCAGATTAGTCATTTAGGAAAAAAAAAGCTCAAAGGCCACGGTCTACGGATATATTTTTGTTACAAAGCCAAAGATCAACAGTGACGTGAAAGCGGTTTTACAGTTTTAGAAATCCCTTTAAACGATTATGCAGTGCAAGGCCAGTTGTATACAAGCACATTTAGCTGGTTAAATTAAAGATCCATAGAGTAAAATAGGGCAGCAACCTGTCTTTTTATAACAAATTTATAACAGAAGATAATGGATGGCCCATTAAAGTCTATGGGGATCAGAACAGATTCTGTTCACCTTCCATTATGGTCTCCTTGAATAGAGAGTATAACGAAAAATCCAGAGGAGGGTGTGAACTGGGCCCACGGTTGTTCTGAAACCCTCTCTGTGCTGAACAAAACCCAGTAAATCATGTGCACACATGAGCGAGTTTGTCGGGACACACTGCCCCAGATTTACTATTAGTGAGGCAAACAGCATTATGGGAAGCGGGTGACACATTTATGAAGATCAGATCTCAGATTTGCCAACATGAATGTGGCGGCCGATGCGATTACGCATTGGAACGCACCTTTCTGTGCACAGGATTGTGTTGTTACGTGCATAGTGCAGCACAATACTGGCGGAAGTGCTACATAAATACAAGTGCAACCAGTTTGGGCATGTATTTATGTGAAACCTACGCCAGAATTCTGGCACAGACTGCAGAGTAAATGTGGGCCACTCACTTCTGTACAAGCAGCCTAAGCCATAAATACATTTACATACATCCTTTCTTCTTCTTCTTCTTTTTCTTCTTCTTCCCACCTGCACCATCTCCATCTGCTTCAACATCTGGAATAGAACAGAGAAGAATTGCTACAATCGCCAAACAAGTAACTTGGTGTCTCTGTGAGCAGATATTCGGAGTAATCTTATAGCAGAAATGGCCATCATTGGGGTAACTCACCATCGTCCTCCTCCTCCTTGGCATCCAGGGTTTGCTTCTCCAGCTGTTTTGTCACCTCCTCGATCACAGGGGCAGCAGCTCCGGCCTCTTTCTCACCTTCTTGTCCTACAAATATATAATGGGAAGAAGGCAAGTCCCTACCGGATCTCTGTGTAAGGAGAACTACCCTACACCCTGTACTCCAACCTATTAATGCATCCATATGCACTCAAAAGGACATGAAATAAGTGTATATTCACATCATCTGCATTTAGACACTAAATATCCTCTAGTGAGAATTCGCTACGGATTTTGATTTTTAAAACCGCATTACCACAGGACTAGGCAGTGTGAATCCACCCCGATACATCAGTGGCAGCGTAATGACCGTTTCCATGTGACCCGTGAGACCTGTGCACACACCGCGGTAATACAACTACGACAGCCGCTGTGATGAGCGGCTACACCCGGGCCGGGCTAGAGCTGTCACCGGCACGTGTCCTCTCCTACCTGCTTTACTCTTCTTCTTCTTCTTCTTCTTCTTCTTCTTCCCCGCTCCGCCGTCCCCCGCAGCCGCCGCCACGTCCTCCTCCTCCAGCTCTCCATTCACGTGCAGATGCCCGTTCTCCAACCCGGGGACCTCCGGAGGAACTACGACGCCCGCCATCTTACCAGAGAGGGAAGGCCCGTCAGCTGCGCAAGCGCCTGTCTTGTGCGTAGCGCAGCAGGGTCGGCGCGATGCATGCCGGTATACGGCTGGAGGACTGGAGCTTCCAGCATTTGTCTGCAGGGGGCGCTGTGTTATCGTTACTATTAGAACGGGAATAAATCAGACAAGAAAATCCCTGAAGATGAAAGATCTCGCATGCCCTCTGCCCCCTGCATGTCCTGTCTCTTGTCCCTGCCCTGTCATCACCTCTCCTGCCCACTCCTCTCCCCTGCTTTGCTCTCTTTCCTCTCCTGTCCCCTTCTCTCTTTCCAGTGGCGTCTTCTGTCCCCTGTCCTGTCTTCTCCTGTCCTCTTCACTGCCCATTCATCTCTCCTGTCCCCTGCCCTCTGTCCTGTGAACTTTACTCCTCCCATCTCTTGTCTTGACTGTCAAGATACAGGGGCAGATTTACTAAGAACAGTGCAGTGTGCACTAAATGCAGTTTGCCTGTGCAGTGTGCAGGGGGCGCCAGATCCAGGATTTCTGGTGCACGTTCTTCATGAATCTGATGCCCCCTGCACAGCTCTGACAAAGTGCACCACTTTTTTCTGGTACACCTTTAACATGGGGTGTGTGTGACACAATATGCAAAGTCCAACCCAAACTGGCACACAACCCTAAATAAATGTGCCCTCTTAGTCTTGTGCTTACAAGTATATGTTTTGCTTTATATGGAAAATCTGATTAGATCAGTTAGAGGGATCCATCAGGATTGCTATCAATACTTACCTCTCAGCTGTCGCATCTGCTGTCTTCAGTGTTGTAAATGGAAAATGTGATAGCGAAGTTTAATAAAAATGATCTGCTTTAAAAAAAAGTTTAACTCTAAGTTTGTTGTCCACAAGTGAGTTAGGTCCTAGAAACTGGGTGCTTGCAGGATTACCCAAGCTGAACCTTGAAACAATAAGCTGAACGGACATGCTGAGTTCAGTTCATTGATTCAAGATTCGGTCCGGGAAATTGCACAAGCACACTACCTTGTGAACAACAGACTTAAAGAGGACCTGTCACCCCAAATTAGTACCCCCATCCAAACATAACTACTGAATCTATTCCCCGGCCCCTTTCTAATGCTGTCCATTTCAAAGTCCTGGCATTAATCAAACTTTAGTAATTGGCGCTATAGCATATGACACCTAACATACTTGATGTCCGGTCGACGGACAAGCAGTCCAGCTTATTCATTAGGGGGCCGTCCAGGCACTCCTCTTCTCCACAGGCCGCCACTCCCCCGGGCTCCAATTGTAACGCTGCGCGCGCGCAGTGGATGCCGGGAGCGTGATGCCAGCAGCGCTTGCGCACTGGATGCCACGATTGCCGGCATCTAGTGCATATGAAAAGAACTGGTGCCTGGGGGGAAAACGCATGCATTTTTGACAGGTTTTACCAATTATTTTAATTAAAACTGGTCAAAAACTGATGCGTTTTCAAAAAACTTGTGCGTTTTTGGATGGACTGCTTAAAAACTGACCAAAAACAGGTTCAAAACGGAATTGAAAAAAAAATTTGAAAAATGGCACCACACCTGACCATGGTTTCTGCTGGTATGATCAACAGCAAAAACTGCATGTGTGAAATCGGACTAAAAGGGAATCTATCATGGCGATTTGAGACAATAAACCCACTATAAGTCCCTATGAAAGCTGGGGTTTAGTACCCTATAGTATCTCTGTCCATAGCCGCAAATAAAAAACAGACACTTATACATATCTAGAGATGAGTCCGATAAGGAAAATCTGACTTATCACTGGTGCTCCTGGCATATATCAATAACCCTTCAGCTTTGAACTGTTATAAAGATTACAGGCAGGAAGCAGAAATTCCTTACATCATATATCACCAGGATGCCCCCTCCTTTGAACTGTGGTGGGTACATGAAATCTGGACAGTGTGTGATGCATTTTTTTATGAACACGCAATGCTTGTGTGCCAATGCATCATGTGCTGGCATCCTTAACTATTCTGCATCACATATGTCTTCGGTCTTAAGGTCTGTAGTTTATCAGTGAAGTTTATCAGTGGAGCATGGCCCAACTGATAATACCTCCCAAGGTTCATAGCAGAGAATGAGGGACATGTGCTGCTTGGAAGTTTTTTTTTGCCCTAAGCCACACCTTTTGCTCCACCCCTACCTTCACCAACACACGGTATAATTTCCATCTTAGTGCCCTTCATCTCCCCCTCTTATATATGTCCCCAACTCCCCCTCATATTAAATCCCCCTCTTATTGTTCCCAACCAAGCAATTCCCCTAATTACCCCCCCCCCCAGCAGCTCCCCCTCTCATTTTGCACCCCACAACAGCTCCCCCTATTATTGTGGCCATAGAGGAAAATCATAAACAGATACTCACCTTACCCCATTCTCCCAGCAGCATCTCAGGGGTACACCAACAGAGATGCCCTCATCTCTGGTGTATTAAGAAGGTCATTCACATATCTATCATCCTGCTGTAAGGTCTGCAGAACGATACTGTACAAGGACGCCATAAATTTCAGCCAAACCTCATGTATATCATGAAGTTTATCATATTACCATTAGCACATGAGTAGCTATATTCCACTGTCGGTTCTTTTATTATCTATGAAGAAAGACTCAATGATCTGAGGACAAGCACTTGATAACAACATGAAAAGCCAGTATGTAATGTAGAAACTAAATCCACCGCCTTGGTTGTCTGCAAATGTAACCAAGCAACCAGCCTTCAAACTCTGCAGGGCAAAGCAGTGTGTGACAGAGCAATGCCTCCTGCTACCGCACACACATCACCCAACTGCTAAAGCTCTAGCCCAAAGTTGGTCTTCTCATGTAAGTTTTATATTTCTTATAGCATATATAGTATTAACTTTACTAATTGTCATGGAATGTAAAACAGAAGCATTGTTTATGTAGGTGTTGTACAAGTCATGTATGTACAAGGGAGACATTTAGGCAAAAAACATGATGATAATAATATTATTAATAATAATAACAATAATATATAACATTCTAAATCTTGTATTTACCTTAGACCTAAGTGAGATCTCTAGGATCCTGGTTGGCGAGGACTAGCGTGTTTGCTCTCATGTGCGAGATTACTTTGTGACATAAGGGAATTACTAGCTAAGTGAACTTTTTCTCTTTGTTATACCTGAGCATAATAATAAGAATATAATACATAGCTTTGTAATAAGGGTAAAGGAAAAGACGAGGTTAAAATTAAATATTGCATTAAATAATCATTATGAATTATATAAATTTACTCAGTGTGATAAAAAATATAGATTCTACACCACAATATTTGTGGTCTCTAAAATAATTTCGAGTGAACTGAACATGTAATACGGCTGTTTCCAGGCTAACAAGTGTTAACTTCCCAGACTGTAAAATGGCGGTGACTATGTTTCTGTTGTCTGTGATAGACATGTCTATACTTGCTTCGGACATAGATCCTGTAATGTATTTCCACCTGTACAGGATTTCTGTGAGGAGAACTTTAGGTTAAGAAGTGCAATAAAAAGGCTATTAATGGCTATTGAGGGTTTCCTAGACTATGATGATATATAACTCTGACTTCTGTAGAAGCTCAGGATTGGCTTACAGGTTGGCTGAGAAGGTCAGAGGGATTTGTGGAAATGTTAAACTTAACACAACCTCTTTATAACATTATACATGGTTACATCCTATACAGTGCCTTGCAAAAGTATTCGGCCCCCTTAAACTTTTCTACCGTTTGCAACATTTCAGGCTTCAAACATAAAGATATAAAATTGTAATTTTTTGGGGGACGAATCCACAACAAGTGGGACACAATTGTGAAGTGGAACAAAATTTATTGTATATTTTAAACTTTTGTAAAAAAAATAATAAACTAAAAAGTGGGGCATGTAATTTTACTTTCAGTGCAGCAAACTCACTCCAGAAGTTCAGTGAGGATCTCTAAATGATCCAATGTTGTCCTAAATGACTGATGATGATAAATATAATCCACCTGTGTGTAATCAAGTCTCCGTATAACTACACCTGCTCTGTCATAGTCTTAGGGTTCTTTTTAACCCTTTAGCGCTCTGCTTCTGATATATCGGACTCATAGTGCTGGGCTTTAACGCTCAGTGTCTGATATATCAGACGCTGATATATAAATCTACTATTACTTCATGATTCTTACAGTGCCTGTAAGATGGTGTCTATGTGCATAGGCTGCCAAGGCTATTACCCTGCAATCCATCAGTATTGCAGGATATTATCATGTAAAAGCAATCAGATTGCTTGTTCATGTCCCATTGTGGAGCTAGTTAAAAGAAAATGTTATACAATAAAAAATAAATTCATAAAAATGCCCATAAGACCCGTAACATATGAAGAGACATATAGGGGCAGATTTATCAAGCTGTCTGAAAGTCAGTATATTCCTAGTTGCCCAGTTTAACCAATTACAGCTCAGCTTTCATTTTCCCATTGTTCATGAATATTTTAAAAGGGAGCTGTGATTGGTTGCTATGGGCAGCTAGGAATATTCTGACTTTCAGACAGCTTGATAAATCTGCCCCATAATGTGTGGTATGGGCTCGCGGCGCCCTACAGGAGCGGTACGGTGCAGCACACGTGTATTTTTCCCGTATTACGGCGCCGTGCGCCATAACTTGCTATGGAGAGGGGTGGGGGTGAGCGGCGCTCACCTCCTCCTCCTCTCCCCGCGCTGCCGTGTGCCCGCCGTGCTACGGTGCGGCGGGCTCACGGCAGTGTGAATGTAGCCTTAGGGTGATATCACACATGGCGTTTTTAGGCCGTTTTAGGCCTGTTTTTAGTTAGTGCGTTTTCAGATTGTAAAAAACGCATGCGTTTTTGTCAGGTTTTCCAAATGTGCGTTTTTTAACTCATGCGTTTTTTACAATCTGAAAACGCACTAACTAAAAACGGCTCAAAAACGGCCTAAAAACGCCATGTGTGACATCACACTTAGGCTTCTTTTTAACCCCTTAGCGCTCTGCTTAGACGCTGATATATAAATCTAATATTACTTTATGATTCTTACAGTGCCTGTAGGATGGCATCTATGTGCATAGGCTGGCAAAGCTAGTACCCTGCAATCCATCAGTATTGCATGATATTATCATGAAAAAGCAATCAGATGATTGCTTGTTCATGTCTCATTGTGGAACTAGTTAAAAGAAAATGTTATACAATAAAAAATAAATTCATAAAAATGCCCATAAGACCCATAACATATGAAGAGACATATAGAGGCAGATTTATCAAGTCTTATGGGAATTATTTTATTGAATTTATTTGTATTGATAACATTTTCTTTAACTAGTTCCACAATGAGACAGAACAAGCAATCATCTGATTGCTTTTCCTGATAAATATAAGCAATGATGGATTGCCGGGTAGGGTACTGCTTTGCCAGCCTATGCACATAGATGCCATCCTAAGGCACTGTAGAATCATAAGAATATGAGATTATATACAGCGTCTTAGCAGAGCGCTAAGGGTGTAAAAAAGAAGCCTAAGTGTGATGTCACACATGGCGTTTTTAGGCCGTTTGAGCCGTTTTTAGTTAGTGCGTTTTCAGATTGTAAAAAAACGCATGAGTTAAAAAAACGCACATTTGGAAAACCTGACAAAAACGATGGTTTTTACAATCTGAAAACGCACTAACTAAAAACAGGCCTAAAACGGCCTAAAAAAGCATGTGTGATATCACCCTAATGCTACATTCACACTGCCGTGAGCCCGCCGCACCGTAGCACGGCGGGCACACGGCAGCGGCAGCGCGGGGAGAGGAGGAGGAGGTGAGCGCGCTCAACCCCACCCCTCTCCATAGAAGTTATGGCGCACGGCGCCGTAATACGGGAAAAATACACGTGTGCTGCACGTACCGCTCTGTAGGGCGCCGCGAGCCCATAGAAGTGTATGGGGGACGTATATACGTCCCCCATACTGTAGTGTGAATGCAGCCTAAAACTATGACAGAGCAGGTGTAGTTATACGGAGACTTGATTACACACAGGTGGATTATATTTATCATCAGTCATTTAGAACAACATTGGACCATTCAGAGATCCTCACTGAACTTCTGGAAGGAGTCTGCTGCACTGAAAGTAAAATGGCCAATAATATTGCACCCCACTTTTTAGTTTATTATTTTTTTTTTACAAAAGTTTAAAATATACAATAAATTTTGTTCCACTTCACAATTGTGTCCCATTTGTTGTGGATTCTTCGCCCAAAATAATACAATTTTATATCTTATGTTTGAAGCCTGAATGTTGCAAAGGTAGAAAAGTTTAAGGGGGCCGAATACTTTTGCAAGGCACTGTATAGGATGTAACATGTATAATGTTATAAGAGGTTGTGTTAAGTTTAACATTTCCACAAATCCCTCTGACCTTCTCAGCCAACCTCTAAGCCAATCCTGAACCTCTACAGAGACAGTCGAGTTATATACATCATAGTCTAGGAAACCCTCAATAGCCATTAATAGCCTTTTTATTGCACTGCTTAACCTGAAGTTCTCCTCACAGAAATCCTGTACAGTGGAAATACATTACAGGCTATGTCCGAAGCAAGTATGACATGTCTATCACAGACAACAGAACATACGTCACCGCCATTTTACAGTCTGGGAAGTTAACACTTGTAGCCTGGAAACAGCCGTATTACATGTTCAGCTTCACTCGAAATTATTTTAGAGCCACCAAATATTGTGGTGTAGAATCTATATTTATCACACTGAGTAAATTTATATAATTCATAATGATTATTTAATGCAATATTTAATTTTAACCTCGTCTTTTCCTTTACCCTTATACAAAGCTATGTATATAATCTTATTTTATGCTCAGTTATAAAAAGAGAAAAAGTTCACTTAGCTAGTAATTTCCCTTATGTCACAAAGTAATCTTCGGACATTAGAGCAAACACCACTAGTCCTCGCCAACCAGGATCCTAGAGATCTCACTTAGGTCTAAGGAAATACAAGATTTAGAATGTTATATATTAGTTGTTATGTATTATTATTATTATCATGTTTTTTGCCTAAATGTCTCCCTTGTACATCATGACTGTACAACACCTACATAAAAATGCTTCTGTTTACATTCCATGACAATTAGTAAAGTTAATACTTATGACTATAAGAAATAAAACTTACATGAGAAGACCACTTTGGGTAGAGCTTTAGCAGTTGGGGAGTGTGTGCGGTAGCAGGAGGCATTGCTCTGTCACACACTGCTTTGCCCTGCAGAGTTTGAAGGCTGGTTGCTTGTTACATTTGCAGACAACCAGAGCGGTGGATTTAGTTTCTACATTACATACTGGTTTTCATGTTGTTATCAAGTGCTTGTCCCTCAGATCATTGAGTCTTTTCATAGATAATAAAAAGAACTGCATAGGAATATAGCTCCTCATGTGCTAATGGTAATATGATAAACTTCATGATATACATAGGTTTGGCTGAAATTTATGGCGTCCTTGTACAGTATCGTTCTGCAGACCTTACAGCCGGATGATAGATATGTGAATGACTTCTTAATACACCAGAGATGAGGGGCATCCTGTTGGTGTACCCCTGAGAGGATGCGAGGCTAAGACCCATAACATATGAAGAGACATATAGAGGCAGATTTATCAAGTTGCCCAGTTCAACCAATTACAGCTCAGCTTTCGTTTTCCCATTGTTCATGAATATTTTAAAGGGAGCTGTGATTGGTTGCTTTGGGCAATTAGGAATATTCTGACTTTCAGACAGCTTGATAAATCTACCCCATAATGCGCAAAAAAAGTCTAAATCATAACACTAACCCCATGTATATATATATTATCACCGCGTCCATAACAACCTGTAGAAAAAAGTAAATAATTATTGAACCCACACAATGAACGCCATAAAAAAACTAATCTGATATTTACTTATTTAATCCCACAAAAAAATGCATTAAAAAGTGATAAAAAAAATGCAAAGTACAGCATGTCCTGCAAAAAAAAACATCCACCAGCTCCATAAAAATGTTATGCCACTTGAAAGACTGTGCATGCATATATGATAGATTTTTCCCTAGATTAGGGTTTTATTTGGCAAATTTGGTAACATAAACATAAGAAAAGTATGGTATCCCGGTAATCATATTGACCGACATATTGAAGATAACATGATTATTAGGCTACATGGTGAAAAAGTAAAAAATCCAGTACAGCACTGATGCTTTTCTACTCCTGCCTTGTTCATACATTTTCAACAATAGGGGATACCAACACCAAATTGATAACACTGGAAAAAGCATCTCATCCCGCAAAAAAAAAACATGCCGTCACATGGCCCCAATAACGAAAAAGCAAAAATCTTTTAGCTTTCAAAAGGGGCCAATGAGAAAACTAATATCCTGACAGCGCAGGTGCTCTCCTTCCTTCCCTTCTGTGCCAAAAAACAAGTAACAGCCACATGTGGGGGTCCTGTACTCGGGAGAAATTGCAGAACAAATTGTAAATGGGTTTTCTCTTTTTATCTTTTGGAAATAACCGACAATATTTGACCATTCTAAATTTCACCTCCATTTTGATTCAATTACTATGAAGATCTCAAGGGGTTAACAATCTTCCTGAAAGCTGTTTCTGATAGTGTGAGGGGTGCAGATTTGAAAATGGGTTCATATATAGGGGTTTTTATTGTTAAATATTAAAAATTTCATTCAATTGTCCCCTAAATAGTGAATTCTGAAAATATGGAAAATGGATATTAGATTTTTAAGCTGCGTGACATCAAAATAAATTATCCAGACATTTTGAAAATGATGAAAATGTAAAGAAAACATATGGGAAATTTTATTCAGCAACTTATTTAGGTGGTCAAATGTATCTGCGTCAAAACACGATGATTTCGAATTTCGATTTTTGTAAATAAAGATAAAACTTATGGCATGTCTGGCCACTGCTGACAAAATGTGAGGTGGTCGTATCCGGGGAAGCTATCTCGTTTCTAAGAGACAACATGGCTACATTTATGAGGAATTATCTTCACACAGGAACATTTTTTTAAATAACATCCAATTGAAGAAATGTTTACATATGGCAAATTAATTAAATTAAATTTAAATGCCCAGATGTGAATACCCCTTTAAGTTTTAAACAGACTACATCCTTAAGGGGGTTAAAGCACATAGATAGCATCATGAAAACGAATGAACACACCAGACAGGTCCACGATAATGTTATGGAGAAGTTTAAAGGAAACCAACCACTTGGAAATGGTCATTATGACCCACACTAACCTGCACATAAGGGGAGCTGAGCTGGTGCAGGCACATATTTTGGTTAAACAAATAACGAAACGGATGGATTATAAATATAGATTCTTAACTTTGCTAATAACCCACTCGGTGCTTGTCTCTACGTCACAGTACTTGGGCATTAGCATACTACTACTACCACCCTCCTTTCTTCGCTCCTGAAGAAAGCAAGTCACAGCACTTGGGCATTAGCATACTACTACTACCACCCTCCTACCCTCTTTCTTCGCTCCTGAGAGCCACTGACATCACTGAGCCCTCAGGAGCATTAGAGCATGCGCATCACCGGCTCACATGGTGGCTGTACCTGCCGAAGTCTCATGATAACACGAGACTTCAGCAACAGTACGCACAACTTCGGCAGTCTCCTCGCCAAAGTCTTGCGATAGCACGCGCAGCCGCCATGTGAGCTGGTCATTGCGCATGCTCTAATGCTCCTGAGGGCTTGTGACATCATGCCTCCCCTTGTATGCTAATGCCCAAGCGCCGTGACGTAGAGACAAGCGCCGAGTGGGTTATTACCAAAGTTAAGAATCTATAGTTATGATCCATCCGTTTCGTTATTTGTTTAACCAAAATATGTGCCTGCACCAGCTAAGCTCCCCTTATGTGCAGGTTAGTGTGGGTCAGAATGACCATTTCCAAGTGGTAAGTTTCCTTTAAAGCCTAAATTTGGATACAAAAAGATTTCACAGAGTTTAAACATCCCGAATATCGTTTCACTTCGCAATTGTGTCCCACGTGTCTTCACAAAAAAAATGTAAAATTTTATATCTTTATGTTTGAAGCCTGAAATGTGGCAAAAGGTAGAAAAAGTTCAAGGGGGCCCGAATACTTTCGCAAGGCACTGTATTAATACATCTCCCCTATTAGCTTTAAGTTAGGGAGTTCATCTTTTTACTGGAGGTAATAATGCAGTATTCTCTGCACTTTTGTCTTTTGAGAAGTATCAATGGTTATTTTTCTGCCATCTTTGATTTTAACAATGGGGGTAACCTGAGGCCAATAAAGGCTGCATGGATATGCAATGTGTCTCCTATATAGCATGTATTTAAAAATATCTTATCTATAATATATTTTATAGTGTGCCATAAATCTAATGTCATCCATGATGTTGAAGACAGGACCACTGTATTTCTACGACCAGGTACAGTTCATCCTCATCAAATCCCCAGATTTTTCTGAACATCCTAGAAATACTGTGCCCCAAAGTTATATTCAGGACTGTACCTCACCACCGCCTGGTTGGGTGGGAACCATTGTGTATATCAAATGAATGTAGAAACTTTATAGTCACAACATTAATTTGGGAATGCTACTTTTGTCGTGCCGGAATGAAGGTTCATGTCCACTTTAGATGTGGCTCTTAATGTGGCCAAAGATTGAAAGCTATTGTTGAGTCTATTGAAGTTGAGTTGCAATGAAGTTTCATTAGCTGCAATGAACACAGTTATCTATGGCTTTACTATGGCAACTAGAGTCGCCTCATAGCCTTAGCTTAAGGGCACGAACGGAGCCGACACCAGAAGCAGTGGCTGTCAGCTGTCTAATACAGGTGACACGGCGCTGTAACACCCGCGATTGGAGACGGATATCTTATAGCGTTCCAAAGCTATAACCACTTATAGTGACACAGGCCAGATTTGAAAAATGGGACCGCGTCCTAAATGCCAAAATAGGCTGAGTCCCATAGGGATTAAATATGTTGGCCCAGAACTGTAAAAAACTTTTAATTGACTTTGTCAGTTCTATTTGATATAAAGATTTACAGTAATTCTCATATTACATGAGAAAATTATACATTCAAATATAAAACATCCTTTTTTTACTGACTGTCTAAAACTGTGCAATCTCCTCCCTGAAACAACTTGTGTTCTATACTCATTTCACAATGCATACAGACATACAGATTGTGGAATTTTTCATGAATTATATTGGATCAATAAAGTCATTTTCTACAGTCAATTATAATCCAACATATACAGGAGGTAGATTTATGAATATAATTACAACTAGTCACCACCTCTTTAGTGACTAGTTGTTTTTTTATATAATAGTCAGAAGTATTTAGGTACAGGTACAAGTATTTAGTCCAACAGATATGTAAAGAAAGTTGAAAGTTCTACTTTACGTAAATAATGCACAGTAAGCTTCCAGAAGTGGTAACTGATGGGAACATTTTTACATTTTAGACGTCTTATTTTGCTGGGGGAAGTTGCATAAATCCATTTAATTTTACCTACAACAGAAAAGGGACAACACCTTTTAGTCTACATGGACGTGCACTAGAGGTTCAAACAATACCCCTTGTTTTTCTATGAGGTCACTATGATGTAGTTTCTGTGGGCCCATGCTCCAAATTACAGAGCAGGTCCTATTTTTGCTCCAGTTTGCAT
The DNA here is from genome assembly GCA_019512145.1 of Engystomops pustulosus. Taxonomy (NCBI): domain Eukaryota; kingdom Metazoa; phylum Chordata; class Amphibia; order Anura; family Leptodactylidae; genus Engystomops; species Engystomops pustulosus. Next base: position 139,869,498 of record CM033644.1, read on the forward strand.
CTCAGATAGTCTCCTTGCATGGATGGCAAACAACACTCCACTGGACCATTGTTCGCTTTTTGTCTCTTCTGCGGATTTGGATCTCTGTCCATTGTTCGCTTTTTGTCTCTTCTGCGGATTTGGATCTCTGTATTTAAAAAAAATGCATACTGTCCTTTATTTTACAGGATATTAGTTAGTGTCTGTGTTTTCTCCAGTTGTTTTAATTACATTTCAGTTGAAAACACGGAAAGTTAAAAGAACTAAGAAAGTGCCTGAAGAATTACCCTCAGATATGAAGTACATAAACATCAATCCACGTCTGGCAAGCTTTATTAACAGGTATGTATAATATTACTCTGACTGCGCTATGTTGCTCTATTCACACAATGCAGGCATCTATCATTCTGGGTGTAGAATACTAAATATTAAAATATTTTTAGTATGTTAACTCAGTGATTTTACACATTTAGGACGCTTTATACTGACGTTATGGGGAGGCAAATTTGCGGCCGGATATACGTCCCCATAGACGCCTTTGGTGCCCAGACTCGGTACGGAGAGCAAACGCGTGTCACCATACCGCATGCTTTATCTTTCCCCATATGTACGACTGGGCACAAGGCATCCCTATGGAAAGGGGAGGGTTGAGCAGCGCTCATCCCTATGCCTCTCCAGCCAAACATGTGCTATTACCAGGTTCCAACCTGGGTTTGTGTGAAAGTAGTCTTACTGTAATGTTTCTGGAATTTTTTATGAGAAGATATAACTTTTAATATTCTATGTTTTACACCAGCCTAAACAAGAATAAAAAAGGCGTTTCTACAGAAAAAAAACAAGTGACATCTCCTAAAGAAGACAAGACACATAAGGAAAAGTTTGCAGTGCTACCAGACATTGGTGGACCGACCTTTGTTAAGAGTGGTGGAGACCATAACCAGAAACACAATCAAGCCATAAATGATGAGGACCAATTTATGAACCCATTTGATGATTATAAATATGTTGCTCCCACCTTACTTTATGAGCTTGGGAAGCTATTGCATTTCTTCTCACAGTATGAGATTGTTTTCCCTCAAGGTTTGGTGAATGTGCTGAACTACAGTTGGCAAGAGCTCATTGAAGGTGCAGTGTACCCCAAAAAGCAGTGCCAATCAATAACTCCTAAAAGGGTAGGAGACACAGGTGCACAAATACCTGCAGAGGAGAATGACTACAAAGCATCTGTCAATCTGGAAAGTGTAGACAATATCAAGAATAATAAAAATAAAGCCAACACTACACTAATGGAGGGCAGCAAGGAGAAAGCTGGCCAAGAACCTAGCCATACTAGGCCAACAGGAAACAAATGTATGTCAATACAAGTATAGCAGACTTAATGGGGCACATTTACTAAGAGTCGCCCGGAGCACTTTTGTCAGACTGTTCACGTTCTTTATGGCTAAAACGGCTTGCACCCTTTTGTAGCGCAGCTCTGCTGGCTTCAATGCAACATAAATCAGGGAGCGTGCCAACGGACAGTCTGACCGACTCGGATCAAGCGCCATATTTAACTTTCAAATTGTGTCGCACGCCCATGTTGAATGTGCACTACAAAAAAGATAGTGAACTCTGTCGGACCAGTGGGGGAAATGACAGATTCATGCTTTCTTGCGCACGATCTTAGTGAATCACTGCACGCAGCATTGTAGATGGACAATTCACTTTTAGAGCACTCAAGTGACCTTCTAAGTAAATGTGCCCAATGTTGTTATTGAGTTGTCTAATTCTACAGACCATTTTCAGTTTGCTGTTTCTCAGAGTAAGCTTAATCTTAATGGTTCTGCAGTTGGGAGCTATTTTTGGTGGCGGTGGTGGAATAATACTATGTTGATACTGCCAAAAGTAAAATGAAACACAGCCAGTCGCCAACTGAAATTTGGAGACATCCCTGGTTTCAGTAGTCTGCCACTGTGGATTTCTGGGTGGCTCCTAGCACTGTACAATAATTGGACCACCGCATGCTATCTGAAAAAGTTGGCAACGGTCTGCTCCACAAGTCTCCTTTTAAGGACATTTACCACCAGGATGAAGGATTGTAAACTGAGCACACTTACATGCTAGTGTGTGCCTCCTCTGTCAGGATCTTCTCTTTTTTTAGTTTCTTAGAACGTTGTTCTTACAAAAAATGGTTTTAAAAGTTATGCAAATGAGTCTGAAGGACTCCATGCTCCATCGATTTCAATGAGCCTGGAGCCCCTCATGCTCATTTGCATAATTTTGAAAAACTATTTTCCTAAAAACAGGTGTTTATGAAGCTAAAAGGGCCCCTGCCAAAGGAGACACACACCAGTATGTAACTATGCTTGGTTTACAATCCTTCATCCTGGTGGCAGATTTCAGTACTCACAGACTTGTGTTCTTTTGCAACCAATGTCATCATGGTTGGATCTAAAATCACTCTAAGCTGACCTGCACAAAAACGCATGCATTTTCATTGTCCGTTGTTTGCGACCCATGTGTCATAGGCATGTGACATGCACTCACACTCCAATGACAGTAGAAAGTTTTGCGGCTCAGGCAGTTGTCTTACTCATGTGCCTGTGTGTTTGGGCCCATACAATACATACGTTTGTCTGTGTGCTACAATGGGTAGCACACGGACAAAAACAATGCTCATGTGCAAGGAGCCTTTTTATCTAATAGTAATGTTTTATAGTCTGCACCATTTGCGGTATATTTTCAGATACAGTACACTGTTTATTTCTTTTATTTTTGTCTAGCTCCTCAAAACTTTGTAGCCCATTCACCAGTTACCATCAGTTTCTCATTGTCATCTAGAGCGTGTGAAGACAAAGGTAGACTATTATCTTCCTTAGACCTTGATGATGACATCAATAATAATTATTCTCCTTAATTATAATTATCTTCCGGGATCAAACCTCACACCCCGTACAACCTTATGTATATATGCTAAAGGGAGTCACTCTATTAAAAAAGCAGTGAGTTAGTCACCTTAAAATGCATTAATAATCTGTATTTCTTGGAAGCATATCTTTAAAGTCCTATTGGTGCTCTTTAACATCTTGCCTAGAACACCTCATGATCATGAATCATGCACACCATTCACAATTCCCTCTTTTGCTGATGTAAAAGTTAAGTCGTTTTGTAGTTCTGCTAAACTGATAACAGAAAGGAGTCATCATGGAGCAATGTTTTCTTCTCATTTTCTCTCTGAAATTATTTCTCCAGTTGAGTCCAAGGTGGCTCAAGGCACCAGTATGTGTCTCCTTCCCATTAACTATTTTTTTCTTCATATTTTGGTTTAGGATGGGCTTCACAAACAAATGAATCCCAATCTGAGGATATTGAGTGGAAAGGCTTGATATCCTGGGCCCTGGAGAGACTGCAGCTTGCACAGATCCAAATGTAAGAACCACTTTACAATACATGAAATAGTAATAGTCATTAATACGCACTACTACTTCCATTACGTAGGGTATTCTAGGACTTCACATTGCAAACATAAAGTGGGTACTGGGTTTAATTAGACCCATCAGCTCTGATTATTTTAATGTAAATTAAGTGCTAGTGCTCGAGAGGGAGTTACCAGAGCCCCTGTGAGAGCTCTGGCTATTACATACCCCTTCTCCTCCACATCCCTGCTCCCGCAGCTCTCCCCCCTCCCACTATCTGGAAATATAGCAGCAGCACAGTGAAGATACTTACTGCTGCCTGCAGCCCTCAGAATGGCTCTGGTGAGGCTTCCGGAGCTCTTGTATTTCATTTTGATTAAAATGAAGATTCTTTTATAAGTAAAGTAATGGCATTTTTATAATTACTAAATAAACAGTATATTTCCTTGAGTGCCACCATACATTTGTATTGTAAAGACATGATTTCTTTCATGTTGATGTGATGGATATTTACATTTTTACAGAAACAAAGAGTTGTCATTGTTACAGGAGAAAGGATTCTGTAGACCAGTTATCCTCCGACACTATGAAAGTACTAAAAAAGATTCAATAATAAAGCTAAAGAAGCACATAAAGCCTTCAATATTTATGCTGACAAATGGAAAACCACATATCCCGAATATAATACGAGAAAATTCTTCTCTGCGCAAACTCCATTACGCTCTCATTGATGGTTCAGCAATGGTTTAGTATCCTTTTAGTGTGAACATAGTTCTAATGAGCAATATCCAATGTTTTGTAAAAAACAAAGCGCAAAAGAGGAACATTGAAATAGATCTGTTAAAATGTGAGGTCTTTGTTCTGCCATAAATTACACTGGTAAAAATTAAGAGAGGGCACTGAAGACATATTCTTACATATCAGAGGTTAGTTACTCAGGCTTTGATTGTCCCACGGGTGAACAGATGGAACCACCTCTGTGCTCCTGAGTCCATATATCAAATCTATTTACAAAAAAGACATATAGGCCTCACTGAAACTCATTTGTCAACTAAAACTTCACTATTATTAAACACTTTTAAGAGCAATATGTAATTTCCAAAAGAAAGGTTTTTTTTGGTATGGACCGTTTCTATGCTTAGTTAAAATTATGCAGGCCGTTGTGGAGACTTCTTTGTGTGGTTCAGAGTGCTCACACTGCAATTGGGCAGCAGTGTCCTGAGGTCTTAGTACCTGGATAATGTCTCCTAACATTAGATATCAATCTTATATTGTTGTTTCCAGCACTATGAGATTGTAACAATAGTACTTGTTTTGTAAACAATTAGTATCAAAGTTCTGACTTCCAGCAGCAGGTGTCAATCTTGTACTGCTAGTTTAAGCACTGTGAGGTTGTGACAATATTGTAACAGTTGCTAAATAGATATAGTATCAATATCAACTAATTGGTACTTCATCTAATGTGCTCCACTGGTACTTTAGTAACTCATATAGTGGCTCTATTTGACAGTTAACGTCACTGTCAACGAGCCCAGCATTTAGATTGGATGTATCCACAGTGTTGGTACCGGGACCTCTATTAACCCCTTAAGGACGCAGGGTTTTTCCGCTCATTTCTCGCTCCTCAACTTGAAAACCCATAACTTTTTCATTACGTGTACAGACCGTTGTGAGGGTAATTGTGGCGTAACAAATTTTATTTCCCGTAATGTTATTTATTTTAACTGTCGTGTACTGCGAAGCTGACAAAAAATTCCAATGTGGAAAAATGGGAAAAAAAACGCACTGGCGTTCACGTTCTGTGGGCTTCAGGGGGTTTTTACGACTTTACTCTTCGCTCCAAATAAAGCCACTTTATCTTGGTTGGTGATCGCGTGGTGATACCAAATTTATATGGTTTATGTGTTTTAAAATTTGTCAAAAATTAAACGAATGTGTACAAAAAGAAAAAAAATTTTGTCATTCTTGAGCTAATAACTTTTTCTACTTTGGTGCACGGAGCTGTTTGAGGTGTAATTTTTTGCGAAATGAGCTGACGTTTTCATTGCCACCATTTTGAGGTCTGTGCGAATTTTGATCATTTTTATTCAATTTTTTATGTGATGTAAAGGTGTAAAAAGCGCATTTCGAATGTGGGCGCCATTTCCCCTTCTCGGGGTCACCGCCGGCCGTATGTTTTTATATTTGATGACGGGCATTTTGGGACGCGGCGATACCTAATATGTTTTGATTTTACTCGTTTATATGTTTTATATCAGTTTAGGGAAAGGGGGGTGATTTGAATTTTAATATAATAAATTTTTATTTTTAAACTTCTTTTTTTTTCTTTTTTTTTTCCACTATTTCTTAGACCATCTAGGGTACATTAACCCTAGATGGTCAGATCGCTCCTACCATATACTGCAATACTTCTGTATTGCAATATATGCCACTGGCTCATTGTAACAAATCTGCAGAAGCCATGTAGCCTTGTGTCAAAAGAAGACCCGAGGCTACCATGGCAACCGATCGCCGCGGCGATATTAATAAAGATGGCGGCGCCCGCGTGTTGAGAGGGTTAATAGCCGAGATCGGTGCAAGCACCGACCGTGGTTATTAGCAGTGGGGATTTTCTGCAAAATGCAAAGACCCCCACCTTTGTATGAAGAGGACTCAGCCTGTGAGCCCTCTTCATACACTCCTTATACCTCCTTACAGCGTTAAGGGGTTAAGCCTCAGTTCGGTACTGTTGTGCCATGTAGGTTATACTATTCTTTCCCTTGCCAACACACACTCATAATTGATTCCACACACCACTTTGCCTGCTATCTAAAAACTTGTTCCACACTAATGCCCCCCCGACATATTTCGCCACATACGTGGTGTCCTCAGGGGTGACGTTTCTCATGAGTATTAGGGTTTATTGTGCAAATTTTGGATACACTAAACATAAGAAAAGTATGGTATCCCGGGTAATCATATTGACCGACATAGAGATAACATGATATTAGGCTACATGGTGAAAAAGTAAAAAATCCAGTACAGCACTGATGCTTTTCTACTCCTGCCTTGTTCATACATTTTCAACAATAGGGGATACCACACACAAATTGATAATCACATGGAAAAAGCATCTCTCCCGCAAAAAAAAAAAACATGCCGTTTCACTCTGGCCCCAATAACGAAAAAGCAAAATATTTTTAGCTTTCAAAGGGGCCAAGAAAAACTAAATCCAGACAGCTGACATGGGTGCTCTTCCCTTCTGTGCCCAATAAACAAGTAACAGCCCATGTGGGGGGGTCTCTGTACTCGTGGAGAAATTGCAGAACAAATTGTAAGATGGGTTTTCTCTTTTTTATCTTGGAAATAACCGACCAATATTTGACCATTCTAAATCATCCCTCCATTTTGATTCAATTACTAGGAAGATATCAAGGGGTTTAACAATCTTCCTGAAAGCTGTTTCTGATAGGAGGTGGGGGTGCAGATTTGAAAATGGTTCATATAAGGGGTTTTATTGTGTAAATATTAAAAATTTCATTCCAATTGTCCCCTAAATAGTGAATTCTGAAAATATGGAAAATGGATATTAGATTTTAAGCGCGTGACATAAAATAAATTTATCCAGCATTTTGAAATGATGACAATGTAAAGAAAAACATATGGGAAATTTTATTCAGCAACTTATTTAGGTGGTCAATGTATCTGCGTCAAAACACGGATGATTCGAATTTTCGATTTTTGTAATAAAGATAAAACTTATGGATGTCTGGCCACTGCTGACAAAAGGTGAGGTGGTCGTATCCGGGGAAGCTATCTGTTTCTAAGAGACAAACATGGCTACTTTAAGAGGAATTATCTTCACACAGGAACTTTTTAAATAACATCCCCATTGAAGAAATGTTACATAGGCAAATTAATTAATTAAATTTAAATGCCCAGAGTGTGAATACACCTTTAGTTTTAAACAGACTACATCCTTAAGGGGGTTAAGCACATAGATAGCATCATGAAAAAGAATGAACACACCAGACAGGTCCACGATAAGTATGGAGAGTTTAAAGAAGAACCAACCACTTGGAAATGGTCATTATGACCCACACTAACCTGCACATAAGGGGAGTGAGCTGGTGCAGACATATTTGGTTAACAAATAACGAAACGGATGGATTATAAATATAGATTCTTAACTTTGCTAATAACCCACTCGGTGCTTGTCTCTAGTCCACATGTACTTGGGCATTAGCTCTACTACTACTACCACCCTTTTTCGCTCCTGAAGAAAGCAAGTCACAGCACTGGGCATTAGCATACTACTAATACACCACCCTCCTACCCCTCTCGCTCTGCAGAGCCACTGACATCACTGAGCCCTCAGGAGCATTGAGATGTCGCATCACGGCTCACAAGGTGGCTGTACCTGCCGAAGTCTCATGATAAACCGAGACTTCAGCAACAGTACGCACAACTTCGGCAGTTCCTCGCCAAAGTCTTGCGATAGCACGCCGCAGCCGCCCTGTGAGCCGGTCATTGCGCATGCTCTAATGCTCCTGAGGGCTTGTGACATCATGCCTCCCCTTGTAGCTAATGCCAAGCGCCGTGACGTAGAGACACAAGGCCGAGTGGGTTATACCAAAGTTAAGAATATATAGTTAGTCCATCCGTTCGTTATTTGTTTAACCAAATATGTGCCTGCAACAGCTAAGCTCCCCTTATGTGCAGGTTAGTGTGGGTCAGAATGACCATTCCAAGTGGTAAGTTTCTTTAAAGCATAACTAAATTGGATACAAAAAGATTTCACGAGTTAAACATACGAATATCGTTTCCATTCGAATTTGTCCACGTGTCTTCACAAAAAAATGTAAAAATTATATCTTTATGTTTGAAGCCGAAATGTGGCAAAAGGTAGAAAAAGTTCAAGGGGGCCCGAATACTTTCGCAAGGCACTGTATTAATACTCTCCCCTATTAGCTTTAAGGTTAGGGAGTTCATCTTTTTACGGAGGTAATAATGCCGTATTTGTTCTTTTGAGAAGTATCAATGGCTATTTTTCCTGCCATCTTGATTTTAACAATGGGGGTAACACTGAGACCATAAAGGCTGCAGGAAATGCAATGTGTCTCCTATATAGCAAGTATTTAAAAATACTATCTATAATATATTTTATAGTGTGCCATAAATCTAATGTCATCATGATGTTGAAGACAGGACCACTGTATTCTACGACCAGGTACAGTTCATCCTATCAAATCCCCAGATTTTTCTGAACATCCTAGAAATACTGTGCCCCAAGTTTATGCAGGACTGTACCTCACCAACGCCGTGTGGGTGGGCCCAGTGTAGGTATCAAATAATGTAGAAAACTTTATGTCACAACATTAATTTGGGAATGCTACTTTTGTCGTGCCGGAATGAAGGTTCTGTCCACTTTAGATGTGGCTCTTAATGTGGCCAAAGATTGAAAGCTATTGTGAGTCTATTGAAGTAGTTGCAATGAAGTTCTTAGCTGCAATGAAAACAGTTATCTATGGCTTACGATATGGCAACTAGAGTCGCCTCATAGCTTAGCTTAAGGGCACGAACGGAGCGACACAGAAGCAGTGCTGTCAGCCGTCTAATACAGGTGACACAGCGCTGTAACACCGCCGATTGAGACGGTATCTTTATAGCGTTCCAAAGATATAACCACTATAGTGCACACGGCCAGATTTGAAATGGGACCGCGTCCAAAGGCCAAAATAGGCTGAGTCCATAGGGATTAAATATGTTGGCCCAGAAACTGTAAAAACTTTAATTGACTTTGTCAGTTCTATTTGATATAAAGATTTACAGTAATTCTCATATTACATGAGAAAATTATACATTCAAATATAAAACATCCTTTTTTTACTGACTGTCAAAACTGTGCAATCCCTCCCTGAACAACTTGTGTTCTATTACTCATTTCAAAATGATACAGACATACAGATTGTGGAATTTTTTCATGAATTAATTGGATCAATAAAGTCATTTTCTACAGGCAATTATAAATCCAACATGTCAGGAGAGTACATTATGAATAATTACAACTAGTCACCCCTCTTTAGTCAGGGGAGGTTTTTTTTTATATAATAGTCGAAGTATTTAGGTACAAGAGTTAGTCCAAACAGATATGTGAAGAAAGTTGAAAGTTCTTCTTACGTAAATAATGCACAGTAAGCTTCCAGAAGTGGTAACTGATGGGAACATTTTACATTTGAAGTCTTATTTGCTGGGGGAAGTTGCATAAATCCATTTAATTACCTACAACAAAAAGGGGACAACACCTTTTAGTCTACATGGACGTGCATAGAGTTTCAAAATACCCCTTGTTTTTCTATGAGGTCACTAGATGTGTTTCTGGGGCCCATGCTCCAATTACAGAGCAGGTCCTATTTTTGCTCCATTTGCATTCAGTAGTCTCCTGCATGGATGGCAAACAACACTCACTGGACACATTGTTCGTTTTTGGTCTTCTCGGATTTGATCTCCTGTTTAAAAAAAATGCATACTGTCCTTATTAAAGGATATTAGTTAGTGTCTGTGTTCTCAGTTGTTTAATTACATTTCAGATTGAAAACACGGAAGTTAAAGAAACTAGAAAGTGCCTGAAGAAATACCCTCAGATATGAAGTACATAAACATCAATCCCGTTCTGGCAAGCTTTAATTAACCAGGTATGTATAATATTACTGTGACTGCGCTATGCTGCTCTATTCACACAATGCAGGATATATCATTCTGGTGTAGATACTAAATATTAAAATATTTTTAGTATGTAACTCAGATTTTACACAAATTAGGAGCTTTATACTGACGTTATGGGGAGCAAATTTGCGGCCGGATATACGTCCCCATAGACGCCTTTGGTGCCCAGACTCGGTACGGAGAGCAAACGCGTGTCACCATACCGCATGCTTTATCTTTCCCCATATGTACAACTGGGCACAAGGCATCCCTATGGAAAGGGAAGTTGAGCAGCGCTATCCCTATGCCTCCCAGCAAACTGTGCTATACCGGTTCAACCTGGGGTTTTGGAAAGTAGTCGTATGTAATGTTTCTGGAAGTTTTTTAGAAGAGATATAACTTTTAATATTATATGTTTTACACCAGCTAAACAGAATAAAAAAGGCGTTTCTACAGAAAAAAAAACAAGTGACATCTCCAAAGAAGACAAGACACATAAGGAAAGTTTGCAGTGCTACCAGACATTGGTGGACCGACACTTTGTTAGAGTGGTGAGACCATACCAGAATACAAATCAAGCCATAAATGATGAGGACCAATTTATGAACCCATTGATGATTATAAATATGTTGCTCCCACCTTACTTTATGAGCTGGGAAGCTATTGCATTTCTTCTCCACAGTATGAGATTGTTTTCCCTCAAGGTTGGTGAATGTGCTGAACTACAGTTGGCAAGAGCTCATTGAAGGGCAGTGTACCCCAAAAACGCAGTGCCAATCAAAACTCCTAAAAGCGGTAGGAGACACAGGTGCACAAATACCTGCAGAGGAGATGGCTACAAAGCATCGTCAACTGGAAAGTGTAGACAATATCAAGAATAATAACAATAAAGCCAACACTACATAGGGAGGGCAGCAAGGAGAAAGCTGGCCAAGAACTAGCCATACTAGGCCAACAGGAAACAAGTATGTCAATACAAGTAAGCAGACTTTAATGGGGCACATTTACTAAGAGTCGCCGGAGCACTTTGTCAGACTGTTCACGTTCTTATGGCTAAAACGGCTTGCACCTTTTTAGCGCAGCTCTGCTGGCTTCAACTGCAACATAAATCAGGGAGCGTGCCAACGGACAGTATGACCGACTCGGATCAAGCGCCATATTTACTTCAAATAGTGTTGCACGCCCATGTTGAATGTGCCTCACAAAAGATAGTGAAACTCGTGTCGACCAGTGGGGGAAATACAGATTCATGATTTCTTGCGCCCGATCTTAGTGAATCACTCAACGCAGCATTGTAAAGGACAATTCACTTTTAGAGCACTCAAGTGACCTTCTAGTAAAATGTCCAATGTTGTTATTGGTTGTCTAATTCTACAGGCCATTTCAGTTTGCTCTTTCTCAGAGTAAGCTTAATCTATGGTTTGCAGTTGGGACTATTTTTGGTGGCGTGGTGGAATATACTATGTTGATACTGCCAAAAGTAAAAGAAACACAGCCAGTCGCCAACTGAAATTTGGAGACATCCCTGGTTTCAGTAGTCTGCCACTGTGGATTTCGGGTGGCTCCTAGCACGTGACAATAATTGGACCACCGCATGCTATCTGAAAAGTTGAACGGTCTGCTCCACAAGTCTCCTTTTAAGGACATTTACCACCAGGATGAAGGATTGTAAAACTGAGCACACTTACATGCTAGTGTGGTGCCCCTCTGTAAGACTTCTTTTTTTTAGTTTTCTTAGAACAGTTTGTTCTTACAAAAAGGTTTAAAAGTTATGCAAATGAGTCTGAGACTCCATGCTCATCGATTTAATGAGCCTGGAGCCCCTCATGCTCATTTGCTAATTTGAAAAACTATTTTCCTAAAAACAGGTGTTATGAGCTAAAAGGCGCCCTGCCAAAGGAGACACACACCAGATGTAACTTGCTGGTTTACAATCCTTCATCCTGGTGGCAGATTTCAGTACTCACAGACTTGTGTGTTCTTTTCAACCACATGTCTCATTGGTGATCTAAAATCACTCTAGCTGACCTGCACAAAAAACGCATGCATTTCATTGTCCTTGTTTGCGACCCATGTGTCATAGGTGTGACATGCACTACACATCCAATGACAGTAGAAAGTTTTGCGGCTCAGGCGTTGTTAATCATGTGCCTGTGTTTGGGCCCATACAATACATACGTTGTCTGTGTGCTACAATGGGTAGCACACGGACAAAAACATGCTCATGTTGCAAGGAGCTTTTATCTATAGTAATGTTTATAGTCTGCACCATTTGCGGTATATTTCAGATTACAGTACAACTGTTTATTTTTTTATTTGTCTAGCTCCTCAAAACTTTGTAGCCCATTCACCAGTTACCATCAGTTTCTCATTGTCATCAGAGACGTGTGAAGACAAGTAGACTATTATCTTCCTTAGACCTTGATGATGACATCAATAATAATTATTCTCTTATAAATATCTTCCGGGATCAAACCTCACACCCTAAACTAGTATATATGCTAAAGGAGTCACTCATTAAAAAAGCAGTGGAGTTATCACCTTAAATGCATTAATAATCTGTATTTCTTGGAAGATATCTTAAAGTCCTTATGGTGCTCTTTAACATCTTGCCTAGACACACTCATGATCAGATCATGCACACCATTACCAATTCCCTTTTTGCTGATGTAAAAGTTAAGTCGTTTTGTAGTCTGCTACAACTGATAACAGAAGGAGTCATCATGGAGCAATGTTTTCTTTCATTTTCTCTCTGAAATTATTTTCCATTGAGTCCAAGTGGCTCAAGGCACGTATTGTCCTTCTTACTATTATATTGTGTGCACTAACTTCCTACTCTGTTCGCCGCACCTTTAGGATGGGTTCACAAACAAATGAATCCCAATCTGAGGATATGAGTGGAAAGCTTGATATCCTGGGCCCTGGAGAGACTCGCTTGACACAGATCACAAATGTAAGAACACTTTACAACATGAAATAGTAACTGTCATTAATACGCACTCCTACTTCCATACGTAGGGTATTCTAGGATTCACATTGGCAAACATAAGGGGTACTGGGTTTAATTAGACCCATCAGCTCTGATTCTTTTAATGTAAATTAAGTGCTAGTGCTCGAGAGGGATGTACAGAGCCCCTGTGAGGCTCTGGCATTACATACCCTTCTCCTCCACATCCCTGCTCCCGCAAGCTCCCCCTCCTCCACTATCTGGAAATATAGCAGCAGCACGTGAAGACCTTACTGCTGCCTGCAGCCCCAGAATGGCTCTGGTGAGGCTTCCGGAGCTCTTTGATTTATGTTTGATTAAAATGAAGATTCCTTTATAAGTAAAGTAATGGCATTTTTATAATCATAAAAAACAGTATATTCCTTAGTGCCACATACATTTGATTGTAAAGACATGATTTTTTCATGTGATGTGATGGATATTTACATTTTTACAGAAACAAAGAGTTGTCATTGTTACAGGAGAAAGGATTCTGTAGACCAGTTTCCTCCGCCACTATGAAAGTACTAAAAAAGATTCAATAATAAAGCAAAGAAGCACATAAAGCCTTCATATTTATGCTGACAAATGGAAAAACCACATATCCCGATATAATACGAGAAAAATTCTTCTCGCGCAAACTCCATTAGCTCTCATTGATGGTTCAGCAATGGTTTAGTATCCTTTTAGGTGAACATAGTTCTAATGAGCAATATCCAATGTTTTGTTTGCAAATACGTAAACAATACACATAGAGGAACACTGAATAGATGTTAAAATGTGAGGTCTTTTTTGCCAAAAATTAACTGGTAAAATTAAGAGAGGGCACTGAAGACATTCTTACATATCAGGTTAGTTACTCAGGCCTTGATTGTCCCAACGGGGGAACAGATGGAACCACCTCGTGCTCCTGAGTCCATATCTCAAATCTATTTACAAAAAAGACATATGGCCTCACTGAAACTCATTGTCAAATAAAACTTCTCTATTATTAACACTTTTAAGAGCAATATGTAATTTCAAAAAAAGGTTTTTTTGGTATGGACCGTTTATGCTTAGTTAAAATTATGCGGCCGTTGTGGAGACTTCTTGTGTGGTTCAATGGAGTGCTCACACTGCAATCTGGGCAGCATGTTCCTGGGTCTTAGTACCGGATAATGTTCGCCTAACATAGACATCATCTGTATATGCTGTTTCAGCACTATGAGATGTGAACAATAGTTACTGTTTTGTAAACAGTAGTATCAAAGTTCTGATTCCAGCAGCAGGTGTCAATCTTGTACTGCTAGTTTAAGCACGTGTGAGTTGTGACAAAGTATTGACAGTTGCTAAATAAGATATAGTATCAATATCAACTAATTGGTTTAATCTAAGTGCTCCCATGGTACTTTAGTAACTCATATAGTGGTCTATTTGACAGTTAACGTCCTGTCAACGAGCCCAGCATTTAGATTGGATGTATCCACAGTGTTGGTACCGGGACTATATTAACCTTAAGGAGCAGGGTTTTTCCGCTCATTCTCGGTCTTCAACTTCAAAAATCCATAAATTTTTCATTTTTACGTGTACAGACTGGGTGAGGGCTAATTTTGGGCGTAACAAATTTTACTTCCCGTAATGTTATTTATTTTACATGCCGTGTACTGCGAAGCTGAAAAAAAATTCCAAATGTGGAAAATTGGGAAAAAAAAACGCACATGCGTCACGTTTTGGTGGGCTCGTTTTTACGACTTTCACTCTTCGCCTCCAAAAAACGCCTACTTAGTCTTTGGTTCGGGTGCGATCGCGGTGATACCAAATTTATATAGGTTTATTGTGTTTATAAATTTAAAAAATTAAACGAATGTGTACAAAAAAGAACAAAAAATTGTCATTTTGAAAGCTAATACTTTTCCTACTTTGGTGCACGGAGCTGTTTGAGGTGTAATTTTTTGCGAAATGAGCTGACGTTTTCATTGCCACCATTTTGAGGTCTGTGCGACATTTTGATCATTTTTTTATTTCATTTTTTATGTGATGTAAAAAGGTGTAAAAGTCGCATTTCCGGACAATTGGGCGCAATTTCCCTTCTCGGAGTCACCCGGCGTAATCGTTTTTATATTTGATAGGTCGGGCATTTTGGGACGCGGCGATACCTAATATGTTTTGATTTTTACTGTATTATGTTTTATATCAGTTCTAGGGAAAGGGGGGGTGAATTTGGAATTTCTTATTCACGTAACGTTTTCTTATTAATTATTTTTTTTTTTCTATTTTTGTTTTTCACACAAGTAACCTGCTTTTTTTTTTATTTTTTTAGAACTATATTCTTGTATCTGGTTTTGTTTCACAGAAATCCTCAGCTCTCTCTTGTGTACCCTCTTCTAGGCGCTCATCCATATCACCACATCCCCTAGCACTGGTTGCTAGTATCTGCTTTTCGTACCATGTAGAGACTGGAAGCTTTGTATATTTGCAATCTCAGCCTTTATATAGCGCATGATTGTACAACGCACAACTCGCAGAGGGTCATGTAGCCTTGAGTCAAAGACGACCGAGGCTACCATGGAACGATACTCTCGACGCCGCCGGCGATATGAACTACTAAAGAAAGGCGCGCGCCCTCCCCGTCGCGTTGTGCAGATTGGGTTCACCCATAGCCTGAGACGGGCACAAGCACATGACCCCGCGGTTTTACATTACGCCAGGGGGTGACTATTTCTTGCACACAATATCAATATAGACTTATATAACCTTACGTATTGAAGAGGACTCAGCTACTTGTGTAGCCCTCTCATTAATCCATCTACCTGATACCTCCTTACAGCGCGTAAGGGTGAAGCTCACTCAGTTCGCGCACAAGTGCGTGATTATGTAGTTGTTCCCTTTCTCCTATAATACCCCCTTCTTCCCTCCCCCCCTTTCCCTGCCAAAACAAATTCTCATAATATTGATTACCACACCATAGTGCCTCGCTATCTAAAAAACTTGTTCCACACTAATGCCCCCCCGACATATTTCGCCACATACGTGGTGTCCTCAGGGGTGACGGGGCTAGAGCTAGAGCTATAAAACTGACCGGCCACCTGCCTCAAAATCACGTTACAGGAATCACTTATCACATATATGCCATGCTAACACAACATAGACTTATCTTAGCAAGCATGATGACTTCAGAATGATTGAACGTCTTCCATTAACTCTTGGTCTATTTATCCTTCTGGACACCTGGCTGTGTGTCAGAGCTACTCTGGCTTGTCTTGTGGAGGGTTTTATACAAATATATTTTCCTTGGAGCAGAGCATACTGGGCACATTCACTCCATTTGGACATGGCAGCATTCATTCTTCTGAAAGGTTAGTACTGGATTATTTTTATACTCAGCAGCTTTATCAGACCACATTTGTACATAATCTAGTCTACAGCAGTATATACTGCATTGTTATACATATTTGTTCATGTAACGTATATAGCTTAAAGGGTTGAATTGGTTTATCAATTTGTGATGTTGATTTTAATGTATTGTAGCAACATTTTTCTCCTTCAATACAACCAAGATGGAGGAGTGCTGAATAATAAAGAGGGAGAGACAATAAAGGAATGGGACTGGCCTAAAAAAGGCAAACTTGCTGATCCCTTCACAGTGCAGGTAATATAACCATTAAGTTACAAGGTAAGTCTAAATAAAGGGCTTGGCATTTGTCTCTGCAGGCAGGCTCATACCAGGATGACTGTCAGTTATCAAGAAGGACAACCCACTGGACTCCTAAATATGGAAAAAGCAGAGAATTACCATTTATCTGTTTATTATTTATCAGTTTACTATAAGATTTAGTCATAAAAAAAAGAAAAATATATTTTACACTGATTAAAAATTCCCTGGTGCTCTCACACATATCTATACAACATACATACAAGCACAGGAGTATTGAATATACATACACTGGATACGCTGGATCCTCCTGACTTCAGACTATAGGATACAGGTACCTCATGTGTAATTCCTGGGGCTGCATACAATTGTCTCATGGACCGTCATTGGCCTTCTTTATTTTTTGAAGTGGGGGCAGTGATCTCATGCTTGGAGCTGTGGTCTCCACGGTTGTGTGCATGATCCTATAGAAGTAAATGGGGATGTGTGAACATTGCTAGCACACGTCCCTATTTCACAATCGTGTGCAAGTGGCCTTATAATCTAAAAGTATGGCAAATTAATAAATGACAAGTTAAAGGACATCTACCACCAGATTACTAATGGTAGACTGTCCTCTTATGCATGCTCGTTACATCTCGTTTCCAGCTAACTCTAGGACTCCCATATTACTGAGAAAACTACTTTATAAAAATATGTAAATGAGACGCCCGCTATGCTCAGACAGAGGGAGACATCTGTCGGCTGTCTGGAAATCTCATGCATGTGCAAGAGCTTCTCTCTTGTGCACCCCACAGGTTACTAGTGCGACTGTGCAAGTAGACAGAGGGGTGAATAATAATCAGGGGGCATAAATATGGAACAGAAAAAAATTAGGGTGCAGCCATTCCCCTGATACAAAAAGGTTGGGGAACATGGCCCTAGAGGTATCGAGAATACATAAGAGGACAGAATACCACCAGTAATCTGGTGGTAAATGTCCTTTAAAGTGAACCCTCTTTCACAAAAAATATATATCACTATCAATATCTTCTCAGTGCTATTGTCTTCTTATCTAGGTAAATGAACATGTCTCTGTTAGGATTGCTGGCCAGTATGCTATTAGCATAATATTCAGATGGCAACATGAGACCATACGTTTATTTGTCTCGCCCATCCCGGATGTTCCTCCTCCACAGATGGAAGATTTGGTAAGCTTAAATAAATACAGGAGGAGGCTTCTTGGGCTCATTGCTTGATATATAACATATTATTCTGTTTGTTAAAGGGGCAGCTTATGACAAGTGAGAATTTCTCCTCAAAAACCGCAAGAGAAATTGCTAAGACAAACAAAAAGAAAGCAAAAGATAAAGATGCAAAGAGTCCAAAGAAAACTGTAAGTGAAATTATGATTTCCTATGTAGATGGGACTCTTGCAGCAGAAGTTTTTTTAGCATAGTCTAGTCACTATATTAGCTCTGCCGTCATGATGCAGTACATTAATGTCTGACCATTATGGTTAACCTTAGGTTTAGGATATAAAAACTGTTTTGTGTCTGTATTTTACAATACATTTTTATTGTATACAGAGAAAAATGGCCATAGATATAGAGAGTTTTAAATTTTTTTTTAAATACTGCCATGACAATATAGCAATTTTTACATAAAACATGCTACATATCTAATATAATAAACACATATTTTATGCTAGCTATAACACCTCTGCAATAGTGTTATAAACATGCCCCAAAAAGCACTTGTGACCACCTCCCTGGAAGCTTCCCCTCTCCCACTGTTTGCAGAAATCTTGCGTCATCACAGAGCTTATACTACCTGCTGCCACAACATTTCCGGTGCAGAGACAAGGTGGGGTGAAGCACCAAGGGAGGGTTTGACAAGTGCTTTGGGAGGCATGAAAGAGCCAGAGCCTTGGAGACCGGAAGGGCTTTGGTGACGCCCACTCCCTGAAGTAAATAAAACAATTGTCCTAAGGGCATATTTAAGACAAATGTATAGCAATTTATTATTAGTGCGTAGCAATAATTTTACGGATCAGATTATTTTTTGGAAACATTTCAAAACATAATTAGGAATTTCACAAAAGTGGAACAATATTCCCACTTATGTGTGGGTTAGAGAACATGTTACCCCTGTGTCACCTTCTGCCTGACAGATGTATGTGTCATTGTCATTGACAGATTCTGTTACTGTCTTCTTGTTCTTGTGAGATACATTATTGATGACAGCTTTGTCTTTTGTAGAACTGTTGTCTTATAGAACAATTCCTTTTCATGACACGAGCCACATCTAAAAGGATAACTTTTGCTGTCATTCTATTGCAGACTACTTTCTTAGGTGCCATACAAACAATGTCAGGTTAGAACTTTATACTCTAAAAAAACCTGTGCAGTATATGCTAGCGAAGTAAAACAACTAACAAATAGTGTACATCATAGATAGAAATATGTGATTATCAATTACTTAAACCTCTCACATTTTGTTTTTAAAGGAGTTCTCTGGTCATAGCAAGTTAGGCCCTACGTTACCGATCGGTGAGAGTCTCGGTGATGGGACCCCCACAGCTCACAAGGCTGCAGTTGCCCATGCTCCGACTTCTCTGTTAATCTCTATGACACTGGTAGAGATAGATGGGTGCAACGGCAGTATAATGGACTTGTTCTCAAGATCTATGGGGTCCCATTACTGAGACCCCCACTGATCAACCAGATAAACCCTATCTTGTGAATAGGGTTTAACTTGATATGATCCGAGAACCCATTTAAGTGATTGTTTTAGGGTTTTATAATATAAAATGATCAAGCTCATGTCGGAAGGAAATCAGTGGCACATTCAAGTTACTTTTTTGCTAAAATGCTATTTGGCTTGTCCCCCGCTTCGAAATGTTTTTCATACTTTACTTTGTTATGGTGCTCATTGCCATTGCATAGTCATAGTCAAGTTTTTTAATTAAATGTGAACTTTACCACCAATGATTTCTCACCAAAATTTTATTTTTCTAAATTAGACAATTTTAACAGAGCTGGTAAAAACACTTGTAATTCCTGAGGATCATATTAGTCCTTTAAATGACTTCAATGCAGCTATAGAGCTCAGGAAGCTTCACAGAAAAATCCGAAATATTGTAGATGACTGGATGGAGCATTACCGCTTGGCTTCAGGTAAGTACTTGTTCTTAATGAAATCTTTCAAGGGAAAGAAATGTATCTTGTGTGATCATTAAAGGGAACTTGTCAGCAGAAATTGACCAAATAAACCACAGTATGTTGTGATACAGCTGAATACCTTATAGATCATGTTTATTTAATTGAAATTAAGTTCCAGCAAGGCTTACTTGTGGTCTTTAAAAAGAATTCTTTATTCGTGACACAATGTTCAGTACATCGGGTAAAAACACACAGGAAATGATCAATGCGTTTCAGCTAACAAGCCTCAGTCATGATCAAGACTAAGGCCTGTTAGCCTAAACGCGTTGATCACTTACTTGTGTTTTTACCCAATGTATTGAACTCCGTGTCAAGAATAAAGAATTATTTTTAAAGACTACAAGGAAGCCTGTGCTGGAACTTTTTCATTTCAATTACTTACTGCTTTTGCCTTGGGCGTTCCGAAACGCGTCTCTTTGGTCTTCTATCAGGTGGAGTATTGCTGAGCTGACCTGTGTATTTGATTCAGATGTTTATTTCATGGTCCAGTGGGGTGGCATCATCCAGAAAATTAAATTTGAAGTGAGTATAAATTTGTTGTATAAAGTAATGGAGGCAGAGATTTTAACACTGAATTCAAGCTCTTTCTTTCTCAGAATGATGCCTTCATTTTAATTGATGGTCCTCCACCCATAGAAATCACTAACCAAATCTACAGAAGTCCTGTGCGTGATGTCACAGGGGTGGAGGCGTATCGAGGCAAGGAGAGCTTGACTTCTGTGTTAAACTCTCCGCCTCCTTGACTTTATACAACCAATTTACATCTCACTTTAAAGTTGATTTTGTGGATGATGGAACCATGCTGGGCCAAAGAAACATGATCTGGAAGGTGGAAAGCTGCTAAATAACAAACTGGTAATCATTTATTAGGCCAATTTCTGATTACAGGTTCTCTTTAATATAACTCAAGTTCGGGAAAGATCATATGAAGGAATTTGACTGCAATGTAGTCTTGACCATACTACTCAGTGGTTGCTCTGGTGATATCAGCTTATCTATGGGGGTCCTATCATTGGAAGATTTTATTGTTTCCCAGAGACCCACATCACATTTTAATCCAGAGACACCAGTACATAATTTATAATGTTTATTACATAATTTCAGTTTAGTTTGGTTAGTTTAGTTTGTATGCATGAATAGTAATGGCATCAATATGTATTTTTTTGCAAATGCCCAATTTTGTGCTTTGTTGTACATATATAAATATATATGTGTGTTTGTATATATATGTAGTGTGATTTTGCAGGTATCGATTCACCACATATTCAGAAAATGTCTGATGCACCTCCAAAAATGTCAAGAAAAAGGAAAGTCCAGTCTGCTGCTGTATTCCCTGCTGCATCACCTGTTGTAAAGTCTCAGCCTGTCACAGAATCAGAAGTTGAGAGTGCACTACAAAAAGAAAGTTCCCTGCTGTATGGCCGCTTTTTATCAGCCCCTGCACATCCCCACAGTATGAGATGGGATATGTCACTGAGCTCTGCTTCACCCAGGTATGGAAACATTTTAAACCCAATGAAAACCTGAAAGAGTAAAGAGCATGTGATTTGGCTCATAAGACCCACTATAGTGAATAAGGGTGCATCACAGTAATAGACTAAACAAGAGAGCTGAGAAATCTGCAGCACAGACAAGTCACATGTTGTTTTTTGAAATGCATCCAAACCAAAGTCCAGCCCCTGTGACTACCCCAGGATTTTGTCAGGGTGCAAGGTACGTTATAACACACAATTATATTGTAATGCAAATGCTTAGAAAAGGCAGAAAGACATATTTGCACTGTAGGTGTGATGGGCTTCTACAACGTGTCTTTAGCGAAAATAAAATCCCTTGTGACAGGTTCCCTTTAATGAGATCCATGGTCTCTGTCACGCCATTTTATTATATGGGGATTATATGAAGAGGAGGTGAGAGGTCACAATATGAGGGGGAGGTGAGAGGTCACAATATGAGGGGGAGATGAGAGAAGCCACAATATGAGGGGGAGATGAGAGAAGCCACAATATGATGGGGAGATGAAAGGAGGCTACAATATCAGGGGAAGATGAGAGGAGGCCTCAATATGAGGGGGAAAGGAGAGATGGCCACACTATGAGGTGGAGATCAGGGACCACAGTATGATGAGAAAATGAGAGGACACAAAATGAGGGGGAGATGAGTGTAGCCACAATATAAGGGGGATATGAAAGGTCACAATATCAGGGGAAGATGAGAGGGACGAAAATATGAGGAGGAGATGAGAGGTCACAATTTCAGGGGGAGACGAGGGGCCACAATATGAGGGGGAGGTGAGAGGTCACAATATGACGGGGGAAGAGAGGAGGCCACAATATGAGGGGGAGGTGAGAGGTCACAATATGAGGTGAGATGAGAGAAGGCCACTATATGAGGGGGAGATGAAGGGCCACAATAGGATATGACAAAGGGACTGATTGATTTCAATAGGTCCTACCTAATGCTGGACCTTACATCCACGTTCACAAGATTGAATTACTTTAAAAAGTTCACTCTGTTTGTAATGGCTCTATATAATGTATGCGTTTCACTTTTTGAATTGAATTACTGAAAAAAAAAACTTTTTTCTGATATTCTAATTTATTGAGATGCATCTGTAGACAGCTGTTGAATGTTCTTCCATATAACTAACCAAATGATTGCTGGTTTTGTACTTTTTTATCAATTCGTTTTTCTTGGTGTTTCATGTTCCAGACCTTCATCTTTTGCAAGCATGAAAAGGGAACAAACTGCTGAAGCAAATTTGAGTAGAAATATAGATGAATTAAGTGTTAGGAGATCAGGGTAAGTAGCCCAAAATTCACCTAATCTTTCAATTATTTATTTGTGTTTCTAGTGAATAACTACTAGTAAGGCTTATAATGCACAGTATAATATGTGTATTGTATATTTATTCATGAATAGGTACATTTATTGGCCTTGTTGCAAATAAATGTAGATTATTCTTTAAATAACATGACTTTTCAACCAACACAAATCACCATTTTCTTATTCTATGTCTGCATTTTATCTTTTCATTTGTTTTTTGTAAAAATCCTATAGGACCCATGCAAGTCCTTCTGCTCCGCGAATGTCTTTAGAACAAGAGCCAGAGAAACTTTGGCAGAGCTCACATTGCACCTGCCCTGTTGTCTTACAAAAAATGTTGCTGGGTGAAGAAAGCAGTTTCTGTAGGTGTAGTAGTCATCAGATTCCCTATGTGACAGACTTGGAGTTTGACCAACTGATAAACAATACCTCATCCTTGGAGCAAGTCATTGTAGTGTGTGTTGTGTCATCCCTGGGCTCTGACATTATTGGGATGCTAGACCAGGTATATGAAAAGAGGAACCGCTATAGAAGTATGCCATGCATGCAGGTAAGCTGCTCAAATAAATTGTAAATGGCAGCAATACATGGTGTGAATTCTGTCATAGGAGATTCATTAACTGCAGTTTTTTTAAGTATACTACTTATCCAGGGGTATTTTATATACATATCTTATCTCCTATATTATATACAAACTTCTTGTTTAAAGGGAACCTGTCACTTAAACTAAACCACACTAACTAAACATATCTTTGAAAGCTGCTGTACAACTATCCCTATATTGTTGTTCCCCATGCCTGAAAAGTTCCGTTTGTAACTTTTACACACCATTTATGCAAATGACCCCATGTGAGTCCAATTATCATCTTTCCTCTGAGCTTTGTCCAACATATTCATGTCCTTTCTGCTTAGCCACACCTCCTCATTCTCCTCGCTGAAGAGAATTCCTAAAGAGAGGAGTGAGCTGATTTTATGCAGTTAGCCTCTCTCTCAATATCCTCACTCACCCCTTCCTCGGTAATTCTCTTCAGGGAGTCACACACTAAATTATGTAGTAGAGCTGAGTTCACTGAGCTTAAGAGAAAGCAGGTGCCATTTCAATCAGGAAGCTGAGCTAGAAGAACACGAATATGCATAAATGGTGAGCCAACTGTACAAATGAATGGTGGAACTTCTCAGGCATGGAGAGGAAGAATATAGGGATAGTTATACTGCTGTATAATAGCAGTTGTTAAAGATATGTTTTGTTATTTTGAGTTAGTTTAACTGACATGTTCCTTTTAAATTGTGAAGGCTTTGTTTTTGTTGTAATTGCATAGAAATACAGATAGTTTCTGTGGTTATACAGTTCATATGCCTGTATACTTGATATAATATGTGTTACAGAACCGGTTGGACTCTTTCCGTCTATTAAATTATGACATCAGCACATGCAGTATTGTCACAGATCAGAAGCAACCTTTGCTGGTCCAGAGACACAATGTGGCTCCGGGAATGATCTTGGTAAGTATACAGTTTTATTTGTATATCCTATGTATATGTTATATGTAATATATATATATATATATATATATATATATAATAATCTTATATAGCACCATCATGTTATATAGCAATTTACCTTCAAAACTTTTGATAAAAATATGTACCCAATTTTTAGGACTGAACTGCTACATAATGGGGCACATTTACTTACATTTACTCACACTTACTTCCATTCGCGTTCCAGCGGCGGCTTCTCCGACGAGCGTTCTGGTCTTCCGGCGATTCAAGAAGGTCCTGCGCCTAATGTCCTCCAGGTGTCGCTGCTGCGACGAGGTTCGCCGAGGTGCGTCGGAGTTCACTGATCTCTTCCTGGTGCATGTAAGTATGGCGCGTGCGACCAATTTTTAAATACAGCGGTTTTCCGACACCTGGGCCCCCCCCCGATTTCCGTCGCATGCAACCCGGCTCGATTGCGCCAAAATCCAATTGCGTGCGCCAAAATCCCGGTGGAATTCAGCGCAAAACGGAAAAAATACCAAAACCCAACGGAAAAACGCGAATCGGGCCGTTAATAAATGTGCCCCAATGTATATCATCTACTGAAGTATAGGGGCACATACAGTGTATGAATGAACTCTGGATGGCAGTGCAGTCCTTCATCAGTCACAGCCAGCTCAGCAGCCATGATTATGGAGCCAGCATGTAGAGCTGTGTTCTTCGATTTCCTTTTATGTACTTTAATTGCTTTGCAATGTTTTCCTATTGTTTCTGTTTACCAACGCCTTTTCATGTTCCATATAAAATGTAGGTTGTGTTTACTAAGCCTTTGTTAATGCACATTATGTATCTATGTTTTGATGGACACTGCATAGCTATTTATTACACTTTTATGTGTGTACCACGTTTGTATATGAAATTCACAGACGGTATAAGCTGCCATAAATTCACAGGCTCATCACATAGAGTGAGCACACTGCATACTTCAGTGAGGGAACTAATGTTTGGATGTCATCCAGCAGAAATTGTCTTGGAAACTTTGTTGACTATGGGTGGAGAAAAGAGGTTTAGCTGTGTTGACTAAGACCTTGCATTGTTAAGACCTAGTTCAAGCAAGGATACATATAAAAAATGGCATAGAAATTGAAAAATAATCACTTAAGCAGCAAGGAGTGCTAATATATTGTCTGCTGATACCTGTAGTTGTGTACAGCAAGTTTCTTGATTTAATATAATTTAATAAGGGTCAATGCAGGCAACCATGGGGATCCAGTTGGTCTGTGTGACCACATTTTCTAGCACCATATTGAGTTTTGATGATGTCAGTTCTAGTCTGACCACATTTCATGAATACTGTCCTGTATTTCATATATGCTGTGATTTAGGGCTTATTCAGATGAGCGTGTCCACTGCACTTCTGCAAAAAATGCCTAGCAATAAACAGACTGCATACAGATGCATTTTTTTTTTTTGGCGTGCCCCCATTCACTTCTACGGAGGTTCATGGTCTGCATGTGAGAAAAAAAATAGTTAATGCTACCATTTTTTCTCACTGTCTGTACATACCTAAACATAATGGCTATGTGAACATATCAAGTTCTAACATCATTGATTGGGAGCAGGAAAATAAATACAACGGTCCTGACTTAATTGTAACAACACCCATTAATAGATAGAATAGAAGGTTCGGCATGTCGTTCAGCCCAGTGGTTTGAGGATTGGTACGGAAAATCCCACCAATGCACAGAGTGACAGCCTAAAATCTAAAGCCAGTTGCCCATGAGTGTGTTTGGTCATACAGATTCGCTTTGTGCACTTGAAAGATTTACCGGACCAAGCCCAGAGTCACGGACATGGTGAATGTGCCCAATAGAAGCCTATGGGGCCATGAGTTAGCCACAGTTTTTGGTAGAAGCTAAGGTAGGATCAAATAACCTTTCTCTGTAAAATGCAGACTTAGCAAATTTCCTGTGATGTTGTCCACTCCACTGTTGGCAGACAATGTAAGGACTCTACATAGATTTATTTATTTAACCATTTATCCCAGAGATATTCAGCCCTTGTGACAGATATTATTATATTATTATTATTTATTTCCTGTTTTTTTCCCCCCAGATGTATATTTGTGGCAGGCTGGTGTTTGCAAACTATATTTTTAATGGATACAGCAGATCAGTCAAAGACCTTCTGAAACAGATCATAAAATCTCGGAGCGACTACAAAACAGGATGCTATTTACCTAAAGATTTCAAATTTAGGTAGTAATCATTTCTTCAAGTAATATCTTATACGGTATTCATTCTGAAAGACTCCCTATAATGTAATGTGCTGTGCTACACACACTGAGCATGTGACAATGGTTTAGGGTTATATCTTTATAGATTTGTATGTTATCTATATGAGTTATATTATGACACTGCGGCAGATGTCTGATATTCATACAATGAAGGGTATGTTTTTCCAATGTGTGCCTCTTTACCTTGTATACTATAGTCATCTGTCCTTTGGCTAGCTGCAAAAGGTATTGTTTAAGAAGTGCAAAGATCAGAGATGTTGCATTTTGACCTGGAGGTATCTAATATTGCCTACGGTAGAGTCACAATGTGACTCAAAGTGAAAGACAGCAGGTGGCACATTACTCCAGTCATCCATAGATCACAGTGACTGAAATCTCAATTACATCAATACGTACTCAGCTTGTTATATTGTCCCCACTAGGACAACAGCTTTGTGCTACCCGTGGTGTGTACAGCCTGGAATGCTTTGTGCGCTACCAGATGTTTAACGTAGTTTGTACTTGTAAGTGTGTTCACACTGCTAGGAGAAGAATGACATGCAAATAATACTATTAGCTCTTCAATATGTCAACCACTTCCTAAGATTCATTCCATGAAATACATGGGACTTATGCTATCCCTTGAAAGAATAACTAGCACATGGTTGTGTGCATGTAGCCTTTTATACAGAGCCGGAATAAGATTGGTGGGGGCCCCTGGGCACAAATTCTGGTGGAGGCCCCTACTGAATATAGCATACATACACGTCCTCCTGCTAATTATCCACTATCTCCCAGTAATACATCTATTACAGCCCCCCCAGTAATACAGAACATTTATATACAGCCGCCTCACCACCCAGTAATACATCTATATACAGCCTCCCCGTCCATAATACATCTATATACAGCCGCCAAACCTGTCCCGGAATACATCTATGTACAGCCGCCAACCAGCCAGTAACACATCTATATACAGCTGCTTAACCCCCAATAGTACATCTATAGAGCGTCTCTCCCCCCAATAATACATATATATATATAAACCTGCCCACTGCTCAGTACACCCACCTTCTTCCCAGTACACCAGCCCTCTGCCCAACACAGCTAGCCCCTGCCCAGTACAGCTTGTCCCTGCCCATTAATGCATCTATATCCATCCTCAAATAAAATAATAACATTGTACTCACCTTTCCCCGTTCCCCCATGCGCGCTGAGCCCCTTCTCTTCTGGTGCAGATGGTGCAGTGTGTGATGACACTTCTCCGCATGCATTAGCACACCAACATACTGTGAGCTCTGTGGACTGACAGAGCAGAGAACGTATTGCTCCCTGCTCTGCCATAGACAGAACTACTGAGAGCCGCATCTGGATCAGGACATATAATGGACGATTCGGACAGCCGTGCAACAGCCTGAATTGCCTACAATTGGTGGGGGCGTCTTTAAGGGCAAAGTGGTGGGGGCCCTGCTTACAGGGATAGGTGTGTTAGCTGAGCTAATCCTGAAAGACAGATTGTGCTCAGTCTGTAGATAAAGCTAACCAGTTATGAATGCTGCAGGCCACATGTACACAAGATATGTATGTGTGATGGTGGAAGAATAGTCAGCATGCATTTGTCTGTATTGTAGAGGACATGGACTTGGAGACTTGCAGAGACTCCAAATGCAGATTTCAGAACAAAAAATAATGATTTCAACTGGCCCAATGCCTTTTTCTTAAGGGGTCTAGATACAGATTATTCTATTTCCTTAATAAAAACATGTTGCACCATTGAACTGAGCAAGTATGCATATGTTGAAGTTGGGAATACTATCTGGTGTTAAAAATAATGTTTGCCATATGTGGCATGAACTTACCCACAGTCTACATTAAGACATCTAGCATATATAGAACAGGAGGTGTGTATTTAGGATCAAGAATAATATTTGTTCCAGGAAGGAGAAGCAGAAGCAGAAGCACCTTATCTAACATTTGCTTATGGGAAATGTTTTATTTATCTATTCCTCAATCTATAGTCCCCATCTTTTGTTAGGCCACTGGCTGTACAACAGATACTGTGAATATCATGGAGATGTCCCCATGTAATGGAATATTCATTTTATATTTAAAGCCATGAAAGACACGTGGAGTATTCATCTTTTGATATAACTGGAACAAGTATTGAGCAAGTCTCTCCAAGGTATTGTAAATTGTAGACACTGTTATTTCTGTATATATACATGCATAATCAATTCACCTCATTGTAACTGTTTCTAATTTAATGTGAATGGTTATATCTGGAACAAGCAGGCTTAGGAAGAAGTATTTATAGAAATTACACTTAAGATTGCTCAAGTGACAGCAGCGCTAAGGATATTCATCAGTCTAGTCAGAAGTGACTGAATCATATGGCACGAGTTTAACTTCTGTCTTGTCCTCTTACCACAGGTTGCTCCATGAAATAAGCAAAAATCAGCAGTAAAATGCGCAAACATGAAGCAGGATAAAACAGTGTCCTGAAATATCACAAACTGCATTCTGATGGAAGCTATAAATGAGTGAATAAATCTTAATATTATAAATGTTATTTTTATTTTTAAAGGAGCTTGTCATGAGGATTTAGCCCACAAACTGTAAGCAACCTGTTATCCAGGATAGTATCAGAACCGCAAGTATCTCCTTCTATATCCTGAGCGATTCAGCATTACACTACGAACTTTGAACTCTACATACAAATGACCTAGGGAGTTACTGGGGTGAAAAAAAATCTTATAAGCCTTACCCCTCCTGGTCTGTGGGCCCAAATCCTCATGACAGATTCCCTTTAAAACAGACAAATTGTATGTAATTTACTTGTCTTGTCATGCAGAGTACATGATGTCTTTGGGGAATGGGTCAATATGGGGCTAACCGGTCACCATAACAGAAAAAGATTCAAGTATTTTAAGACATTTTCCGGCATCAAAATCTCAGCAGGAATTTTTTGTCCACTTCAGCTTGTGCGCCGCATTTAAACACAGTTATACATGGCATTACAGACATGTCATGTTAACTTTATTGCAAAACCACAGTATATGCAAAAGTTTAAATGATAAAAGCAAAGACTGTGACATAAAATTATAACATTATATCTCATGTATTATTTGTGTTATGGTGACACCTTGTCAAACTGGGCCGTACCTTCACTGTACCTCCCTGCTCATTTCTATTCTACACTGAAAATCAATTAAATAAAGTGTTTTTTTTTCTCATATTTGGTAGCCATTTAATATTTACTCCAGCCAATCAATGGTTTCTATTGCCCATACTTTACATGGATTGTGCCCAAAAATCTGAATTTTATATGGTTAGATTTTTAAATTGAAGGTAAACCTCTTCCATTTTTCTTTCTCAAACTATCCCCTACCCTGTTATTTCCAGTCCCAAATAGGAATTTTAACATCTTGTACCCCCATTTGAAGGTAGTGGTGGTCTAGCATATCTGCTTCTACTCTTTTCCCCTTTATGGCACTGCTGTCGCTAGGCAAGCATCCAGTTTGATTATACTGTATCCTGGTGTGCCATAGTAGATTGGCAGCACATGATCTACATTATATTCAGGCATAAGTACAAGAGTGTTTGAGAGGATCCTAACGAGCAAACTCCAACAGATCTACAACTTAAGGAGCAGTTGTCTTAGTTGGACACCAACTTCAAGGTTACGGTAGACCTTCTGCAACTCATGTATGACTTCAGCACGCCTCTATACAGGAAGTCTGTCAGCATTTTCTTTCATTGGTAATCATTGAAGGTGCATAAGCTACAAGTAAGATGACATATTGGACTCATAAGCAGGGGCGTAACTACAATGGTAGCAGCCATAGCAGCTCCTATGGGGCCCACAGTGTCATGGGGCCCCCTAATCCCACCTGACATACTAAAACATGGAGGATGTTGTTAGGATCAGTGGATCCTCTGGACCACCGCGGGAGATGTAACTAGCCAACACCCGGAACCGGAGCCCAGCGGCACCTGGTATTCACCAGAGCCCGCCGCAAAGCGGGTTGGACTTGCTGCGGCAGGATACCACTAGGTCGTTCCCAGGTGTGACTAGCCCACGGTGGCAGCCGAGGTCGAGGTACCTTAGCGGATGACAATCTCATAGACAGGTCCAGGCACAGGGTCAGGGCAGGCGGCAGAGATGCAACGTCAGGTCCAAGTCCGGGGTCAGCAACGGGAGGTCCAGGCAGGTGGGAACGGGAACACAGGCACACGGAACACAGCAACACGGAGGAACACAGGTAACACAGGACTCAGGAGCGGGAACACACAGGAATACACAGGAACGCAGGAATACACGGGAACGCAGGAATACTCGCTTGGAAGCTTTCTCTAAGGCTATGAGGCACAAAGATCCGGCAAGGAACACAGGAAGAGGCAGATTCTTAAAGGTGAGGTGTTCAGCCAGTGCACCAATTAGCGGTGCGCTGGCCCTTTAAATTTTCGGCCGGAGCCGCGCGCGCGCCCTAGGAGGCGGGGACGCGCGCGCACGGCAGTCCGAGGAAGCGCAGGAGCCGGGAGAGGTAAGAGACACCGGGCAGCAGCGGGGGCACATGCAGGAGCACGGATGCGCCCGCGATCCGTGACAGGGATCGCGGGAGCACCCGTGACAGATGTGAACCATTATATACATACTGCACAACTTACAGCATAATATGTATATAACAGGTCGCATCTTTCACACTACACAATATGAATCGGCAGCTCAGATAAGAAATTATAGCAAAATGACAGACTTCAGTCTAACCTAACAACAAATTTTGTACTTTTGTGTGTAGGCAATAAAACATGGTAATCCCTCATCTTTGGGTTATATAGATATCTGGTCACAAAAATAAACACTGTACATGATAATATATGAAGGCACCAACAGCCATACACCCTGTAAGAAAGATATGTGAATAATGGGAGCATTACTGGTCTGAACAAGAAATAATAATGTATTGATCTCCGGTTTCCTCATTCTGTCTGAAGGCAGGAAGCATTTTTACAGCTTGCCAGCTCAGCCTTTATACACACGTGTAAGTCAGCTATGACATGTACAATGGTTACTCAATGTTAGTTTCTACTTCCTCCGTCACTGGCACTTTAAGATCATAGTAGGTCAGGGGAACCACATAGTGAAATATTTGCTGTGCACGACTAGTATCAACTTTATATTGTGCAATGAGGGATCTCACATGATATCATGTCTTCACATTGTGATGGCATACTTGCATGATTTAACAAATACATAACGACAAAGTATTTCAACCCTTAGGGTGATGCCACACATGGCGTTTTCGGGCCATTTTTAAGCATGCGTTTTCAGTCCGTTTAAAAATGCATCAGTTTTTTACCTTTTTTTTACTGTTTACCATGCGTATGGCTGCTTACAACCTGTTTATCTATTAAGATAATTGGGAAAAATTGACAAAAACTGATCCATTTTCAAAAAACGGATGGGTTTTAAAATGCATGTGTTTTTAAACAGACTAAAAACTCCATGTGTGGCATCACCCATAGGCCGGTGACACACATGGTATTTTTGTTGCATTTTGTCCATTGATTCCTATGTGTATGTTCACACATCCAGGGCATTTTGGTACATGGTGATACCTAACATCTCTTTGATTTTTACAGTTTTTTTAATATGTATTTTAGGAAAAGAGGGGTCAATTAAACGTTAAACCTCATTTTTTTATTACTATTATTTCTATTAACTCTGGAGGGTCTAATCACTACTACCGTATATAAGTTGACCCGAGTATAAGCCGAGGTCCCTAATTTTGCCACAAATAACTGGGAAAACGTATTGACTCGAATATAAGCCTAGGGTGGGAAATGCATTGGTCACAGCCTCCTCCAGGAATGAAATTAGTATTGGGAAAACTAAAGAACTAGTTATTGATTTTAGTTATTGAAAAAGAGTGATTTCTGTCTTGCTGTCTGCACAGATGAGCTTGTATTCGAGCAAGTCTCTGAATATAAGTACTTGGGGGGGATCTATGTAGATGTGAAATTTGAATGGCACTTTCATGTTAATCAACAGGTGAAGAAATTTCAAAGCAGGTTGTACTTCTCTCTAAGATCCTTCTATGTTTGTAGTCGCTTGTTA
This sequence comes from Engystomops pustulosus, assembly GCA_019512145.1. Lineage (NCBI taxonomy): Eukaryota > Metazoa > Chordata > Amphibia > Anura > Leptodactylidae > Engystomops > Engystomops pustulosus. The sequence continues at coordinate 139,902,074 of CM033644.1, forward strand.
TGTAGTTTGTAATGTAGTTATGTAGTTTTTATCGATCAGTGCTGGAAAGGGTGTTATTTTTTGCGGCCTCAGCATGGGGTACAGGAATCACAATTCATGATAGGTCTAGACTATTCGGGTTCGACTGTGGCACTTAACGGGTTACCTGCTGCAATTGGTGTTAGCATTGACCACGGCAGTTAGAGGTGGGTGTCAGCTGTGTTATGCTGCCGACATCCGATGGGCATGGAGAGATCTCAGCCCGTGAGCTCCCTCCTTTCCCTTCCTCCCAGCACCACAACGTTATAGTTGGTTGTGGTGCGCAAAGGGGTTAAGGATGGTTACAGACCAAATTTCCTTGTCTTTGTGCTTGTATCTTTCTCTGTTTTTCTCCTCCTGCTGACCAAGAAAACCTTTGTCTATGTCCACTATTATTTCTACAAACAAACTGATTAAGTATTCACTACTCAGAATTACCTGCATCTGAGGGTGCAGTCACATGGTGTGTTTTTAAGTGCATTGCAAAGCACAGTTTTAAAACGCATTCGTTTTTGCATGTTACCATGTGTTTGGATGGTTTGAACCAGTTTTTCTTCATTTCTGGAAGTGTAAGCAGCTGTAAAAATGTTAGCACAGCTGCTTACACTTCCAGAAATGTAAAGAAATTAATTCAAACCAGCCAAACGTATGGTAACATGCAAAAACACATGCTGTTTGCTTTAGTTGAGATTGTATGACCTGACCAGGTTCAAAGCCGCCAAAGGCATGGTAAACATTCAAAAGCGCATGTCATAAAGGTGCTGCCACACGTCGCGTTCTTGGACCGTTTTAAAGCATACGGTCAAAGAACGCAGCACCCAGCACGCAGCAGTGATGACTTTTTACAATGGCTAGAAGAACCCACATCTCAACACCATTTTACAAGCACCCCTTCTTCCTTATAGCTTGTAAACTCTGGCATGTAGGGTCCCAATTCCCATTGTTGGATCTAATCTTTATTTCATTACTCTGTTTCATTTTCTCTGCATATGTACCTCACAATTTATAAAGTGTTGATGAATATGAAGGTGCTATATAAAGATTTAGGGACCCAACAATAAGTGGATAAAAAAAGCTTAGCAGGGTTGTGTATGCCAGCCCTCTGAGGTGCCACCTAGGAGCTATATATTCTTGGGCTAGGCAGTTCTAACATACCGTAGCTTGAATATTCCCAGATCACCTTTTTAGGCTAGAATAAAAAAATAAGAGATTGGGCCAACAAAACCAGTTCAAATCCTGGTTTAGCAGTTTGAAAAATCTGGGGTGAACTCTCATAGAAAATGCTTTTTAAATGAACATTGCAAGCGAGGCTACAGCAGTATGGCCGTCTTTCTGGCTATAAAGTGAACACTTCAAAGACGGAGGCCTTGCCTCTCAATCTTACCCAACCGCTGGTAGACCAATTGAAGGCCACATTCAGATATAATTGGAAAGCAGACGCTATTAAGTATCTGGGGATACTTCTGACCCCCTCTTACAATACACTGTATGGGCAGAATTTCCCTGGCAGTTTTCGCGAAATAAGGACCCTGTTTGATAATTGGAACAGTTTCCCCCTCTCCCTCTTTGGCAGGATAGCAGCGGTTAAAATGACTATCTTACCTAAGCTGCTTTATCTTTTTGAAACCCTACCAGTGACAGTGCCGCTGGGTGCTCTGAGGTCCCTGCAAGCATCAATATTACACTTTATCTGGACGAAAAAGAGACACAGAATCTCCAGGTCTGTTCTACTCTCTCACAAATCTAGGGGCGGCCTATCGGTGGCGGATATAACCAGATACTACTGGGCAACACATTTGAGGCGTATTGCAGCATGGTCCACCTTACTGGCATTCTCTAAGTGGATGGAGATAGAGAAACTGTGGTTGGCCCCTTTCCATCCTAACTCTTACCTTTGGCCTAAAGAGGCGCCTGCGCTGCCTGATCCCCAACTAGGCCCTATTTCATTCACGATTAAGTTATGGAGGGCCTGTTTGACCAGGTTCCCACTGGTGTCTCAGTGCTCTCCTATGCAATCTTTCTTACACACTCCCTTCATGCAACAAGCTGGGGCTGGGCAGGAAATTAAACCCTGGCATGAGAAGGGTTTGTTTAGATTTGCAGACATTGTGGATTACCGAGATAGGAAGATTTTGCCCTTTGCTGCCCTACAGGATAAATTCCATCTCCCGCATGCGGCCAATTTTCACTACATCCGAATTAGGCACTTTTTACAATCCCTGGACAGTGCTGAGACAGTTTCGGCACCCACTACGTTCGAGCACATCTGCAAAACTGCTACCCAGACTTCTGGCCTTATATCAGATATCTACATGATACTACTCCATCCCAGCCCAGACGAACCCATCGCACACCCGTACATGGCCAAGTGGGAGAGCATAGTAGGGGGGCCAATATCTCAAGACACATGGTGGCTGATTTGGCATAGGGTGGCTAAGACCTCCTTGTGTGCCACACATAAGGAGAACCAGTACAAACTGATGATGCAGTGGTATCATACCCCATCCTTGCTGCACAGACTGTTTCCGGATACACCAGATACTTGCTGGCGATGTGGCTCAGTTGGAGGTACTCTTCAACATATCTTCTGGACGTGCCCATTAGTGCAGCCTTTTTGGCAGGAGGTAAAGACTCTCCTTCGGGAGGTCGTAGCGGTGGATATCCCACTCTCCCCATTATTTCACTTGCTGAATGTTTCTCAGCCAACGAAATCACTGGTTTTGGTCAATCTCTGAGAGATTCGCTTTGTGTGGAGCAGAGGTACAAAGTTCCCTAGGAGATGCACATCTATTGGTATTTAATGGTTTCAGGAGACCAGCAAATGGAAACAAAAAGCCAGTGTTGATGGGGATGGGGGCACCACTCTTTTGACTCTTGTCAATGCAGAGGAGATATCATAGAGAGTTTCAACCCAAGATGGGATAACTGGGCCCAGGCCTTAAAGTATTGGAGATAGGAGATGCCGGCGAACGCCATATCACATGCATATTTTGTGCACAGTAGGTACACGGAGCCGGAAATAGAATAGAGATAGAAAAAATGGTGATGTCACAATAAAAGAATAAACACAAGACAATAACAGGTAAAATGCACACACTGATGCCACAGCGTCTAGAGGCTCTCTGAGTTACAAGGCAACAGGTTACATATTTAATATACACTTTATCTTTCTATATCACTTTAACTTGAAGACACACTCAGCATACAATATAATACAGTGGGGGACATCTTTCCACTGCCTGTCAGATTTTTCATTGTGGCTTGGTCACTAATAAATCTGACCAGTGTTTTTGTAGTGGTTTGCATTAGTGGAGACAATGAAAACATTTTTTGGGTAGAGAGCTTATGTTGATTCATGAAATGCTCCTTGTGACTTTTTAATGCCAAAAAAAATCTCCTGATAAAACTCCTCCACTGTATTTCTGCAGTATGTAGATTGGCTGTTCCTCCCTGTATGTGTGCTGTACTGCCCTTTACCTATGGCACAATCTCTGGTCTGTACAAGGCTCTGAATAAAAAAAAAAATATTCAAAGTATAAAGTAAGTTCCTATTGTGTAAAATAATAAGTGACCTAAATTATTTGTTTTTAGTGTTAGTTTAGCAGCCCTTTGTTGGCACAGAAAAGTAGGCTTTTTGTTGGACAGTGCCATTTTGTCGTTGTTGTCCGCATTGCCTAGGAAGAACAGGAGACTATTATTTCTCCTTCTTAATGAGTTCACCCCACACAACCTCAGTGTGGAGATTTCCCTCCATTCTGGTCACATCCTGCACTTTCCTTCTCCTTTATTAAGATGGTAGGAGAGAAGGGTGTTCACAAAAATGCTGTTTAGTGTGATCCAATACGTCTAGGCCTGTGTCTCTGAGCCCATACAGCTCCTTGGCAGAATTACAATTACAAAAGCTTCTAGATCCTGGCAGTGGATAAGAGAATACATTGTTAAAGTATGTCAAACGAAATAATAGCCAATGCTACCCTGACTTACTGCTTCATGAAGAGGCCGGAAACCCCTTCTTTTGTGTGTCTGTGGGATTGTGAGTCTGAAGTGTACGGATATGTTCTTGCCCCCCAAAAAGTTACTGCTACTCTGCTCTACTTTTCATTGGTTTTCATTCATGTGGGCCATTATTTTGTGTCCTCCGCAAATTACATTGGAAATCAGCAATGTAAGAGTTACCGGTATGTTTTTCCATGGATGTAGAAATCTTTCTATTAATACTTAACAGCAACCATGCTTAAAAAAACCATGAAGTTTAACTATATTAGAAGAATAAGCATAAAATTTGGGTGGAACGTCTGTATGGATTCTGTGACAGTTATCAGACTAAAAGGACCATGAAGTAAAGATCTAGAAACGTTTAGCAGGGTCCTAAGTTCTTCTGTATCACGATACAAGGTTAACCTCACACAACCTTGTATAGGTTTTGGGCACAAAAACAACTGTACTATATGGTCCATGGTTTGCAGCATGACAGGCAATGGCGTATGAGCACCCCTCACGCACCCAGTACAATAATAGAAGACTGCACGCGCTGTAAACTCGGACATAGTTATTTGGCATGGGCAGTCGGCTCACATGCAAGACTACGGAAACAACAGCCCCGAGCATAAGCCAATAGAAGAGACTGGTGACATGTGCCAACTATAGAAACAACTGCTGTGTGAGGGTAGCCTGAAGAAAGAAAATATATATTATCAAACTATATTAACTATATATATCTATTTACCTGCTTACTTAAAGGAAATCGGTCACCTTGGATGTGCCCCACAAATGTTATTCTCTTAATAAAAACCTTGTTCTATACTTGGAAATGCATTCTTTTTAACAAGATGGAATAAAGCCTTGGAATTTTATCCGATTTTCCCGTTGCATGCTTGGAAGCTGGATTGTTTATTTTTTTCCATACTTTACAAATGTTCAATTGTGGTTTCGTAGCTTCTATTATTTCAAGCATCACTTTTATTCTTCCACTGTCTGCCCTAACCTAAAGTCAAGGAGGCAGAGGATCTGAACCAGGCAGCCAAGTCACCTCACAGTAACTCACAGTTTCCATACAGCACTGACGCCATTCTTCACTTTCGGTGAGTTCTTGCACATGAATAAAAATGTTTGTGGAAGAATGGTGGGGAGCCATGCTAGTGGTAGGAGCTATAAAAGCAGCAATTTAACACTATAGTATAACACTATGCATAAAGAACAAAGTACTGTGTGTGGGACATATAGGATCCCTTTAAAAGTTCACATTAACTAGAAAGTAGTTGGAATCAGAAGGACAATCTGCTGTGCCTGTGGGAGGCAAACTCTATGATCTCCATTGCTACTGATGACCAACTATGTGACTTGTCATAACCAAATATCCATTGTCATCCTGATGTAGGGAAAAAATCAGCCTCTTAAAATTAGACCAATTATTTCTAGAAAAGACTAAAAAGAGAAGCAAACTGGGAAATGAAAGGCATTGTTCTGAGCCCTTGAGATACTTTTCATACTGATGACCTATCCTTAGACTCCCTCCATACAAGCATTGGGCGGATTGATTATTAAGCAGGCTTCTTGTGCCATTTTTTTTTAAAACTTATCAGCTTGATAAATGTGGGATACAAGGTGTTCATGTCTACACTGGATTTTAGACTTTATTTTGTGAAAGTCACAAAAAGTTTCAAAATTTTTTGTGCAATTAAGAACTTCCTATTCCGGGAGGGGACTGAAGTGAATTTGTGCCTAATTCTGCAACTTTTTGAAAAGTTGCACTTCATAAATCTGTCCGCCAGATCTCAATTCACTTGATAAATCTGGCTTAAATAGGCTAAAGGGAAACGTGGAGTAAGTTGGCAAATGTGGTAAAAAAAAATAAATAAAAATTATTCTGCAACATTTGTATGCCAGAAAACAGACATAACTACAAAGATAAATTCAGTTTTCCTCTATACACCGATTCAAATTCATTACAACTGACTCACGCACCTATTCCTGCTCGCATTTGCGGCTCAGGTATTCTTTTGCACTTTATGCGGCATGTGGATGGACATCTTGCACCGGCGACCCATGACCCGGAAGTGTCTGTGTAGAGGTAGGCTTATTATAGGGACATGCTTGATATAGTACGTACAGCCTCATGCGTCTGTCTTCATTCACTGTATAAGTCCTGGGACCCAGAGGCAGTGAGAACAGGTGTTGATTGAAGGGTCTTTTTGTGGGTACTATCTTCAACCAGGAGACCCAGCGGAGAGTGGAAGTGCACGGTGGCACGCACCAAAGTAGAGTCTCTCTTTGCAATGCACCAACTTGAAGGCAGGGGTCAGTGCGAAACCAGATAGGCACGAGAGAATCTGGCCACTGACATGACAATGGACAATGCTTCTCAAACGAACCACCGGGAAGTATGCAGGGGCGACCATTGCAGCATCTACAAAGTTCGCTGTGTCCCGAATCCAGAAAGCAGAACCTGGACCGGAGTGCCGGCCAATGCTGAGGAGTACAGGGAGAATCAAAGCGTGGAGAAGCTTTATTCACACCTAGGGACGCTTCTCCTGAGAAGCCTAGGTCTGGCGTTTCCCGGCGTTGAGGACGTACAGGCAAGCCCCGACGAAGTGCTGTGGCTTTCACAATACATGCACCAGTTCTCCTGACGTCGTCTGGAACGCTCTTGTAGAGTGACCGTTCGGTCAACCTGCATGGGTTCCTCAACAGAAGATTCAGGCGGGACCGTGGGCGGCCTTTGGAAGACTGGCGCCAGGCGAGGATGCGTCTAAGCGGCCTTGGGGATACTCAGATCGTAGTTCCTCACTCGCTCCTTAAACCGGACATCAATTCGAGTGGCCAAGTGATGGTCACTCAGAGTAGATGGAAGATCCCGAGCTGCCATTGCGTCCTTGACCTGCGCAGGAAGCCCTTTCTTAAATGTAGCGATGAGGGCTGCATCGTTCCAACCAGTTCTGAGCCAGGGTGCGGATTGAACTGCGTACTCTCCCACCGAGGAGTTTGCCCTGACGCAAGTTCAACAATGCAGACTCTGCAGAGGAGGCTCGTGCTGGTTCCTCGAAGACTGACCGAACTTGTGACAGAAACGCAGTGAGGCTAAACACAACCAGGGTCATCTCTGTCCCAAAGCGAGTAGCCCAGGCCAGGGCTTTCCCAGAAAGAAGGTGAGGACAAATGCCACCTTGAACCGCTCTGTGGCAAATTGCGACGATGCATGATTTCTATGTGCAAGGATCACTGGGTGATGAAGCCCCTGCACATCTTAGGATCTCCATCATACTTGCCGGGCAAAAAGGCGTTGCCTGGTCACAGCAGGATATAAGCGGGGTAGCAGGTGTCGCAGCGGCCGCTTCGGAGACTGTTGCTGATGTTGGTAGCAAGTAGTTTTTGTACATGGCGGTGACTTGCTCTAGCTGATTCCGCTGTGCTGCATCTGCCGATGTGTGGCAGAGATCGGCTGACTGGGAAAAGAAGCCTCGCGGATCCATGGCCGGATCTTACTGTTAGGGATCAGTGGATCCTCTGGACCACCGCGGAGATGTAACTAGCCAAACCCGGAACCGGAGCCCAGCCACCTGGTATTCACCAGAGCCCGCCGCAAAGCGTTTTGGACTTGCTGCGGCAGGATACCACTAGGTCGTTCCAGGTGTGACTAGCCCAGGTGGCAGCCGAGGTCGAGGTACCTTAGCGGATGACAATCTCGTAGACACAGGTCCAGGCACAGGGTCGAGCAAGGCGCAGAGATGGCAACGTCAGGTCCAGTCCGGGTCACAACGGAGGTCCAGGCAGTGTGGAACGGGAACAGGCACACGAACACAGCAACACGGAGGAACACAGGTAACACAGGACTCATGAGCGGGACCACACAGGAATACACAGGAACGCAGGAATACCGGGAACGCAGGAATACTCGCTTGGAAGCTTTCTCTAGCTATGAGGCACGATCCGGCAGGAACACAGGAAGAGGCAGATTCTAAAGGTGAGGGTGTTCAGCCAGTGCACCAATTAGCGGTGCGCTGCCCTTTAAATTTTTCGGCCAAGCCGCGCTTGCGCCCTAGGAGGCGGGGACGCGCGCGCACGGCAGTCCGAGGAAGCCAGAGCCGGAGAGGTAAGAGACACCGGGCAGCAGCGGGGGCACATGCAGGAGCACGGATGCGCCCGCGATCCGTGACAGGGATCGCGGGAGCACCCGTGACAGATGTGAACCATTATATACATACTGCACAACTTACGCATAATATGTATATAACAGGTCGCATCTTTCACACTACACAAATGAATCGGCAGCTCAGATAAGAAATTATAGCAAAAGACGACTTCAGTCTAACCTAACAACAAATTTTGTACTTTTGTGAGTAGGCATAAAACATGGTAATCCCTCATCTTGGGTTATATAGATATCGGTCACAAAAATAAACACTGTACATGATAATTATGAAAGGCACCAACAGCCATATACCCTGTAAAAGATATGTGATAATGGGAGCATTACGGTCTGAAAAGAAATAATAATGTATTGATCTCCGGTTTTCCTCATTCGTCTGAGCAGGAAGCATTTTTACAGCTTGCCAGCTCAGCCTTTATACACACTGTAATCGGCTATGACATGTACAATGTTACTCAATGTTAGTTTCTACTTCCTCCGTCACTGGCACTTAAGATCATAGTGGTCAGGGGAACCACATAGTGAAAATTTGCTGTGCACGACTAGTATCAACTTTATATTGTGCAATGAGGGATCTCACATGATATCATGTCTTCACATGTGATGGCATACTTGCATGATTTACACAAATACATAACGACAAAGTATTTCAACCCTTAGGGTGATGCCACACATGGCTTTTTCGGGCCATTTTTAAGCATGCGTTTCAGTCCGTTTAAAAATGCACATCAGTTTTTACCTTTTTTTTACTGTTTACCATGCGTATGGCTGCTTACAACCTGTTTATCTATTAAGATAATTGGGAAAAATTGACAAAACTGATCCATTTTCAAAAAACGGATGGTTTTAAATGCATGTGTTTTTAAAACGACTAAAAACTCCATGTGTGGCATCACCCATAGGCCCGGTGACACACATGGTATTTTTGTTGCATTTTGTCCATTGATTCCTTTGTATGTTCACCATCCAGGCATTTTGGTAACATGGTGATACCTAACATCTCTTTGATTTTTACAGTTTTTTATATATATTTTTAGAAAAGAGTCAATTAAACGTTAAACCTCATTTTTTTATTACTATTATTTCTATTAACTCTGGAGGGTCTATCACTACTACCGTATATAGTTGACCCGAGTATAAGCCGAGGTCCCTAATTTTGCCACAAATAACTGGGAAAACGTATTGACTCGAATATAGCCTAGGTGGGAAATGCATTGGTCACACCTCCTCCAAATGAAATTAGTATTGGGAAAACTAAAACTAGTATTGATTTTAGTTATTGAAAAGAGTGATTTCTGTCTTGCTGTCTGCACATGAGCTTGTATTCGAGCAAGTCTTGAATATAAGTACTTGGGGGATCAGTAGATGTGAATTTGATGGCACTTCATGTTAATCACCAGGTGAAAAATTTCAAAGCAGGTTGTACTCTCTCCTAAGATCCTTCTATGTTTGTAGTCGCTTGTTATGTAGTTTGTAATGTAGTTATGTAGTTTTTATCGATCAGTGCTGGAAAGGGTGTTATTTTTCGGCCTCAGCATGGGGTACCAGGAATCACAATTCATGATAGGTCTAGACTATTCGGGTTCGACTGTGGCACTTAACGGGTACCTGCTGCATTGTGTTAGCATTGACCACGGCAGTTAGAGGTGGCTGTCAGCTGTGTTATGCTGCCGACATCCGATGGGCATGGAGAGATCTCAGCCCGTGAGCTCCCTCCTTTCCCTTCCTCCCAGCACCACAACGTTATAGTTGGTTGTTGTGCGCAAAGGGGTTAAGGATGTTACAGACCAAATTTCCTTGTCTTTGTGCTTGTATCTTTCTCTGTTTTCTCCTCCTGCTGACCAAGAAAACCTTTGTCTATGTCCACTATTATTTCTACAACAACTGATTAAGTATTCACTACTCAGAATTACCTGCACTGAGGTGCATGTCACATGGTGTGTTTTAAGTGCATTGCAAAGCACAGTTTTAAAACGCATTCGTTTTTGCATGTTACCATTGTTTGGAGGTTTGAACCAGTTTTTCTTCATTTCTGGAAGTGTAAGCAGCTGTAAAATGTTAGCACAGCTGCTTACACTTCCAATGTAAAGAAAATTCAAATCAACCACCCAAACGTATGGTAACATGCAAAACACATGCTGTTTGCTTTATTGAGATTGTATGACCTGACCAGGTTCAAAGCCGCCAAAGGCATGGTAACATCCAAAAGCGCATGCATAAAGGTGCTGCCACAGCTCGCGTTCTTGGACCGTTTTAAAGCATACGGTCAAAGAACGCAGCCCCCAGCACGCAGCAGTGATGACTTTTTACAATGGCTAGAAGAACCCACATCTCACAACCATTTTACAAGCACACCTTCTTCCTTATAGCTTGTAAACTCTGGCATGTAGGGTCCCAATTCCCATTGTTGGATCTATCTTTATTTCATTACTCTGTTTCATTTTCTCTGCATATGTACCTCACAATTTATAAGTGTTGATGAATATAAAGGTGCTATTAAATATTTAGGGACCCACAATATTGGATAAAAAAAGCTTAGCAGTTGGTATGCCAATGCCACCCTCTGAGGTGCCACCTAGGAGCTATATATTCTTGGGCTAGGCATTCTAACATACCGTAGCTTGAATATTCCCAGATCACCTTTTTAGGCTAGATAAAAAAATAAGAATTGGGCCAACAAAACCAGTTCAAATCCTGTGTTTAGCAGTTGAAAAATCTGGGGTGAACTCTCATAGAAAATGCTTTTTAAATGAACATTGCAAGCGGGCTACAGCAGTTGGTGGCCGTCTTTCTGGCTATAAAGTTGAACACTTCAAAGACGGAGGCCTTGCCTCTCAATCTTACCCACCGCTGGTAGACCAATTGAAGGCCACATTCATATATAATTGAAGCAGACGCTATTAAGTATCTGGGGATACTTCTGACCCCCTCTTACAATACACTGTATGGGCAGAATTTCCCTGGCAGTTTTCGCGAAATAAGACCCTGTTTGAAATTGGAACAGTTTCCCCCTCTCCCTCTTTGCAGGATAGCAGCGGTTAAAATGACTATCTTACCTAAGCTCTTATATCTTTTGAACCCTACCAGTGACAGTGCGCTGGGTGCTCTGAGGTCCCTGCAAACATCAATATTACACTTTACTGGACGAAAAAGAGACCCAGAATCTCCAGGTCTGTTCTACATCTCTCACAAATCTAGGGGGCGGCCTATCGGTGGCGGATATAACCAGAAACTACTGGCAACACATTTGGGCGTATTGCAGCATGGTCCACCTTACTGGCATTCTCTATGGATGGAGATAGAAACTGTGGTTGGCCCCTTTCCATCCTAACTCTTACCTTTGGCCTAAAGAGGCGCCTGCGCTGCCTGATCCCCAACTAGCCCTATTTCATTCAAGATTAAGTTATGGAGTGGGCCTGTTTGACCAGGTTCCTGGTGTCTCAGCTCTCCTATGCAATCTTTCTTACACACCTCCTTCATGCAACAAGCTGGGGCTGGGCAGGAAATTAAACCCTGGCATGAGAAGGGTTTGTTTAGATTTGCAAATTGTGGATTACCGAGATAGGAAGATTTTGCCCTTTGCTGCCCTACAGATAAATTCCATCTCCCCGATTCGGCCAATTTTCACTACAAAATCCTATTAGGCACTTTTTACAATCCCTGGACAGTGCTGAGACAGTTTCGGACCCACTACGTTCGAGCACATCTGCAAAACTGCTACCCAACTTCTGGCCTTATATCAGATATCTCATGATACTACTCCATCCCAGCCCAGACGAACCATCGCACACCCGTACATGGCCAAGTGGAGAGCATAGTAGGGGGGCCAATTCTCAACACATGGTGGCTGTTTGGCATGGGTGGCTAAGACCTCCTTGTGTGCCACACATAAGGAGAACCAGTACAAACTGATGATGCAGTGGTATCATACCCCATCCTTGCTGCACAGACTGTTTCCGATACACCAGATACTTGCTGGCGATGTGCTCAGTTGGAGGTACTCTTCAACATATCTTCTGGACGTCCCATTTGCCACTTTTTGGCAGGAGGTAAAGACTCTCCTTCGGGAGTGTACGTAGCGGTGGATATCCCACTCCCCCCTTATTTCACTTGCTGAATGTTTCTCTCAGCCAACGAAATCACTGGTTTTGGTCAATCTCTGAGAGATTCGCTTTGTGTGGAGCAGAGGTCCAAAGTTCCCTAGGAGATGCCACATCTATTGGTATTAATGGTTTCAGGAGACGACAAATGGAAACAAAAAGCCAGTGTTGATGGGGATGGGGGCACCACTCTTTTGACTCTTGTCAATCAGAGGAGATATCATAGAGAGTTTCAACCCAAGATGGGATAACTGGGCCCACCTTAAAGTATTGAGATAGGAGATGCCGCGAACGCCAATCACACATGCATATTTTGTGCACAGTAGGTACAACGGAGCCGGAAATAGAAATAGATAGAAAAATGGTGATGTCACAATAAAAGAATAAACACAAGACAATAACAGGTAAAATGCACACACTGATGCCACAGCTCTAGAGGTCTCTGAGTTACAAGGCAACAGGTTAATATTATAATACACTTTATCTTTCTATATCACTTTAACTTGAAGACACACTCAGCATACATATAATACAGTGGGGGACATCTTTCCACTGCCTGTCAGATTTTTCATTGTGGCTTGGTCACTAATAAATCTGACCATGTTTTTTGTAGTGGTTTGCATTAGTGGAGACAATGAAAACATTTTTTTGGGTAGAGAGCTTATGTTGATTCATGAATGCTCCTTGTGACTTTTAATGCCAAAAAAATCTCCTGATAAAACTCCTCCACTGTATTTCTGCAGTATGTAGATTGGCTGTTTCCTCCCTGTTGTGTGCTGTACTGCCCTTACCTATGGCACAAATCTCTGGTCTGTACAAGGCTCTGAATAAAAAAAAAAAATATTCAAAGTATAAAGTATTTCCTATTGTGTAAAATAATAATACCTAAATTATTTGTTTTTAGTGTTAGTTTAGAGCACCCTTTGTTGGCACGAAAAGTAGCTTTTTGTTGGACAGTGCCATTTTGTCGTTGTTGTCCGCATTGCCTAGGAAGAACAGGAGACTATTATTTCTCCTTCTTAATGAGTTCACCCCACACACCTCAGTGTGGAGATTTCCCTCCATTCTGGTCACATCCTGCACTTTCCTTCTCTTATTAAGATGGTAGGAGAGAAGGGTGTTCACAAAAATGCTGTTAGTGTGATCCAATACGTCTAGGCCTGTGTCTCTGAGCCCATACAGCTCCTTGGCAGAATTACAATTACAAAAGCTTCTAGATCCGGGCAGTGGATAAGAGAATACATGTTAAAGTATGTCAAACGAAATAATAGCCAATGCTACCCTGACTTACTGCTTCATGAAGAGGCCGGAAACCCCTTCCTTTGTGGGTCTGTGGGATTGTGAGTCTGAAGTGTACGGATATGTTTCGTCCCCCCAAAAAGTTACTGCTACTCTGCTCTACTTTTTCATTGGTTTCATTCATGTGGGCCATTATTTTGTTCCTCCGCAAATTACATTGGAAATCAGCAATGTAAGAGTTACCGGTATGTTTTTTCCATGGTGTAGAAATCTTTCTATTAATCCTTAACAGCAACCATGCTTAAAAAAACCATGAAGTTTAACTATATTAGAAGAATAAGCATAATTTGGTGGGAACGTCTGTATGGATTCTGTGACAGTATATCAGACTAAAAGGACCATAAGTAAAGATCTAAAAACGTTTAGCAGGGTCCTAAGTTCTTCTGTATCACAATACAAGGTTAACCTCACAACAACCTTGTATAGGTTTTGGCACAAAAACAACTGAACTATATGGTCCATGGTTTGCAGCATGACAGGCAATGGCGTATGAGCTCACCCCTCACGCACCCAGTACATATAAAGACGCACGCGCTGTAAACTCGGACATAGTTATTTGGCATGGGCATCGGCTCACATGCAGACAACGGAAACAACAGCCCCGACATAAGCCATAAAGAGACTGGTGACATGTGCCAACTGATAACACACTGCTTGTGTGAGGGTAGCCGGAAGAAAGAAATATTATTATCAACTATATTAACTATATATCTATTTACCTTGCTTACTTAAAGGAAACGGTCACCTTGGATGTGCCCCACAAATGTTATTCTCTTAAAAACACCTGTTCTATACTTGGAAATGCATTCTTTTTAACAAGATGGAATAAAGCCTTGGAATTTTATCCGATTTTCCCGTTCATGCTTGGAAGCTGGATTGTTTATTTTTTTCCATACTTTACAAATGTTCAATTGTGTTTCGTAGCTTCTATTATTTCAAGCATCACTTTTATTCTTCCACTGTCTGCCCAACTAAAGTCAAGGAGGCGAGGATCTGAACCAGGCACCAAGTCACCTCACAGTAACTCACAGTTCCATACAGCACTGACGCCATTCTTCACTTTCGTGAGTTCTTGCACATGAATAAAAATGTTTGGAAGAATGGTGGGAAGCCATGCTAGTGGTAGGAGCTATAAAAGCAGCAATTTAACACTATAGTATAAACACTATGCATAAAGAACAAAGTACTGTGTGTGGGACATATAAATCCTTTAAAAGTTCACATTAACTGAAAGTAGTTGAATCAGAAGGACAATCTCTGTGCCTGTGGAGGCAAACCTATGATCTCCATTGCTACTGATGACCAACTATGTGACTTGTCATAACAAATATCCATTGTCATCCTGATGTAGGGAAAATCAGCCTCTAAAAATGAGACCAATTATTTCTAGAAAAACTAAAAAGAGAAGCAAACTGGGAAATGAAAGGCTGTTGTCTGAGCCCTTGAGATACTTTCATACTGATGACCTATCCTTAGACTCCCTGCATACAGCATGGGGCGGATTGATTTAAGCAGGCTTCTTGTGTGCCATTTTTTTTAAAACTTATCAGCTTGATAAATGTGGGATACAAGGTGTTCATGTCTACACTGGATTTTAGACTTTATTTTGTGAAAGTCCAAAAGTTTCACAATTTTTTGTGCATTAGAACTTCCTATTCCGAGGGGACTGAAGTGAATTTGTGCCTAATTCTGCAACTTTTTGAAAAGTTGCACTTCATAAATCTGTCCGCCAGATCTCAATTCACTTGATAATCTGGCTTAAAATGCTAAAGGGAAACGTGGAGTAAGTTGGCAAATGTGGTAAAAAAAAAAAAAAATATTCTGCAACATTTGTATGCCAGAAACAGACTAACTACAAAGATAAATTCAGTTTTCCTCTATACACCGATTCAAATTCATTACAACTGACTCACGCACCTATTCCTGCTCGCATTTGCGGCTCAGGTATTCTTTTGCACTTTATGCGGCATGTGGATGGAATCTTGCACCGGCGACCATGACCCGGAAGTGTCTGTTAGGTAGAGGCTTATTATAGGGACATGCTTGATATAGTACGTACAGCCTCATGCGTCTGTTTCTTCTTCACTGTATAAGTCCTGGGACCCAGAGGCAGTGAGAACAGGTGTTGATTGAAGGGTCTTTTTGTGGGTACTAAATCAAAAAATAGCGAAATTTTGCAAAAATGATACTGTCACTAAGTATATCAAAGATCTCAGCAGGACGAAATATTTTGACAGTTAAAAAGGTATAAATTTAATAAATTCCTCTAAAGGTACCTAAAGTACCAAAAACTCCACATACATCCAATAGTGATACAAATACCGCACCAAACTAGCACCCTTGTGCAAAATCACGGAGAAAGCACATATATATAATCTGGACTGACCTCAGAAGAAGCTGGAGATGACAAGTTGAAGAGAACACAACCTGAGGGGGTCTGAGCTGTAAGAAAGCCCCTCTTGTCTCCACACTTACCTCCTCTTAGTGTAGCCATTTATATAAGGGTCATGGCGGGGAGGTCCATCCTCTGTTTTTCATGGACTCATGGGGGAGGTGTGAGATGTGATCTATATTCACCCTACACCCCAAAAGACTCCCGCCTGACAAGGGCAGTCCCACAGTTCTGTCCCTTGTCTTCAGTAATACCCAAAAACACACCTCCCTGACGCGTTTCCACCATCAGGCTTCATCAAGGGAGAGTACATGAAAATGGCCCATAGGGTCCGTGGTTGTTCCAGGGAGGGTATCGGGTGGGAGGGAGTGCCCTCTCCTCACCGACAGTGCCTCATGTTCACACAGAGTGGCTTGGCGTGTGACGTGTGGGTACTACACCAACATTAGCTTTCTTACAACTTTAGGTACATAAACACATTTACCATAAACATATTTTAGTGGTATGTTTACACTACAAAGTAAATGTAATTTTACAAAGTTGTATCCACATGTTACACAAGCAGGAATAGGAATTCAAACTTTATTTCTTGATCAGGCTTGTGGTTCTGTGATCTACAGAATAAGAGATGAAGCTTCAGTTGGGAAATATGCAGATACAGGACAGATAATGGCTGCTGGTCACATGTTCACATCACATGTCCTGCACCCGTCTGGGCAAGTCATGTGATCATCACTAAGTTTGGCTGTAGTAGGTTGCAGTGCATCCAGTATGCCCGATGTTGTGGTGAGACGTCATCTCAGTGAGGTAATGCACAGGGATTGCAGTTACACATCATTACTATGGTAACAGTGCAGGACAGTCTGTTACATCATCATTGGGAGCAGAGCATAAGAGGGAGGAGGAATTACTGAGAACTAAAGGATCATGGGACTTGTAGTTTCCAGTGGCGGCCATCTTGGTGATAACTCCACCTTAGAGAGGCCATAACATTTTGTGAATCAAAATTAAACTATTTAGGCTCCATTTTGTGACTAATGACATTGAGTTTTGTTACATTCATTTATTTATATCAGACATTCATATTCCCTGAATACCTCTTTAACTTTCATGTAAGCTGCCTCTTTTAGTTCACAATCGATCTGAAAGAGGAGATTCTCATCTTTAATGACACCAAAAGCATGTTACTAGTGCTATGGGACAGAAGATAGGTGGTATGAAGTGACGCTCCCCCTGCAGCCTCTAAACTTGACACAGCTCTTATTCTCTGCTCATTTCTAGTTGTCTTTGGAGATGAATTTTCCTAGGTAAAGAGGGAATTCTAGAATGGACTTTTCATACACAATAGTAGTTTGAAGGGGTCTTGTGTATATGTAACGGGAAAAAAAATGAAGTAGAATTCTCATACAGGTTAAGGTTTCTGGTGGTGTTTTATTATAAAATTACATTCTAAGCTTAGAGAAGTGAAATAGTTTAAGAAATATAGTAGAATCACAAAGGAACAATGTCATCTGCCAGTGCACACTGGACAGAAAGCCAATGTGGCATTAAAACCAGGCCGAGTAAAAGAATGAATCAGCCTGTCTAAAAAGCAAGACAGCCAAAGAGGAACACAATGAAAACACATTGGATCTCTGTTTTAATAAATAACATTAAATATTAAAATAACCCCAAATTTTTTAGGCAGCTGCATTGATTTTACAATGAGCACATAGTGTAGATTGCCTTACGTGAGTCTATGGAGCCATAGGTGTCTTCAGTGAAAGGACCGCACTAAACAGCAGTAGTGAGACTCTTGTAAGACATGGAGGAGGGCTCATTCGCTGCACAGCTGGATACAGCCAACAATCCAGGCACAGAGGATAGTAAATCACCACGTTTACCCCTACTCTGCCCTTACAGCAAGTTCAATGGCTTGTCCTTGACCCTCTACTTGGTCATTCTTCATTTTCTGAACATTTGTCTTCATTTGCGTCATCTCCATCACAAGTATTGCTTCTCTCAGTCTCATCTTCATCAGTGCCCCATTCGTCGCCAAAAGTCTGCTCTTGCAGGAAAGTAAATGTAAGTGATCGGGCCGCTGCTTGTGCTGCAAGTCCAGACGCAAAGTGTATATCTGATGCCTGGTGAATTCGAGCAAGCCTCTCCTTGATGGAGGCAGGTAAGACAGTCCTGGGTGCAGGACATGGAGGCTCTACCTTTTCTTTAGTAGTTTCTTGTCCAGGATCTTCCAATAGCCGAAATGTTTCTGTCTCTGTTTGATCCCAATCAACCTCTGAGGTCTCATGAAAAATTGCCTCTTTATATGAGGCTTCTGTTCCATTTACCTCCCTGTGGATTTCTTCATCTAACTTTTGTGTTATGGCTGTGGAGTCTGTATCAGAGACTGGAGGCGAGATAGGATTATCGGCTATCTCCATGTGTGATAAAGGTCTTATTACAGCTTTTGAGGATCGGCTATCTCCATGTGTGATAAAGGTCTTATTACAGCTTTTGAGGAAGAAGAAAAAAAAAGGAAAAAAGGTGATTATTGATTTCAATTTTTATGCTTTCCATTTATTAAACTACAGCAGCAGGCAAAAAGATATCATAATCAATGAGTGATATTAAACTACAGCAGCAGGCAAAAAGATATCATAATCAATGAGTGATAAAACACTGACTATTCCTATGCTGGGGATCTTACAGTAAAAATTATTAGAATGAGGGAAACACAACACAGAACAAACATCACCAGATCTGTGCCTTCTAGTAACATTGCAGCAATTTATTTAGAATACAGGGAAATTCAGCTTGACAAGAGCCTGGTTTTTACACTATGCCACTACTGCACCTACATTGCACCACATATCTACAAACCAAGGAGCAATTTACCGAATAGCAATACCCCAAACTCACACCATGCATATCCAGTCTGAAACTCAAGAGATTAGTAAACCACATTAAACAAGATTATTAAACCATCAGCAAGAAATATGCTGCACAAAAAGTAAATGCAACCAAATGGGTTCTACCAAGTTATCCAAAGCATAGTAAATAACATCGCAAAGGGGAATGCTGGAGATAGCCAAGTGCTGTCCTCCGCAATTTCTGACACTGCCATACAGGACACGTGCTCTTCCCACCACTCATTAGTGATAACAAGACCCCTGATCTTGTGATAAGTGAAGATCAAAGCAGATGGACCTTCATCGATCAGTTTGCTATTCCCAAAATTGGTATAACCCATTTAACAAGAGGAACTAACCAAACCCCTGCTGTGCTGCTAAAAAGTGTCAGATGGCATTTATTTCTCTTGCTTATATATGGCCAACATAGTCCACATGCATTGCCATTACTCACTGTACCCGGTAGGCCTCACAATCCCCTATTAGTATGGTGAAACTTCTACAAACGCCATCCCAGTGATGCAAGGTGTGCCCTGCACATTAGAATGATTAAATTCCTATTTATTTATTTTTTTTTTATTTAAAGACAGAATATTTAGTCCCATACATTTAAGGCAATCTAGAAGAGTAAAAGCTAAACTTTGGAAAGACCAGCTTTCCATATATTAACGCATTGCCAAACCGTAAAGATGACATCTGCAGATCTGTACACCCGATTTACAAACAGACCACTGGATTCTGGCAATTTACTGAACTTTAGCTTCAGGCTGCAATAATCAGCTGTAAGGTGTCTGTAAGGAAGCTTTATTATTAATCCATCACCCCATGACATCCCAAAATTAAAAAAAATCCAATTGTCACAGGGGCCAAAGAATTCTTAACTGGAGCTACACTTGCAAAATATACCTCTTCCGACTTACATACAAATTCAACCTAAGAAGAAACCATAGTAATATATTGTGTAACTCGGAATCGGGAATTGCCAGTACACTGCAAAAGAGAGTTCAGTCATACAATCCATAGCTCCCAATCATCCCGGATCCAGAGGGACAGTCCCAGATTTCAGTGCAGTGTCGTCAATCGGGTGCAGTGACGTCATTATAACGCGCCTGCAGGGTGCTGCTGTAGTACAGGTTAGACACAGATCCGACCAAAAAAAGCTGATGAATAGCCCCATATTATACCATATCCAAGTATTAATAACTAACATTTATTGATAATCCATAAAAAGTTGAAATGAATAGTGAAAGACAGAAAGTAACAACGAACGGAATAGTGACAGAAAACAGTAGAATTTGATAACTCGTAGATGTAGTACGAAGTCACAGCTGTAATGAGCCGGTAGCCGTCAGGTCACCAGAAATGGAGTTTCCCAATCACTATTGTAGCAGAGTTAGTGAGAGTCAGCCATAGAAGCACTTAAACCTATGACTCACAGTAAGATGTGGTGTCAGGTATGTTAAGAGTAGTGTAGATTTTGTAACAAAAAGTGTCTATTCAGATTGTTATAGTAAGCGAAAACCAGGGTTGTCATATAGTCTCTGCTGGAATAGTCCAGAGACTATGGGGGACATTTTTCATAAATGTCCGAGGTAAAACTGTTCTAGTTGCCCATGGGAACCAATCAGAGCTCAGCTTACAATTTCCCACTGCTGTTTATAAAATTAAGCTGAGCTCTGTCTGATTGGTTTCCATGAGCAACTAGAACAGTTCATGTCCCCCTATATTTTAGGGTCAGGACGAAACAACGATTAACTGCAATTAAAAACTTACACTAAAGCCCCACAACACGTTTCACAGAGACTTCGACTTCATCAGGATAAAGTCCTAAACCCCGATGAAGCCGAAGTCTCGGCGAAACATGTCTCGAAACATAATTGGATTTGGTATACTAGGGGGCAGTTCATCAGCTTTCTTGGTTGGATCTGTGTTTAATCTGTCAAGTATTGATACACTTTTGTGAACTGCTGTAGTACAGACACAGTGGAGGAGAAGGCAGGACAACAGCGTGGAACGAGGAAGGGAGAGTACACTTTATATTTATTCAACAAAAGAGGGGCCATAAGAACGGGAGCAGACAAGGGGGCACAATAAGAGGGGGATCCAGAAGTTGGGACTATAATAAGAAATGGAGCAGAGGGGGGGCACAATAGGAAGGGAGCAGAGAGAAAGGGGGGGGGGGCCCCCCCCCCAAAAAAAGAAATGGAGCAGAGGGGGGGGCACAATAAGGAAGGGGATTAGAGGGGGGGCACAATAAGGAATAAGGAAGGGGAGCAGAGGGGGGGGCACAATAAGAAATGGGAGCAGATGGGGGCACAATGAGAAAGGTGAGTAGAGGGGAGGCACAATTAGAAGAGGAGCAGAGACGGGAGGCACAATAAGGAAGGAGAGCAGAGAGGTGGGGTATAATAAGAAAGAAGGGAAGAGGGGGCACAATAAGAGAGAGCAGATAAGAGGCATAATAAAGAAGGGGAGCAGAGAGGTTGGCACAATAAAAGGGGGGCAGGTAAGAGGCATAATAAGGAAGGGGAGCAAAAAGGGGGACTACTACTTATTGACAGACTGCCCTCTCTCTGCGCAATCACACAAGGATCACAGTCGATCACGGATTAGGCCCAGTCTTAGGCTGCATTCACACGACCGCAAGGGGGACGTATATACGGCCGACGTATATACAGCCGATATACGTCGCCCATATATGGCAATGGGCGCGCAGCGCCCTATGGGAGTGGTACGGTGCCGCATATGTGTGGCGCCGTACGGCCCCGTACACCGTGAAAAAATAGGACATGTCCTATTTTTTCAGGGCATACGGCGCCATGTGCCATGTATCCCTATGGAGAGGGGCGGGGGTGAGCAGCGCTCTCCCCCTCCTCCTCTCCCCGCGCTGCCGTGTGCCCGCCGTGCTACGGTACGGCGGGCACCGGTCCTGTGAATACAGCCTTAAGCGTAGAAAGATCAAATATAAATATTACTTTTTTTTTTCCTAAAAAACTATCAATCATCTCAGGTATAGGATGGGGCATGTACAATGGGAACGGGTGTCTTTAACCCATGCAGCAACCAGCTATGACCACCAGCTATGACAAATTTATCTGGCAAATGTGATGGAAGGTTAGTAGTTATGGTCAGGTCATTATTAAGTCGCCTACAGACGAT
The DNA here is from genome assembly GCA_019512145.1 of Engystomops pustulosus. Classification (NCBI taxonomy): domain Eukaryota; kingdom Metazoa; phylum Chordata; class Amphibia; order Anura; family Leptodactylidae; genus Engystomops; species Engystomops pustulosus. The sequence goes on from CM033644.1 coordinate 139,924,076, forward strand.
GATTCCTGCTGTCAAAACTCCAATTTTAGATGAATTGATCTTATTTCAAGGGTTAATCTGCAAAGGTTTGGAATAACACACACCATGTTCACTAAACAGCAACTGCTTCCATTTTTGTCTTTCAGCTTCAGATGCCTTTAAGCCTAGGACAGCCTTTAGCTCCTGTAATACTCTCTTAGATTCCTCCCGTTCTCGCTTCTGTCTCTCTCTCTCCTCTGGAGAAAATAAATACACATCATCTCTCCTAAATTCGTCATCTGGAGCTATGTCTTCCACATAGGCCTCAAATTCCTGAAAATAAAAATGGTGGTCATTTCAGTGTGAGAACTGCTGCTGATGCCATGTGGAGGAAAGGACCAGTCCTGGCTCACAATGTGGTCATACGTTACCTGCTCCTCCGGGACTGGATCTTTATCTTCAATGCGAAGTGCAGGAGGCACAATGGGTGTTACAGGACAATGCGAGTTTTCACATGTTGTGCTCGCTGTATCTATGACAAAGAGAAGAGATGGCCCCATAAACCCACAGTTCCCTGCATGATCTGTACTGGAGATGAACGCCAAGTCTGTCATACCTCTCTTTGCGGGAGGTTTTCGGACCATTCTTTCCACCTGGCACAAGGCCTCCTCCCAGCATGTGTTACTGGCCTGCACGTGTGGCTGTATCATCTTGATCTTCTCTTCCAGTATAATGGAAGCCTCAGGTGTCACGCCTTGTGCTTCCTTCAGGGCAGTAAGTTTTTCCAGCTCATCCTCAAGTATTATTACCCTAAGGATGATAAGGAATTAAAACAATGTATGCTGAAAAGTTGCAGATCTCTTTATTATACTGTACATATTCTTTATACCTAGAAGACCAGGCTTCTTATCACGCTCTACGCATTACAATGTACAATAAACCTTTTAATACCTTCCTATGATAATCTTCAACATAAAAAAGATGCCCTTCATCTCAACACGGCAACATTTATATGCCTTGCAGCAGCATCATAGGCTGTTACACTGTCTCAACCTCCATCTCTGCCCTGCCAGCACTTTCCCCCTCCCTCTGCCTGTTGTACTCTCACTGCAGCAAAGGAAATTTCAACACAAAGGGGTGTGGGGGGCTGGAGTATAACAGCCTAGGGGACTATGGTAATGCCACATTGTCTTTCTGACTAATTAGCATAATTTTAAAAGTGTCTTACCAGTTGGCAGGCATGTCCTTAGGCAATTTCAACTGTCAATTGAGCTGAAAGTTCTCAGATTTGAATCCCCATTTTTACCCCATTACTTTACAATTTTACTCAGTGATCATCAATGTAATATTCCAGAGTGTGGGCATGGACTCTCTGAGCAGATACATTATGATCCATCTAGTGCTGACAATGTGGTTAGATTATCAGGGTACAAGGTTTATATACACCTTAATTTAGCCTTTGAACATTCACTAGTATCTGACACATAGAAAAAGAGAGAATGATGAGATCCATGACACACAACAACACTCCTCAGCTCTGCTACATCTGAGCTATAACAAACACTGTCAGCTCTGCTAATTCAGCTTTATCACACACAGTCAGCTCTGCTGTATCTCCTTCCCCTCATATAAAGATATTATCTTGCCTGTAGCTTGTAAATTTACTCTCCTCCCACGTTTTTTTCAGCGGGAAATGTGAGAGTCTGTGTGTGAGTGAACTGGTTGCAGAGGGTACTGTAGTGTGAGACAGGAGAACCTATTCATGAGAAAAATCTGTACTGCCCGACCCTAAAGTTAGAAGATTAACAATTGGATCCTGGAGCAACCGAAATTGTGTACACCAGGACTGATGGACAGGTTGGAATTATATCTGTGAAATGCTGTATTTTTGTTAATAACAGTAAGTTAGAGAATGTGTTATTTTGTTATCCTGAGTATATTTAAGAATCTTGTCTTCTACCTTAGCACATTATATTCTTGCATGTGCTACGGTCTACCTTGCAGATAACCTATATTGTGCCTGGCAGATTCTGTTTGTAGTATAGCTAATACAGAGCATTGTAAGAATGACTTACTCATTGAGTAGAGCCTTCAGGTGTAGCTGCAGGCTGCGGACAGCTCCATGAAGACTGTTCAGTTCTCCAGTCTCCTTCTTCTTCCTCATTGAACGGTCAGAACCAGACTGATGTTGTGTTTCAAAGTAACGGTAAAATTCATAACTGCGCCTCAGTTCTCCCAAACAGGCGGCTTGAGTATGAGGTAGATCCTGTGCCACATCACACCAGATGTAGTGTGGAAGCATCTCTAGGCCAGTAAGTGGACCTCTGCATGCATTCTCTGGAGAAAGCAGTAGAGCTAGCCGTCGAAAGAATTCTGAACTCTGTCCAATCCAGAGCTGGAAAAGGACCTGTCAAACAGGTAATAATTATAGTAAATATTGCTATAATGTGGTATATAGTAAATCTGCTATTATGTGGAAAAATGTATGTAAAACATGTATTACGCAAAGTAGAGGACTTCCAAAGGCTGTAACTGGATCTGTCTAAAAATGATAAATTGCTATACCTATGCTGTATATTTAGATTAATTTACTTTTTAACAGAAGACCTGTCACCAATGTTTTAGTATATACTTCCACACACAAATAAGATGTTTGGAGTGTTTTCTCTTTTACACATTATTCCTCCTAGAATTTTATGAATAAGTAGACAACATTCAGTTGGGGATGTGTTCTTGCAGAATTTTACTGACCAATCAGGGCTGCACGGGTCACACCTTGAAGTGAACCTATCATCAGAATCACACATTTTCATCCAATGGCAGGTTCTCATAGAACTAATTTCCAATCTGCTTTTACCTCCAACATTACTGCTTCCACTGACTTAAAAGTACACAAAATTATACCAGGCTCCCTGGCAGCAAACTGCATGGAGCTTTGGGGGAATCAGAGTCCTTGTGTCGTCATCATTATTATCTCCTCTCTGCTCATCTACAATTTCCTCTATCCTCCGTCCCGTTTAGATTGTTTTTGTTTATTACGCCATGTATTACTAAAAAGAACTGGTCACTTGCTTGATCAGATTCTCCTATTCATGTTTCACTATAGGGCTGCGACCCAAACACCTGCCAAACTTGTGGGCTTCTTGCTCTCTTTGTTCCATTATTTGCAATTTTCAATAAAGTTTATTGAACCATAAAATAAAACTTTAATCCAAAAAAAATGACAAAAAAAGCATATTTTTTCACATTTGTAGTAATATATCAGCTAATATGTAATTAATAAAACTATCCTATCACGTTAAAGTCTCACTTGTTATTAAAAAAACAAAGCAAAAATTGTTTTGATATGTAAAGCTTTTCCAAAGATATCGTCATATAGAGCAGAACGTCAAAAATGTACCTGGACATTCAGGCACCAATGACCCTCAGTCACAAAAGGGGCTTTAAAAAAACATAGATCTGAACTACAAAGGATATTAGAAAACTGCATTATGGTTTACAGACAGTCCCTGGGTTACGTACAAGATATTGCAGCAAAGGCTTACCGGTAACACCCGTGATCGGTGTCGGCACCGATCGCGGGTGTTTTCTTGCTGATCGCCGCTCCCCGTGACTTCATCGGGGAGCGCCGATCCGTCGCCATGGTAGCTTCGGGTCTCACGAAGACCCGAAGCTACTTCGGGTTAACCCATTCATTACAATGTGCTATCAGCATACTGTAGTATGGCAGTATATGGTAGGATCGATCAGACAACCTAGGGTTAAAGTACCCTAGGGAGTCTGAAAAATAGTAAAAATAAAAAATTATAATAAAAATTCAAATATAAATATAAATAAACAGTAAAAATCATAAACACATTAGGTATCGCCGCGTCCGAAAATGCCCGATCTATCAAAATATAATAACGGTTTTTCACTGCGTTTAACCCTGTAACGGAAAATTGCGTCCAAAGTCAAAACTGGCACTTTTTTGCCATTTAAAAAAAAAAACACCCTCAACTCCATACAACGAAGTATGGAAAAGTTATAAGCACAAGAAGACGGCAAAATAAAAAAAAAATTTTTGTTCATGAGGTTTTAATTTTTGTAAATGTATGAAAACATTATAAAACCTATACAAATGTGGTATCCCTGTAATCGTACTCACCCAAAGAATAAATTATATGCGTCATTTGTGGCGTGAAGGCAAAGCCGTAATATCCAAGCCCACAAGAATACGACACAAATGCGTTTTTTCACCATTTTCACTGCATTTGGAATTTTTTTCCCGCTTCCCAGTACATGGCATGGAACATTCAATGCGATCACTATGAAGTGCAATTTTTTACGCAAAAAACGAGCCGTCACATAGCTTTTTACATGTAAAAATAAAAAAGTTATAGATTTTTGAAGGTGGGGAGTGAAAAATGGAAATGAAAAAACGGGAAAGGGCCCGGTCCTTAACCGGTTAATAAAGCTTCATTACAGACACTTTATAGCTGATCATTGCAGTCTGGGACTATAGTAAAGCATTCAGAGGGGTCCACCTGCAAGTCAGGTGTCCTTAAGTAGGGGACTGCCTGTATTATATATTATTATATAATAAACAAAAATGAGTTAGATAAAACTGTAAATAATTAACAAACACAGCCCTGCTATTTACAATCACCCCATGTTTTATTCTGGCAATGAAGCACAGGGTACAATATAGGAGGGTACTTGCATTTTATTGCAAGTATAAAAATCACTTATAAATAACATAAAAGCACAAGGAAATACATAATGGACATTACCTTTAATGCAGGAAGGCTGAAGCCATCAGTTAGATTATGCGCTTCTTCCTCAGAAACCTGCTCTTCACTTAATCCCAGTCCCAGGTCTTTCAAGGGGACAACGCAGATGTAGTTAGTCACATTGTCTATCTCAGAGTTTAAGGGATAAGTTTAGTCAGAGTTAAGGAAATCTGAAACAGTTAAAGAAGGTTAAAAACAAGTATAAAAGAAACTGTTACTCTACATCAGCGGTTCTCAACCTGTGGGTCAAACGACCAAAACACAGGGGTCGCCTAAAACCATTGGAGCCACGATTTTATTGCATTTTTTGGCACGAATACAATATTCTTGTACATGATTGGGGGTCACCGCAACATGAGGAACTGTATTGCGGGGTCACAGCATTAGAAAGGTTGAGAACCACTGCTCTACATGATTACTTCGGACATCCTTATACACACTTAAAGTTGCACTTATTATTGTAAAATGTTGCAAAAATGTTGAAAGTAATAATGTGAAATTGTGATAAATGGCATCAAAATACTAGTTCTGTATCGCCCATTAGATGCTGGAAAAATTAGGAGTGTCCCAGTGGGCATGTGCGCCCAGGACAAGGACAATGGGAAAGAGCTTTGCTACAGAACAACACTGGCCGGCTGGGCAGCATTAGTATTATCTATCCTGCCATTACCACTGAGTATATATTGCATATGTAACTGGATTATATATGGACAAGCACACACCGGGACTATAAAAGACACTGACAAGCGAGGCTGGCTTCATATGAACCATGTAGGATATGGGTTTGTTATGTTACAAATTAAAGGGGACTTCTCATCTGGACATTAACATTTAATTTAATTCTCCTGCTATATAGATCCATTTCTCGATTTGAGGTTATTAAAAAAATGTGCCTTTGTGGAGATAATTCCCCACAAGGTCCCAACACCATCCGTCGATCCGGTCCGACGTTGATTTGGGTCCAGCGCGAAAGTCCGATTACGTGAGTCCAAATCCCGGGGCAATTCGGCGCAAAACTGAACTATTCTGGAAACCCGACGAAACTGCGGCGTTCGGACCCTTCGTAAATGAGCCCCAATATGTTTGTGTATATGAAATGTCCAGCAGTTACTACATGTTACTGCAGGTGGTCAGGCAAAATTCAATAGCGAATGTGTATTCCACACTGTGCGGATGGTGGTCGTATCCAAGGACATTTATGGGAAATTATCTTCACACTGGTACATGTTTTTTAATAACAGGCAAATGAAGAAATGTTTGCATTTCAGCTAAATTAAACTAAATGTGAATGCCCAGATCAGAATAACCCTTTAAAAGGTTATGTGCTAAACAGATATTTCAGGCAAAATTTAGGTTTTGGGTAATGATGAATACATTTAAAGAATCTACCACGAGCATGAAGAAATATAAACCATGCACACTGCCATATAGGTGTCTGCCACCTTTTGCAGCATCTGCTCTTCTTTTAGCCTCTTGTGTCCTGTTTTATTTACAAAAAAGGCTATAAAATATGCAAATCAGCCACAGGGGCTAAAGGTGGCTCATAGGTGTTGATGGAGCCCAGAGCCCCGCAGGCTTATATGCATCATTTTTAAAGTCTTAAAAAACCCAAAGGCATAAGAAGTCAAAAGAAGAGCGGATCCTACCACAGGGGGTACACACCAGTATGTCAGTGTGCTTGGTTTACAAGCCTTCACCCTGGTGGTAGATGCCATTTAACTGAATGAAGTGAGTGAAGCACTTGTTTCCATTCACATGCTGCAAACTACAACATAAAACTTAAACTGTATACAAATGTATCCAGTCTAGATAATACTCAGTGTGGAAAACATACAAATCTCACTTTTGGTTTGTGTCGATATGCAATTTTGGTGATGTATACAGGAATCTTCACATACCCGCTCCTTGTATAACATAGGTAAAGGATATCTTTTCAGCATGTACAATGTAGCAAGCCTTGAAACTCTGAAGTTAGTTCTGACGGCCCGGTAGACAGCTTTCCGCAAACCAAGGAGGTGCTGGCTAGCATGTTTTCCAGCCTTATCATATGGGCAAGCAGCACTGACCCTGTCAAGCAAACTTGAAAAGTAAAATGTGATACATCTGTACAGATGTCCCAAACCACATAAAATACACATTCCACACAGACAAAAACGATGGATATGACTAGAACATAGTGGTGAGGGTCACAGTTAACCCCTTAACGAACAGGCCCGGTTTTTGCATTTTCATTTTTCACTCCCCACATTCAAATATCTATAACTTTTTTTTATTTTTCCCATGTTTGGAGCTTTACGAGGGCTTGTTTTCTGTGTAAAAATTGCACTTCACAGTGACGGTATTTCATTTCCCATGGCGTGTATTGGTTATCAAGAAAAAGATTTCAAATGCAGTGAAATTGGTGAAAAACCGCATTTGTGCCATTTTCTGAAGGGTTTCCTTTTTCACGGCTTTCACTGTGCGCCCCAAATGACATGACTCCTTTATTCTTCCGGTCAGTACAATCATGTGGATACTAAATTTATATAAGTTTTAAAAAATGTAAACCTTCTGTACAAAAAAATAAATAAATAAAAAAATTTTGCGATCTACTGGTGCTAATAACTTAATTATACTTCGGTTCAAGGAGATGTGAGACATGTCATGTTTTGCGAGATTACATGAGACTTTCATTGCTACTATTTTGAGGACTTTTGATCACAGTTACATTTTTGAATATGTTTCAAAATGATGAAAAAGTGGCGTTTTGGACATTTGCGATCTACTTTCTGTTAAGGGGTTAAATGCAGGGAATAATTGTTGTTATATTTTGATAGCGCAGACATTTTGGCACGCGATGATACCTAACATGTTTATGATTTTTACTGTTTATTTATATCAGTTCTAAAGAAAGATGGGCGATTAGAATTTTTTTATTTTTTTTTTACTTTTTTAATTTTTGGGGGGGGTCTTTTTTTTTTTTAAACCTTGTCTGATTAATCCTAGTACATGGGGATTTTACTGATCATTTATCACAAAGTGCCACTGGCACATATAATAAGAGGCCAGAAAACATACAGCCTCCGGTCTTACATAGAACCAAGACTATCATGGAGACTGATCGTCGTTTCCTGATGACGTCACAGGGAAAGCAGATCCAAGCCAATATGGCGGCGCCCAAACGCTGTCAGCTTTTTACCAATGCCGGCAGTTTTGCTAGGGATGTGCGATCGGGTGTGCTGGTGGGCGTTTGCTGCAATATGCAGCAAATGCTAACCTTGTATGGAGAGGGCTCAGCCAGAGAGCCCTCTCCATACACCAGCAGTCAACGTGTGACTTTCACACATTGGTAAGGGGTTAATATCATATCATTCCTATACCTGTTCTTTTTAGAAAAAAAAAAAATGATAGACTCTCAGCGCTTTTATTATAGTATCTGATACACTGCTATAAACTGTATAAACTATAATACTTTTTACCTAAATTTTTAAAAGTTCTACATTTCTCATGCTGAATTCACTGGAAGCTTTACAGATGATCCATCCATGTACAGGAAAGGCATTTTTTAAGAGGGACTACAATCTTTATTTACAGAATCTACCATCAAAATCCATCAAGATAAATGAGGAACACTTACTTATAGATCCAGGGAATGTGACTGTGGAATTGTTCTGTTATACATGTATTTGTTATCCATGCCCTACTTTCAACTAAATGGAATGTGTTACCAGAGCTCCTAAATGCTGCAGATTCACAAATTGTTACAATGAGGAGTCACCCATTCCCCTACTCTCTCCCTTTTTAATCTAGCAGCAGCAGGAAGGGCAGGGGGAGGGAAACCACTCTGCTCATTGTAACAGCCCCAGAAGCTACAACACTCGGGGGCTCTGGAAACACCAAACAGAGCCATTCTGGCTCATTAGCATAATTATAAAAGTTGATGCCAGTTTTCTGGCATAGAAGCACTAAATAAATTGAAATTTCTGCACACTGCAAGAAATTGTGATTATGTGGGCATGAAGGGGCATGGCCACTGGCAGATCGGGCAGGACCCACAATGTGAGGTTCGCTTGTGTGATACCCAGCTCCTAGAAGGGCAATACTAATATACATGACATTTATTCTAGTATTCTTCAGGGGACTAAAAGAGGATGGAGGATGTACATATAACACAAATAAAGATATAGGGCTTCAATTCTTTATTTAAAGGAAATCTGCCATCAAAATCCATCATGATAAACCAGGGGCATTTACTCATAGATCCAGCCACTGTGACTGTGGTAATCTTCTTATATTTGTTATCCATGACCTCCTTCCTTTTAAAATCAACTTTTAAATATGCTGAGCCCAGGGGGCTCCTGGCAGTGTTTTCAGAGCCCCTCATTGCTGCAGCATCACAGGCCGTTACAATGAGCAGAACATGCCCCCCCCCCCCTGCTCTCTCCCTCTTCCCTCTGCATGTGTAAACTAGCAGCAGGAGAAAGTGCAGGGGGAGGGGAGACCTGTTCTGCTCATTGTGATAAGATCACAAACCCCTCGGGTTCATTAGCATAAATTGTAAAGTTTATTTTAGAAGGAAGCCAAAGATAATGTCACCGTGCTTGGATCTATGATTATGTGTCCCAGGTTTATCATGATGGATTTTGATGGATGGTCTTCTTTAAAGGTTTACTCTTTATATTCAACTAAAACCACATATGACCCTTTATACCACAGTCATTACTGCACAATACTACCCAGACAACACTCACAGGGTGAATCCTCGAGAGATGACTTCCGTCTCCTGAATCAGACGCAGAGATTTTCTCACAAGGTTAGTAAAGGCTCGGCTATTTGCAACAGTCATTTCCAACTGGTCACAGTATTTTCGCAGCCTGACCTGCAGCCTGGCAGCGCCCCATGTTCTCAGCACTCGATGGACGGCAAAAATGGCAAAGAAAAGAAGGCTGGGCCCCCATATTAACAAGGATGGAAAGTGCCAAGATTTCAGTGCAGCCATGGCACTAAGAAACGCAAACACGACAGACATCTCCCTGCAGAACGAGAAGAAAACATTCAGTCCTCGGCCTATTAAAGGGGTGTTCTGGGATCAGGATGCCGATGGCTTATCCTTTCATGAGTCCATCAATATGGGAAGTCCCACTGATAATCCTGTTCAGCACTTTGAAGGGGGCACAACACTGAGCGCTGTAGCCTCTTAATGTTTGTCTACATACCCACTTGAAGGTGCTTAAAAAGACGGACCCTCATGCCACAGCGCTCACACCAGCGCTACAAACCGCAGTCTGGAAAGATTAAGCAGAATTTGCATCCCCTGAATAAATATTGATGGCATGTCCCAAGGACAGACTGTCAATATCCAGATGCCAAAAACCCTTTTGGCAATAACATACATACAGTGGGGGGAAAATATTTAGTCAGCCACCAATTGTGAAAGTTCTCCCACTTAAAAAGATGAAAGAGGCCTGTAATTGCCATCCTAGGCAGAACCTCAACTTTGAGAGACACAATGTGAAAACAGATTTTGTGTTACATTGTCGGATTTTGAAAGAATTTATTTGCAAATTAAGGTGGAAAATAAGTATTTCGTCACCTACAAACAAGCAAAACATCTGTAACTACTTCTTTAAGAGGCTTATATCCCCCCACACATTTCAAAAAACATGAGGTAAAGTGGCCAACCCCTTTAAGCCAGTACATATCCGGTCTGAAGTTTGGTAGAGAGCATTTGGATATTCCAGGAGAGTACTGGGAGAATGTCATATAGTCAGATAAAACCAAAGTAGAAATGTTTGGTAGAGGCACAACTCATTGGGGCAAATTTACTTACCTGGTCCTGTCGCGATCCCCGATTCGGACGGTCCGACGAGGATGAAGTCCTGTGTGATTCATGAAGATCGTGCGCCCGAGTTCCTGCATCCGTCGCTTCCCCACGAGGTCCGCCAGAGTTCACCTTCTTCTTCCAAGTGCTTGTAAGTGCATGTCTTGCGACACAATTCTAAAAGTCAAATCTTGCGTGTTTTCCGAATCCGTCGGTTGTCTGATGGCCACACCCCCGATTTCTGTTGCATGCAAGCCGGCGCCGATGCGTCAAAATCCGATTGCGTGCAAAACGGAAATCGTCAGGAAACCTGATGAAAATGCCCTCCGCGGACCCTTAGTAAATGAGCCCCATTGTGTTTGGAGCAGAGTGAATGCGGCGTTGCACACCTACTGTGAAGCATGGGGGTGGCAACATCACGATGAGGGGCTGTTTCTATGCAAAGGGACCAGGATGACTGATCCATGTACATGGAAGAATGAATGGGGTCATACATTGCGAGATTTTGAGTGAAAAACTCAAGGCCATCATAGATGAAACATGGCTGGGTCTTGAAGCATGACAATGATCCCAAGGGCACTGCCAGGGCAGCAAAGGAGTGGCTTCATAAGAAGCATTTCAAGGTCCTGGAATGGCCTATCCAGTCTCCAGATCTCAACCTCATAGAAAACTTTGCAGGGAGTTGGAAGTCTGTGTTACCCAGAAATAGCCCCAAAACATCACTGCTCTAGAGGAGATCTACATGGAGTAGATTTGTCTACTACAGTAAGCGAGCGGGAAGGAAGCCCCGCACTGGCCCAGTCCTCCACCGCCCGTTCCTTCTTCAGGCCCCCTTCCCAAAAAAGGAAAAAAAAAAAATCACAATTGCTGGCAGTTAGCTTGCAATTGCGATTATTTCAGGGTTCCTACGCCAGTTTTCTGGCAAAGAAACCCTGCTAAATCTCCCTGTCTAACTGCCTCTATTTCTCTCACTGTAATGACTTTTTTGCAGTCTTAACCTCTATTAATACCATACAAGTTGTAATCTTGAAGTGTCCACATCAGGCTCCCATCTTTGTGGAACCATGTCAGCGAATGGCATCCTGTGATGAACCTCTAACCTGAGGAGGGAGAAGGTGCATCCGAACTCTCATTATATCTTAATGGCTTTATTTGCACTCGGATAATTGACCACAGTCTTTATCTATGGATGCTGACTGTGTGAGGCTGTTGTAGCATACATTGAATTATTCCAGTTTGAAAAGGGCAGGGAAAAGGTTGTTTTGTTCCTAGCATTTATGTGATATCCATTTGTGGTTTCACGACCACAAAAACACAATAATCACCACATAAAATATTACCTTTGAAACACTGTATCAATAACTACTTAAAATGACAAAGTGCCACTTAAAGGACACCTGTCATCAGGTCTGTGTCACTAGTCCTGTCACCTCTACCTGTTGGAGCAGCTCATGAGGATTCCATCAAAGCCTTAATCTAGTCAATTCATACATTAATCATTGCAAAATCATCTTTTCTTTATTATGTAAATGAGGCTGGTCACATGGTCAGAGGTAGTGATGTCACCCCTGTTGCCCCTCCCCTCTTCCCCCCTGCTCATGTCTGTGTGTATGTATAGTAAAGCATAGTTAGTGTCTGTGCTGCTGACATGCTCTCCCTCCTAATACACAGAGACACAGACATCAGCTACACAAGTACCTGACATGTTCTGCTATAACATGGCTGCCTGGAGCTGCTGTATCTCTCCTATACACACACAGGCTGCAGGGGGTGTGGCTGCCAGCACCAGGAAGCACATCATTATACAGCCTCACATCATTATACAGGCTGTCACTCAAGCACTGGGGGCACTCCTGAACTAGCTGGACAGCTTGAATATGCTAATGACTCATTGGACATTTCACAGGTCATTTGCATACAGCTTTAGGACCTCATTGCTTATAATTACAGGCATGTAGAGGGACAATGAAGGGATAGAGGCAATGCTTTCTGATGGCAGTTTATAAAAATATTTAGTTTAGGGGGTTATTTTGCTTGACAGGTTCTCTTTAAAGAAGTATTATAATTTCATTACAGAAAGATCCCTGCTTACAAAAACAAAATAACAGCAAGCAGAGATCATGAAAAGCATATAAAGTAAATAATATACATTGTATACAACTGTTATTATGTAAGATTTAACCTGTTCTTTACGCAATTTCAATAACATATAATGAATTGGCCGAAACCATTTGGTGGACCATACCAAATATTAGGTGTTGCTAGGGAGACTAGGGATGGAAGATGGCGTTTCTGTTGATTCTGGGTCTGACCAGCAGACAGGATTCCCGGGTCAAGCAGCTCAATCAGCTCCACATCCTCCTGTATCAGGACTTCCTGCAGCAGGATTGCACGCAGGCTATCAAGTCGGAACCCAATATCCTAAAAGGGCGGAGAAGAGAAAACAGATGGACATTAACCCTTTGATGGAAATGTGTCTTGTCAAATTTATATACCGTACATATTTCATTTTTATATTCAAACTAATAACCTATAGGAGTGCATAAAATTACCCATAAGGCCAAACCCTTCCTACAGAAGAATTAAGAAGCCAGTATTTCCATCTAGGTCAAACTCCACAAACCCCCAATGTACAAGCCAATAGTAAAGGGATGTCAACTACATAAATAATACCATCCTCTCTCAGAATAAAATAAAAAAAAAAAACTAAGCTCACGGTTAGGCACAATCTGAACCACTGCTGTAGACTGAGTTGCCTTAGAATTTTTAATAACAAATGTTAGGGTATAATACTCATTAGGCTCTTTTCGCCCAGGGCGAGCATACAGCTGCATGCTGAGGAGAGTATGGGTGAGCGCTGCTCCCCTCTCTGCTCTCCATGGGGAGGAGTGCAGCACAGCCCTACGTAAGGAAAAAGATAGAGCATGCTCAACGTTACAGTAGGGAGGGCAATACGTCCATTCATATGGATGGACAGATTGCCCATTGAAATGAATGTGGCTGTATGCTACCCCTACTAAAAGGGTGCAGTACAGGTAGCATACAACAGAAAATATCCATTCATGTGAAAGAGGCTTCGTGTAATGCAGTATCCTCTTAAAGTGGTTGTCAAGGATTAGAAAAAATGTTTTTTAAAAAACACACAGGGGACGGGCCGCGGCTGGCTACACACAGGGGACGGGCCGAAAGGGGGTCCAACCCGTTACTAGCATGGTGTACCTAATAAAGTGGCCGGTGAGTGTATACAGCCTGCTACGGTTGTAGTTAGGGCTCTGTGCAGGGAGCCCCTTTAGGACAGGGGTCCCTGGGCAAATACCTAGTTTGCTAAAAACCGCATTACTACGCAAAGTACTTTTACTTCAACATGTCAAAGCATTTTTCTTTCACTTGGCAAATTCCTTTGGTGCGGCTGCTTTTCTGTGGTTAGTCACATAATTAGTATTGTTATTTTTATCGTTTCAAGGCCACATGGACAATATTAATGATGAGCCACATGTGTTGCTTGTGCTTTGAAATATACTGCAGATCTGGTTTTGACTAGATGCAGCTGCTCCTAGTTAGGGATGTGATATTAATATGTAGCAGGAATTTGCAGTTAATTGAGCTACCAGAAGGAGGCGCGTATCCCCTTTAGTGTGGCTGGTTCTGAGGAGGTGAAGAACCTCTGAAACTATATATACATATTTTTTATAGCCATATTTTCCTCTGTAACATATGTATTTGTTATTCCTCTTCCTGGATTTTCCTGGATTTAATTTGTTGGTGATTTTATTTTGTCTTCTCTCCAGGCCGCATTTGTCCATAGCAAAGGTGAGCATCTCACCTCACATTGCCTGGTCAGGTGGCATATGCCATTGGTCTTTGTCCTTTAGGTCGTACTTATCTGAAACTTGAAGTTCAGGAATATCTTAAATATGAAGTTCATCTGTGTCTTTAAGACTCAGATGCAATTGTTATAGCTAGTGACTATGCACAGACTATGTAGTCCGAGGCACTCTCTTAGCTTTGCAGTTTATAACCCATTATACTGACATAAAGAAAAAGGGGGTCTTCACCGTCCATTAGATGCAAATATCAGCATTTTGATTAGCTACTTTTTGTGGAACCAATCCTGGGAATGTATTTTTCAAATTAGTTTTGCTTTTGTTATAGTATGACAGTAAGTTTTTTTATTTCAACTTTATTATTATAGTTTTTACCAGGAAAAATTATTATTGTATGTTTATTAGTGTTTATAATATCAATGACAATGTTTCAAAGAGCCAATCAAACATTAATGTTGATAAATGTTTCTTTTCAATGCAGCCAAAATGCTGCTAATGAAGACAGTAGCAAAGAATGCACTGAAGATTTTTTGGTGCTTGCAGTGGCTGATATGAATAGTTCATAGTTTTTCTCCAGTTGAGGGTTTTAATATCTAAAGGGAAAAAAAAGTATGTGTGAATACTTGCACAGGTAGATTTTTAGAAGGTAAATATATTACAAACAATTTTCTCAACCTCCACTTCCAAACAGAAATTCCTGAGAGTCAGGAAAGCAATGTCAACAGTCTGGATGGCAATTCACAAATATTTACCAAATTATTGCACCAGTCAGCATGTATAGCCAAACTACGCAATACAATCATTCTTTTTAAGCGTTTCGTAAGCTAAAAGCATTGAGGCATTTACAGTGGATATGGAAAATATTCAGTCCCCTTTCATATTTTTAAAAAACGAGAATATGTAAATGTGTTTGGGACACTAAGAACCTCAATGCCGGCATCTGTTCCAAATATATATATACAAATAATAAATTAATTAAAATAAGTTACACAAGTCACCAGAAGACAGGTCACAATATCTGAAAACAGATTACAGTCCACAGAGACACTGTCATTGGTGGTCCCACAACCCAAATTGCGGGTTGAGCCCTGACCTAAATCAAATTGAGTATCCCTCGAGAGGATCTGCAAGGAAGAATAGCAGAGAATCCCCAAATCAAGGTGTCTAGATACTTATGACCCAGTGATATTTCAGTTTTTCTTGTTAAAATAAATTAGTTAAAATATCTACATTTGGGTGCATAGTGCACATTAAAAAATTGCAAAAATATAAATGAAAAACAAAAAAAAAATACAAAATACAAAAACCTAAAAGTTCTTTCTGAAGAACTGGTATAAAAATAATTATATGTAATTCCCAAAAAGTCCCAATCTATCAAACCCATAAAAATTGAAATAGAAAGTGATCAAAAGGTCATAAAGACCCAGGGCTTGACATTTCTGCAGATTCCTTAACCGGTTCGCGACCGCCCGCCCTCTCCATAGACGGTAAGTCTCTGCTGCATATTGCAGCGAAGGCTTACTGGTAACACCCGCGATCGGTGCCGGCCCTGATCGCGGGTGTTTTCTTGCTGATCGCCTCCGGCAAAGCTGGGCGCATGGGCGCCGCCATCTTTCCGAGGATCGTCGCTCCCCGTGACGTCATCGGGGAGCTGCGATCCGTCGCCATGGTAGCTTCGGGTCTC
Organism: Engystomops pustulosus; assembly: GCA_019512145.1. Taxonomy (NCBI): domain Eukaryota; kingdom Metazoa; phylum Chordata; class Amphibia; order Anura; family Leptodactylidae; genus Engystomops; species Engystomops pustulosus. The sequence continues at coordinate 139,940,114 of CM033644.1, forward strand.
ACGAAGACCCCAAGCTACTTCGGGTTAACCCATTCATTACAATGTGTTATCAGCACATTGTAATGTATGAGGAGTAAAATCCCCATATACTGCCATACTGTAGTATGGCAGTATATGGTAGGATCGATCCCAAGGGAGTCTGAAAAATAGTAAAAATTCAAAAATTCCCTAGAACTGATATAAATATAAATAAACAGTAAAAATCATAAACACATTAGGTGTCGCCGCATCCGAAAATGCCTGATCTATCAAAATATAATGACGGTTTTTCACTGCGTTTAACACTGTAACGGAAAATTGCGTCCAAAGTCAAAACTGGCACTTTTTTGCCATTTAAAAAAAAATTAAAAATTCTATTAAAAGTGATCAAAAGGTCGTACAGTCCTAAAAATAATATCATTGAAAACATCATCAAAAGTCGCAACAGATGACATCACCCTCAACTGCATACAACGAAGTATGAAAAAGTTATAAGCACAAGAAGACGGCAAAATAAAAAAACAATTTTTGAACATGAGGTTTTAATTTTTGTAAATGTATGAGAACATTATAAAACTTATACAAATTTGGTATCCCTGTAATCATACTGACCCAAAGAACAAATTAGATGCATCATTTGTGGCGTGAAGTGAAAGCCGTAATATCCAAGCCCACAAGAATACGACACAAATGCGTTTTTTCACCATTTTCACTGCATTTGGAATTTTTTTCCCACTTCCCAGTACATGGCATGGAATATTCAATGTGATCACTATGAAGTACAATTTGTTACGCAAAAAACAAGCCATCACATAGCTTTTTACGTGTAAAAATAAAAAAGTTATAGATTTTTGAAGGTGGGGAGTGAAAAATGGAAATGAAAAAACAGGAAAGGGCCGGTCCTTAACCGGTTAAAATGTGCCAGTGGCAAATATCACCCAAATGTTCAAATCACCACTTTTTTTCCATTTGGAACTCTTGGAAATTTACATAGAAAATGATCAAAATGTTGTAAAATCCAAAAAATGGTAGGAATTAAAATGTTATCACATCCCGCTAAAAAAATAACACCTCACACAGCCCCATTAAAAAACGTATTAGTGTCAGGACATAACAAAATGAAGATTTTTTGTACAAAAGATTTAAATTTTAAATCTATTAAAACCTAATAAAACCTGTAAAATGTGCTATCCGCATGATCATATCAACACAAAGAATAAAGAAGAGATGTCATTTAGAATGCACAATAAAAGCTGAAGGGTGCCCCCAACTGTATAAGGAGGGTGCCCACGGACTGGGGTTGTGCTACACACAGGGGACGGGCCGCGGCTGGCTACACACAGGGGACGGGGCGCAGCAAATGCATTTTCCGCCCTAGGCTTATACTCTGGTCAATAGGTTTTCCCAGATTTTTTTGTGGTAAAATCTACCTTATTCTCTCATGCTGTAATGTAATGACTTTTTTGCAGTCTTAACCTCTATTAATACCATACAAGTGTTAATCTTGAAGTGTCACATCAGGCTCCCATCTTTGTGGAACCATGTCAGCGAATGACATCCTGTGAGTGAACCTCTAACCTGAGGAGGGAGAAGTGCATCCGAAACTCTCATATCAAGTATCTTAATGGCTTTATTGCACTCGGATAATTGACCACAGTCTTTATCTATGGATGCTGACTGTGTGAGTGCGTGTTGTAGATACATTGATTATTCCAGTTTGAAAAGGGGGAAGGGAAAAAGGTTGTTTTGTTCCAGCATTTATATGGATATCCATTTGTGGTTTCACGAACACAAAAAACACAATAATCACCACATAAAATATACCTTTGAAACACTGTATCAATAATACTTAAAATGACAAAGTGCCACTTAAAGGACACCTGTCATCAGGTCTGTGTCACTGTCCTGTCACCCTACATGTTGGAGCAGCTCATGAGGATTCCATCAAGCACTTATATCAGTCAATTCATACATTAATCATTCAAAATCATCTTTTTCTTATATGTAAATGGGGCTGGTCACATGGTCAGAGGAGGAGTCACCCTGTTGCCCCCCTCCCTTTCCCCCCCGTGCTCATGTCTGTGTGTAATGTATAGTAAAGCAATGTTAGTGTCTGTGCTGCATGACATGCTCTCCCTCTAATACACAGAGACACAGACATCAGCTACACAAGTACCTGACATGTTCTGCCATAACAAGGCTGCCTTGAGCTGTGTATCTCTCCTATCACACACACAGGCTGCAGGGGTGTGGGCCCACAGCCAGGAAGCACATTATACAGCCTCACATCATTATACAGCTGTCATCAATGCACTGTGGGGCACTCCTCTGAACAAGCTGGCAGCTTGATATGTAATGATCATTGGACATTTCACGGTCATTTGCATACAGCTTTAGGACTCATTGCTTATTTACAGGCATGTAGAGGGACAATGAAGGGATAGAGGCAAGCTTCTGATGGCAAGTTTTAAAAATTTTAGTTTAGAGGGGTTTTTTGCTTGAGGTTCCTCTTTAAAAGTATTGATATTCTTACATGTACAAAAGATCCTGCGCTTACAAAAACAAATAACAGCAAGCAGAACGATCTGAAAAGCATAAAGTAATAATAACATTGTATCAAACTGTTATTATGTAAGATTTAACCTGTTCTTTAGCAATTTCAATAACATATAAGAATTGGCCGAAACCATTTGGTGGACCATACCAAATATAGGTGTGCTAGGGAGACTAGGGATGGAGATGGGTGTTTTGTTGATTCTGGGTCTGACCAGCAGACAGGATTCCCGGGTCAAGCAGCTCAATCAGCTCCACTCCTCCTGTATCAGGACTTCCTGCAGCGGATTGCACGAGGCTATCAAGTCGGAAACCCAATATCCTAAAGGGGGGGGGAGAAGAGAGAGAAAACAGATGGACATAACCCTTTGATGGAAATGTTCTTGTCAAATTATATACCGTAACTATTTCATTTTTATTCAAACTAATACCTATAGGAGTGCATACAATTACCATAGGCCAAACCCTTCCTCAGAAGAATAAGAAGCCGTATTTCCATCTAGGTCAAACTCCACAAACCCCAATGTACAAGCAATAGTAAAGGGATGTAACTACAAAATAATACCACTCTCTCTCAGAAAAAAAAAAAAAAAAACAAGTCACGGTTAGGCACAATTGAACCACTGCTGTAGACTGAGTTGCTTAATTTAATAACAAATGTTAGGCTATAATACTCAGGCTCTTTCGCCCAGGGCGAGCATTACAGCTGCATGCTGAGGAGATATGGGTGAGCGCTGCTCCCCTCTCTGCTCTCCATGGGGAGGGAGTGAGCACAGCAAAAGTAAGGAAAAAGATATAGAGCATGCTCAACTGTACAGTAGGGAGGGCAACGTCCTTCATTGGATGGAGACAGATTGCCCATTGAAAAATGTTGGCTATGCACCCCTACTAAAGGGTGCGGGGCCGAGGAGCCAGTGTATGTTACGTTACAGAAGGTTGCTTGCAGTACAGGTGAGACAGAGCATTACAACAGAACAATATCCATTCATGTGAAGAGGCTCTGTGTAATGGCGTATCCTCTTAGTGGTTGTCAAGATCTAGAGAAAAATTTTTAATAAAAAAAACACACAGGGGACAGGGAGCAGCCACTGCATTGCCACCCTAGACTAACTCTACCTTATACTCTGGTCAATAGGTTTTCCCAGATTTTTTTGTGGTAAAATTAGGCAGATTTTTTTGGGGGTTGCCTTATACTCAAGAATATATGGCACATAATCCCTCAGGCCAACAAGAAAGTGCCTATAAAATGCAATATACTCTGGCACGTCAGGGTATGATCTCGCTTTACCATATATACCAATAATTATGTGCACTATGTGGTTGCAGTTTATGCCTTTTTGTACCTGGTCTATCTACAATACTTTAATTGCAGGTCACATCCTCTCTTTTTTAATATCATTATCATTTCTATAGGCGAAGGTGTAAATGTCAGGTTCTTTATACCTGGGGACTCACTTGTCCTCTAATTTCTAACTATACTATCAAGTAAATCCTATTTAGAAAGATGGACCAAGAGAACAGACGCTACTGAAAGAAATATATTGAGTAATATAATATAAAAAATGTCATGTTTATTAAATACACTTATATGTACACTTATGTGCACTTATACATACAATATATGCTTTTGCTATGAAATCACTCATGTCTGTTATATGATGTAAGTGCCGGGCAGAGAGCACATCAGAAGGTGTATAGTACATAGTTTTGAAAAGTGCATAGTGCAAAGCCTTAAAGGGGTATTCCAGGAATCAGCATAATTCATATGCAAATGCATACTCAAAATATAAGCTAATGTGTAATTAGTTGTTATTTAAAATTTTGCTCCCCTTAGCAGAAAAATGCTGGTGACATAGACTGTGGTGGAGAATTAAAATGCTACCAGCCCTTTAATCAGTCCGTTAATTTCCTCCGTGCGGTCCGTTGCAGAGCATACACAGGACAGAAGATGGCCGCTGGTCACATGTCCACATCACATGTCCTGCACCTGTCTGGGCAGGTCATGTGATCACCACTACGTTTGGCTGTAGTCGGTTGGTTGCAGTGCATCCAGTATGGCCGGTGTGTGGTGATGGCAGTTACACATCATTACTATGGTAACAGAGCAAGAAAACCTGTTACATCATCACTGGGAGCTGAGCCTGAGAGGTAGGAGGAGTTACTGAGAACTAAAGGATCATGGGACTTGTAGTTTCCAGTGGCGGCCATCTTAGTGATAACTCCACCTACTTTAGAGAGGACATAAAATGTTGTGAATCATAAAATCAAACTATTTAAGCTCCGTTTTGTGACTAATGACATTGAGTATTGTTGTACTCATTTATTTATATCATCATGGGTTTTTGTGTCAGACATTCATATTCCTGGAATACCCCTTTAAGTGCAAAAAGTGCAAGGAGCGCTCCTTAGGGGAGGTGCTGGGCAGCGCTCCTTCTAATGCGCTTCCCTACTACAGGAGGTCCCCTACTTAAGGACACCCGACTTACAGACAACCCCTAGTTAAAGACGGACCTCTCTGCCCACTGTGACCTCTGGTGAAGTTTTCTGGATGTTACTTTAGTCCCAGACTGCAATGATCAGCTGTAATGTTTCTGTAATGAAGCTTTATTGACAATACTTGGTCCCATTGCAGCAAAAAATTTAGAAACTTCAATTGTCACTGGGGCAAAAAAGATTATTGTCTGGACCTACAATTATAATACTGTATACGGTTTTGACATACAAATTCAACTTAAGAACAAACCTTTGGAACCTATCTTGTAAGTAACCTGGGACTGCCTGTATTTGACTCCAGGTATACATTGCTATCTATTACTATGTATGCGCAGTATCATGGTTTCTGATATACTTTGCATGTTGCAAAGCCTAAAGTGCAAAAAATCACTTTGTAAAACTATGTACTATACGCCTTCTGATGTGCTTGCTGCCCAGCACTTATATGCTTTGAAATCACCCATGTTTGTTTAATGCTTTATTTTTAAGTATTAAAAACTAACACTTTTTGCTAATTATTTTTCATATTTCATATTGCCAGATTCGAGAGTAGAGCCTTAAAGTTAGTTTGGCTTCAGATAAATATTTTCTTGTTTCTGGTTAAGTTAAAAAAAATTTAAGCAAAAACTTTAAATTCCAGATCACTAAAAGATACAACATTTGGCCTAAAGTATTTCTGCAGCATAATGGACACATTAAAAAGTACAATACACAGCATGTGAAGCAGTTTTTATAAATCATTGCTACTTAGTGGACGGTATGAAGCTTTGGTGGGCTAGTTGTGGGTGCTATTCATGTTTGCTTACACATATTTAATGAGGATATACTCCAGCCAAAACACTTTCCAGGGCAAAGCAGAACTAAGAAATGTACAGTCAACAACAGTGGACATAGTCAATTGCATCCCACAAACCAAAGCCATCAACGCCAGCTTCAGCCAGCAAGATCTGTGCCAAGGGTGAGCGGTCTATTCACTGCCAGGGTGTTTGCTTCTGTCATTGCTCAATGATGGTATTCATAAAGAAATTTCTTGACACTCATTCCATTTAAGGTAGAGACAGAACTCAGGCTTACCCGAATGTCTGGGATAAATGTAAACTAACCACCATTCCTATATTCTAGATCGTTCTCAATACCAACACCATCTCAAAGCTAGAAAAATTCTAATGACCAAACCAGAGCTTTTTTTTTTTTTGATTGTCAGCTCTTGCGAGTAGAGCCTCACACCTATTGTTTCATATGACCGTGCTATTATTAGGTACAGTCTTATTTTGTGTGTATGGAACCCATGATCTGCAAAGCGCTGTAGAATATACTGGTGCTGTATAAATATTATATTTATATAGAATATATAATATAGAATATTATATCAGTATACATAATATGTTTCCATTGTCAGCTCACTGCAAAAAAAAAAAACTTTCTTAACTAAGCTAGTAATACACAGTGGCGCACCAGCCATGAGGCAAGTGGAGCCGCTTGCCTCAGGTAGCACCACTTGCAGCAAGATGGGGGTAGTGTCAGGGTCATAGTTATCTACTACAAAGGAGGACCTGCCACGTAAAATTGTTTCTCATACCCGATGTCAGGCTTAGTGATACTGCATTGAGAACCCACATACTAGGTTGCAACAAAAAGGTTGGGCGGTGGAATATCTCCTGAAATACAAATCTGATCCAAAACTAAAAAAAAATACATGTGCCAAATATCTATTCAAAAATCTATCCAATGATACCAAACACTGCCTCCTACCCCCATCTCCTTTGGCGTGGCAAAATCCTAAATGGGAACCCCATTTTTTTTTTTTATTGACAATTCAGATTCCGCAGGAAAAATTTCACTTCTGGTTACAAGTGAGTCCCCTCGCCTCTTACATATCAGAGAACTTGATTAATTTAAAGCACACCTGTCATCAGGTCTGTGTCACTAGTCCTGTCACCTCTACCTGTTAGAGCAGCTCACACGGATTCCATCCCAGCCTTTATCTAATCATTTAATACATTAATCATTGTAAAATAATCTTTTCTTTATTATGTTAATGAGGCTGGTCACATGGTCAGAGGCAGTGATGTCATACCTGTTACCCCTCCCCTCTCCTCCCCCTGCTCATGTCTGTGTGTAATGTATAGTAAAGCATTACTGGTGTGTGTGCTGTATCTGCTGACATGCTGCATCCTCCTAATACAGAGACACAGACATCAGCTACACAAGTACCTAACATGTTCTGCTATACACATGTGTGATACACAGACATCAGCTACACAAGTACCTGACATGTCCTGCTATATCATGGCTGCCTGGAGCTGATGTCTCTCTCCTACACACACAGGCTGCAGGGGGCGCCAGCACAACATCATTATACAGCCTCACAACATTATACAGGCTGTCAGTCAAGCACTGTGGGTGAGCGCCTCCAACTCATGAATATGGCGATTACAGCGCCATATTTTACCAGAATTGAAAAAGACCTATGGCACGGGTGCGAGAAGTGGCACTCAGAGCCCTCTCTGTGGGCACCCAGGCCGTTGCCCCAGCACAGTACTCTTGGCCTCCTCCTGCATTCCCAGCCACAACATATTCCTGGTCGTCTGAGACTGCAGTATATGAGAGGAGGTGTGGACAGGGCTGGGTATCTACTGTGAGCCTTTTGATTCTTCCTGTCAATGCTACAAAGATATTTCAAATTTCCCCTCCTTCTTTCAACGTATTGGTATCCTCAGTGTGCTTATACGATTTAAAGCTGAGACAGAGCAGATAAAAATAAGCTACTTCCTAAATTGCCATGTTGGCCCTTTGCAATAAACACTTGGGTTTTTATTGTAGTGTGGGCACTATGTATCTAAAAGGTTTGCTATCACTGACCTAGGGAATCCAAATCTGCAATTAAAAAAATGGGGGTTCCAGTTTCAAATTTTTAAGTTGGCCAGGTAGGTGGGGGGCCAAGTTTGGTATCATTGCATAGCTTTTTGAAAATATTTGACATGTATATTTTTAGTTTTTGGATCCCATGTGTACTTTGGGAGATATTCCACCACCTCCAACCTAATGTTACACCCTATATGTATACATTTTTTGAAAGCCCATCAGTATATGCTTTGAATATTTGCAATTGAAATTGAACAATCTACATGACTTGACACAGATATAAATATTGGGGGAGATTTATCATTAGGCAGGATTTTGAGCAGTTGTCTAGACTGGCAGGTTTCCAACAGTCGGATTTATAGTCCGGTGTATGTGCAGTGTTAAATGCCTTCTGATGTGATCAGCTGTCTGTGCTCTATGTGAATAGACTGCACCAGTCACACGTATTGTTTAGCATCTGCTCAATTTCTGCCTTTTTGCGATGTATTTTGCACAGGAAATTCTCAGATGCCTCAAACATAAAATTGAGCAAAATCTTCTCCCTGCAGTAGCAATAGCCCCACATACACCACCTCCTATGTCAGTGGTGGCGAACATATGGCACGGGTGCCAGAGGTGGCACTCAGAGCCATTGCCCCAGGACAGAGTTCACCAAATAGGACCAAATCCACCAAATCTTCCTGCAGTCCCAGGCAAGAGATGCTTTATTTGCGATGCGATAATTATACGCAAGAAATTACATAGGACTAATGATAAATCTCCCCCGTTGACTTTCCCATCCTCAGTATGAAAAACCACAAAAAGTGCCATAGTTTGAGCAGATAAAGCTTAGTTGTTGTTTTTTTTTATATTATTGCAGTTTATATTATACTGCCAGTTAATAGAAATCTTTCCCATTCATAATGTGATCACACACAGGTAAAGTATGTTACAAGCAACAGTTCTAATAACATTGAATATGTAGTTACATAATAAAAAGACATGTCAAGGACATATCGAGTTAATCAAAGGACGAAAGGGTCGTAAGGGAACACAATTCTATACAATTACATACCTATACATATTACATAACCATCAATGTTATTTTGCTGTAAGAAGGCATCTATCAATTTCTGCCTTTTTGCGATGTTTTTGCACAGGAAATTCTCAGATGCCTCAAACATAAAATTGAGCAAAAACTTCTTCCTGCAGTAGCAATAGACCCACATACACCACCTCCTATGTCAGTGGTGGCGAACATATGGCACGGGTGCCAGAGGTGGCACTCAGAGCCATTGCCCCAGGACAGAGTTCACCAAATAGGACCAAATCCACCAAATCTTCCTGCAGTCCCAGGCAAGAGATGCTTTATTTGAAATGCGATAATTATACACCAAGAAATTACATAGGACTAATGATAAATCTCCCCCGTTGACTTTCCCAACCTCAGTATGAAAAACCACAAAAATAGGTGGTACACAAGGACAAGAGACACTGAGCCAGCAAAACATCTGGCGCGATATATACAACATGACACCATAATCCCACCCACCCAAGCGGTCGCAACACCAGCTATCCCCCTTTGACCCCCCCCCCAGTCCGGTGTCTTTCCCATCTCATCGAGCAGCTGTCATAGGTTTAACCAGTATCTAGGTCCTATATGATGATGTCCCTTATATTACTAGATACTAGCTAATAGGTACAATAGTCCTTGCCTAATAGATAGTAATGCTCCTGACGGAAGGCCTGGGTGGTCTAACCATTGACCCCATATGCTTTCAAATTTTTTTACAGGCGGTCCCCTACTTAAGGACACCCGACCTTACAGACAACCCATAGTTACAGACGGACCCCTCTACCCACTGTGACCTCTGGTGAAGCTCTCCGAATGTTACTATAGTCCCAGACTGCATTGATCAGTTGTAAAGTGTCTGTAATGAAGTTTTATTAATAATCCTTGTTCCCATTACAGCAAAAAATTTTAAACTCCAATTGTCACTGGGGCAAAAGAAAAAAATTGTCTAAAACTTCAATTATAAAATATACAGTTTCGACTTGCATACAAATTCAAGTTAAGAACAAACCTCCGGACCCTATCTTGTACGTAACCCAGGGACTGCCTGAATTGCCTTTCGTTTCAGATAAACCCCATACTCCAAGCGAATAATATTGTTCATCCTATTTTTATATTCCCTAAGGGTGGGTGGTGTACGCCTGATCCAGTAAAACAATATTTCCTTGCGTGCCTGAAATAATGCCCTTTGGACCCCTATCATTGCAGAAGTGTCCTGCATCTGTTCAGGTAATATGCCCAGAAGACACAGTTTAAGGTCAGGCGCTATCTGAATTTGGAACACCTGATGTAGCAAGTCTAAAACCCCTTTCCAATAGTTCTCCAGCTCTCCACATTCCCAAAGCATGTGTAACAGATGCGCCTCAGACTGTTGACACCTTGGACAGTTAGAGTCAGCTCTTAACCCATATTTATGCAGTATGAGCGGAGTTCTGTAGACCCTGTAAATCATAAACAGTTGGGATATGCGTTGTCCCTCACTGGGAGACAGCAGGGGGAACACTTCCAAGGTGTTCCTCCATTCGTCATCACCTATGGGGCCCACATCCACCTCCCATTTACCACGAGAGCCATACAGGAACCGGTCCAGATATTTGCCCACCAGCCAGATATATACGAATGAGATCATACCAGCTGTATCTTCCCTCTCCAGTATATAGAATCAGTATGCTAGAACAGATAGGGATTTCTTCATCCCCAAATTGCGCATTCAACGCGTGGCGTAACTGCAAGTATTGGTAGAAATGTCTACTTGTAATACTTAAATCATCACCTATTTGCTCAAAAGATTTAAGTTTTCCTTCCTGCAATACTTGTGATATCAGTATTATCCCTTGTCTCATGGAGAAAAGCCCTCCAATCGGAATGTTTCCGGCAGATTAGGATTACGCCATAACGGACTGTGTTTTGTCAAACCGCCAAGTTGCGTAAGGTCCTTAAAGGTTTTCCATACCTTATTCATTAGTTGCAGCGTAGGGAGTGTTGTATTATGTGCCTTTTGGAAACCCGCCTCTAGAGCCATCGCCAGAACTGGGCATCTAGACCATCGGCAGATCAACTTGCCCGTAACTCCCCAACCTTCCTGTTTCCCCCATCCCTCAAAGTACTGTAGCTGGGAGCTTATGAAATACATCCAGGGATTTGGTAAGGCTAGTCCCCCTGCATATTTTGTTCTCTGGAGGTACTCGTAACGTATATGGGCAGATTTTTGTTTCCACACCAGGGCTCTAAAGATTGACAGAATATTTTGAAAGTATCGCTGTGGTATCCAAATTGGAGTGTTATGTATAATGTATAGAACTTGGGGCATAAAAATCATTTTAATTAAGTTCCCCCTGCCAATAGGAGACATAGGTAACTTACACCACGTGGTAGTCTTACTCCTAAGCCTAGCCAGGATGGGGTCTAAGTTGTTAGCTAAGTAGTCCATTGGTTTAGCCGTTACCTGTACTCCCAAATATTTAAAAGGAACTAACTACCTGTAATTGTGCCATTTCCTGCCTAATATCAGGGGCTCTCTCTGTAAGAGGCAGAAATGCTGACTTATTCCAGGTTTTTTTTTTAATATTATTGCAGTTTATATTATACTGCCAGTTAATAGAAATCTTTCCCATTCATAATGTGATCACACACAGGTAAAGTATGTTACAAGCAACAGTTCTAATAACATTGAATATGTAGTTACATAATAAAAAGACATGTCAAGGACATATCGAGTTAATCAAAGGACGAAAGGGTCGTAAGGGAACACAATTCTAAACAATTACATACCTACACATATTACATAACCATCAATGTTATTTTGCTGTAAGAAGGCATCTAAGCACTTTTGTGTAAGTACAACCCTGATAACTTTCAAGGCTATAAATTATGAAAAGCATTACAGGCGGTCCCCTACTTAAAACACCCGACTTACAAAAGACTCCTGGATGTTGGAAATTTTCTGTACTTAAGCCCTAGGCTACAATAAGCAGCTATAACAATTATCAAAAGGTGTCTGCTATTAAGCTTTATTATTAATTTTGGTTCTTAAAGCAATCCAACATTTTTAAAATCCAATTATCACAGAGACCAAAAATTCTGGCTAGGGTTACAATTATAAAATATACAGTTCTGACATGCATACAAATTCAACTTAAGAACAAACCTACAGAACCTATCTAGTACGTAACATGGGGACTGCCGGTATTTCAAAGATTATCTAGGATCAGAGGGTTAATTTATGCAAACTTTCAATATCCTCAGAATGTAAGCTCTGAGCAGGGCAGGGCCCTCACTCCAATATGACTATTTGTATTCTGTAATGTAATATTGTATTTGTATATGTCCCCTATGATTTTTAAAGTGTTATGGAAGACAAACTAAAATCCGTAAAAAATTAATGGATATTTATTAATACACAAAAAGTCTCTCTAAGGCTGCATTCAGAGGAAAGTAAGGAGGACGTATGTGCGGGCGCCAGCTTGCAGCCATACATATGTCCCCATAGACGGCAACATGTGCAGCACCGTACACCGGGAAAAGATAGGACATGTCCCATCTTTCCCCGTGTGCATGGCCCGTATGCCGTGCATTTATATGGAGAGGGGAGGGGTTACCCCTCTTCCTCTCCATCGTGTCATATGTATGCCTGGCCAGCCGGAAAAGGTGGATTAGAAAGGGATTTTTTTTTTACTCACCAATAGGTGGACCTTTTCATATTTTTTCTTTTCTTGAATAAATGGGTTCCAACCTCTCCATATTTCAAGTATCCTCTGGTATATACCTGGCTGGAGAGAAGTGAGCAGTGTGAAGCCATCATAAATTCCTTCATTTTCTATCCAATAGCAGAAAGCATCACATAAATCTCAGCTCACATAAAGCTCAGCTCACATAAAGCTCAGCTTACACAAGAAACAAAGCCTTTTTTTTTTTAACACGGCAGGAAAAGTGTGCCCGGCTATGCTAAACTACTGCCCAACACAACCGGACCTCACAGAACATGGTACCAATTGGTAAAATCTTCCTATCTGCAATGTATTATTTTATTTGTACATATAAATAAATGATTACATCTCCATTGATCATAAAAGTAAAGTTTTCTCTTGTTGGGTGAAACAGATCAATATTTCCATTCTGATTATCAAATAAATCTTCAGATCTTGATAAAATTGATTCTTGTTGGTCTACAATTTTTCTTCCAAAATCTGAGCTTTAAAGGAAATCTAACACCAGAATCAAGGATTGTTAACCAAAAACACACTTGCATGCTGGTCTGTGCCCCCTCTGATAGGATCTGCTCTTCTTTCAGCTTCTTGTGTCCTTGTTTTTACAAAACAATGCTTTAAAATTTTACAAATGAGCCTGAGGGGCTCTGGGTTCCATTGACAGCTATGGAGCCTGGAGCCCCTCAGGTTCATTTATATTATTTTTAAAACCTTGCTTTGTAAAAACAAGGGCATAAGAAGCTAAAATAAGAGCAAATCTTTTACATTTCTTCATCTTGGTGGTAGATGTCCTTTAAAATAGGAGGGAATTACTGATGATACCAGGGAACCATACAAGGTTCATACAAACACTACAGAAATTACACTGTAACAACAAAGCTGGAAGACAAATACATTGCAAGTATTAAAGAGAACCTGTCAGCTGTTCTATTTCACCAAATCTACAATCTTTACCTTGAACAGCAAAGCACAATTGTTCAAATAGTCTATATCCAGCCAATCCATACTTCTATTCAAGCATGAGAAGTTTTATTCTTTATGTAAATCAGCCTCAGTACACAGAGGTAGGTAGATGAACAGATGGAGAATTCCCCTGTTTCCCCTCCCATCTCCTCCTACATCTTCTTTTCTCCCTCCTTTCCAGCTCCATCACTTGCTGGTCAGAGCCACCATGTCACCTATCTCCAGCCTGGTGTGTGATGTGCACAATGTCTCCTCTATCACTACCTTCTGACCCTTCACCTTTCTTCTCACCTTCCCAAACCACCTGTGAGGTTCCATTTACACGTGGTAGGCCCGCCGTGCAGGCATACCGCCGTGTGCTGGAGAGAAGGAGGAGGTGACCCCCTCCTCCCTCAATAGAGAATAGCGGCGCACGGCCGCACATAAGCCGAAAGATAAAACAAGCTCTATCTTTTTGCGGTGTGCAGCCCGGATCGGTGCCACACATGGGTGTGCGCTGCGCCGCTATTGCAGTCTATGGGAACATACATGCGGCCACATGTACGTCCCCGCAGACGGCAATGTGAATGAGCCCTGACAAAGAGGATACAGCCAGTGTGGTGCACAGGCACCGTGTAGCAGGGGATGTAAAAATAGCTGTACGTGTTCCAGCAAGGCACTGTGAAACATTCCCTGTCCATGATGAAGCAGAGCTGTATGTGTCTTCAGTTAAATATTGGCAGACAATCCCTCAGTACTAGTTCCATGCACAGGGCCCACCCAAGAGTCCCAGCATGGTGGTGGCAGTGAGACCTGTCAATCACGAACAGGGAGGCAGGGGAACCATGAATATGCCGGACTCCCTTTCTGTGATTGGACTCACAAGCATATAAGTATACAAAATGATAATTTAACATTGCTCCCATGAAGAGGAACCATTCAGCAATGAACACAATGCTTTTAATTACATTTTTTAATTAAGTATTTATTTTGGGTGCGTAAATTTGAATGTTGGATGAATACTTTGCAGGCAGGAAAATAGAACAGAAACAGTATACAGAGTTTGCTGATGGACCTTTATAGAAAATATCAAAATGAGACATGTTCTAATTAAGTGATGATAAGAATGGATTTCTGTTTTTCTCTCAATGCTGTATGTGTTGTATCTCATGACAACTTAACTCTATTCCCAGGTGTTGCCCCAAATGAACTGTGCAACTTCTTGTGAATCAAACTCATTGTATAATCTATAAGCTGGATCTCATTGGCCACGGCAGCCCAGTTACATCTTGTGATAGAAAATTTTTTTTTCAAATGAACAATTATAACTTTGGGGTGGGTGATTCCATGCAAGCTGTACACAAGGTCTGGAAGGGGATCAAGTCCAACCATTACATTCCATTGTCATGCTGTACACATTGTCTAATGTGCAGTTACCATTCCTTCTATGGGATGACACATACGTCACATTGGCAGCGTCACTCCTCTGCAGAAATGTTAGCTGGTTATGTCAACACCCTGTGGACGCCCTGTAGCTCCTTACCAAAGACCTTGGTGTGCTACAGTATATTGCTGTACACCAGCAGTGTTTGGAAACATTTTTAAAAAGTTTTTTTTCATAAATCTATGAACATAGATATAATATGTATATAGACATAATTAATAGTAGAACAATAATAATGCATGGAAAAATATTCATTATATTATTTAAAGGAAATCGCTAGGTAAACCAAGCATACCTCTGTGTAGCTGCCTGCACACTGATGCAGGATCATATGTGGATCATCAATAATACCTTGTGTGGTCTAAATACCTTATTAAATTAATAATTGCCCTGGCCGGGCAACTGAGGTGTTGATCACGCGTGCAAGAGAGTTCCCGAGAGCCGAACTGCAGAATGGGAGGGTGTGGACATAATACATGGCACGCAGGAGGCGTGCACAATTAAAAGCAGTCAGAACACCCTGTGTGATATGCACAAGAGCGTGAAGTGGTAATCTGCATAATTTAAAAAGCTTTTTCAGACCACATAAGGTTTTATGGATAATCAACATAAGATCCTTCGTCCGCATGCAGATTTCCTTTAATTTACATATCTTTTTTTCCATTCCACAAATACGGATGTAAATACAGCCATGTGAAAGTGGTCGTATAACAAGGTTAGATTACATTGCATTCTAGCAAAACACTGCAAAAGCTACAATTCCACACAGTGCAGTGGCTAGGATAAACAAGGCTAGCCATTTCCCTGCAGAACGGTTTATGGAAGACTGGATTGTTTATAAAGGGAACAGAACAGCTTTCAAATAGGCTGTCAGAAAACTGCAAAACCCCTAACCTTCCTGCATTCAGAGATCACAGACTGTCATAAACACAGAAGCGGAGGGCAATTCGAGAACTTCTCTGCTACTACTCAGCTCTGCTAACAGTTTCCATTAGAAGAATGGGAAAAAACCATAACACACGACCAACAAACTATCTCAGAGGGAGTGTGTGGTCACATAACTATCCTGAGGACAAAGCCAAATTGGGTGGCAACGTGACTTCATTTAATTATGTTACTCCTCAAGTGCCCCAGGCTAAAGAAAATACTGGAAATAATGTATTCATGATCATAAGGTTCTCTTTTAAAATGTTTAAAGGACATCTACCACCAGATTACGGATGGTAGACTGTGCTATTATGCATGCTTGTTACCACTAGGGCAGTGTTTCCCAACCACCGGTCTGTGGCCCAAGACCAGGCCGTGGAAAACCTGGTTCTGGGCCGCACCATTCTCTGTAAAAAACAACAACAACAAAAAATACTCAACTTCCCTGTTCCCCTGCAGCAGTCTTCTCTTCCTTTACTTCATTTCCCCATTAATGCGCTGCTCTATTGCTGGGGCGCATGATGATGTCATCACATCTTGTCTCCTGACAATAGAACCGTGCATTAATCCGAAAGAAGACTGCTGCAGGGGAACGCGGAAGGTGAGCATTTTTTTTCGTGTAGGAGTTTGGCTGGGAAAGGGGACAATGGAAGGAGAAGGTGGGGGCAGCTAAAGAAAAGGGGATGTGGGAGGGGGGGCATGCTGCAGGAAAAAGGACAATATAAGTGGGGGGGGCGCTAATTCAGGAAATGGGACAATATAAGCTAGGCACGCAGGGAGCTATGTACATTTTTGACTATGAAACTATAACACCAGACTGCATACTGCCCAACCACCGGTCCCTGGAGAAAATGTATGTTTTCAGCCGGTCCCTGGGCAAAAAAAGGTTGGGGACCACTGCTCTAGGGGAGCGCTTCATTGCTCCTGTATTAATTAAACACGCACCCCCCCCCAGCTTATTATTGTTCACCCCCTCATCCGCTGGTTGTACTGAAATCTCGCACATACTCGAAAACTTGTCCCTTGTGCAGCCTGCAAGTTACTAGTGCGATTCCGTAAGGGACAAGTTCTAACGTATGCCCAAGATTTTAAAACAGCCAACTAACATCACCATGGTGAGATCCCTCTATTGCCCAGTTTCCAATAGGCGAGCAACAAAGTCATTAAGGCCAAAGTGGATGATATCCGTTGTAAGTCTGGGCAAGACGGAATACACAATCATGCCCATGATGCTCCGAGAAGCTAAATAAAATTGTTTTTACAGTCAAGGTACAGATTTTTTTCTCATTAAAACGACAAGGCTTTCATACAAGGTAATTCATCTACAAGAGTATATGCCATGTATACCTGTGCTTGGGGAGCAGAAACTTTTATCAATTTTTGTAAATTAATAATGCAGATGATAATACAAACAATTTCTTATATACTTTGTTATTACTGTGTCCTTCTTTTATCCTGGCCTTTCTTCCTTATTAAAGAAGTCTGTGTCAGCTTTCTCTCCACTCTAGTGATAAATTGTCTAATGACTTAACTATTTACAGTCACTGAATAGTCTAATCTACTTAGAGAGTTAAATAATAAAAGGAAATATTCTATAGGAATTGATCAAGTTAATGATTTGGCTCCTTATCTGCACCGAAAACTTTCACATACACTGCTCACTGCAGGAGAAAGAGAAGAAAAAAAAGAGCTAAGAAGCCGATGTACTTAAGTAAAATTACAAAGTTTAGCACCTGCACTATTCATTTCTGAAAAAAAAAATGCTCCAAAGGCTTAGTTGTCTTTAGTTAATGTAACTGGACAGGCAAAAAAAAACACAGTAACGCAGAGTGTGAACATGAAGAGTTACCAAACCTCTGAACATTTTGTGACTTTTACTGCCATTTTAGCCTCTGAGCTGGCGTGCATACTATAACAGCTTATATCCAGGGTATGGCAATATTTCTTGCACAGTGCCATGCCCTTTTGCACCAAGCAATGCAGTAACAACATTTGGTAAAGGAGATGTAAAATATTCAGGCCGTTTTTTTGGTGCAAATGGCAGAATTTTTGTTGGTACATCTGACCCTGGCCATGTTTGTGAGACTTTGTTAGATATCCGGTATGTTGAGTCCTTGCCCACCTCTGGAGTTTTTGTGCGTCCATTCTCTAACAGGATCTCTTCTTCCTGTGAGACCACTTGACATATTTCAAAGTCTGTGTGCCCCAAATCCTGCAGGTACTGATAGAGTGGTGAATTCTGAAAAAGAGTAGGAATAGTCATTATCATATATGTATAATATACGATGATGAGATACAAAGCCCAACAAAACAACCTCCTGTACAAAAAAATATTCTTTATTTTGCCATCTTCTGGCGCTAATAACTTTTTCTTACTTCGGTGTACGGAGCTGTGGGTGGAGTAATTTTTTGCGACTTTTGATGACATTTTCAATGCTACCATTTTGCGGACCTTTTGATAATTTTTTTATATTTTTCAAAAAACGTGGTATTTTTCTACATGGCGATACCAAACATGTTCATGATTTTTACTGTTTATTTTTAAATCAGTTCTATGGAAAGGATGGGGTGATTAAAATTTTTAGGTTTTTTAAATTTTAAAAGGTTTTTTTTTTTTTTTTTAACTATTATACAGCCCCCCATGGTACTTTAACCCTTGGTTGTCTGACTGATCCTACTTTATGGCAGTATATGGGGATTTTCCTCATCATTCATTACAATGTGAAAATCGCACATGGTAATGAATGGGTTAAAACCAGACATCCTCGGTGTTCGGTGTTCGTAAGACCTTAGGCTGTCATGGCAAATGATCATCGCTCCCTGATGACCTCACAAGGGGAAGCAATTGAATCCAAGTTGTTGACAGCGCCCACACGACGCTGGGATTTAAATACCTTCGGCAGCTTTTATATGGTTAACACCTGTGATCAGTGCCAGCATGGGTGTGTTACCGGTGGACATTTGCTGCAATATGCAGCAAACACCCACTTTATATGGAGACGGTTCAGCCCATGTGCCCTTTATATACACCCGCAGCAATTAAAGTCAAGTAATTAATAAATGCCATATTTCTGCTGCAACTAGTGGACACCCAATATTGTGCTCAAGAAATTTTGAAAATAAAAGTCATATGTCGACTACAGATCAGGTCACTGAAACCTTGTTTCAGCGATTTCATTACCTTCAGGGATATAAACCAACACATTTCCACATTGTAATGATGTAATGATGTCAGCTGAGGAGCCAGAACAATTGTGGATACTTGTTACAAATCAGTGGGAAGGATTTCTTACTTATCACTGATCAAGTATTCAGACAAGATTGTACTTGACATAAGCTGAAGGTTGTTCGTTTTTATTGACCTATAGAGGACATCCTTTATATTCTGCACATGGAGGACCTCCACAAGCATTAGGAGCAGGATGGTGGGACCTACTGTCAAGTGCACGTATTAGTACTGAAAAATGTATTTACCAATAATGACAAAAATTGGATATTCAATATATCTAGCAACCTTACTTCTGTATAAAAGAAAATTAATCCTAATTGTTATGACTCAGATCTATTTCCAGGACTTTCCTTTAACAAGTTACAACTCAATCTGTGAGCAAGAAACAATGTTTGCTTTGTCTCCCGTCTTACCCGCTGTTTACTCAGCAGCACAAGGCTGGTTCCTGGAATCCAGCGTCTGAAGCTTGTACTTTACAGCCCTTTGTGTTTAGGATAGAAATGATGCAAAGAAACAATATGACTCAAATGCAGGTAAGATACACCTACACCTTTTGCCAGACTGGAATATCCGTTAAGGCCCTGTCCCTGGTCTCGGATATACTTTACATACCATAATCCATTAATCACAAGAAGCCACCAGACAGACAGGCCACATTCCTTGGCATCAAACTTCACCTGAACAGGGGTAAATTTCCCAAACGCAAGTTTACACTTGGTTATTGCTGCACATCCAGCAGAATTTGGACATACAAAGTCACTGTGAGCTTTTCATGGACAAATTTCAGGTCGACGCAAGCAGCTTCTAATAAAGATACAGAGTGCATTGTAATATTAATGTAATGTGTGTGTGGAAGGTCATACTTTCATGTACCGTATTTATGGTTAAGAGTATTCGTTTACACCTTTACTTTGGCTGCCAAAGGTGGTAGATAAGGTGTTCACAATACCACTGCCTCCGATTTTATGCTGATATTTGCTGTTGAATTACATATAAATCCTGCAGAAATTTTCTTTACCATCATCCAAAATGTTTTTTCTTTAAAGCTTGCGAATATGTTTAAAACGTAAGGTCACCACTATAGCTTTTATGGCAATGTAGTTCAGTTATATTTCATTTCAATGAATGGGACGGAGCTGTGACTCTATACAATGTTGGTGCTGTGCTCTGAGACTTGCAAGTGGACAAAAAGCAGTTTTTTGGCACTAAAGGTGAGAAGGTAAGAAGAGAATCCTTGCATTATATATCACTGTGGTGTTTGGTCTGTGAAATCCGTCCAGCACACGGTCCGATTCACAGATCGACCAAAGATAAAAGGATCCTGAAATACCCCTTAAAACATGAAAGAGCCAAGGCTGCTAACTGGTTTCACTACAAGTCAGTATACTCAGCCAACAAGTTCCTGTAATAAAGCCATCCAGCTTCCCGCAAGCAATGTATACAGTACAGCAAAACTAAAAAGTCATGTACAATAAATTGCTCAGCACTTCTGACTGCAATACTCTCTGCCTTACATCTAAGTAGGTATAAATCCATTATGTGTTCCTGAGAAGGCACAGACACTATTAAAGCAAGACTGAGCATCCTCTCAGAGGAGTAAAAAGATGAACACTACAGTCAATGACACAGAACCTGGCAAGGGGCCGTGTACTCCAATATGATTTACAATGAGACAGTTACTCATTGTAACTGTATGATTGTTAGACATATCATATGTGTTAGTATTGTGTTTGATACTGGACAAGAGGTCTTGCTGATGATCCTTCAAAACTACAAGGCTGTTATAGAACAAGCTACAAACGATAAACTAAGAAAACCCAAGTACTGTATGGACAGTGTTATTTCCCAATAAATGCATCTAATCACAACTTCTGCCCAAGGTTTCTAGACTGTGATACAAATGGCGACCAGCATATACACTTGTCAGAGACCAGTTTCCTAAACGTCAAGGTCATGGCGTAGTCCTATGTGGATATATCCTAACGTGTGTAAAAAGCAGGTTTTTAAGCTTTCATAAAAGTTGTATATATATTTTTAAAGCACATAATAAAAATGTAAATAAAATAATTGTGAAAGAACACTAATCAAAATTAGAGAGCACTTTTAGGTATTGCCAAGTTATTGATGTTAATCCAAGACCTCCTGCTAATTTCCTTAAATGAACCCATCACCACATTTTTCACAAATACAGGTAGTAACAGGTTCCCATAGAGCCCTAGTAACTATCTGACACCTTTCTTTTAGTCGAAAATGGTTCCCCTTAGATTCCCATATATTCAACTTTATAGTTTTACCTGGTATCTAAGCATGGATACAGCAAATCGACGTGGGAGTGGACTCCTTGGGCTGAATCCAGCAGCTCTTCTCCATCCGCTCTCTGCATGGAGCTGTAATGTCATGTGACCAGGGTGACATCATCACAGGTCCTTTAGCCTTAGAAAACTGTACACCTAGCATATATCTCATGAAATCAGAGCATATCATATCACTTGAAATCAAAGAAGCCTGCATGGAGAGGAGTATAAGTCTGCTGCGATTTTTCTTTTTTATGAGGTCAGATATGTACATGGTACAGTTTGCTAATGTTAAGAGGCTAAAGAACCTGTGATGAGGTCACCCTGGTCACTGGACATTAGGCCATTCCCCTCGACTCGCTCCAAAGATGCATAGATATTAGGCAAGTTTATAACGGATTCTATGGGGTTCTGAGAGAAACAATTTTTAGCTAAAAGAAGGGGGTCATTTACTAGGGCTCTATAGGAACCTGCCACTAAATGTATTTGTGAAAAATGTGGTGCCAGGTTCCCTTTAATTATCTGACAAACCCTATTTAAAGAGGACCTGTCACCTAATGTAAGCAGCTCCTAGTGCTACAGCATATGCCGCAGTATTACACTGCTAGCGTTATCGCACACCTCCGATAATGCTAACAAACACTGCAGTGCTGTACAATTGAAAAGGAGGCGCTACCTCTCCCCCTACTCCATAGGCCAGCGGTGACAGTCGAGCTTCACACGGCAGTCACCGCCCCTAATCCCACCCCCTCATGAATACACCCGACCGCTTACAGCACGGTCCGGCGTTTCCAATTGTACAGCGCTGCAGTGTTTGTTAGCGTTATCGAACGTTTCCGATAACGGTAGCAATGTAACACTGCAGCATATGCTGTGCCACTAGGAGATGCTTACTTTAGTGAGGAGACAGGTCCTCTTTACCTTCCAGCCCAAGGGTGGGATCACAGTGTGTTATTTTTTTTCCCCCGATCATTCAAATGAAGTTTTATTAAATGACAATGAAAAAGGCAGTCACAGAACAAGGGTAACAAGTACAGGCGGTCCCCTACTTAAGGACACCCGACTTACAGACAACCCATAGTTACAGACAGACCCCTCTGACCTCTGGTGAAGTCTCTGAATGCTTTACTTTAGTCCCAGACTGCAATGATCAGCTGTAAGGTGTCTGTAATGAAGCTTTATTGATAATCCTTGGTCCCATTACAGCAAAAAATGTTTAAACTCCAATTGTCACTGGGGCCAAAATTTTTTTTGTCTGGATCGACTATACAGTTTCGACTTACATACAAATTCAACTTAAGAACAAACCTCCGAACCCTATCTTGTACGTAACCCGGGGACTGCCTGTACAAAAATAGGAGCATAAATCTATATAAATCTATGCCAAGAAGCATAGTATATGCTTATACAATACAACAACATACACAATGCGTAGTGTAAGCATATGTGTGGCTGTGGTAAAAGGGAAAGGTTGGGTACAGAGTAAATGGTCTAAGGTAAGTACTAATGCTTTTTAGGTGCAGTCACAATAAAGCACCTTACCTCAACAAGCACATAGCTCTGAAAAATGAAAATGACATGGAAATGATCTTCCAAGAATCTTGCTGCTCTATAAATAGCTCCAGTAGGATTTGTACAGTCTATACTATCTGTATGCAATGAACCAAAAGGCAAAGATGTTCACTGGGTTTGGAATTGGGGCAGGGGGGCGCTAATGCCAATTGTTAATTTTTTTTGAGTCACAATATGAAAATGGGTAATGAAAGAAAGAAAATCTTTCAACAGCCTGCAGCTACCAAAATCCAGACTTTTTTTTTTTTTTTTACAAAGCTTACCTTTTATTTTTACTGTAATAATTGTTAACTGGCAAGGTCCAACAATAAAAATAATAAGAGTAATATCTAGTACACTATAACCCCAACCACTTGTCTTCTTTAAAGGGAACCTGTCACCGCTGTTAATAATAATTTGCGTGCAGGTTCCCAAAGTGCAACATTTCTTCAGCTAATAAAAATCGCTGCGCAGAAATGGAAAAAAATAACATTTATTCTCTGACTGGTAACCAGACAGAGAGTCTAGCGAGTCTAGGTGGGCGGATACATACGTGAGAGTCCCGTGGCTTGCTCACACCTCCTTTCCCTACGTCATCCGGCTGTTGGCTGAATTATAACACTTATACTTATGGCTGCCACACACGGAAGCTAAGCATTAATGCGGCACATGCGCCATAGGCAGATCTGATGGCTTCAGAGCTGTAATCTGTCTACACTTACGACTTGTGTTGTAAGGAATGTAATCTGCACATCATGTAAAGGAAAATTATACAATCCGCTGCATTGCAGAAGCTAAGCCAAGTCCTAATGGAATGTTCCTAATGGAAAGCTTGTCCACTGTCATCTATGCCAACCAGCAGAACTATAAATTCAGCTCTGGATCATAACACAGGCTGCAATACATAGGATCTAATGTGTTCCCCAACTGTGCTTGCTTGATGCTAGAACAAAATTGGCACATGTGCACAGGTCAAATTGGAGATTTTTGTATAAAAACATTTAGCACCAGAACTTTAAGGGGCTTTATTATTAAGACCGATGCTCTATTTATAGGTTTGCAGCATTCAAAGATTTTGTAAATTTGAGCTTTAACCTGTCCCAGTTTTAGTAAAAGAAACAATGGGCTCAAATAAAGCCGGATAAGTCAGACAAGATCCAGAAGTGCTGTCATGCATCATCAATGGCTTGGAACATGTGTAGCTTCATGGAGTCCTGGGATGGTTCTATGTGGGTGCCGGGATGGTTCTATGAATCTAGTCACACACGTAACGATAAATATCTGCAATGATATTCATAGCGGCAATGGTGATGATTATAAGCAATGGATCTCCAGGAAGGGGCAATGTCTGGCCTTATCATGTATTGCATTGTTACTAAGTAGAATGGATACAATGGAATATATGTCAGTCATTGGATCACTGCATGCCTTCAAGGAACTGTCCAATATGACACATTCTTCGCAGATAACATAGACATTAAATGGAACACTATGAGTACAGCAAAAACAATGATGCGACATGAAGATACTCAAAGACAGTCAGATGACAGGGAAAGGCAATGACAAGTACACTGTACACATGGTACACAAAGATCATTCAGCTGTCATTCACACTGCACATTCCCAGCACAGCTCCCCGGTGTCATGCTGAGACATGGCGATACCTGGGCGTCGAGTCCAGGGTACACACCCGGAGAAAGCTGAACACCATAACACTGGCTATTGTCACCCACCTCAAACACCACTTCTTCATCAAACTCCGCAGTCATTGCTGTCCGCCATGCCACACCGCGCGGCACTCTGGGAAACCGAGTCCTGACCTATTGATGTCACCAGTGAAGCTACTGAACGTTTCTGTCGGACAGAACTACAATTCCCAGAGACCAACGCTCTCCCCCCATACGATCAGGCTGCTTAGTAGAGTCCCAGTCGCTCCAGAAGGGGGAGACTTAGCGAGGGGTGTGACCAATACACCAGTACCAGCAGCTGGAGGAGAGAGAGGCGTCCCCGCCGTGACGTCACACCCGCGCCTCCCTCCTCCCATAGTGGGAAGAAGCATCTCCCAGCTCCGCCAGGCGGCCCCTTGTCCTGACTGCGGGGCACTCGGCAAAGTTTGTGGCAAGATCTCCCCGAGGAGTAATGCAGCCGCCGCACGTTATTATGGAGTAAAAGCAGATGGAAGAACATGAGTTCTGGTGAGTGCGGGGAAGTACAATGAAGCGGGTGTACCACACTCCTCACATAGCAGCAGGAGGTCACCGCACAGCAGCCTTATCACCCGTCAAGGGCTTCACTATACATTACACCGAGCAAAACACGTCAGATTAATGTGACTTTCTAAGATTCCTCACCAGTGCTTGCTGTCAGTGAATGGAAAGTCTGCAAACATTCTAGCTTGTAGTCACAGGGTGAAAGCTGTAGGGACTACTACTACATGCAGGCTAGCCCTGTGTTATCTCCTAAAGATACTTAGTAGCGGTGCCACACAGTCTGGTGTATGGAAAAGTGCAGTGCTTATGTTCATTGACAGCAAACAGAGTGTAAGAACTTTGCAGCTTTGTTCATCTTTAAAATACATTGGAATACAAGTTTTCTTTTTCTCTCTATTCCTTGGTGATTACAGATTGCTCTTATGCTATAGGTGTCCTGCTGTAGGGTTATGGCATACTTTCAGGTAAAGCTGCAGCAAGTGGACAACACCACTGCTGACTTTTTGCGTCATTCAGACCGCTGTGGTTGGTCCGTAAATCACGTCCGTGCACTGGCCGAATTTCCCAGACTGACCACAGAGCCCAAGATGAGCATTCTAGTAATGTCATTATTACAGTTTGGTGCTGTTGTTTTGCAGGGGATAGACTCTTTGCATCATATAGCACTGTGATTCTCTAGGTCCCATCTTCTGTACTGTGGTTGTTTCGTGAAATCCGGTCTTTGCACGGTCTGTGATTCATGGACCAGCCACAGTCATTTAAATGAACCCTAAACTACTGTATATACTTGAGTATAAGCCAGCCCAAATATAAGCTGAGGCCCCTAATTTTACCACAAAAACCTGGTAAAACCCATATTTTTTTACTCGAGTATAAGCCGAGTTTGGGTTTCCAACACATTTTTCCAGCACTCGAGTGTATATGGTATCTTTCCCTAACCCTCTTACAATTTCTAATCTCATCTACAGTTTATCTAATATGCTAATTTTCTAGAGAGGCTACTGGGGCGTGGAGTAGCCTTGTCGGGGTATGGGAGCAAAGGCTACTCTCCTCCCCAGTCACATCAGCGAACCCTCCCTACCTGCAAGTGGCCAAATTGAGTCTGGCGCGCTGCCGGAGCTCTGCACATAAGCAGTAGTTCCGGCTTAAGTAGCAGACGTGAGCGACAATGTGTGCATGCGCGCCCCACACTGAAGCCAGCGCTCCGGTGGCACGCCGGATTCATCTTGGCCTTTAGCAGTTAGGGAGGGATCGCAGAGGTTACGAGGGAGTGAATTAGCCTTTGATCTTACACCCTGGAGTAGTCTCTCTGGAAAATTAGCATATTATATAGATAAACTGTAGGTTAGTCTAGAAATTGTTGTAGGATTCAGGAAGGATAGTTTAGGATATTAATGGTAATCATCAGATCAACCTTAATAGGTAGATTCCTGATGGTAAGTTTACTTTAAGGGGGAAAGGGGAAAGAATTGTTCCAATTGTGAAGCCACTAAAATACACTTGGGGACATATCACATGGCAGATTTTGTTAGATTTTTCTCTCTGGTCGATATCAATGGAAGGACATCAGTGGATTACAAAACAAGTTTACATTTTCTAACCCATTGTGACTACGCTTCCTGTGCACTCCTAAATAAAGTCAAAGGAGTTCAAGCTGTTAAAGTGGTTCTCCCAGGAAAAAAGTTTGGCCCTAACTTGCTGAACGGTGGGGGACACCCACAGATCACGAGAACGGGTGTCTTAGCAGGGCGCTCGGCAATCTCTGTCAGCTCCTTAGAGATGAGCAGAACGGACATTCACGGCTGTCTGCTCTGCTCATCTTGGGGAGCGACAAGGGGTTCAACGGAGGTACCCCAAACCCCTGGTTCTCGTGATCTGTGGATCGGGCCTAACTTGTTTCTTGGAAAACCCCTTTAGGCACTGAATACAGCCAGTGTGTCCTGTTTCAATGCTTTTACTCCTGGCTGGCATGTCTTCCTAGGCTGTTAGCATACTTGTATCCTCCCTGTATCCCTGTAAGTAGGCATGTAGATACTAGCTATTTTTAGATTGGTATCACGACTCATTACGAGAAACAGACAATATATTGTACTTGTCACAGTGCATAGCATTCATTTACCATGTAACTTGTCATGTGTCTGATTCGGTCATTTTGGAGATCAGTGAGGAGCAGTACAAGTTATCCAAAGTCTACAGGAAGGAAATGTTTAGTATTACTGTCTGTCTATATCATGGATATATGGGTCACACTTTGAAGAAGTGAAGAGCTTCCTCTTGTATCCAGGCCTGTGCTCCACTAACAGGATGTTTATTTTACATATTCCAGACTGTAGTTTGTTAATTCCAACCGGAGTCATTTCCACATGTTCCTGCAAAACACTGAAAAGATGTGCTCTGTACTTACTGTACATCAGTATAGCAGATGGCTGAAAAATCAAAGAGCATTTCGAAACAACTGCAACAAAAATTACATTTTTATAGAATTTTATATCTGTTAAAGGACAGTCGTGTTTATTAGATATCCCCTTTAAGTTGATGCTAATGGAGCTGCTTATTCTTAGGACGATGCACACAATGGCACAAGACTGCACCGATCTGTAATAAAAAGTAGAGCCAGTCCTGGTCAGAAGCATGTGCAAAGAACCTACCGTAAGACAAGTGGTCATTTACTTTGTAACATAAAGGGGAAAAAGGTCTTAAAAGTACAAAATTATACACTCTTTATTCCAGTAGCCAATTTCAGTGTATATTTTATATTTAACCATTTATTAATTGCCAGAACTGGGATGTACAAGTAGAGCATCCTTAATGCCAATGAGGCAATTAAAGAGTCAACTTGTAAATGAATGTCACTCTCCATTCTTGAGGGGATGCAGCGGGGTCTTCTTCAGCAGTTTGTGTTGGATTCTAGAGCTGGGCATTGTATACAGGCCCATGAAAAGTTAAAGCAACTTATTTGGCAACATTTCCCTGCCTGAAAGCAGACTCCTCTTCTGGTCCCCCTAAAACTGTCATAGTTTATACAGCAGATAGGATCCTAGCTATCAAGTTTTGTCCATCTGTGCAGGTGTTTGTTCTTCCAAGCTTTGTAGTCTGCTGGGCTATTATTTGATTGGCATATTGAAGGTCAATGGGCATTACATAGGATACGTTTCACAAATGGATACCTTACAGATATTGTGTCTTGGTTAACAATAGGGGATATCACACAGATATCACTACTGCAAGTCTGTCCTGAGTGTGACTTATTTATACGATAAGTGGGGGTTTGACTACTGTGTCCCCAGCTTGTAATAACCTGTTACTTGTCTTTCCATTCTTAGTCGGAGGCTGCGGGATGGAAAGACGTAGCTTGTTTTTTGACGTACAGAAGGTATAGTGGCCAGACAACTATGCCTCCGTCTGCCCCTGTTTGTTTATGTATTTGCTAAGCGTATATGTTGGGTGCTTTCCCTTTTGTATAAGTGATCTTGCCACCTAATCTGTCTTGTATACAGTATGTTTTGGCTAAGTAAAGTTTACTCTTTAAATAGTAGTGTTACAATGACTAAATGCAGCTCTAGTGACCACTCATTTTCTTACTTTGTTGTTTTTATATAATCTATCAGGTTATATAAATAATTATTTTGACATCTACAAGTATATTATGTTTGCATGTAGCAAAATGCCTCTCTTGTAATGGGCCC
Source organism: Engystomops pustulosus (assembly GCA_019512145.1). Lineage (NCBI taxonomy): Eukaryota > Metazoa > Chordata > Amphibia > Anura > Leptodactylidae > Engystomops > Engystomops pustulosus. Next base: position 139,969,045 of record CM033644.1, read on the forward strand.
CATATAGAGGATGGACTCCTTCTGACCCTTTTAACAGCTAAAAATATTGGTTGACCCCTTCACCTTATTCAACCAGCTGTTCAAAGATGATGTGCATGTTAAGACCCTTATATCCTGAGTCTGACATCTTAATCCATTTAAAGACATTTATGCATATCTTCTTTGTGCATATTTCATCATATGGAAGTGAAGGCATTTTTAAAATGTAATACACACCTCCCAACTATTGCAGTGTGAAAGAGGAATAAAAAACCAGGACATTTGGGAGTTGTGGTCATATTCTAGCAAAAAGCAGACACATGAATGGTTAATGTATATATTCTTTTAGCCTGAATTATGCATGTGATCCATAAGGTAAAGGAGTAGATTAATCATTAGGCAGAATCTTTCTCCAGTTTTTATTATCTTAGGAGCTCTATTGCACATTAGATTTATCATAATGGCTTAGACAACTTGATAACTGGCACATGAGGTGAGACAGCAATCCAAATAGGGTCTGTATATTGTATTCGGGTGCCCGCAGCGCTCGATCCTAGTTGCCAGGATCCATACCGATGTCCATAGTGGTGAAAAAAGGTGTCCTTTATTCACAAAACAGTGTGATGTATCGACACAGATTTACGAATAAATAACACCACTTTTTCATTGCAACCAAAGAAGTGCTTTTATTTGTGGCATATGAGGTTTTAAAGGAAATCTACCTTTTGATTTTCTGCATTATGAACCAAACATACCTTGAAAATGCTGTAGCTACACTGATGCAGAAACATTTCTTGTTTAATTATAAAAGTATGATAATGAGACTCTGTCCCTCCTGTGGCCTGCTGGTGCTTCTCCTCTTACCCTAATTATGCACTGCTCTAGAGAATGATGTAACCACTGAGTTGTCCCTGACAGGCAGAAGTAATCAATTGCTGCACCATCCCCCAGCTGCTATATAGGAGTCATCAAGCTCAGGTTGATTAGTCCTGTCTGGACAGTTGAGGAAGCTCAGTGTAATGTTTTTATGAACGGCAGACTGCATGCAACCCAGCTTTCCAAAGGTCCTGAATTTTATAATGAGCAAAATCACTTGGTTCATGGATTAAACAAGATATGTTTCTGCATCTGTGTCGCTACAGCATTCTCAAGGTATGTTTGGTTCACAATGCATGAAAACAAATGGTAGATTTCCTTTAATGTGGATATGTGACTTGGTTCAAAGGTTTCCTATGCCACTGAGGTACTAGATTAGATTTGCACCTAAATTTGTGTGGTCCCCTGTCATAGCACCCCCAAATACAGTACTCATCCTGATCGCTGATTAAAACATGGTGACAGGTGTATGATTACTCTTCTGTAAAAATGTTAGTACAGTCTTAGACACAACTTGTAAATGTATCATATATATATTGTGTGTTTTAGGAATTGCACGTATAGAAATCTATATTCCACTTTCTTGTCTTTGTAAGAAAAGTATTTGTGCATACAGGGTCCACTGAGGCCTGGTGCTGCAGACTGAATCACTACTTGCTCTACATCCGTGTATGTGTGGTTCTCACGGTGGGAAGTCATAGCTATAACAACTGAGCAAAATTTTGCGTGTTGTTGCTGCTGTCTAAGGGAAAAAAGGCAAGGCAAGAGTGCAAACATGGGATCACTGAACAATGGAGACACATTACCTGGTCAGAGGTCTTCAGATTTCTATTGTATTATAATTAACCACATCTTCTTAGAATTACTTCACGGGGATAGGCACATATGCCTCTCACCTAACCACTTCCCACAATGCCCTTTTTAATTTTGTGGTTCCATCTTTTTTTTTTTTTTTTTTTTCTTTTTCTTTAAAAATCCATAACTTCTTTTATTTTTCTGTGTACTGAGCAGTGAACTTAAAGGAAACCTACCACAACAGATCTGAAATAATATATTACATTGTTAAATCAAAAGACATACAAACATAACTCATATTTGTATATAAAACGCCACAGTGAAATAAAAATCCATTATAAATATGTTGGTCATAAATGGCCAAATATCACACTTGAATAGCAGAAAGTGAAGCAATAAGCAAGTTATTATATATGGTCCTGTTAACCACAGAAAAAGAAATAACCACCCATAATATCTATCTTCAAAAGCAATAGACCTATATATAGTTTTGCAAACTAACTTGGACAGTCTAGGGGGTATTTAATGTGGATAAATGTAAGGTTATAAACCTCGGGACTAATAATCCACTTGTAGCATATTTCATTGGGGGAGTAAATCTGGGAGAGTCCCTTGTTGAGAAGGACCTGGGGGTACTAGTAGATCATAAATTAAATTCCTGCATGCAATGTCAATCAGCTGCCTCTAAGGTCACTAGGATCTGATCAAACTGGAGATGGACCCTTTGGATAGGGATGTAATATTTCCACTGTACAAGGCATTGGTTTGGCCTCATCTGGAATATGCTGTCCAGTTCTGGGCACCTGTCCATAAAAAGGATGCCCTGGAGCTGGAGAGGGTACAACGAAGAGCCACAGATATAAGGAGTCTGGATAACCTCAATTATGAGGAAAGAAGAGTTTCAGCAAAAAACAAAGCCTTGGTCTTGATCAAGACTAGGACTCACGAAGACATAAGGCTTAGTTCTTTGCAGAAACGCATCGATCTGAATCTTTCCCTGTACCGTGTTCATGTAGCTGAGGTGGTGTTTTTAATGATTGAAGTATAAAGTATAGACGTGTTTAGAATTCAAGTGCCAGAACTTTTCTCCGAGTCACTCCCTGGAGCCTCAGATCTGTTTCTTATGGTGGAAAGTTGTTCAAGGTTAAATTACATCAAGACAAGGGGTCACCGTCTCCGTCTAGAGAAAACAAGGTTTAATCTCAAGATGAGCCAAGACTTCTTTTCTGTACAAACTTTGAATCTGTGGTATAGCCTCAGGAGCTGGTCACAGCACAGACAGCGGAGAGCTTCAAAAAGGGTCTATATGTTTTTAACACAAAATAACACTGAGGGATATATTATAGAATTCTGTTCCCTTATATCCCTTCCTCGTCCAGACCCTTCCCTTTTTGGTAATTGGTTGGTGAGCAACACCACACTTTCAATTTTCAATATCATCTCTCTTATTCTCTGTGTCAGATATTAGTAGAATGTTCAGAAGCTAAATAAAAGTGTAGATAAACCTTGATGACCTAAGCATTGTCAGCACACAGCATCTCTTAGCAATATTGGGATCATAATGTTTCTGCTTAGTCCCCACCTACATTCTGGAATTTAAGTAAAATTGTAAAGTAAGGGGGTAAATATGAGACTTATTCTGTGAACATCATTAGGGGATTTAAATTTGAGAACTTTATTTCATGGGCAAACCCCGTTAAAGAGCATCTCTAAGATAAGGGAGGACAGGCTATTTAGAGCATATTCATCTAATTTCATTATTCCTGCAAAGTATATGCCAAAACAAATAGTTGAGTCTGTATAATCTAAATGAGGTGTAACGGACTAATAGATGGAAGAGTATAAGGCTGCTAAAGTCTGACAACAAAACAAATGAAGTGAAAATTAGAATTTATTGGCACTTTAACATTAACACCCTCCCTTCTGCTGGAGTTTTGCTTTTTGTCCTAGGGAAAGCCAGTAAATCATCAAAAGTTTCCATACAGCTATTGTATCTGGGTAAAAGAAATCCATTGTTCTCATTAGAATGAAGAGTTCATAAAAAGATCAGGCTATTTTCTCAGTGGATCAAGGTTGCTTCCTAACCTTTTTAAAAATAACCATACGATATTTAAAGACTTGTTTCTGTAGCGTGCAATATGATGTAACGGGTGTGTGTAGAACATGGAACATACATGTATCTCCATGTCGTCATCTGTAAAGACTTCCAGCTCTGTAATATAACTTTACTGATAATATTGCTTTCTTTATTAATATCATACAAATCACTTTATAATATATTGGCCAGTCTGGACTAAAGTTGTCTTGATATATGCCCATTGTCAGGATTTAATGAAGATGTGCTAAAAGAATGAGATTTAAAACAAAAATGATGAATTGGTGCCATTTCCTGTAGAAGTAATTGTTTCCTTTGAAATTGATGTGTAGCGGAGAGCTCTATAGCCCAAAGGCAGACTGACTGTGCCGGATGGTGAAGGGGGTTTGTTTCAGTGTGTCATTCCTTTATTGCTATGTCCTTCTTCACTAAGTTTATTACCCTTTTCACTGTAGAGTTAGTGGACACTTGACTGTACCTTGATGAATGACCAGACATGTTCTTGTTGGAAGATTTCTGTAAGAATATATTATCTACTCCTTTATTATAACTTGGAGACTGCCCCTATTAATGAGCAGAAGAAAAAAAAACAAAGCAACATGTTTTCCTAAAAACTTGACAAGACATATGCCTAGTACATGGTTGTACAGAGACTCATTATGGATTTATGTAGTCGCGCCCTATAATGTTCTAGCTTGTAGGCAGTGTTTTCTTATTTCCACATAACCTGCAGGTCTGAAATCAATGGTTATTATTTAATGTTTTATTCGTCATGGAATAACTTGTCTATATGGGATTGGATATTGTGATTGCCAAATTTTCAGCATTTTGTTACTCAAAAGTATAATCTGTTTTCATCTAATGAGCTACTACCAAATTATAGTAAGTTTTTTTCTTTCTATCTCCGTCTGTTCAGTCAGCTCTGAAGCATGGGTCTTCGAAGACCTTTAGTTCTTCTATATAATTTTTGCATATGTATGAAGCCTAAAACCATGAGAAACTACACATATTACCAACAAATGGGTCATATGGGAAGTTGTGATGTATGGATGTCACAAATGCAATGCAATGCCATTTTAAACCCTTATAATTACCAGTGATGCATATATTTGTTACCTACAGGTGCCAAGTCCCTCTTAGAATGTATTGTAAGGAATTCTGGATAAATCTACTTTGAGGCAAAATCTATTTGATATATATATAATTGATATACTAAGAAGGTATAGGGCCATTGGCAGAACAAGTAGTGAGCTTATTGGAACCTCAGCTGGCAAATATCTCAAGTAATAGTGGAGTATGAAGCTGTATTAAATAATAGATGAAGTCCTAAAATTAGGAATGAATATACAATAGGTATAACATGCTATTTAGAACAGATGCCTCATTTACCCCCTGCTGTGACCCCCAAAGACTGTGACAGCTGAAAGACAAATTTGTCCTGTTTCATAAAGGGTAAGGGTCAGTAGTAATATAGTATTGCATGGGCTCTCCTTAAAGCAGGCACAAAGTGATGTAAAGAGGAAGGACACAGAACATGTAAAATAAATTTAAAAAAATATATATATATTTCCTTAAATTCTGATATAAAAATATGAGAACAATGATCTACAACACCCTTTATTTTGTGTTTTATGGAAAATAGTGGCTATGTGTGGGTGTAGAAAATGCTGCCTGCACAAATCATTATCCTCATAATATCACATCCTACATGATAAAAACTATCGGCACTTCACTTTACTGTGGAGCAAGTTTTTCAGCCACTTTTACTGCTGTAAATATCTAGACTGTATGCAGACTTGTTTTCTATTGGTGTTCCATAAAAACAGTTCTAGGAACATTTTTGAAGTCTTGATGCCCAGAATGAACTCCTAACCTGCCATTTACCATACCTGACATAATAAAGCATTCCATTCATTTACAGCAACATTGTGTTGTTAGAACAGGACTGGATTAAACCAGTTTATAATATACATAGTATAATAACAGTTTGGTTTGGAAAATCCCTTTAAATAGTTACAGCTTTTTCTTTGTGGACTGGAAATTGATGTCCTTATGCATTCCATGTAGAGACTGTCATAGATGTGCATACATAGACTGACATCTGGACTGCAGTGACTCTGTATTGGGGCCAGTGCACATTTCCGTTATTTCATTAGTGTTTTACATTTGTTAATGTGAGCCAAAACCATGTGCTGCATCGGTTATGTGTGTCGACAACTCCTAATGCAAAAAAACTGGTTAGGCTTAAAAGGGGTTTTGTTAAAATTAATATTTATACAAACAGCTGGACCACCCCCCTACAATCCAAAGAACTCTACATCAGCAGGACCTAGGTTTTGGAGGACTCACACAAAAATCAATAGAGAGTAGGATGGATATAGATACAGAATAGATACAGGGTGGCTCATCAGTAGCCAAGGGCAATCTAATATTTCCTGGCTACCAACACCCATTACTTTTAAATACTGGCACTTAGAACAACAGTTCTGTGGTTATTCGAAAAAGAGGAAAATCTCTCAGGATTGTGTTGCATGCAATATCCTGTCAAAGATTCTTACAAAGCCCCCATTCCCTACTGTAACTGTCAATATATCCAATTTGAGAATCACAGAGGATCAGAGTTATGGCACTCCATCTCCGGTTCTCATAAATCATTTCATAAATTGCATCCCTAATACAAGGGCACATAAATTATGCCCATCTGAAAGCATCCTTAGTTATCTCATTACCGTAGTTTGATTTAGAGGCATATAGTTATTGATCAGAATTAAATTTGTATAAGGGGCATAAAATTGTATACCTGTATTAACCCCATTAAAATCTTCTGCAGAAATAGCAGATACAGATTTATTATTCCATATGGTACATGCTCCAGTGAACATAGATATGAGGAGGCTAAATCTTCACAATATCACAGGTGTTTTAGAAAATATAGTTTTATAGGAGGTTAGTATAATTCCATGTTGTAATGGAACATTATGTTGTGGTTTTATCTATACATAACAAATATGTAAAGGTTTCTATATCTGGAAACCTCATGGCAACGAAAGGGTTATAGAGGTTACGTTATTCATAGAGATGAGTGGACACAGCTTTGTGCAAATTGTAGCCATGGCTATTTGCTAGCAGCATCTATTTGCCAGATTGGCTGTTTGGCCAACAATCAGGGAAATATGTCCGGTAGGGCGGCCGAACTCCTCTCTAATCATTAACTATATTTATCCCCTATATCATAAAATTGTATACCTGTATTAACCCCATTAAAATCTTCTGCAGAAAAAACTCATACAGAATTATTATTCCATATGGTACATGCTCCAGTGAACTTAGATATGAGGAGGATAAATCTTCACAATATCACAGGTGTCTGTTTTAGAAAATATATTGTTTTATAGGAGGTTACCGTAGTATAATTCCATGTTGTAATGGAACATTATGTTGTGGTTTTATCTATACATAACAAATATGTAAAGGTTTCTATATCTGGAAACCTCATGGCAACGAAAGGGTTATAGAGGTTACGTTATTCATAGAGATGAGTGGACACAGCTTTGTGCAAATTGTAGCCATGGCTATTTGCCAGCAGCATCTATTTGCCAGATTGGCTGTTTGGCCAACAATCCGGGAAATATGTCTGGTAGGGCGGCCGAACTCATCTCTAATCATTAACTATATTTATCCCCTATAAATATACGATCATGGGGGAGGGGTCTCATCTGTTGGACCCCCCGCAATCTGCAGAATGGCAAGTACATCTTATCTGATGTTGGCTTTTGGTTTGGCCTGTTAACTGACTAGAGCTTTGTCCTGTGCGCTATTGACTCCTATGGGACTTCCAAATCGGTAGACCCTGTGCTATTCATTCAATCTGTTCTGCTTTAAAATCTAGATTTATTAAGGTCTTCCTTCTAGAAGACCATATCAAATATTTGATACAAAAAAAGTTTATAATTCAGTAAGAGTGAGAGTTAAGAGTTCTAAATTGTCTACATCTTTACAGTGTAAAGGCTTCTCAGGAATAACAGTGATCCATGCCTTTTCACAACACACTAGTGCTATTTTTACTGCAAGTCACTTGTGGGATTATTTGACTCACATCCTTTCTACATATCCGCTTACTGTTATGTATCCGTACAGCTTTTTCTATTCAAAAATTATGAGAATTTTTACTCGTATTTTACTCATATTTTGTTTGCTTTTTATTCTTCAGGCTACCTTTTATAGAAATACAAAACTCTTTAATAGATAGATAGATGGATACTGTGGCAGGGTGGCTGCCACTAGAGAAGCTTTTGGGCATAAAATGTGCATTTTGCCTTATGAAAAGCTGAGTAGAAGACAGACCTGGAAAAGTTGGGTCTGTCTAATTAAGTTGATTAGTTTTCAGCTGGAGGGGCTGCACTAATACATGGGGCAGACTTCACACTGGGCTCCACCCTGGGGAAGAGACAGGCTACGGCAAAGGCCTGTGGAGCGGTGGCAGTGAACTGTACTGTGTTTTTTGGGGTGGCTGGCAGTAGGCCAGCACCTGGTGAGGTAGGGAACCTCGATGTGTAGTTAGTGCCGGAGAGGCTTAGGTATTATTTTATGTTTTGAGTTTGTGTACTGCCAAATAAAGCTGGCTGAGGCCAGTCTTAACCTTACTCACATTGTGTGAAATCCCTGTGTGTGCTGGTCGTCTGCTTAGGAGACGACGATCCCCGGAGCCAATCTCCCTACAATACATACATAACAACTGTGTTATCTGTGATGTTTAGTTAGTGTATATGACAATGGGAGAAGCTCTGGCTAATAAAAAGGGTCTAAATTTAACAAAATTAAGTGAAAACTTGTAGAAAAAAAGGTGTATGTTGGAATGTTTACACGTGTTACATTTTTTTGTGGAATGACAGACAGAGGTATGCATAATGAAATAAGTTTTGAATAAAATTAAAGGGGTTTTCCCATGAAAGAAAATTCTCACATTTCCCCTAGTAATGTTAACACAATAAAGATCAGTATTAACCCCTTACTTTACAATTGTACTCAGTTTTATTGCTGTTTTAGCTCCTATCACTCCACATGCTGCTGGGCGGGGCCTCTCTAGCAGACACATTACTGTAATATCCATCTAGTTCTGTGGGGTGACAATGTGGTTACATTATCAGGGTACAGGTCTATATACACTTTAATCTGGCTTCTGTACTAACACACTGACAATAGAGAGCGATATGAGACAGATCAGAGATGCATGAGATGATTACACAGAGGCTGATAGACCATTACACTGTTACATTCTGGGCTCTGCTACATCGTTGGTTGATATATTTGAAATGCTGCATTTTTGTTAATAACTGTGAATTAGAGAATGTGTGTTATTTTGTTATCCTGAGTACATATAAGAAACTTGTCTTCGTGGGAATACCCCTTTAACTTTAAGATTGTGATACTAAATGTATTTTTTCAACTTTAAAGTATTTGTTTACCTGGATACTATGACTCAATATGACAGTTAGTAACAATTTGTTATTAATCATTTTTATTCCTTCTTTTCAACAGATATTAAAAAGCCTCCAGTAGCCCCTAAACCTAAAAATGCTGTGGGTTCAAAACCTATCCCACCACCTATTGCACCCAAGCCAGATATAGTCCAACCTAAAGTGGTACCAAAAAGTTCAAAGCCAACAATTGCCCCGAAGCCAAAAGTTATTAAAAATGTATCTGAGGACAAATTGCATTATGCCATCAAATCAAGTACTGGAAACAAAGAGCGCAAAATCTCTGAAAACCTGTCTACCTGTAAAGTAGACGTGCCAGCCAGTAATGAAAGCCCCACATATATCATATCACCATGCTTGTGTAATAGCGATTGTAGTCACAAACATGAGAATGGGGAGTACTTGCAGAAAAATCATAAAGCAATAGAACAGCTAGAAAATTTAGAAAATAAAAAAATCTGTAGGCAACCTATTCCATGTGTAAGAACAAGACGAAAACCTTGTAGTCCACAGGCAAAACCTTCAAAAGTAATCCAAGCTAATGTAAAGGCCAGCATTACTGAAGTTAAGTTCAGTGATGTATTACCCCATAATATCAATGGTTATACCTGCAGGCAAGAAAATGCTGAAGAGGCGGTGGAGATTGCCAGCTGTAGTATTTCTGCATGTATAGCTGGTAACACAGAAAATCCTCAACCTGCTACTACTTTTACTAATGGTGCCTCTCCAATTCAACCCAAATCTGTAGATAATGTGAAAAAATGCAATGGTTTATTAGTTGACAATAAACCAATAAATACAGAAGAAAATGCAAAGCTCAGCCTTCTGTCACGGACTCCTCCTCCACATAAAAAACTCCCCATTCCAAAACCAAGGAGGCCACGCACACCGTGTTTAGTGCGACAAGACTGTGTAGATGGAACTGAAATTGGTGAGAACTGTGTTCAAAACGATACTGAACAGGTACAAAATGGAGTCAACTATGCCACAGTACTTAGGGACTCTTCTGATAAGCCCGTTACAGACAGGGAAGACCATACGGACTCCAAAAGTATGTATCCTAACAATCAGGATGGAGATCAGCATCGGAGTTTAGGCATTTCATTAATTCCAAATAATAATAGAGAAAGTATTGGGTCTTCTGTTGAAGAACTTCTAGAGTCTGAAGAAAACAGTAACTTTAAAAGGCATAGTACTTTATCAATGAGTTTGCCAAAGCAACTGAAACTGACGTATGAGCAGCAATTACGTGTAAACCATACTGCTACAGAGAAAGAAGATGGACAAATTGTAGGCTCGCCAAGAGTTGCTCCTAAGAAGCCTCAAAGATACAGCTTACCTGCAGCTGGACTGCTCAAAAAAGCTGTTTCTGAGGAGAGACTCCTGGGTTCTAGTAATGAAGTCACTTCCCATGGGCAGGAAGGATACTCCAAACCATTACCAACATCTGAGAAACCAGTATGGAAGTTGCAGCACCCAATTTTACCTTTCTTGGGTAACCCTGAGACGATAAAGACTTCTTCAAGTATCGAAGTGCCAAATCCCATTACCAAGCCCAGGGCTAAATCTTTATCTTCTGTTGATATGGACAGAATAGACAAACCCTTACCTGACAGCCCTAAAAAAAATTCCTTAAAGAAGTTGCTGAATCTAAAGTTATCTGTATGTATGATAAAAAGCGACTTTCAGAGGTTAATTTCTCGAGGCAATCTGCTGGCAGACAATGTGACTTCTGATATATTTTCTTGTACTGGTCACTCTACATCCCCCACTTTAGGTAAAAAGATGAAACCTGCAAAAGCACAGTCTACTGATTCGTTCAGTCCGTTATCGAAGAAAAGACAGAAACACAAGAACGAGTTCAACATTGAAAACAGCCCAGCCTCAGTGTCTTTAGATGAGAACCTGCTTTCAACAGGTAGAACGCAGGTGGCATCTTCATTGGACAAATCCGATCCCGATATACCTGAATATGAAAATATTTGCCACTATGAAGAAATCCCAGAATATGAGAACCTGCCATTCACTCTGGTTTCAGATGTATCTGAATGTGATGGAGCAATTTATGAAGTTGAGGACCCAAATGAAGCTAGTTCTGCACCTGTGAATGTCATCCACAGGTATGGGGCAAATAATATCAACTAAAATATATACCCTATATATGTTGTGTGAGATGTGTAGAGTCTGTCTGCAGGATTGTTCTGCTGTGTGTATGTATATTTTATGTTTGCTTTCTTTTGTTCTTTTTGCTTGGTTTTGTTGTATGTTTTCTAATTGATACCGAAAGACCTGTAAAAGGATATTAGTAATTTCTGGTTAGTTTGGCAATCTATTAATGTGGTTTTCTTCTTGGCCATGATATATATTTCTTATCTCCGCCCAGTCTGGCCTGCTCCTCTTTCCTGTACTTGACTTTAGACACATGCATTTTGTGTTCTGTAAGTTTCCTTACTCCACTCACTGGTTTTGCTTTGCTGTGCCATTCAGGAAGTTCTGTCAGCTGACATTTTTCCAAAGATAACTATGTTTTCCACAGGGCATTTTATTTTTTTTCCCTTGCTAGTTTCTCCTTGACTGTTAACCCAAAATCATACTTTTATCAAAACTGGTTTGTAAAAATATAAAAAAAAGTGGTTATTTATCTAACAGGTACTGTGGTTTTATATCCTAATAATATATATTGTGTTCCTACTTATCTGAGGTTTTTTATATTTTTTAATTTTTTTTTGTTGTTTTTAAATAACTTTGAATTGTATGATTTTAGTCAGGAAACGTTTTCCGCACAGGTATAGTCCCAGTGTGTCTTATGGTCTATTTCATGACCATTGGCCTAAAACACTTTCCCTTCCTCCAGCATCTGTCTGTGAAGCAAGCTCATATTTGGTAATACTTTGATGACCTGGTGCCTGAGCTAGTGAAGTGGAAGGAAATGTCTGCTGGATTTTCAGCTGTGCTGTGCATTTTACCACTTTGTTCTGCTGATGGCAAACTAATTATTTTTGGGACTGTTGATGGTTCCTTATTAGATGTACGTACAAAGAGTATCCGCTCTGTAACCTTGTTATATTCGGCTAACCTAATTATGGAAATCTATTAGTGTATCCAAATGGTTCGGTTATAATAGGCCTTTGTATATCTGGGACGCTGGGAAATTGTTTTAATTGTATAACTTGATTGAGGGTCAGTCACTATGAACATATCAAATATTTGGCTGATTAGGAATCTGCAGTTATAGAAGTTTATTGTATTTGCTTACATACATTTGTATGAGAATGTTTATTCTTTGCTTTAAGGACATGAAAATATGTCCTATGTATGTACTTACCATGTAATTGTACAATTCCTTAAAACAGAAGTCTGTAATGAATGTACTGTATTGTTACACTATATAGATATACACCAGATGTTATATGTGTCACTTTCAGGCCTTGGGGAGTGGGAGAACTGACCTACCTCTTCTATTCTCATTGGTCTCCAAAAGGTTGGGATTGTTAAGGATGAAAATAAGTCCGGAACTATGGGAAAATCTAATAAATGTTCTCAAGATGAGCAGTAAAATCTTTTCCTGCTTTTAAAGTACTATATTAACTTTTTCTGTAGGTGCAGTAAAAGTGTAATTAATATCAACCAAACAAAATCCAGAATAAGCAAATATCTAGCTTGGTTACAAAGTTCTGTCCTGCTTTTGTACTACTTCTGGGTTATCATTGAGAAAACACTAACATATATTTTTCTGCAATTGGATATTGCAGTGAGCTGTCACATGAAGATCCTGATGATGATGTGGGCTTTGTTCCCTCTGATGAAGAGGAAATTCTCAATAGTTCAGATGAAGATGACTTTAGCTCAGATTCCAGCAAAATCGATCTCGACAACCTGGAAGAAAAAGTGGTATGTAGACATGAGTCATAGGAAGCTTCTTTGGCAAAACTATAATCTTTACGTGTGACTAAAGGTCTGACTGACTAAAGTTTCATTTCCTGTGTCCTCTTTGACACTTCAGCCTGCGGGATTCCAATTTCTCCTGATAATTCCAGCACCAATTTAATAATAAGCAGTTGATAAGATATTGATCTTGATCAATATTGATATTAATATTGATCCCTTCCAAAGAGCTCCACTATTTCACCCTTACTTGTCTATATTAAAGGGGTTGGCCATTTTACCTCATGTTCTTTGTAATGTGTGTGTATATTAGGTAATTTACCAATATACATCTATTAAAAATTCTTCACCTCTTTCGTGATATAAATTCCTGTCCATAAAATGGCAGCTGATGGAGGGTCATGTGATCTCTATCTGTCCATGAACATTCACCAGTTAGAGATCCCGTGACCCTCCATCTGCGGTCATTTTATGGACAGGAATGTCTGATGAGGTAAAAGACAGGAGGCTTCACTTTACATATCAAGAAACCTGTGCAGAACTTTTAATTGATGTATATTGGTAGATTACCCAATATCCTATCCCCCAATCTTACAAAAACCATGAGGTAAAGTGGCCAACCCCTTTTGAATTTGTTTTGAATGCACAGGATTTTTACGTAACTTGCCTATATGTTCCCTGCACATAGTTTTGGGAGAATAAAAACAAATCGGCATATTCCATTTGAATATAATAATGTATTTGAACAAGTAATAGCACAGCTGACAGCTGTTATCCATACCACTGGCGAACTTCCAGAAAAGTTTACAGTGACTACACCAAGGTCCCTTCGCTTTTTTTACCATTTAAGACAGGAATTGCCTTATATAAACTTTACCAGATACTTGGACATGGAAAAGTAACAAAAATATTTCCTTTTACATAATTTATCACACATCTGTATTGTAATATACAAATTATAAACACGTTTATCGGTATAAAGCAACATTACACACTCTATTAAGTTCATGTAAGTGAAAAAGCATTACCTGTAATGGAGTGACCACTGACGGGACCATAGAAAAGCATGTATTCTCCACCAAAATCTCAATGTTGCTCAACCAGAGAGATGCATATTGCACAAAGTTAAACAGTTTAGTTCAATAATACTTGTATGGTAGATGTCCTTTTCACGCGAAGGGTAAAAAGTAATTGGCTGAGAATGGGTTAAAATATAAATGAAGCCGTAGCATGCCTGATCCCCAGCTCCTTACAGGCACTCCTGACCTTCTTGTCACACAAGGAATGCTAGCTCAGTCAGCAGTTATCAGATCAGAAGATAAACTCGATAAAGGTGTGGGCTGAATTGGAGAGCAAGTGATGAGGGATAGGTGAACTTTTGATCAAACTGCATTTACTGGGATAGGATGGAAAAACTCCCAGCAACAGATAGAGAAGAGAAGATAAGGAAAAGAATGCATTAGATTCAAGGGTTGTTTACTTTTCAGGACCTTCTAGGAGGTAGTATGAGCAAATCAGTGGTATTTATTGTCAAGTTTATGCAGTTGGCCATGTAGACCGTCTGGAGCTGTGAGGATTTAGAGAAATTTGCTCTCGTAGTATTCCAATATTGGCACAATTAATATACAAGATTTGGATAATAAACCGTATACTCTGCATCTGAGGAAGACCTAAGTACTGGGTCGAAACATGTTATGCAATAAAATAAACCAACACTCTTACTTGTGTAGCGCCTGTTTATTCTCCGCATCTTGTATATTAAAGGATATCTACCACCAGGATGAAAGGCTGTATGCAAATGAGCCTGAGGGGCTCCAGGCTCCATTGACACCTATGGAACCGGAAGCCCCTCAGGCTCATTTGCATACAACCCTTCATCCTGGTGGTAGATGTCCTTAAATTTTTACCAAACTGTAACTAAACAGCCGCTGCACAAGTAAGAGTGTTGGTTTATTTAATTGCATAACATGTTTCGACCCAGTACTTAGGTCTTCCTCAGATGCAGAGTATACGGTTTATTCTCCAAATCTTGTATATTAATTGTGCCAATATTGGAATACTACGAGAGTGTCGGTAGAGTGGGATGGGAAGCTGGTTGCCGTACAAGGACGGTGTGGGGGACTAAGTCTGTAGTACCCAACCGTGATGGCCACCCAAGTGGGATCGCTTATAACAGAGACTGATAACAGTCTGGGGAAAATCCGAAGAATGGGTGATGGTTACCTCCGAAGAAGACAGGTGAAAGAGCTGAAATGAGCTGTCTCAGCCGCTGGCGGAACCGTGGAGAAGGTTTTAAGTGCGCCAAGTCTACAACAAAGGGACCAGCCGAGTTGCTGGTACGTTGTGGAAGCTCTGTCGTCGGTCTTGTCATAGTGCATGCCAGCGTTTCTCTGGCAGTGGAGGAATACCCAGATGGGCCCTACAGAGACTCCGGACAGCTGCCACCCAACGGTTAGATCTGCCTGATATCTGAAGGCGAAAGTGAATGACGATGGTGGATTGGGGAGACGGCCTTGAAGAGATAAGGCTGATGACTGCAGTGGATGTGCGAGACGGTGTCTGCTATAATGTTAACAGCCCCGAAATCCTACACAGGAAAGGACTCGGTGAAGAATGAGGGTGGCCAGCAAGGAGTAGAAGGACTGACCGAGGAAGAGGTTAGCCAGGAACTCGTGAAGCCATGACGAGCTTAGGCTAGCCATTGTGGAAAGTCCATGCCAAGGACTTGGGTCCGAAGTCCGAAGTGTTAGCCTGGAGGTGATGAGGATGATGCTGATTTGAGATGATTTCACCTCCACGAGGAGCGGAGGTTGTGACAGCAGATGGTAGCAAGCGCACAGCTTTGCAGAAGTGACCTGAAGCTCGCCCCAATGTGAATCGTCGACCTGGGTTCTGACGGTAATTTGCCCCCTCAATGACAAAAAAGGTGCCGAAGCTGAAGACTGGAAAACGGGCAAACCCGTGCGTGTCGTGTGCAATGTAAGGGGAAAAAGCAAGTTGCATATCGCCTCAGTGGATGGTAAACGGGTGTGAACGGCATCACCAAGGTGATGAAGAGATGGGGCCTAGCCATGCCAAGCCCTGAGGGTATGTGACTCCCGTGAATGACAAGAGAAAGAGGAGAAGAAAATCGATAATTATAATAGAGCAGTGATGAAGATGATCGTTGTGTGAGGAAGAGATGCTGGGACTTATTTGAGCTGTCTGTGTCTCCTGCCGTTAAGGAAAAACAAAGCTGTCATTTTCCAGGTGTATAGAAGATGTTAGTAGAAGTGGGTCTCTACAGTGCTTTAGGAACCGTAGCGATTAGAACCCAATTATAGAGCTTTGACACGGAGGGAGAATTAAGTTTATTGATCAGGCTACGGCCTGATCACAGGAGGATATTGTGGCAGGGTGGCTGCCACTAGAGAAGCTTTGGGCATAAATGTGGCATTTTGCCTTATGAAAGTAGTAGAAGACAGACCGGGAAAAGTGGGGTCTGTCTAATAAAGTTGATTAGTTTTCAGCTGGAGGGGGCATGCACTATTACATGGGGCAGACTTCACACTGGCTCCACCCTGGGGAAGAGAACCAGGTACGGCAAAGGCATGTGGAGCGGTGGCAGTGAACTGTACTGTGTTTTTTGGGTGGCTGGCAGCTAGGCCAGCACCCTTGGTGAGGTAGGGAAACCTCGTGTGGAGTTAGTGCGGAGAGGCTTAGGTTTATTTTATGTTTGAGTTTGTGTACTGCCAAATAAAGCTGGCTGAGGCACAGTCTAACCTTACTCACATGGTGTGAAATCCCTTGTGTGTGTGTAGTCGATTAGGACGACGACGATCCACGGAGCCAATCTCCCTACAAAAATACATAACAACTGTTGTATCTGTGATGTTTAGTTGTGTATATGACAATGGGAGAAGCTCTGGCTAATAAAAGGGTCTAATTAACAAAATTAAGTGAAACTTGTAGAAAAAAAGGGTGTATGTTGGAATGTTTAACACGTGTTACATTTTTTGTGGAATGACAGACACGAGGTATGCATAATGAAATAAGTTTTGAATAAAATTAAAGGGGTTTTTCCCATGAAAGAAATTCTCACATTTCCCCTAGTATGTTAACAAATAAAGATCATATAACCCTTACTTACAATTGTACTCAGTTTTATTGCTGTTTTAGCTCCTATACTCACACTCCAAATTCCGGGCGGGCGGCGGCTCTCTAGCAGACACATTACTGTATATCCATCTAGTTCTGTGGGTGACAATGTGGTACATTATCAGGGTACAGGTCTATATACACTTTAATCTGGCTTCTGTACAACACACTGACAATAGAGAGGATGAGACAGATCAGAGATGCATGGATGATTACAAGAGCTGATAGACCTTACACTGTTACAGTCTGGGCCCTGCTACATCGTTGGTTGATATCTTTGAAATGCTGCATTTTTGTTAATAACGTGAATTAGAGATGTGTTATTTTGTTATCCTGAGTACATATAAGAACTTGTCTTTGTGGGAATACCCCTTTAACTTAAGATTGTGATACTAAATGTATTTTTTTCAACTTTAAAGTATTTGTTTACCTGGATACTATGACTAATATGACAGTTAGTAACAATTTGTTATTAATCATTTTTATTCCTTCTTTTCAACAGATATTAAAAAGCCTCCAGTAGCCCCTAAACCTAAAAATGGCTGGGGTTCAAAACCTATCCCACCACCTATTGCACCCAAGCAGATATAGTCCACCTAAAGTGGTACCAAAAGTTCAAAGCCAACCAATGGCCCCGAAGCCAAAGTTATTAAAATGTATCTGAGGACAATTGCCTATGCCATCAAATCAAGTACTGGGAAACAAAGAGCGCAAAATCTCTGAAACCGTCTACCTGTAAAGTAGACGTGCCAGCCAGTAATGAAGCCCCACATATATATCACCATGCTTGTGTAATAGCGATTGTAGTCCAAACATGGAATGGGGAGGATACTTGCAGAAAAATCATAAAGCAATAGAACAGCTAAAATTTAAAATAAAAAAATCTGTAGGAAACCATTCCATGTGTAAGAACAAGACGAAAACCTTGTAGTCCCAGGCAAAACCTTCAAAAATATCAAAGCTAATGTAAAGCCAGCATTACTGAAGTTAAGTTCAGTGATGTATTACCCCATAATATCAATGGTTATACCTGCAGGCAAGAAATGCTGAAGAGGGGTGGAGATGCCCAGCTGTAGTATTTTCTGCATGTATAGCTGGTAACAAGAAAAATCCTCAACCTGCTACTACTTTTACTAATGGTGCCTCTCCATTCACCCAATCTGTAGATAATGTGAAAAAATGCAATGGTTATTAGTTGACAATAAACCAATAAATACAGAAGAAAATGCAAAGCTCAGCCCTGTCACCGGACTCCTCCTCCACATAAAAAAACTCCCCATTCCACAAGGAGGCCACGCACACCGTTTAGTGCGACAAGACTGTTGTAGATGGAACTGAAATTGGTGAGAACTGTGTTCAAAACGATACTGAACAGGTACAAAATGGAGTCAACTATGCCACATACTTAGGGACTCTTCTGATAAGCCCGTTACAGACAGGGAAGACCATCGGACTCCAAAAGTATGTATCCTAACAATCAGGATGGAGTCGACAGCGGAGTTAGGCATTTCATTAATTCCAAATAATAATAGAGAAAGTATTGGGTCTTCTGTTGAGAAATTCTAGAGTCTGAAGAAAACAGTACGTACTTTAAAAGGCATAGTACTTTATCGATGAGTTTGCCAAAGCAACTGAAACTGACGTATGAGCACAATTACGTGTAAACCCATCTGCTACAGAGAAAGAAGATGGACAAATTGTAGGCTCGCCCAAGGTTGCTCCTAGAAGCCTCAAAGATACAGCTTACCTGCAGCTGGACTGCTCAAAAAAGCTGTTTCTGAGGAGAGACTCCTGGGTTCTAGTAATGAAGTCACTTATGGGCAGGAAGGATACTCCAAACCTTACCAACATCTGAGAAACCAGTATGGAGTTCAGCACCCATTTTACCTTCTTGGTAACCCTGAGACGATAAAGACTTCTTCAAGTATAGAAGTGCCAAATCCCATTACCAAGCCAGGCTAAATCTTTATCTTCTGTTGATATGGACAGAATAGACAAACCCTTACCTGACAGCCCTAAAAAAAATTCCTTAAAGAAGTTGCTGAATCAAAGTTATCTAGATGTATGAAAAAAGCGACTTTCAGAGGTTAATTTCTCGAGGCAATCTGCTGGCAGACAATGTGACTTCTGATATATTTTCTGTACTGGTCACTCTACATCCCCCACTTTAGGTAAAAAGATGAAACCTGCAAAAGCAAGTCTACTGATTCGTTCAGTCGTTATCAAGAAAAGACAGAAACACAAGAACGAGTTCAACATTGAAAACAGCCCAGCCTCCAGTGTCCTTAGATGAGAAACCTGCTTTCAACAGGTAGAAAGCAGTGGCATCTTCATTGGACAATCCGATCCCGATATACCGAATATGAAAATATTTGCCACTATGAAGAAATAGAATCCAGAATATGAGAACTGCCATTCACTCTGGTTTCAGATGTATCTGAATGTGATGGAGCAATTTATGAAGTTGAGGACCCAATGAAGCTAGTTCTGCACCTGTGAATGTCATCCACAGGTATGGGGCAATAATATCAACTAAAATATATACCCTAATATGTTGTGTGAGATGTGTAGAGTCTGTCTGCAGGATTGTTCTGCTGGTGTAGGTATTTATGTTTGCTTTCTTTTGTTCTTTTTGCTTGGTTTTGTTGTAAGTTTTCTAATTGATACCAAAGACCTGTAAAGATATAGTAATTTCGGTTAGTTTGGCAATCTATTAATGTGGTTTTCTTCTTGGATGATATATATTTCTTATCTCCGCCCAGTCTGGCCTGCTCCTCTTTCCGTACTTGTTTAGACACATCATTTTGTGTTGTAAGTTTCTTACTCACTCACTGTTTGCTTTCTGTCATTCGGTTTTATATTTTTGTACTTTTTGTTTTATTTTTGTTTATTGTGTTCTTGCTGTCCCTTTACTGGTTTTATGTTATTCTCATACTTGGATGTCTCTTATTGAGTTTATATTTTTTTTTTTTTTGTTTTTTAAATAACTTGAATGTATATTTTGTCAGGAAACGTTTCCGCACAGGTATATCCCAGTGGTCTTATGGTCTATTTCATGACCATTGGCTAAACACTTTCCTCCTCCGCATCTGTCTTGGAAGCAAGCTCATATTGGTATACTTGATGACTGGTGCCGCTGTGAAGTGGAAGGAAATGTGCTGGATTTTCAGCTGTGCTGTGCATTTTACCACTTTGTTACTGCTGATGGCAAACTAATTATTTTGGGACTGTTGATGGTTCCTTATTAGATGTACGTACAAAGAGTATCCGCTCTGACCTTGTTATATTCGGCTAACCTAATTATGGAATCTATTAGTGTATCCAAATGGTTCGGTTATAATAGGCTTTGTATATGGGACGGGGAAATTGTTCTAATTGTATAACTTGATTGAGGGTCAGTCACTATGAACATATCAATATTTGGCTGATTAGGAATCTGCAGGTATAGAAGTTTATTGTATTGCTTACATACATTTGTAGAGAATGTTTATTCTTTGCTTTAAGGACATGAAATTGTCCTATGGTATTATACATGTAATTGTACAATTCCTTTAAAAAAGAAGTCTGTAATGAATGTACTGTATTGGTTACATATAGAGATAACACCAGATTTATATGGTCACTTTCAGCTGGGGAGGGGGAGAAACTGACCTACCTCTTCTATTCTCATTGGTCTCCAAAGGTTGGGATGTTAAGGATGAAAATTAAGTCCGGAACTAGGGAAAATCTAATAAAGTTCTCAAGATGAGCAGTAAAATCT
Organism: Engystomops pustulosus; assembly: GCA_019512145.1. Lineage (NCBI taxonomy): Eukaryota > Metazoa > Chordata > Amphibia > Anura > Leptodactylidae > Engystomops > Engystomops pustulosus. The sequence goes on from CM033644.1 coordinate 139,990,049, forward strand.
TTTCCTGCTTTTAAAGTAATATTAACTTTTTCTGTAGGTGCAGTAAAAGTGTAATTAATATCAAACAAACAAAAATCCGAATAAGCAAATATCTAGCTTGGTTACAAAGTTCTGTCCTGCTTTGTACTACTTCTGGGTTACATTGAGAAACACTAACATATATTTTTCTGCAATGGAATTGCAGTGAGCTGTCACATGAAGATCCTGATGATGATGTGGGCTTTGTTCCCTCTGATGAAGAGGAAATTCTCAATGTTCAGATGAAGATGACTTTAGCTCAGATTCCAGCCATCGATTCGACAACTGGAAGAAAAAGTGGTATGTAGACATGAGTCATAGGAGCTTCTGGCAAAACTATAATCTTTACGTGTGACTAAAGTCTAGATGACTAAAGTTATTATCCGTGTCTCTTTGACACTTCAGCCTGCGGGATCCAAATTCTGATAATTCCAGCACCAATTAATAATAAGCAGTTGATAAGATATTGATCTTGATCAATATTGATATAATATGATCCCTTCCAAAGAGCTCCACTATTTCACCCTTACTGCTATATTAAAGGGGTTGGCCATTTACCTCATGTTCTTTGTAATGTGTGTGTATTTAGGTAATTTACCAATATACACTATTAAAATTCTTCACTCTTTCGTGATATAAATCCTGTCATAAAATGGAGCTGATGGAGGGTCATGTGATCTTATTGTCCATGAACATTCACCAGTTAGAGATCCCGTGACCCTCCATCTGCGGTCATTTTTGGACAGGAATGTCTCTGATGAGGTAAAAGACAGGGGCTTCACTTTACATATCAAGAAAGTGGCAGAACTTTTAATGATGTATATTGGAGTTACCCAATATCCTGTCCCCCAATCTTACAAAAACCATGAGGTAAAGTGGCCAACCCCTTTTGAATTTGTTTAATGCACAGGATTTTTACGTAACTTGCCTATATTTCCATGCAATGTTTTGGAGATAAAAACCAATCGCATATTCCCTTTGAATATAATCTATTTGAACAAGTAATAGCACAGCTGACAGCTGTTATCCATACCACTGGCGAACTTCCAGAAAAGTTTACAGTGACTACACCAAGGTCCCTTCGCTTTTTTTACCATTTAGAACAGGAATTGCCTTATAAACTTTACCAGATACTTGGACATGGAAAAGTAACAAAATTCCTTTTACATAATTTTCAATCTGTATTGTAATATACAAATTATAAACAAGTTATCGGTATAAAGCAACATTACACACTCTATTATAGTAGAAAAAGCATTACCTGTAATGGAGTGACCAACTGACGGGACCATAGAAAAGCCGTATTCTACCAACCAATCTCAATGTTGCTCAACCAGAGAGATGCATATTGCACAAAGTTAAACAGTTTAGTTCAATAATACTTGTATGGTAGATGTCCTTTTCACGCGAAGGGAAAAAGTAATTGGCTGAGAATGGGTTAAATATAAATGAAGCGTAGCATGCCTGATCCCCAGCTCTTACAGGCACTCCTGACCTCTTGTCACACAAGGAAGCGTAGCTCAGTCAGCAGTTATCAGATCAGAAGATAAACTCGATAAAGGTTGGGCTGAGGATATGGGAGAGTGATAGGTGATGTAATAGGAGTATTGAGCAAACCACTTTACGGGATAGGATGGAAAACTCCCGCAACAGAGTAGAGAGAAGATAAGGAAAAGAATGCATTAGATTCAAGGGTTTTGTTACTTTTCAGGACCTTTAGAGGTAGTTATGAGCAAATCAGTGGTATTTATTGTCAAGTTTATGCAGTTGGCATGTAGACCGTCTGGCTGTGAGGATTTAAGAAATTTGCTCTCGTAGTATTCCAATATTGGCACCATTAATATACAAGATTTGGAAATAAACCGTATCATCTGCATCTGAGGAAGACCTAAGTACTGGTCGAAACATGTTATGCAATTAAATAAACCAACACTCTTACTGTGTGCAGCGGCTGTTATTCTCGTCGATCTGTATATAAAGGAATCTACCACCAGGATGAAAGCTGTATGAAATGAGCCTGAGGGGTCCAGGCTCCATACACCTATGGAACCGGAAGCCCCTCAGGCTCATTTGCATACAGCCCTTCATCCTGGTGGTAGATGTCCTTAAATTTTTACCAAACTGTAACTTCATTTACTAAATAGGAAAAGAGACCAAGAAAGAAGACCAAGATTTATTACATTGCCAAGGAGATCATGAGCTCAGAAAAAGTGTAAGTATAAACAAATTACATTATTTTAATTGAGGACTTTTTGAACTAATTTTGTTTAACCGAATTATCATTTCATTTTATAGGTTTGTTGATGTCCTCAAGCTCTTGCACATAGTGAGTATTAATATACAAATGGTGATTTCTTGCATACTTTTTGTATTCCATAAAATCATGTCTGGTATATGTGGATCCTGAAAGGAGGATTATAAAAAGACCTCTGAGAAGACAGCTGTAGTTGAGTTTGCTGAGACTGTTGGCTTTTCACTAGTATTACAGGAGGAAATCCAGAACTGGTGAGGAAGTGGAGTGCTTGTAAATATGATAAAGTTTATGTTAAGCTTTAAATCCTGCACAGCAGCTGCAGAAGGTGTAAGCCTCATGTCCCTGCTGGAGTGAAAGACCAGCAACTATCTTTATATCCAAGTAAAATGGGCAATATCACTAAGGCACGTTTGATATTTCCCCTGAAAAATGTTTTGAAAGTTTAATGTAAAACCTTTTCTTTTAGGAAATCTAATATTTTCATTATATACTGTGTTGGGCTTAGTCAGTCAGTTGGACAATATATGATTTATAATCTCTGATCAGCATTTTAGTCTGTTTCATTCATCCACTAAACTAATGTTGTCATTGACTCTAATACTAGTTGGATGCAATCCAGTTAGAAGAACCGATTAAACGCTTGTACTGGTATACTATATCACATAGGACGGCACTAGAACCAGAAATGGCAAGGGGTGGTTGGAGGCAGGGGGAGTATATAGTGTACATAAGTGCCATGCTTCATTTAATTAGGCAACTTAGAAAAGATTCTAATAATAATAATTCTTTATTTATATAGCGCACACAGATTACGCAGCGCTGCACAAAGCATGACAAATTGGTCCCTGTTCCCATGTTCCTACCAGTATGTTTTGGAGTGTGGGAGGAAACTGGAGTACTCGGAGGAAACCCACGCAAACACGAGAACATACAAACTCTTTGCAGATGTTGACCTGGGTGGGATTAGAATCCAGGACTCCAGCACTGCAAGGCAGAAGTGTTACCCACTCAGCCACTGTGCCACCTCGATTCTAGCTTAAGTTTATGAGGATGCTAGATAAGCATCCAATAGTTTTTATTATCCTGTACGAATAGAAATGTATAACACGTGTAGAGGTATTAATGTACTATAAAAAGATGATAAAATAGTAAATATACAATCTGCTGTCATGTAGCCAGCTCTCTGCTGTCTTTGCATCTTGTATTCGTAAATGATACATTATGCTGTATGGATTCAAAGGCTTGAATTCCATTGTATTGGTTGGGGAACATTATAAGATAAAAAAAAAAGCTTAATATTTAAACTAAGCAACATATGACAGACGATACATACAAAAAAGGCTAAAATGTAATAAAAATTGGTATTCTCTCCAATAGATTAGCAGTATAGATTCTGCATGCTTGAATAATTTCTTGCAGGAAACTACTACAAATGAGAAGTTAGCCATTCACCTTTCCTGTTTTTCAGGAAACGCTGGAGATTTAAATTTTTCTCCCCTGCAGAAACCACAAACAGGGCAATCCTATTTTTCAATCCCCCAAGTCCCTGTTAAAAAGAAGGGAAACCTGGTGCAGTAGATTTTTAAGCATATTGTGAAATCTAAGCGATTTGTAGGAAAACCTACAATAAAGAGCTCAGTGTTGTGTAAGACGGTTTCAGCATTCTGGGGAATAGATGGAGTGTAGGCGAGTCAAGGCATGCAGATGACCTGCTTCAGCTGCAAAGCTTTAATTCACATCTGTTAATGTTTTCATACAGGAAAAGCCTACAAAAATCTACATGAACAGTTCATAGTTTTGTTGACTTGTAAAATCTAGTATTTTAATGTAACATTCTGTTTCTTGATCATTATTTTAGTATTTGAATGAGGATACATATGTTTTCATTTGTGTAAAACCAATAAAGGGGGATTCTCATAAACCTTTATCAGCCTTCTAGAGCAGTGATGGTGAGCCTTTTAGAGACCGAGGGTCCAAAAAAAAAAACTTCTTAATCACAAAGTGCCAACAAGGCAGTTTAAGTAGTAACTTATTACTCCTCGCTTTGTCACAGCTTTCAATTGTATTGGCATCCTGAGAACACCAATACAATAGAAAGGAGGAGAAGAAACGTGGTCATCCGAACAGGAAAAATCATGTGGCTGGAGCTCTAATGATAATCCAGCTCTGTCCACACCTCCCTACTCCTCCAGGAGTGCGGGCAGCCAAGGACGTACAACTTTAAAATGGCACTGATTACAGCATGTCCTGGTTGCCTAGGACCGCAAGAGGCAGCCCGAGTCCTGTCTGCTGGTGAGCTCTGTTCTGGTGTGACAGCCTGGGTGACTGCAGAGAGGGCTCTGAGTGCCACCTCTGGCTCCCGTGCGATATGTTCGCCACTACTGTTCCAGAGCATTTATGTATGATCACGGGAATAGACTTCTATGGGACGGACCGAAAACTTTACTTTGTTATCTCTCTAGGTGTCGTAGAAGTAATTTAAGAGATTGGTTCCTCAGGTGATCCCCAGAGATCATACTTTTTAAATCACACAAAGCATGTTTCTTATTATTTTTAATTTTTTTATTTTATTTTATACCTTATCATTGCGTTTAGTAAGGCCATTTAGGAGAAAAAAAATGCAAAAAAAAAACGCATAATCCCCAAAAACCTGACAAAAGCAAAAGGTTTTTGACTTTTTTTTTACCAAAAAAAACCCACTATGCACAGATGTACCTTGTACATATAATTAATTAATAAATTATTCCTATTAGAGTAAAAATCTAATGATCTAATCCTGTATGGTTTGAGGCAATTTGGAATTATCTGCGGCTGCCTATATCATTATTAAATATTACTCAGTTATTGTGTGTGGATTTTAAAGTATTTTTGTTACAATCCCTCTTGCGAGGGCAATTGTGTTTTTCATAGTTTAGTGTTTTGTGATCCACATTAATGTTGTCTGCCAACAACGGAGATATTATAAAGCCTTATAGGTGTAATGGCATCATGTACAAGATCAGTAACATGGGGGTCTGATATCCACCACTTTCATTGAGGAAAAAACATTCACATATCCTTTTGGGCAGTGCTCCCCAACCTTTTTTTGCCCAGGGACCGGTGGGTGGGGGCGATGCGGTCTCTTGTCATAGTTTGATAGCCAAAAATGTATGTTTGCATGCCCCACCATAACTCCCTATGTGCCTAGCTTATATTGTTCCCTTTCCTGCAGAATGCCCACCTCCCATGTCCCCTTTCCTTTAGATACCCCCACCCCCTGTTTCCAATGTACCCTTTACCAGCTGAACTCTGTTAAGAAAAATAAATCCAGTACTCCTCTTCCTCATTCCCCTGCAGATGTCTTCTATTCCTTCACTTTTCTTACACATTAGTGCATGGTTATTGTCAGGAGACACAATGTGATGACATCATCATGCGCATCGTCAATAGAGAAGCACATTAGAGTGGAAAAACACACAATGACATTCTCGGCTCTGCTAACTCGCCTATAACACACATAGTTCTGCTATATACCTCCATCCTCCCCCTTCCATGGATAAAGACCTTATCTGTCTGTAGCTTGTAGCTTTACTCCCCTGCATTGGCTTACCTGGGGTAAAATTCTAAATCCTAATATCGCATTTCAATTACTTGTGGATCAATACATAGTTGATATTCATCTGGATATTATGAGCTTCATTTATTGTGAGAGACACTATTGTCTATTTCAAATAGGAGATTTACTAACGATTTGGCAGCATTGCCAGCTGCCAAATAAATTCATGAAAGGCCTGAGGGAAATGGCTAAATCACGGCTGTCCCTACATGTCCACAAGCAAATCAGTGTCTGGAAAGTCATAGCACACTAATTTCTCAGTGTGTGTCTGTGATTCAACGCTCCTTGCAGACCAGACATTACAATCCAAATTGTTGTAGATCTGGGTTGTTGGTCAGATAGATGTGTAGTGTGAATGCATGTTTGGATATGATGGCACAAGATGTTATAAATTCTCTAACCTTACTAGGTATGGTAAGTGTATACATGTTGCACATTTCTTGCATTTCTCCTCCCCTAGAGAAAGGTTACCAGTTTGTGCCTCTAATGTACTTTTACCACTGAACAAATATTCTTCTCTACAGATTTTTTTTTTCTTCCTTATTTTAGCCTTAGAAGTCTCATGCTGCTCTAGTAAATTCTGTTAATGTTTAGCATGTACTGTTTCTTTGTAAAGGAAACGACTTTGCTCAAACCAGGGTTTGTTATCCTTACTTTGGCAGGATTTCCGCTTTGCTGTGGCTCAAGCTTCTCAACATCTCGGGAAACCAGTAATTGAGGACAAGATCCTAAATCAGATCCTGTACTACCTGCCACAGTTGTATGAACTGAACCGAGATGTGCTGAGAGAGCTACGGGAGAGGATGTCCCAATGGTACTTTTTCATCTGTTCTATATAATCACATAGATAAATTGGCCAAAATTTCTATATATTAAAGTCTTAAAATATTAGGCCTACTCACAATGTATGATGTTGTTTGATTTTATTTCATAGTTCATCCAGGTCATTGTCATCCCTCGAACAGATTGTATTTGTTGGAAAATTTTTGTGATGCAGACAAATTTGTAGCTCCTGAAAATAGCGGACAAATGAGAACGTGATCCTTGGCCCTTTTTAAGATACTATTACAAAGCTTCTGTTTACTCTCATTAATGCTTGTCAGCTTTTTTTGCTTCATTTCTTGCCTTTTTGATCTTTGTTATTTTGCTGAATTGACATGATGCTTATCTTTTGCCATTATGTTTGCAGTAATAACTATTCACTGCTATTAATTTCAGCTGTATGCCAATGACAATTTAATTGAAGTCTAATTTACTCTCCATTAGGTTAATGTTAAATCCATGGTAGAAGTGTTCTAATCATAAGGATACGGTTACACGTACCACTAGCGCTGCATTTACAATGATTACATCAGTTCCTCGTGATAGCTATTTTATTCCCAGTTGTCACAATTTGAACTTATTATACAAGAAATTTGCTTTGTAGGAGTGAACAGCAGAAAATTGCAGATATTTTTGTAAAGAAAGGTCCATACCTCAAAATGTATTCTACGTACATTCGAGAATTTGATCGGAATGTGGCGTTACTTGATGAACAGTGCAAGAAAAATGGCGCTTTTGCTGCAGTGGTGAAAGATTTTGAGGTAAAAAAAACAATTGGTTCTTTATGATGTTTATGACGGTAGCAAGTAAGGGCTGAAGTCCTAAACTCATGTGCTTTTTTTATACGTAAATGCTTGCGTTCAGGAACTAGCAATATGCGTATGCTTCAACACTTGTTTCTAGTTTTGGAATGCAAGTGCTTGGGTCTAAACCATCTTCATTAAGAAGTAGCTACTACCCAATGAATTTCTAAATGTCATTCAAGTGCAACATGTGAACGGCCTACTGGTACTTTGTTTGGGGGAATTAATTACTCCGTTGCACCATATTTCTGGTGGATTTTTGGCCAAAAAAAACACCTTCCAACACATTAATGAAGGCTTTTAGAAAAATTGTTTCACTTTTCCAAATTGTCTGACAAAGGAGGCATGGTCTTGGGGAAAGTGAGCGTATAATCTGTGCATCCCAAAAAAAATAGGGAGGGGGTACTGTGGTGCACAGTTTAGATCAGCTAAAAGCAGGACTCGTATATGGTGGCTGTATGCCAGCTGTACAGCTAGTATAGAGCCGTCATAGGAGTGCATCGTGCACAGCACAGAACGGTGAGCCCACATGTGTGTCACTGTACTGTGCAGCCGGTAAAAAAAAAATATATATATAGCATGCTCGATCTTTCACAGTATGTACATCTCTGTATGGAGAGGTGAGGGGTGCGGAGAGCTCACCCCTCCAGCCGAACATATGCTATGCCTGCGTCCCAGCCTGGGCGTAGCATACATGTGTGAAAGAATTTTTAAACTGCGACAGATTAATCATTACAATAACAGATCTATTGCAGCAAAAGACTAGTAGAAGGAGGACCCTGCCCATGAGGGCTCACAATGCAAATGAGTCTTCATGCAAATGTAAACATAGTTTTGCCTATTAGTACCTATGCAGAATTTTACGTCACGGTTGTATAAATAAGGCATTTTTTTTAAACTACTTAATATTGTTTGTGGACTGCAGGAATAGAGATGGGTTGTATGTGTCTATGGTCTGTGTTGTTGAATACTCCTTAATGCAATTCATTGGTTTCTTTCAGATGAGCCCTCGTTGTGCTAACTTGGCTCTAAAACATTATCTACTGAAACCTGTTCAAAGAATTCCTCAGTACAGATTACTTTTAACAGGTAAAGCATGGCAAAGATCTCTTTTTTTCAGAATTGATATGATTAAAAAATTCCATTAAAAGAAATCTACCAGCAAATTCAAACATGATAAACCAGGGACATTTACTCATAGATCCAGGCACTGTGACTGTGGTAATCTTCTAAAATCAACTTTTAAAATTATGCTTCTGAGGCTGAAGGGCTTCTGGGGGTTTTACCAGACCCCCTCTTTGATGTAGCTTCACAGGCTATTATAATGTCTCCCTGCTCCCTCACCACCTCCCCCCTTCCAGCCTGCTGTAATCTCACACAGTAGGAGGGGGAAGGTGCTACTGCTCACTGCAACAGCCTGTGAATGTGCAGCATGGTGGGGCTCTGGTAATGCCACAAGGAGCCCTTCTGGCTCATTAGTATATTTCTAAAAGTTGATTTTAGAAGGAAGGACGCCATGGATAACAAATATAAGATGATTACTAGAGTCATGGTGCCTGGATCTATTGGTAAGTGTGCCAGGTTCATCATGCTTGATTTTGATGGTAGATTTAAAGTAGTGGTTGGGCTGTTTCTTGCATACAGTGGTTACAGGCAAAGGCAGGAGTCACACTGGTCAGAATTGCTGCAGTTAAGCTGCTGTGAAATGGTCAGCAACAAATCCAGCTGAAGTGCAATCTGCTGCATGCAGCATGTAAATTAATACTGTGCGTTTACTCAAGGTTTTCAAAATTTCAAAAAACTGGAAAAATCATACCATTTTAGCCATTATTTTTCCCTTGCAACAAATGTTTCTGCTGTGGTGGGATATTTATCCTGCAGAAACATTGTGTCCCTAGCATAAGGTAGCGAAACCAATATCCAAGGATCAAAGATTTGGCTTCTTTCTTACTGTACAAGGACTGATTTGAAAATAAACGGTTGGTGTTGCAATAAAGGCACTGCTAATATTCCCCTGGATCCTGTGTATGGGCTGCAGCACTGGTTGTTGCTTTCGTCTCCACGTGTCCCTTATGTGACACCTCAGAGGTGTAGGTTTATTATTGCCTGTGTAATGAGAGATTTATTTTGTTTCAGCTCCTTTTAAAACTTTTAAGTTCAGCTCTACACATCAAAGCCAAGCATTTCAGTGCCGGCTGGAGAGGGGCCTCCTGGGTTAGCTGTAAACTATCGGGCTTTTCTGTATTTATGTAGTGATCACCTCTGTGCCACATCAAAGCAGGCATGTTCTTTATATTAATAAAAGCTCTCCCGCATTGTTTATTTTTCTTTTAAGTGATGATGGATGGATATTCTTTATACTATATCTTAGCATTTTGTCTGCTGGGTTGTGATGTAAAATGTATTATGTAAATTGTTTCAGACCAATCTGTCATGTTAATATTGCCGAATATTTTCTGATTTTGGTGATTATGAGTAAATACAGTAAACTGCACCATAATATTATCCCCTTATATTGTATGGTACGATTCTTATCTATAGCCCAAGTAAAACTTACTTTTGAAGTTAACCAATATTTGGAGGGAGAAAGATCTGGACCGCCCATCCACACATTATACAATGATCTATTGCCACTAGGATACATTAACAAATTGCATAAGCCCATAAGCCACCCCGGTGGGCCGATTGGTTTAGGGCAGCGGGGGCAGCCTGGCTGGCTGTAACACCGGGGGCAGCCTGGCTGGCTGTAACACCGGGGGCAGCCTGGCTGGCTGTAACACCGGGGGCAGCCTGGCTGGCTGTAACACCGGGGGCAGTTATATTGTTGTATATTGGTATAGGTTTGATCAACCTCCTTATATATAATTATTAAGAATTACTTGCACTTGTAATACTGGGGCAGTCAGGCAGGACTATATAGGCAGTCCCCGGGTTATGTACAAGATAGGGTCCGGAGGTTTGTTCTTAAGTTGAATTTGTATGCAAGTCGAAACTGTATAGTTTATAATTGTAAATCCGGACAAAAAAATTTTGGCCCCAGTGACAATCGGAGTTTAAACATTTTTTGCTGTAATGGGAGCAAGTATTATCAATAAAGCTTCATTACAGACACCTTACAGCTGATCATTGCACACTGGGACTATAGTAAAGCATTCAGAAAGCTTCACCAGAGGTCAGAGGGGTCTGTCTGTAACTATGGGTTGTCTGTAAGTCGGGTGTCCTTAAGTAGGGGACTGACTAATATATATATATTTTTATATTATGCTACAGTGGGCTGGATGTATACTGGGGGGGGGTAATGGCTACTAGTAATAGTAGCTATATTCTTGTACATAGGGGGCAGTATTATAGTAGTTATATTCTTGTACATAGGGGGCAGTATTATAGTAGTTATATTCTTATACATAGGGGGCAGTATTATAGTAGTTATATTCCTGTACATAGGGGGCAGTATTATAGTGGTTATATTCTTGTACATAGAGGGCAGTGTTATAGCAGTTATATTCTTGTACATAGGGGGCAGTGTTATAGTAGTTATATTCTTGTACATAGGGGGCGGTATTATAGCAGTTATATTCTTGTACATAGAGGGCGGTATATAGCAGTTATATTCTTGTACATAGGGGGCAGTATATAGCAGTTATATTCTTGTACATAGAGGGCAGTATTACAATATATTTTACTTGGGGGCAGTAGTATTATACTAGTTACATTCTTGTTTATTGGAGAAGGTATTGTATGTTTTTAGTGTACATATATGGCAGTATTAAGTTGTGTGCTCTTAAAATAGAAGTGTTATTCCTTTACAAGGAGGCGGTATGAGTGTCTTTCTCTGCGGTGTACATGTTGATTTAGACCATCTATTAACAGTTTGCATGGAGTTTAGTAACTCCACCCACATAACAAGGCCACGCCTACTTGTTTTGACCCCGCACACAGAATGGGGCCACTTTTACAGTTTTTTCCAGTCCGCCCCTGGGTGAGAGTGATGCTGGTGGTGAGATATCGGCCTTCCACCTTGCCCCTCTTCTTCAGCAGGGTTAGCATAGAAGAGGGCGGGGTAGATTCACTGTATACTGCAGAAGTCCCACCTCATTGATGATTTCAGTTCCCATCACAAAGTCTTTTTTTTTTAGAAGAATATTGTTTCTATTCCCATGATAAAGGCCCTAGTGGAACATCTATTAAGACATCTAAAAAGTACTATGTGTGGTTTGGGGTTGGAGGGGGCCGCAGGTGACAGGTTCTAATATTAAGTAGCAACCTAGTGATGGTAAAAGTGATTTGCCCACAAGTATATTCTGTAAAATTGCATATGTGCAGTATTTATCGCTGCTACATTACACTGTAACTAACCTTTCAAAAATCAACAAGGCATATGTGACAAGAAGAAACTTGTCCACTTACTTTTCTGTCAGTTTAATATCCTAGGCTTTCATTTATTATTTTTCAGATTACCTCCAGAATCTCTCCCATGAATCATCAGATTACAGTGACACGCAGGGTAATCAATTCATATGTATTTTGTTATTGACACGTCCCATTGTTGTCTCATTATGACCCCTGTCCATTTGTACTGATAGGGCATATCATGTGGACAAGGTGGGACTTGTTTGAATGGCACCATATAATGCTACACTTCTCTACAGAGTGTTGTCTTAAATTTTAACTGTTTTATATTTACTCCCTTTTTCAGCTGCCTTGACTGTTGTCATTGAAGTTGCCAACCATGCAAACGACATCTTAAAGCATGGGGTGAGAAGGCAGTGCCAAGAGTGTGTAGAAGTTGTAAAATAGATCACTGGTTTCTTTTACTTACAATTTTTCTTATTTCCCTTTTTTATAAGGACAATTTTCAAAAGCTCATGCAGATACAGTACAGCCTGAATGGTCATCATGAGATTGTCCAGCCTGGACGGGTATGTAGGAAAATCATTTGCCCATTTCATGTTTTATTCTCTTTTTATCATGTCTGTATCTTCCATCTTCCAGAATCTACTACCATTTATGATATAAGGAAATTTAAATTTTAAGATGTTTTATTCAGATGCATTCAGACTTCAGATATTGGATGCTAAATACACTGTGTGCTTTTTAATTTTTTTTTCTCATACTACAGATTATTATTTCTGTTAGCTCTCCTGTTGACCCCTTTTTGAAGACCTCTAGCGAGTCATATTATAGCTGGTTTCTAACAAAGCTTTGTGGAGCCAGTAAGAGAACTGATAGACTGTACTGTTTCAGATGTAAAAAGCCAATAATGATAAGAATGAAGTGACCTGGAAGTGCACATGTCTTCCCATATGGAAGTGATTTGGAGGAAATATTCTCTCATTAACACCCTATTAACAGGGAATAGTTATTCAATGTTTAGTATAGCTCATCGTCTCTTACTCCAAAAAACTAATGGTGGATACAGTCATGTTACCCAGGCCATTGTTGCCTTTTTTGTACTGTCATGAACTTGAACATTGGCTGAGACATCTAAAACAGTCTAAGGCTATATTCACACTGCCGTTGCCCGCCCGTACCGTAGCGGGCAACGGCAGTGTACGGGGAGAGGAGGAGGAGGAGGTGAGCGCAGCTCACCCCCGCCCCTATCCATAGGAATTAATGGCGCACGGCGCCGTATTACGGGAAAAGATGGGACAGGTCCTATCTTTTTCCCGGGTACGTAACGGCACCGTACCGCTCCCGTAGGGTGCCGTGCGCCCATTGCTGCCTATGGGGGAAGTATATTGGCCGTATATACGTCCCCCATACATTAGTGTGAATGTAGCCTAAAGGTTTTCAACTTGTGAAAAATATTTCTCAGGCCTCATGCACATGAATGTGTGATTTTTGTGGGCAGCAAACTAGGGACCATGATCCTTTGCTTGTGACCTTTCTGTATTGACAGTAGAAAAGGCTTGATTGCTAGAGCCATAATTCACAGGCAGAAAACTAACTTTTTGATTTGTGGCAGATCAGGGGCATTGGATTACCAGATCAGCCGCTCAGTACAACATGTTAGGGATACATAAGGTTTGATGAAGTACATGTCTGTCCTCCTGATAACCATGTGGAGCTGTTTTAATAGATTTATTCATTATATTTGAGTCGTATAATCTCAAATTTTGTTAGTCCAATACTGAATACTACTGTGTCCTCTACTCTTGCTGTCTCCACTAAATTGCCCTTTATGGTTGTGGGGCTTTTTCTCTGAGCTGTGACAAAGGTTCCTACTGAAGCCTGCAGGGATCCTCTGTCCAATCTTAGTCTCTGCATCCCCAGATGCTGTGCAAAAACTACTGGCCTCCCCTGCCATAGCCATCGCTCCATTAAGGGGCCCACAGCTTCACTGCATCACACATGCCTCGAGGTCATTGTCCTCATTTTCTGTTGACATGCAGTTTTCGGCCCCTTGCACAGTAGCAGTTGTGATGTGTCCAACATGCATCATACTTGCAGCATTTGCTTGCTAAAACATCCTGGAAATGAACTCGGTATGTCCTTTCAGTTTTGATTGTAAGGACGGACTTGTATGGGCTGGACGTACTGGCCAGCACACGAGTTGAGAACATCACACTCACTATTGTATAAGAGGCCTTAGAGTTTGGTTGTCCACTTTCAGCAAATAATTGATATGGTTTGTGTAATGAAAAGTTATACAATTTTCCAATGTACTTTCTATATCAATTCTTCACTGTTTTCTAGATCACTGCTGGCTGTCATTCTTTAGAAAGCTTCTATGTTTACATCCAGTGGATAGAAATCTGTCCATGGTCATGTGATGCGCACACAAGACATTATTATCATTAGTCACTGTGTTACTGCACCCGCGTAACCATCAAATGACCATGACTATCTTGAATACGGTGAGGATTTGATACAGAAAGTATATTGGCAAATTGGATAGCTTTTCCTTACGCTAACCATATCAATTATTTGCGGAAAGTGACCAACCCCTTTAAGTGTCCCAGGGATCAAGACTCTGTGCAACCATCCTACCATCTGTCTACGCAGGCAGTGGATGCACTGTACTCTTTTTTTTTATTTAACTGTATTTTTATTGATTTTTCCTTTTTATAGACGGGAAAAGTTCGTCTCGAATAACGAGTACCCGAGCATTTTAGTGTTCGCTCATCTCTAGTCATAAGGAATTTAAATATTGAAAATAGACTGCAATCTTTCAATAACATTTAGCCAATATCTAAACAGCTTAGGGCAAATCCCAAGCATGTGGATCCAGAACGCTCGTAGCAGTCCGCATCTTGGACATCTGTCAATCCTATTACCAAAATAACCCAATTGTTTTGGATTAAAATACACATCATGCATCAAAAACAACTAAGATATAATAAAGGATCTATTTTTCGTCGTTCTTCTCTCAACCCTGATGGCCCTGTTCCATTGATAAATCAACATTTTCCCCCACCTATTATATCCCCAGTTTATATTGGTTTCTGATCTTGTATCCATCAGTGTATAGAATCTTGACATAGCACCGTTTATCTGCTTACAGGATTCTTCCCTACACTCTATATTCCTTAACACCACATAATATGCATATTTAATTTGAGCATAGTAAATCCATCCCTGGGAATCAAGTCCAAATTTACCTCTGAACTCTTCATAAGACACCACTTTTTAATCTTTTTTGTACACAAGCACAGTTGTGCATTAAGACAAGTGCTGAGACCTGTCATCCATCTCCTTCTTCTGTTTGACAAGGGCTCATGGTGTTGAGCCAAAACTTCATAATTTGTTTGTACACTGCCACAATAAAAAGTTTAATTAATTCAACAACAGAGTTCCTGGATCTATTATGAGTTGTATATGTGGTAGGAATACTTCCAAAACACCTTCTACATTGTGGAGAACGTAACCAGTACTCACCATATTATATCTTGCATTAATCCAGACTGATCATTATGGACTACTGATCGCACTACCTTATGCAGCCTAACTGCCAAGACTTATATGCAAAGATCTTATAGTAAGTATTCAGCAGGGATATTCTTCACTTATGTCATCCTGTCTTATAATCTAGCTTCCATTACGGCGAGGCGGACTGTCCCTACATTAATCTTTGTTTAATTAGATGTTTGCCCATGGCAGTCTTATCAAGAAAATGGGGAAGATATATAATCTGCACCAGATTTATATAAGTGTCTAGTGCTGGATGATAAATCTGTCCTAGTATAAGACTGTCTAGTCGTACTCTGTACCTCCTATTAAAATGTTAATTTTAGCATCACTGTCTTTTCAAATGCATAACTTGAAAGACATTTTTACATTTTTGGCTGATAAATCTGTGTAAGGGCTTATTTTTTTGCAAGAAGCATTGTTCTTTTTAATGGTCTTATTTTGGAGCAAGTAACATTTTTTAACACACTTTTAAGAACATTTTTTAAAGGATTTATTAATAAAAAATGATCTTTTTTCGAAACATTTGTTTTGTTTGTTTTACGGGGTTCACTGTACGGGTCCAGTAACGATTCTGTTTTATTATACAGATTATCACGATCACAGTGATACCAAAAATATGGGGGGTTAGTGTATTTTATTTCATTTTACTTAATAAAAACTAACTGGCAAAGCTGCTTAATATATTTTTAATCACTTTTTAGAGCCTTTTTTAAGGTTATTAATTAAAAAATTTCTATTTCCTGGCATTTACCATGCGGGTCCAGTAATGATTCTGTTTTATTATACATATTGTTATGGATGCTGCGATACCAAAAAATGCTTAATTATTTAGCAGCAGCCGCTACTTCTGGTGTTAGCTCCATTTGTATTATGTCCTTGTGCACAAGGGGTTTTATGTCATGAGAAACCAATCAAATATAAAGAGATTGTACTTAAGAAATCCAACTTATTAAACCTGACATGGCACCTGTGATGTGAAAACCTTTTCTGGTTACTACCTCTTGAAGCTTATCAAGAAAATGCCAAGAGTGTGCAAAGCAGTAATCTATCTATCTATATTATGACATATTTTCAGTTGTTTCACATTTTTTTGTTATGTATATAATTCCACATGTGTTAATTCATAGTTTTGATGCCTTCAGTGTAAATCTACAGTTTTTATAGTCACTGAAACTCTTTGAATGAGAAGGTCCAAACTTTTTGTCTGTACTGTATACACCTAGGCGCACGTTAGATGAATAAAATAGAGCAGAAGAAGAGTGAATAAATCAGACGCTACCTTTTAAAGGCTTATTGAGTATATTTGATGGTGAGCTTTCGAGATGTTCATGTTTCAATGTTCATGTCTGATGAAGAGAACTAGTATTCCCAAGACATCATTTTGGACAAAGAGAACTATCACTATCACCATCAAATAGACTTAGCCGCAAAAACCCTTTGCCCTATTTCTTCACTTCTTTCTACAGCTAATACGGTACAAATCTTCACTACATAAAATAGAGTAGAAACAGCTTTGGCTTCTCTCCAGAAAGGTTCAGGCAGTTGAAATCTAATTGATTTTCTTGTTATCCATCATAAATAATAGTTACTTTGTTTACAGCCTAGTTCATACTGCACTCACTACTTTGATATGTTAATGATACAGCTGTCAATAGTGATTGATATATTTGTGATTATTTCAGTTATTACCCAGTTCTCTGCACTATATATTATTCACCCTGCTTGTAATTGATAATTAAACACAAAGCATCTAGCATTTAATTGCATAAAAATAAAAACAGTTACAGTTACATATATATCAACTGTGTGAAAGTTTAGAGCAGCTTTCATCTGATTATTTTAGGCTTAGTTTACATCTGTGGAGTCTCCATCACAAGTGCATTCATTACTATTGTTTCCCAAGACAGCCTTATAGAAACCAATAGGCCCAATTAAAAGTCAATGTGGTCCATTGGTTGGCCATGTATGGTTGCCACACTGGCCGTATCCATAAAGCCGGCTGCACACAAACACATGCAGCGTATGGAAATGGACCCACAAGTTGGCTGGATACTATGTACCACACACAATACTCAGATACAAAATTATGATGCAAGGATCTACAGTCTGCAAGCTGGACTGTAGAACCACCACTCAAACAAGAAATACAGTACTGGCACTGCAATTTGGCTGGCAGACAGGGAGTTCATCAAATTTCTGTATGATACAAGGACATATGTTGTGTGCAATGTGCTCAGTTCACATTGTACACTAGTTTACAGCTGATATGCTCTTAATTTTAACAGTTAAAAAAGCATGAACATTTTTAGTTACAAAAGCACTCTGAAACCACAGCCTAACAAGCCAAGATCATTTAAGAGTATGTTCACACAAACACCCAAAAAAAATATTTTTTGCATATTTTGATCTCCCATTGAGTTCCATGGGAGGGCCATACATATGCTGCCTGAAGATAGGTCATGTTGCTTTTTTGTAACTATATATATACTGGAGATCTATGTTATATAAATTATCCATATAGAAGCCATGCTACATTTTATTTAGCATTTAAAATTAGTGACATTCCCAGGAAAAGATGTAGAACTAGGTCTTTTGTATCTTTCTTACTTAATGTCAGTGCCACAAAATATACAATCTTTAATAAGAGTTAAGTGAACTATAGCAGCGCAGATCTATACCACTATGTCTTGTATCTGTGCACATATTTTCCTCAAACAGGTTATTCCCAGCAAGTAGAAATCCATAATAATTGTGTAGATGTAATTGTGAAATTTTTATTGGTTGGAACATAAAGGACAGAGCTGCCATTGTTCTGACCAGGCTCCACCTAGGGTCACAGATTATGTGTTACTCCATTACACCATGGTTCCGTTTTGTAATTATGATTCAGCTGGGAAATATGGCCAGGCATATACTAGAACCCATCATCTTCCTGAAATGAAACCTATAAAATAAATAGGATATGTGACTAATTCTCTGGGATATTAATGTGCTTTAAACCTTTATGGCAACAGTAGACAGCCAACATTCTGAATGATTCACTTTGATCATTGACAGATCTGCTAGCCCGATTGAGATGCCCAAGTATCCAGACATTAACGATATATCAGAACTGTTCTGATACAATTCTCTTTTGTATTGAACACTGTTTGTGAGATAAAAGTCTACATGGAGTTGCTCCTCTATGGCAGTTCATTTCTTTTTTTTTATTTAACTGTATTTTTATTGATTTTTCCTTTTTATAGACATTCCATGTTTCATAGCAAAAAATAGCATTGTACATAGTAATGACTGGAGTATCCCTGGTCGCAGCCAGGATAGTATATTATTATAAAACATAAAAACCGTATAACAAGATAACAGTGTAACAGTAAGGCAGTGTTGGCTGAACACTGTATAGACACGGGACAAGGGTAAAACACAAAGGGGAAGTTGGGTGTCGGTTCAGGTATCCCTAATACGGCACATCAAAAGATCTATTGGCCATTGATAGAGCATTGTTACTCAGAGAATGTCTCTGCTTCTCCAGAAGTCATCCCATGGAGCCCACACTAGATTAAAACTCTCCAGTCTGTTGTTCAACAAGGCTGTCAAATGCTCCATTGTACGAACCTCCTGTATCCTAACACAATAATCTTTTCGGGAAGGGGGAGACACTTGTTTCCACTTCGAGGAGATTAGGCATTTTGCCGCTGTGAGGAGGTGTAAAAGTAATTTAGCTGATTGCTTGCCCAAGGTTTCAGGAAGGATATTCAGAAGATATACACTGGGGTCTAAGGGTACTGCTTTACCCAGGGTAGATTCTATCACCGACCCTACCATTTTCCAGTAGCTACCTATTTGGGGACAGGACCAAAAGATGTGTGGTATATTGGCACCCTGAGAATCACAGCGCCAACACGCATCGCTAGTGTCAGGATAGATCCTGTGCAGTAAGGCTGGGGTGTGGTACCACCACATCAGGAGTTTATATTGATTTTCCTTGTACTGTACACACTGTGATGTCTTGGCTGCCCTGTCCCAAATCCTCTTCCAGACTGTAGGTGGTAGTTTTCTACCTAAAAAGGTTTCCCATTTTAGCATATAATCGTGCTGGGGATTGTGATCAGGGTAGGGATTGCTAAGCAGGGCATAAATGGCTGATATTAATCCCTTGGTGCTCGACCCTTCTTTACAGATAATTTCAAAGAGAGTAGGTATTGATACCGCCGATGAGTTGTAAAGGGAAAGCATATAGGATTTAATCTGCAAGTATCCATACTGAGCTGTGGGTGGGAGTGAGAATTTGTTCCTTAAAATAGAGAAGCTGAGCGGTTCTCTATTCTGGAAATCCGCGATGTCCGCAAATCTAAATAAGCCTGCTTTATGCCAAGGTTTCGTCATTTGTCCAGTGAGACTAGTGGGTAGGGTCGGGTTATAGAGGAAGGATGTCATGGGGGAATGCTCCGAGGCCAGAGGGAAGTTTTTGGCACAACGTAGCCAAATGGATCTAGTATGATTCATTGGGCCAAGTAAAGGAGAGGGGGGTGGTATGTGAGATGTCGCCCATAGGAAAGAGTTGGGATGTATAGGGGCGCTCCAGAGCTTTTCTATTTCCATCCATCTGGAGTAGGCCAAGAGTGTTGACCATGCTGGGATTCTGCGGAGGTGAGCTGCCCAATAATATTTAAGCAGATCAGGGACTGCCAGCCCTCCTCTGTCTCTCGGCTGCATTAGGAGTTTCTGGGCAAAAGCACTGAGCACACAGCCCCAAATAAAGGCCATGTGAAAGAGACCTTACTGAGAAATTATGATCTTCAAGTGTTTCTCTAAGATCATAGCTGGTGCACTGCCTTCTTGGTGTTGTGTTACTTCATTCCTTAATGCTTCAGACCAGAAATCTGCCAAAACTATTGCTTTTATAGAGGTGGTTACTCAGATCAATTAATCAAGGAAATTTGATTAGCCGAACCTAGCAGCTTCTTACTTTTTTGATCTCAATAAGTGAATGGAAACATACTGTATAAATGCTACTGAGAGTTGAGTGCTTGTTGTCTTGGGGGTTTGTTTCATTTACCAATAGTATTCCATATACCTCAGAAAGCTGATTTTTGGCCTCATGCACACAACCGTTGTTTTTAAGATCCAAAAAGGGCCACCACAAGTTATTTAATTTTTATTTTTTTTTTGTGTCTAAAACCCAGCTAGTTTATGGTGGCATATGGGTGACACATGGCCAATTTTTTCCAGGCAGAGAGTGGCTGCAAAAACGGGATCGCACCATGCATATGGTCGTTTGCATGAGACCTTTGGCTGATTTCTGTGGAATGATCTGTGCTGACATGCTACAAGTTGATTGAAGACTTGTGTCGGAAAGTTCTGTATTTATAAATGAAATGGCGAAATACAGGTCAATTTTAATTGTGAGCTGTATTAAATTTCAAATTTTTTGTAGTTTTTTTTTGTTTTTTTTACTTTGCCCTCATATTAGTTTACTATGCTTGCTCAGGTTTTCCTTAAAGAAGGGACTTTGATGAAGCTGTCCAGGAAGGTCATGCAGCCGCGAATGTTTTTTCTGGTAAGTTGCCAGATGAAAACTTGCTTGAGGAAGCGGCTCTTGATCATAGGCCATAGTACCCTATGTACATATCGTAACAGAGAGCAGAACAGCATTTTATTTAACTTGTTTATATTTGCTCTTATTGTTATATGTGGGATACAATAACCCCTCTGCTACCCAATGTATGTACCTAGTTGTACTGTCACACCATACATTAAACACACTTTTTATAGTATTTGAATCATTGATTTTTAAATATGCATTCTCTTTAGTATTTAGATGAGAACATTACACGTTAATATTTTATGATGTTCTACGCTATGCACACTAACGCAAGTAAACTTTTTTGTCATTAGTTAAATGATGCTTTGTTATACACAACCCCTGTCCAATCGGGAATGTATAAACTTAACAACATGCTTTCTTTGGCTGGTATGAAGGTAGGTATTTTCTATTCAACATATATATATTTCATAAACGTCAGTGAGACACTATATTAATTATGTTTTGCTCTTCAAGGTGAGGAAGCCAACTCAGGAGGCCTACCAGAATGAACTAAATATAGAAAGTGTGGAGAGATCCTTTATTTTGTCTGCCAGGTACTATATATGGTTGCTACTTTGACTGTGGAAAGCAGAAAACCACTTTAAAGAATATAAATATGTCACAAAAACCTTATTTAACAAAGTCTTTTAAAGGAAGGCATCACCAATTTTCATTTTGACTGAGCAGTGGTCTGCAGCCGATTCATTTTAATCATTGGAGATTTTCTATGCATTCTCTTTGAAGATAGGAGGTGTAGATAAGCTGCTATATTATATATTGTTAATAGTGGAGGCAATGATGGTGTCATCTTCTATTGTAATGCTGTCTTGTCTGCAATGTAAATGACAGGACTTCTGTATGGAATACACCTATAGACTTCCATTGTGTCAGTCAATAATGAAGATTAGTGGGCACAATTGCAGAACAAAGTACTTTTTATGAAATCAAAGTTTGGTAACCTAGAAAATTCCTTTATAAATTGCTTTATAAACTGGTGATGTCTTTGTATTGATCAATTCCTTGGTAATCAGTTTATCACCATTGTGCTGCTTGCTGTGGGGAAACTTGGCATAAGTGTTCCTGCAGCACCTCTGCAGGAGAAATGAAGCATTACACAGTACTAGTTTAGTGTCCGGGTAATGGCAGAACAAATCCTCAAAATTGTCTTGTTTACAGATATCATATTTAGGAAATCTTATGAAATAAAAATAACATGAGCATCACCCGTGTAAATAAAATATTGCAATGCATTGCATAAAAATACAATCCCTTGACCAGTGACAATAAGTTAGAGGCGGATACCTTACACATCTAAAGTTTTAATAGATTTTTTTTACTGAACCCAATACTAATGCAATTCTTCTTTTTCTTCTTTCTAATAGCTCAGCCACTGAAAGAGATGATTGGCTCGAAGCAATTTCTACAGCTATAGAGGCCTATGCCAAAAAGAAAATTACCTTTAATCCTACTAAAAGTCAGGAAGAGGTACAGTGTATCTAATAAAATAGTGGGTTGTAGCTTACCACTTTTAGTATTATAAACCAGGGCAAGTCTGAGGCCAAATTACATTTGTTTGATTTATATAAATATGTTCGATTTATATTTATTGCGGTTGGCAAACAGATAGTTGATGATCACTGCTGTATTCACCAAGGTCAAGCTTAGCAGGGCAAAGCAACTTGGACATTAATGTGATTTTTGGGTGAAGCAAAAGAATGCAACAGGATTACATTAACCCAATACACCTACACCTTGTTTGCCTTTTTAGACTGAACCTGAAGAGCAAGGAGATAATACACTTGGATCAAAGGCACCAATCTGGATCCCTGATGGCAGAGCCACCATGTGCATGGTCTGCACTAGTGAATTTACTCTGACCTGGAGAAGACATCACTGCAGAGCATGTGGAAAAGTGTGTTCTTATTTCATAAATAAAGTTTAGAACTGTACAACTGAACGAAATAATTCGGCATGACGCCAACTCCAACTTATATTGTCCCAGATTTTCAATCAGTAGTAGTTGTAGTTATCTTAAAATTGACTTATGTAATAATAACCTATATATGCTGAGAGAGAGAGATAGTCCCCAATGCTACTCTCTCTAATATTATCTTCATATTCTATAATACCAGCATTACCATTTTTTGGTAAAGTATTGGTTTTGTATCAAGAATAAGTGTTAGTAATCTGAAATTCTGAAACAACTCTATGGAATACCCTATGGAGACTCTTGCAATTAGTAGTGCTAGTAGTGTCCATAGGGTCTTCCCTTAACCCTCTTATGTCTTTATTCAAACTTCAATAGTAAATGTGTATCTAAAGCATCAATTCATATTTACATATGTAACAATAGACAGCAAGTCACATGGTCACATCACGTAGTGATAATACATAGCTTCACCCTTGCATAGGGCA
Organism: Engystomops pustulosus; assembly: GCA_019512145.1. NCBI lineage: Eukaryota > Metazoa > Chordata > Amphibia > Anura > Leptodactylidae > Engystomops > Engystomops pustulosus. The sequence goes on from CM033644.1 coordinate 140,013,451, forward strand.
GTAATCTGGTACACAAGGGGGGGAGATTTATCAGAAGTGTCTGAGGTAAGAATGTTCTAGTTGTTCATGGAAACCAATCAAAGCTCAGGTTTAATTTTATAACCAGCTGTGGGAAAGCTGAGCTCTGATTGGTTTGCCATGAGCAACTAGAACAGTTTTGCTCTCAGACACTTTTGATTAATCTCCCCTATAGTCCTTATTTCTTTGGCTCCTAGCCATAAAAAGTTTGTTGGGTTGACCCAACAGGCAGAGTAGCTCCACTGGGCAAGGCAGTTGCAGTATGAGTAAAAGCACATTATGTGGCTTTTCGGGGGAACTTCCCCCTTTCTTTGTAGGGTATATTTTATTAGGAACATGACTGTAATACAATTTACCGTTCCTTAGTGTTACCCGGCTGGTTACACTGTTATGTTCAATATTTGGCTTCTAGATTGTGTGTCAGGCCTGCTCAACAAACAAGTATAGCCTGGAATATCTGAAGAACCATCTAGCACGGGTGTGTGATCACTGCTTTCAAGAACTCCAGAAACAAGGTATTGTAGCCCAGTAATTATCACTTATTGTAGACGTATTTTGTTTTATTTTAATAATGGTTTAATAGACAGAATATTCATAGTATCTTAGTTTATCGGTTGAAAAAAGACACTTGTCCATCAAGTTCAACCAAGGAAGGGAAGGGATTGCATAAGGAAGGGATTTAGGGGAAACAATTATATATAACATAACCATGTTATTTAGGTGTAAAAAGGCATATTCCCACTGAAGCTGCTGATATTAAACCATTCCACACCCGAACATACCGTTACATCATGGTGTGGCATTGGCTGTATGAAGAGGGCTCACAGGCTGTATGCACAATGCTGTATAATGCAGCAAACACCCACCGCTGAAACCCAAACACAAGCACAATCGGTGCCAACACCATTCATTGATGTTAACCAGTTAACTGCCGGTGTCGCCTCCTTGGGACAGATCGTGCCTCCACTATGATATCATTGGAGGGTGACTATCTGTTTCAGTAACACTCGGGCATCTGTGTGAGACTCTCAGGCTTGTCATTTAGCATGATCTTTAACAGTGTGATGGTCAGATTTATTATAGTGTCTCAGCCTGCTTCACTGGCATATGAGGTGTTGAAAAGTTGCACAAAAATCAGATTTACAGACCTAATTTCAAACTTTCTTCCTACACAGGGGTGGGGACTGGAGTTTTCAAAACTCCCAATTTATGACTATAATGTAGCATAGTCTTACACTAGTTGAAACATTTGTAACTTTGGGCTTGTAAGGGTCTCTAAGTGGAGTGGATGTAAAAATCATCTTTTTGAATTACACTAACTTGTCATAAGGGCTTTGGGGGTGTTACCAGAACCCCTCTGTGCTGCAGCTTCACAGGCTGTGCAGGAGAACTTCTTCTGCCCCCCCAGCCCTTCTGGCTCATTCCACAGTACTGTTCAGAGCCTTATGTTGGCTCTTTTCCAGGTTCAACTATTAGCCAGAACAATGTATAAAGGATATGCCATCAATATCTGATCGGAAGGGGCCAGCACCCACCACCAGAATGACCTGCTGTTTGCTTATCATAAACAGCAGAGCCGGAAAGAGCTGCTGTTCCCATTTTCTTCTATAGGACTTTAATTAAAATGTCTGACCAACCCCTTTAAATATTGAACCTTTCACTATTTTTGATGATCCCCCTAACAGGGACGTATTAACTGAGTAATCTCAGTAAAATTGCAAGATGACTTCAACATATAACAACTTTACAATATATGGTATAGTATGTCTAATGTTTAACCAAAATTTTTAATTTTACCTAGATGGCCAACGCATGGCCAAGACTGGCTCGCCTGCAAACCACAAGTCCCCTTCTAGTGCACTTTCATCCGTGCTCCATAGTATTCCATCTGGAAGGAAGCAAAAGAAAATTCCTGCAGCTCTCAAAGTAAGTTTTTTTTGTGACACTTTGGAAACTGTATTGAAGTGTGAATTGCCAGTAAATCACATTGAGTCATATAGACCTATAGTGGCACACCCCACTCATTTCCTTGCATAATGTGGATCTCCCTTTATTTTAATGATCAGGTATCTAATACTGCATTTATGCTGTAGAAGCTACAGAAATGAGCAGAGCTCAGCAACTTTCTTATGTAAAATCAGATTGGTTTTTTGGGAGCTGGTCTAATGAGACCACTATTGCAGTAGCTGATAGCAGGGCAAACTCTCTACCTGCCTGGACTATTTTACTGCAGCTTGGATAAGTTTATTTAAGGGTATCTGTCAACAATTTTGACCAAATGTGACAATACCTTGTGTATGTTGTCAGAAACAGCTGGACTGTGAAAAACGTATTTATATTCCAGGATTGTAGCTGGACTCAGAACATTGGTGTGTGAGATCTCTTCATTGAACTCTGCTATGAATCACTTCTGTAGCAGGGTTCTGCAAATTATTGCATTTCTCACAGTCCTGCTGCTGCAACATGTGCAAATGTGTGATTCGACAACTCTCCAAGATTGCTATCTAACAATTTTCAGTGGTCAAAACTGATGACTTAACTTTTAAGGAGTTGCCTTTATAAAGCCTTTTGGACCGGTGGTTTGGTGTCTTAAATAACCTATTATTTTTCCCACTTCATGTCTGCAAAGAAAAAACATGCTTAAATACAGTCCAGTGCTCTCAGTGCTGCATTTGATGCAGTGAAGCTGCTGCAGGACACCCAGCTGCACTGCCCATGTGTGGCATGTATATAGCACAAAGGCAGTGAAGCCGAGGGGAACTACTCTGACTTCACTGAATCACTGTTCAGGCACAGAAGAATGAGTCTTTTTTTTTTGCATTATCATATACCTCTATGTATGTTTGTATAAAGGTTTCTTTACTTTTATAGTGGCTATGGAAAGAAATGTAACAGAACAATTTTGGGACATCTGGTACATGCATATGTACCAGAGGACCGAATTGGACTGTGGTGAGCGGCCCACCAATCCGTTTTCTCTTTACTTCTCCTGCTGCTTCCTGTGATGTGCAGTAGTACACAACCACATGGTGCCCTCAAACCAGCTGACAGATTCCCTTTAAAATGATTATAGTGAAAAGCAGACATCTGTGAGCCTCCTTGCCATTAACAAGATATACAGACAGTAAAACTGGAATTTTAACTGGACCAATTTATAGTAACTGGTGTACACTGAAGTCTTTGTGTGTGAAAGCTGTGGTGCTTCTCTAACTCTTGCATGCTATTCTACTCAGGTGTCGGCCAGTACAGAGGATTCCACTATGAGTGGTTACTTGCATAGATCAAAGGGGATCAAAAAGCCCTGGAAACAACTGTGGTTTGTCATAAAGAACAAAGTTTTATACACGTATGCTGCTAGCGAGGTAAGACTGTCTTTTATGTACTCTTTTCTGATACTACTAACAAGTCTTATGAAAAAAATTCACCAAATATGATAAAATAACCAAAGAATAGTTCTTTCATCTATATTTTGTCTTATTTTCATGGCTAATCCTGCTGAAGAGAATTTCACATGGGGGTGGGAGTAAGGTTGATTTCTCTTCATATAGCCAGCAACACAGGCCCAGATTTCCTAAAGCCTCTGCGCCAGTTCTCTGTCGGACCTTGAACGTGCTTTCAAGTGAAAACTGCTTGTACATGTATTTAAGAAGTGTCCAAGACTTAAATTGTGGCGCACATTGTACTAAACCCGACGCAACACAAAATTCTGTACTGAAATGAGCGTTCCCGGAACTCATTTTAACATTCAAAGTCTGACAGAAGTGTGTCGCACACCCCATGGTGCACTCTGTTGGAGCAGTGCAGGGAGCACCAGATTCATGAAGAACGTACGTCACTGTGTAGCATTTCATACAGCAGCTGCAGGGGAAAGAAAAGTAGCTATTTCTGTATGGAGTTGAATATAGACAGACTATCCCTAAGTACTAGTCCCATACCAGCAGTATGTCCTAGCAGTGAGACCTGTCAATCAGGGACAGAGAGCCAGGCAGTGCAAGGAACAATGAATATGCAGGACTCGCAGTGATTTGTACTTACCTCAGGTGAATTGCATATAAGTTTACAAACGGTTTTTATTATCATTGCAGTCATGGGGAGGAACTATTGCGGGTGCATCCACACATTCAGTTTTTCAGATGCAGTTTTTGAAGCCAAAAGCAGGTGTGGATGATAATGGGTTGAGACAAATAATTAACAGGCGCATGGGCACCGCCATCTTGCCGAGGATAGTCTCTGCCCGTGACGTCAGCCTCTTCAGAATGTCTCGTTTTAACCCTTTCATTACAATGTGCTATCAGCACATTGTAATGAATGAGGAGGAAAATCCCTTTATACTGGATCGATTCGACAACCTAGGGTTAAATTACACGAGGGAGTCTGAAAAATGGTAAAAATAAAAAAGGAAAAAAAAATGATATAAAAATAACTGAAAAGAACTGATATAAACAGTAAAAATCATAAACACATTAGGTATTGACGCGTCCGAAAATGCCCAATCTATCAAAATATAATAACGTTTTTTTCACTGCATTAAACCCTGTATTGGAAAATAACGCCCAAAGTTGAAAATGGGACTTTTTGCCATTTTGAAAAATATAAAGAAATCTATAAAAAGTGATCAAAAGGTCATACAGTCATACAAATAACATCATTTAAAACATCATCAAAAGTTGCAAAAAATTACACCACCCACAGCTCGGTACAACGAAGTATGAGAAAGTTATTAGTGCCAGAAAATGGCAAAATAAAAAAATTAGTACAGGAGGTTTTAATTTTTGTAAATGTATAAAAAACTTTAGTTATAGATTTTGAAGGTGGGGAGTGAAAAATGGAAATTTAAAACAGGAAAGGGCTTGCTCCTTAATCGGTTAAAAGGTGCTGCTCTTCCTCCTACTTTTATTCCATTACAGGTTTGGGCATCAAAAACTGCATCTGAAAAACTGAATGTGTGACTGCACCCTGCTAGGAAAGAGGGTAATCCTTTTTAATCCTAATTTTTAATGAAGTACAGGCAGTCCCTGGGTTACATACAAGATATGTTCTGCAGGTTTGTTCTTAAGTTGAATTTGTATGTAATTCGGAACTGTATAATTTATAATCGTAGCCCCAGGCAATTTTTTTTTTTTTGGTCTCTATGACAATTGGATTTTAAAAATGTTGGATTGTCATTAGAACCAGGATTAACAATAAAGCTTCATTACAGACACCTGTGATAACTGTTATAGCTGATTATTGTAGCCTAAAGTACAGGAAATTACCAAAATCCAGAGGTCAGTTTGTAACTAGGGGTCGTCTGTAAGTCAGGTGTTCTTAAGTAGGGGACTGCCTGTATTTATTTTGGGTAGGCTAATTTGAATGACATGTTCAAATTAATGTTAGTGTTGCATCCTGTTACAGTCTCAGGGGTCACCTGGAACACTTAGTATTGTTACTTTCTGGATAAATTGATGCACATTCTTACATGGAGATGTCTTGGATAATTTTAGGACATTGCAGCATTGGAGAGCCAACCTCTTCTGGGATTCACCATTCAAGTACTAAAGGAAGATGGCAATGAAAATAAAGTCATTCATCTACTGCATAAAAACACTTTATTCTATGCTTTCAGAGCGGAGGATGTGCACACTATTGAAAGGTATGTTATCTTAGATAACTAAGATTTTTCTTCTATATTTACAAACTGTGTCCTATTAACCATTTTAGGTTTTCAGAGGACCTGTCACACCCTCCATTAACTCCCTTCACCATTTTGGAATATTGGATAACATTATATCAGATCTTTACTGTCTGATGGGAAGAGCCAGACTGTTTGCTTGTGCCAAGGACCCCCCAATCGGATAGTATAGAACCTAATTGGCATATTGGGTACTGAAATAGCTGTGAAACTATTCAAATATGGCTCTCTATTGTCAGATGGTTGGAGCAGGTAGAATGGCACTGCCCATCTAACAATGAGCTGAAAATATTGACCTTGCTGGGGGAGAATTATAATTCCAGCTATGCCAGAATCATTGGAAAAAAGCCTATTAAAGATGTAGAGCGTTGTGCTTGGTAGCTTAAGATCCTTTTTAACAGCAAGTGTTTGTCATATGAGTGATGAGCATCTTAAGGGTGGTGTCACACACTGCATTTTGAACACGTTTTAGTCATACTTATTCAGTCCGTTAAAAAAAGCATCCGTTTTTGAAAACTCTTCCATTTTTTTGTCTGTTTTTCCCAATTATCTTAATTAAAAAAGGAAAAAAATGCATGTGTTTTCAAAAACGGGTTTAAAACGCCACTTGTGAAATATCCTTTTCAGCAAAGTGTAGATAAACCACAGAACAGCTCCGGTCACAGAACTAGATGGTTCATAATGTGTCTGCTTAGAGAGTCCCCACTCACACTCTGGAATCTTATACTGACCATCACTGATAGGATCTAAAACTGTAATAAAACGGAGTAAAATTGTGAAGGAAAGGGTTAATGATATTTATTGTGTTAACATCACCATGAGAAAACCCCTATAAGCAGAGATGCTGGCCCTGATCATTAAAGGGCATTTCTATCCTGGTGAGGCTGTGACCAATGAATTTCCCACCATGGGTTTATACTCAAGTCAATAAGTTTTCCCAGTTATTTGTGGATAAAATTAGGTACCTCGGCTTCTACTCGAATAAACATACGCTACCACAATTAAACAAAAGCCATACAATATTTGGTTGTAATCTATAAATGTTATTTTTTTAAAAAATGTAGCGTATAAAGTAAAAGCTCCTATCCTGATTTTGTTTAATTTCATGAAAAATCTAAACTTTCCACTAAAATATGTTACAAATCCAGACTACTTATTAACCTATTATTAGCCATATGCTATATCAGTTGTATTTGCACATGCCCTGTGTATCTAGCACCTATATATACACATTCAAGACAGTGTCCCATTTTAAACTGTCATATCTCCTGAACCATGGCTCTATCTTCTCCATAGAAAGCTTAGCGGCTGCTGCTATGTTGCTTTAAAGTATAGGACATGTCCTATAACCTATATTATGCACGGCTCAATCATAGTATGGTGAGAAACTGTGTGCACACCGAAGCGTGACCAGCTGCCATAGGTCTCATGCACACTAACCCCATAGATGTCTAAGAGAACTAAGTGACCTTTCCTTTTTGTCTTTTCTCTTCTAGGTGGATTGAAGCATTTCAAGAGGGAACAGTACTCTAACATCAACATGTGTCCTTGTGACAAAAACACTACAGTCTTTGTTTAGGATTATTTTGTACATATTTCATAATTTTTCATATCTTTTGCAGTTTCTTATGTTTGTATATCAGTTTGTTGAACCTTATGTACATATTATTTATTAAATCACAGATGTTGACTCCATCATCAAGTTTACCTGTAGATAAACCAGTGAATGACATTAATTGTACATAAATAGAAATATTTTATTGGATTTTCCATGCTTTTATACATTTTATATCTTACATAAATGATTGAAGAACACAAATGTACTTTTGTTTATATGTCTTCTTAATGTATCTGTCACCTTTTGTAATCTGACAATACTAATACCAATACTTATACAGTTATACAGAATCCGTTCACTCAATTTTCTGGTTTTCTTAATATTATTTATTTTTAATCGTTATAATACTCTAGTACTCTTTTTTCTCTGGTGCCACAAGCCATTTTAAATATGCAGTAACGTTTTGATTGCAATACTAGAAATGTTATATGGGAAAGTTTAAGATTTCACATGAAGGGGTTTGTGAAACAGCAGACGGGGACATTTTGGTGACAACCCACGAGGTTGATGGACCGGCCTGACTGCTGTCTTTGCCTTGCAGGATCACTTACTTGAAGTTTGAGGCATCATTGTTGGTCCGATGAACCGTTGGGCCATTTCTCTTGGCAAGTGCGTAAAATTTGAATTTTCTGGCCATTCTGCTATCCGTACCAACTCAAGCTGTCAATAACAAGAACAAATTCTAGCGCTAAAAATAACAGAGACGTAAGGAAATTACAATGCCTCCATTACCTACTGGCTGGCAATGTCACACATGGACCTTTTTTTCAATTGACCTTAATAGACCTTGTGTCCGTAATGTTCTATTAGTAAACAACCTGTATAACGGTGAGGTCGGGAACACTAGACGCTGATGGACTGCGGTCTCCGTGTATTTCCTCCACCATGCTGTAATTTGTGCTACTCACCTCATCTGCGGGCGACAATCCTGAAAACATACAGTACACTTTGTTTTTAGACACACACAAAAGAAATGGCTCCAAATTAATAACAATGTACTTTTCTAAACAATTTCTAAGACTTCCGGAAGTCACTCCCATCAGAAGTTTGATGCCCTATCACGATCCACCCCGCAATGAGCGCTCCTTCACATCTAACCCAGAGAAGGGCAAGTCCAATTTATTTTCTTTTCTTCCCCAGGCCCAGATGGATTTCTAGGATTTAACACCTATGTGTGGTACAATCCAGACAACATATTACAGAGGCCTTGTGACATTTTGATACGGTTTTTATATACTCGGAGGAGTACTATTTTTTATACCACAATGTGGTATGAACCAAGAAAATAAAAATACCTTTTTCTTTTCTTTTTAAATTTTACTGTATGGTTGTATAGCTGACTTTAATATGTATCTATTTCCAGACTGTCAAGAACATCAATTGACTTTCTGCTGTCAACAAATTATAGAATACTCTCATAGACTGGGGGCTGCAACGTTGTCTTCTTACTTGCTCCGTAGCAACATTGGCTGTGGAGTCGGTAACCAAATTTCCGCCTCTTCCTGCATTTTCCATAACTTCGACTCCGCTCCACCAAAAGGTCACTGACTGATTTCACAGTCCCGTTCACCTGGTCCCTCTATCAGGGCTGAGGGATAAATGCAGCATGTCCTTACCGTGCCTTATTCCTCTTCTCTGTAGCAGAGTAGCTCTCACAACTGCGCGTACAGAAAGGTTTCCGCAGTCACTTCTCTCAACTAAAGCCTAGATCGTGGGTGCACAACCTTTACCTCAGGCACATGCCCGCTTCTGACACCTTTGTATGACCATATTAAGTACCCAAGCAGATGGCTCAGAGGATGCAGGAGAAGACCCATGAGCGGTAGATTCCCTGTCCAGCTGTGCTATTATGTCCCTGGTCCTCTACCTTACCTGTCACAGCTCTGCTCTTTGTTTCCGATGCCCGCACTACAAGCAGTGTAGGACACAGAGCTCAGTGGCACATTGAAGAAGAAGAAACTGCCAGGTATGTGGGCAGGTTTCTAGTATTAGTAGTTTTTAGTGCTCTGGAGCTGTATATTTGAAATTTAAACTGCTGGTGGTCTCTGTTCATTATTCTGCTATTTGGGGGCTCTCCAGTAATTAGTATTGTCATGCTCTGGGGATCTCGCTCCAGTATTTTAGGCGTTATTAGGTCTCCAGTATTCTTATCGCAAGGTTGTATCCCGAATTTTGTCGGCTCTGGGGGGTTCCCGTTTATTATTTTCTATTTGGGGGTCTCTCCATTATTATCGTTGATTGTGTGGGAGTCTCCTAACTATCATTGGCTCTAGGGTCTGCAATATTATCATCAGTTTGATATAGTTATTTTGTTTCGATCAGGAACAGACATTTAAAGGAAATTTCAATTTGTTATAATTTTTTTATACGATTGTGGCGTCGGTCCATTTGATCACAACTATGATTCCACAGCCCGGGAATAGTCAGAGGTTACTCCTGTGTTGTCCGTTCTGTTAACTGACCGAGTCGTATAGATGTTACCGAGTAAGTAGGAAATGAGCATTATACAGCATGTACACGGACTGCCCCTTGTTGCTAAAAATATGATATTAAAATACAATTGGTGGAAAAAATTTTTATTGCAAGTGTAAAGCAACCTAGCTTATAAAGATTTGGGGCAGATTTATAACTTTCTGAAAGTCAGAATATTTACGTTGCCCATTGCAACCCAGTCACAGCTCGCCCCTTATATTCATGGCCATGTAAAATAAGCAGAGCTGTGATGTTGGCCATTGGCAACTCAGAAATATTCTGACTTTCAGACAGCTTGATATATCTGCCCATTATGTTACTTTTCCGGTACTGTGACGTATAAACAATATAAAAAAAAAGGTTTTCCTTAAAAGGTGCACACTAGTGTAACCTACCGGAAACTGTGCATGAACTAATGTAATAAAAAATATGTAGCGCAATAGGCCATTTTATACTGCTCCAAACAGGAATGTGAATACATTTTTCATTATGCTTTTTAAAACCCTGAAATACGCCATTGGAAAATGATACTAAAACAACAATCCTCATATTCTGTTTGAAATAAAAAAACAGCTTCACCAGGTTTGAGTAACCCTTATAACTTCAAAATTTTCATAAAACGGAATAATATTCACCTAACTTACGGTAACAAAAAGTCTGAGATGTCATACCTCTCCCTTTGCTGTTCAATTATCTGGTGGCTATTTCTTCTATAGAAGCACATGAATTTGTCTTCAGGTAAGCCCCTGGAATGGATGAGATCTTAGGACATCCAGTTTTAGTCCCATGTATACTGGAAAAATAAATACAAAATAAACTGAGATATACATTAAAAGGCCCACCTATAATTCCATTCTAGGACCAATGGTGGAGAACTATAGACACATGTGTCAGAGGTTGCAATCCAGAGCCCCTTTCTGTTGGGCAACCCAGCCCGTACACCCCAGCAGATGTTCACCATACGGAACTCGAAGCTTTTCCAATCTGCATCCGGGGTGGAGTCCACGAAACTGCCCACATTCAGCACGCATTTTAAACAACTACCTGGTTCCTGGATACAGTAGGAGTAGAAAGGTATGACAGAGTTGAGCTCCTACTTGGACCCTGAATCTACCCTGAAAGGAAGCAACAATAATATACGATGTTCTCCCCTCCTTCCACTGCTGGTGTGCTCGGATGCTGATACGAATTAAGTTGTGCCAAGAGGGAGCAACACACACAATATGCATCCTTATTAATATGCTTTAGGTATTGTTCTTGAATGTGGAATTTTGTATGCAGTCCGACAGACAAAATAACTTTTTTTTGCCAATGGACAATTTAATTTATTTATTTTCAAATGTAATGGGAAACAAGGTTATCAATAAACGTCATTACAGCCTTTGTATAGGTAAAGTTGACCAAATGTTACATAAGAAGGAAATTGTTCATGGTGGTAATGCCATAACTTTGGTAAAGAAAAGGACGCAGCAGCACACGTAGGCATTGTTCTGTTTTTTATAATAATTTGATAAAAGTCATATAACTTTACAGTTATGCTTTAAGATTTAGATCAGCGAAAAGGCTACTTTATTTCTGTCTATTATTGCCGTTTTTTTCTGAGAAATTCCCATTTTGCTAATGAAAAAGTTGGGATACCAGACATGAATATTTTTCTTATGCTTACCTAAATTTCCAAATAAAACGTTACAGTGGGGGAAAATCTATTCATTTGTCTCAAGCTTCCAAGGGTGGCATAACCTGTTACTTTTTGGCTACAGAGGTGGTTGATGGCTTTGTTTTGCGGAACAGGTTGTACTTTGCACAGTATCATTCTGTAGTAAATATGTTTTGTTAATACTCACTTATTGCATTTTTTGTGCGATTCATAAGTAAAATGATAACTTTTGGCTTTTTTTTAAATTTTTTTTACGGTGTCATCTTACGGGTTCAATATTAATTTAATTTTATTCGTGTGGATGTTTTGGACGTGTCATCTTATAAGTGGGTTTTGTGTATGATTTAGGACTTTTTAGACGTATATGTCTCTGTATAATGTTTTGGGGCTTATGAGCATTTTATATTTATTAAAACCTATTTTTAATTGGAATAACAATTTTTTTTTTTTTTTATACTTATTACTGTTCACCATGGGAACATGAAACAAGCAATCATCTGATTGCTTTGTTATGAATACTTTGACAATACTGATGAATTGCAGGAATATTGCAGTGTCCAGCCTATCACACGCATAGGCTGACACTGTGCCTTTAAGATGACGTCACTGACGCCATCTTAATGGGCACTGCTCAGCTCTCTGTGTCAACATCGGAAACAGCCCAGAGGAATAGCCATACAGAACATCGCGCCCGTTGAAACAGTGCAGTGGTGGAAAGACCCCCCAAAAGCATTTAAATGCCATTTAACGATAAAACACGCGAATCCAGAGCCACTCGCCGACCGCGGGTGTTACCCAGGTATGTTCACGGTAGGTTACTGCTGCATCCCGTGACCCCCGATGCTGGCTAGCCTCTGGGCAGAGCCGAACCAGCATAGTCCTGCCCTGAGCTCGACTGCGCTGGCACCTATTCGTCAGACCTACGCAGTAAACGCTAACGCGGCCCGGAGCTCTAGTGGGTTAAAGGTGGTTATTTCCTCTGGGAATTTATATTCATTTAATGGTCCTCCCCAGTTATCCACAACTGTTTAAACTCCATGCTTTAAGGGACATACAGTAAGGCTGGGAAACAATCCACTAAGTAGCGGTGCCGATCGTCGGACCTTAGTTTAACAGTGGTCCGCTTATGTCATGAGGGGGGTCCAAGGAGTCGGTAACTGCAAGCCTCGAGCCTTCGTGCAGTCACAGCCGATCATCAGGTGTGGGAATTGGCCATTCGCGGGGAGATCTGAAGATAGGTGAGTGCTTGGGACCCGTTGCCGTCTATGAATACAAAAAACCGCTGAAAGCTAGTCCGACGTTCGAGCGCCTACTTAAGTGCATTGTTTACAGCTTATCGGAGTTGTCCGAAAGCTAGTAGATTAACAGTGGCTCTAACTGGGAGAGGCTAGGGAGTTTTTACTTTAGTAAGTTCTATAGAGCAGTGATGGCAAACCTTTTAACACTGAGTATCCCAAACAAACCAAAACACACTATTTTCGCAAGTGCCATGCGATAATTTAATCCAGTAATTATTACTCCCTGCTCTTTTTTAAATGTTTTAGGCACCTGAGGACCAATACAGTAGACAAGAAGGAGAGATTGTGATTATCATTGTGCTTCCATTTATGGTGCCTGGGCTGCCTGGGAACTGCAAGAGGACTTGAGCCTGTTGGCAAATCTTAACCTGGGGTGATGGCCAAGGTGCCCATATAGTAGGGCTTCTGAGTGCCACCCCAAAGTCTGGCACCCGTTGCCATAGGTTCGCCATCATGATGCTAGAGGGTTTATTTGTGCCTGACATAATTATCATTTGTAAAAAAAAAAACAAAACATTTGATAGGCAGCTTTCTATTCTGACTTGTAAACTTTAAAGGGGTATTCCGGGGAAATATGACGTCTGACACAAAACCCATGATGATATAAATAAATGAATATAACAAACTAAATGTCATTTGTCCACAAAGGAGCTTAGCTAATAGTTTGATTTTATGATTTACAAAAATTTATGGCCTCTCTAAAGTAGGTGGAGTTATCACTAAGATGGTGCAACTGAAAAATACAAAGTTTCCATGACCTTTAGTTCTCATATAATCCTCTCTACCTTTTAATGCTCTGTCCCAGTGATGATGTAAAGGTTTCGCTCTGTTACCATAGTAATGATGTGTAACTCTTGCCATTACCACAGCAAGTCCCACTTGGTGGCACTGCAAACCAACCGATTTACAGCCAAACTATAGTGGTGATCCATGCCCTGCCCGGCAGGTGCAGGACATGTGATGTGGACATGTGACCAGGGCCATCTTTGTTCTGTCGACGACCCGACGCGGAGGAAATTAACGGAACTGATTAAAGGGCCAGTAGCATTTTAATTCTTCAGTATCAGTCTATGTCACCAGCATTTTTCTGAAAGGGGCAAATTTTAATAACAACTAATATACCATTAGCTTATATTTTGAGATACCCATTTCATATGATTATGTTTATTCCTGGAATACCCCTTTAAGAGTGAATATTCTCCATTCTCTGAAGCTCCACACCAACATCCAGATATCATATTGAAAGAGGAGATTCTCTGTGTTTTACGGACAACAGTAATTGGTGTTGCTGAGGTGCCTGGGTCAGGAGATAAGGCTACTGAAATTGTGTTCAGGAAGCACAATGTGTAGAAGGAGCTAAAAAGAAATTAGCTTACAGGAATTGAAGTACATGCAACCTCTGCTTTTTGTAGATGAACTGGGGAAAGAGTGGTGGAATGAGTGTGCATATTTAAAACATATTTTGTAAAGTTTTAATTCATTTTACTACTTTTTAAAAAAAAACAAAAACTTTCAATCGGAAAAGTTCCAAAATTTGTACTCATTTACGGAAGGATATTTTATAGAGAAAAACACTGAAACAATCCTATAAATTTAAGTCTTACTTTCATGAAAAAAACAAGCAAAAATTGTTTTGTATGTGTAAGCTTTTTCCCAAAGATATCTTAATTTAAAGAAGTGGCCATAGCAGACTCCAAAAACTCGATCCGGCATTTCAATGACCCCTCAGTCAAAAAGGTGTTAAAAATCGCGTAATGCTGTTTTTTTTGCAAACTTCACCAATCTCAGGTACTTCACACGATGTATGGCCTGCCATACCGTACTACGGCGGCATACAATCGGACTCACAGAGAGGACCGAGGATAGCATGTTCGTATCTTTTCCCGGGCTACTAGGGTACGGTTACGGTTCCGCTCCCGACAGGGCTGTGAACAGATAGAGTGTATGGGGGACAGATATCTGCCGCCATACGCGGGCCGTATTACCGCCCCCCATACATGGTGTGGATGTAGCTTAGAAATGATATTTTGACAGACTTTCCAGTAGATTGCCATAGAATATTAAAATGGCACCACTAAAAGGACACTGTGTCCTACGGTACAAGCCTCACAGATCTTTGAAGGATGTGAGGGGGGTTTGTTTTGTTCATTTTTCAGTCTCCAAATTCACAACTTTTTCTTTTTTTTTTTTTTTTTTTATGAAGGGCTGTGTGTAGAGCTTATTTTCTGCTCACTTTCCTGTGGGCTGTTTTTCACGCTTTCAACTGTGGCGTTGCTATAACACCTTGTTTATTTCTATTTGTTCGATACGGATAAAAGGAGATACCAAATTTAACAGGTTTTATGTTCTTTTAATCACTTTTTCACATATTAAAATACTGTGTACATGGGTATTAGCAGTGGGTGTTTGCTGCAATATGCAGCAAACCCCACCTCTCGGTATGAAAGGGCCATCTGTGAGTCTTTCATATACCCTCCATACATGTGCGGGCAGAGCGTTGAGTGTGTTATTGATAAAAAAACGTTATGGATTTGAAGTGAGAGGAGGGTGTAAAACTGACTAAATGGATATATATTGTTATAGAACTATTAGAACATTGGATCAGTGTCTGCATGGATTTTACCCCCATAAAGAAGATTTTTTCAGATATCCGTTTACCAGTGTGGTTTTACACAAATCTTTTACTAGGAATTGTAGTATGCATAACCCCACAAAGTCAGCGATGCCAGACCTTGATACGTTGACCCTAACTTCCTTGATCCAACATCCTTCATCCATGTTTCTCAACACCAACAAAATTTGGAAAAGATTCAGAGTTTCTCCCACCTTTGTGAGTGAAGCGGTAATTGGGTCTATTTTCCACAACAAGGGGTCGGGAGTTTAGAGACAATTTCAACTTTACTTGCTAACATTCCTTATGTATCCACAAATTGTGGACATGTCAAAGGGTCCTGTGAAAATAAAAGTAGGATCATTCCAACTGGTTGTTGCACAATCCACAGAAAATAAAAAAAAACCATCATCTCCAGTCTGCTGTGTGAATGAGAACAACACATTTCACTTGGGGCGGGGAGGGGTGGGGGGATAGAGGGGACTTCTGCAGACCACTGATATCTTTTAGTTACATGGTCGCTAGCATGAAAAAAAAATAGGTTGAATGCTGAAATCATTGCCTGCAGACGCCATAGAACACAAGTGGACGTGCAAATGGCACATAGACAATCAACAAGAGCGATCAGCGAGTCATGCCTAGCATACCAATGTAGATACTGAATGAGTCCCTTATCCCCTGTTGGCTGGTATGGCCCACAGTAATATTGTCCCAAGACACCTTAGCACTCTGAGGAGGCCTGCTATCCATGGAGCGTTTGGGTAATTATATAATATAATGTTTACGCTCCATGAACCTTGTGTGGTCTTCTTCCATTCTGTGCTTGAATTTAGTTTTTTTTTTTAATAATAAAATATGTAAATACATTTCAGGAATAAAAAAAAACCTTGCCAACTGATATCATCCATATCATCATCCAACAGAAGAAAGCCCAAGGCTGCAGAAACAGCCCGAGGCGCCCTCTTGCGAGCGATCCTTTCACCATTGCCCCCCGCACACTACGAGTATGATACTATGATGCGTGCATATGGCTGCAACATGTATACATGTTATTTTATGTGGTTGACCACCCGCCCGGGCTCCCCCTCGTACACTGTGAGTGCGCGCAGCAGAGGGAGGGCAGAGCACGGGCGTGCCGGGAGGCGAAGCAGCGTCTCGGGATTCTTATCCTCCGTCGTGTGATCTAGGCCCCTACGTGTGAGCGTGGATATGCAACTCCACCTCGAGCCTTCACGTCATTACTCGATCAGTTGGAGAGGTCGAAGATCAGTTCAACGCAGCGGTGCTAACACACCCAAACCCGCCCCCACGCTTTCACCGTAAACACGTCAGACCCCGAAAAAAGAAGACCCAGTTCCACCCAGCGCCAAAAAACAAAAACCCAAGCTCAAAATATTCACTTGTCTGCGAGAGCAAGATCCTCCGATCTAACTACGTCGCGTCTTCATCTTTACCTGTTTGCGTCTGATACATCCAGCTAGCGCAGATGTACATCTTTCCAGGTGACGTATACCCGTTATGCGTGTGCACCCGGTTCCCGGTGGGTCAGAGTTCGTGACCCTCCCTCAGCTCCACCGAGTACACAGCTCCTCCCCGTGACCGAAGCGTAGTTGGAACGTGATGACGCTCATCGGCGCGTCGTACGGATGACGCATTCAGGAACTGAGAGAGTCGCGCCGGGGTCTTGAGCGCGGGAAGTGCGGTGTTGGAGGCCGAACACTGGTGTCATTGAAAGGCTTATGATAGACGTGATGATTGTGTGCAACTCAGCGGATAGTGTACAATGCGGCAGGAATTGTAGTATTTCCATAGACTTTGCAGGTGTGAATTGTGTATCTCCAACCTTGCGGTTAATACTGTAACTCTATACAGCCCAAACAGTATTCTGTGAGTTCTTAGAAAGGTGCCCCCCCCCTTTCCTGCTTCCGCAGATGCTTTGTCAAATTTCCTAAATCTCATGCCGTGCCTGCACCCGTGTACTTTATACCTCCTCTTCACGCTCAACCTGCCCCCCAGCTCAGGCTACCCTGATAGTAACATACTTCAAGAACACATTAAAATGACATTAACTCCTTAGGGATGGGGGCCCTTCGTTTTTTCCTTTCCACTCCCCACCTTCAAAAATCTGTAACTTTATTATTTTTCCATGTAGAGAGCTATTTTGGGCTTGTTTTCTGCATAACAAATTAAACTTCATAGTGATGTTATTTATTATTCCATCGGTTATACGGGAGGCGGGAAAAAAATTCAGAATGCAGTGACAAATGTATGAAAAAACGCATTTGCGCAGTTTTCTTGTGGGGCTTGGATTTTACAACTTTCACTAAGCGCCCCATATCACATGTCTATTTTATTCTTTGGTTCGGTTCGATCACGAGGATACCAAATTTGTAGAGGTTTATGTTTTCATACATTTAAAAAAAAATTTAAACACCTTATGTGCAACAAAAAAATTCTCTTCATTTTGCCATGTTCATGGCATTAATAATTTTTCATACTTCAGTGTACGGAGCGACTTTTGATGAACGTTTTTAATGCTTTCAGTTTTAGGACTGTAGGGACTGTTTTAGAGAATTTTATATTTTCAAAAGTTAAAAAATGGCATTTCGCTTTGGGCGCCATTTCCGTTACAGGTTAAACGCTGGGAAAAAATTCGCTATATGTATTTTGATAGATTGGACATTTTGGGGCGCGCTAATACCCAATGTGTTTATGATTTTTACTGTTATATTTAAATCAGTTCGTAAAGAAAGGGGGGGTGGATTTAACACTTACTTTTTTTATATTTTTTTTAATCATTATTTTAATCTCCAGGTAATTTAACTCTGCAGGGTCCGATTGCTAATACTATATACAGGCGGTCCCCTACTTAAGAACACACTCGACTTACATACGACCCCTAGTTACAACGGACCTCTGGATATTGGTAATTTATTGTACTTTAGTCCTAGGCTACAATGATCAGCTGTAACAGTTATCACAGGCGTCATAATGAGGCTTACTGTTAATATTGATTCTTATGACAATCCAACATTTTTAAAATCCAATTGTCACAAGACCGACCAAAAAGTTCGGTCTGGGGATTACAATGATAAAATATACAGTTCTGACTTACATACAGACTCAACTTAAAGACAAACCTACAGACCCTATCTTGTATGTAACACCGTGGGACTGCCTGTACTCTGCAATACTACTGCCTTGTGAAATGTATGGAAAATGGGCTCCCACATAGAGACCGAGGTGCCAACTGCTTTATGGCAGCCCTGGGTCTTTTCACACAAGCTAACACTGTACAGAATGCATAGGCTGACTAAGGTAATATACTGCATTAACATTATTGCGTATATTACATTAAACAAGTGATCAAATGATCACTGGGACAAAGTAAAATGGTCCAAAGAAATTTTACAAAAAAGGTGGCAAATAAATGAAAAAAAATTAATAAAGATCCCCTAAGGCACCATCACATATAAAATCAAATTTTACATATAAAAATGAAAGTCAATACATATTGGGTTTGCCACAAGTAAACACCTTTTTAAAAAAATGTAAAAAAAACACCCTGGAAAAATTAACGATATTTTCATTTCCAACCTGATAAAATAAAGTATTTGCCATTACTCGGAAGATGTGGTCCCTTATGAAGCTTATTTCTGAAGGAATGTTACTGGTTTTTTGGCCTGCAGTTACCTGGCCTAAATAAGTTCTAGCATTTTTGGACACAAAAGAGATAATAATAACCCTGAATGAGCAACATACAATGGGTTACGTTGGTATCAATGTGATCCAGGATTCACACTGGTTCCCATTAGACCAGAACCCTGACCCTATGCCTTCCCATCAAAAAGGTAGAACTCCTCCACGCCCTGGACCTGATGCTAGGTATGAGTCCCTAGAGCTCTCCTATGGGTATGCAGGGTAGTGTCTGCAACTACTCTAATCGGAGCACCTCCAGTGCCCAGCATCTTTGCCTGTGGAAACCTTTTACCATCGCTAATCTAACCTGAGTTGCTCTTTATCTCGAAGCACATACCCCCATGTCTGTGTTTCGGTTAAATACATGCTACCCGTTGGTTCCTCCACCTATATAATACCGTTCCTATATAATCCCATTGCTAAAAGAGAGTTGGTAGTGGATTATTTAGTTTGATAAGGTTCTGTTCACTGAGGCTTAGTGAAGGGGTCTTTCAGCCATTCAAGGTTTGATGTGTTGTGCCATATCCGGAGGTTGTGGGGGACAACTCTACCTCCATTCCTGCGCCTTCAGAAACCTGTCTCTCGTGGAGTATCTATAGGATAATTAATTGACCTTCATATACCCCTAGGGTCCAAAAATGTCAATTGGTGGCTAGTGGTTGGGATTCATACTCCCAGACACAGATTACCACAGAGTGTTTGTTTTGGGGTCTTAGACCAATTCAGCACAAGACACAGGCAGAGTGCAATTACAGTAAGTGTGAGGTACATCAGTTGCAGTTCTGTGTTAGTTACCAACAGCTGCAAGAATAGCCGATGAAACAAAGGAACAAAGAAAAATGTTGCCCGGACGGCTGTGACAGTACTGGGGATGATCTACGTGCATAGTGTGGTGAGGTGGTGCGAGGGGGGCACTGCCCCAAACTCCCCAAGGAGCCAGTGGCCATTCCCACATTGAACCCACGGATATGGTCTGATGGGCTTAACACCATCTTGCAAGCTGCCTTGACCATTTACAGGCCATGCTGCATACGAAACACTCATGGCTGCTGTGGAGCAAGAGCAAGCGGAGGCTGCAGAACGATGGGAGCAAGCAAAACTGGAGCAAGAACATTAGTCCAGTGTTCCTAGAGAAGCATGTCCCAAAGCTGCAGACTGAGGACTTTCCCCTGCTGGATAAAGGTACTGACTTTGACACCTTTTTACTTGCTTTTGAAAATACTTGTCAACAGAACCACGTACATGTAGACCAATGGTTTGGCTGTTTGTCCAGCAAGACCACCCTGACCAACGTGGATATCAAGCAGGCTCTGGTCAGACAGTACAACCTGACCAGAGTCCGACCCGAAGAGCTCTTGAGTTTACAGCGGAGGTCTGCTGACAGCTACTAGCAGCTGCTGAAGGAGCAAATCGCCATCAAGTTGTTTTTGTGGAATTGCCTGGATGAATTACTGCAGCACATTCATGACAAGACTGAGAAGCTTTGGAAAACAGCTGGCCTGCAGATGAGTACACCAACAACCGACTCTAAGCCAGGAAACCTGCTGGTTGGAGAGTGGGCAACACGATCCGTTAGCTGCCCAGGGTCTGTAACCATCCCTAAAACCGTCCCCTGTCTTGTTTTGGGGTGGTGGAAAGTGCTGTCACCATAGGCTAAGAAACAGAGATGCTGGGTTGACCTTTGTCCACTTGAACTAGTGTCTCCACAGGATTTGGTACCGGGAAAACCCTTAGTTTCTGGAATTGGAGAACTAAATTGGCATCTGCTCATGCCAAGGTGTATTTGGACTGGGCAATCCAAGTGAGGGAGTATGTCAGGAGGTATGTGAGTGTCCTGCTGGGATTGTGGCGGCTAGTGTCACAGTAGTGTACCTCAGAATAACCGAGACTGACCCTCAAACAGTAAAATAAGCCTGCAGCTGTAATTGAATGGTATCTGATATGCTGTCAGTGTTTGTTATGTTCACTGATTATATCAATGTGTGTGACATGCCTACTGCCGAAGGTATGGGGGTTGAGTAGTGTTCAAGGGTCCCACTTTGCCCTTGGGGAGGGACCAACCAGCAGAAGGTCAGGTACCAATAGGAGTGGCCTGTCATCCTCAGAGACCTGTTGTCCTCTAGAATTCAAGTGTTGGGAAGCGCAAGTGGCTGACAGCTATGGGATAGGGCTTGTAGGTGAGGACAGGAAGATACCTGGAGCGGTGAAGCTATCAGTAAGGACTTACCCACAGAGCTTAGTGGACGCTTCCTGTTGGTAACAGGGACCATCACCGCTGTGATGTGCAGTTGGAGCCGCTCGGGGGCTTGCTGACTTCCTTCTGATCAAGTGACTGCCAGTTCAGATGGAGGCCAGGAGACAGAGGGGGAAAGCAGAAGAAGTGGGGTTTCTTCCATTCTCACCACGTCAGGTCAGGGTCTCTGGTAGGTGGACCTGCAAGTGAGGACAGGAAAGTACCAGGAGAGTAGGTCTCCCAGGTTAAGGATTCACTGTAGGGCCCATTATCAACCAGATGTCTCAGATAGGGACAGTCTGTCTGTCTTGTGACTGGGTCAGGACCAGAGGAAGCTGAACCTACCTGCGGTCACAGAAATTATCTTTGCTGTAATCGCTATTGGAGCCCTAGGGGCTCGCCTACTAACTCCATTGTGACCAAGTGGCTGCCAGGTCCGGGGAAACTGGTTAGGTCTTAACCTCTTAACGACCTTTACCGAACGTGGGTGTACCGGTAAGTGTTTGTAATAGTACAAGGGAAGGGTTTAAAGACACAGGTACAATTACTTAACATAAAATGGGGTTAGAAAACCAAGAAAAAGGCTGGCACGGCGCTATTATGGAGAGAGTCTTCTGGTAAGTTTAAATTGTTTATTCCAAAACTGTAAACGCGTTTCGGGCGGAACACCCTTCTTCAAGCACAATTGGAAATAGCTAATCGTTGCGCACTGGATCCATTCAGTGCTGGCGCTCCAGCACTGAATGGATCCACGCACAACGATTAGCTATTTCCATTTGTGTTGAAGAAGGGTGTTCTGCCCGAAACGTTTAAATTGTTTATTCCAAAAACTGTAAACTTGCCAGAAGACTCTCTCCATAATAGCGCCGTGCCAGCCTTTTTCTTGGTTTTCTAACCCCATTTTATGCTTGTGACACCGGTTCAGCCTTGCATAAAGCGAGTATTGGCAAGCTGTTGGCAGCTTTTTGGAGTATTTCTACGCTCGATTTTAGCTATTTAGGTGAGCGCGATTCTCAGGGGGGGTACTGTCCATACCCTCCCTCTCTATAAATATCCTGGCTATTTTTATTTCAATTTAATTTCTATTTCCCATTTATCTTATGATAATACATGAGCCGCCGTCCTCTTGTTTTGCCGCTCTTTTTTTGTTTTCGTTATACAATTACTTAACTGCATTTAGGGAGCGTGATGACCAGCCAAAAGCTGGTGCTTTCATGGCCAGGAATTTTTCTTCCAGCGCCCAACTGGGCTCCAACACTTGCCTAAATACACCAGGTGCTGCCACCAGCCCTATGTGGATGTTACTGAGTCTGTAGCTCAGTGTAGTATTCTGGCTTCCCATGATTTGGATTAGGGCTTCAAATTCCTTAAGCACTCCCACTGTCACCCATTAGCGCCCCACATCTGCAGTCGTGAGCTGGTCATGATTTCACTCATGGAAGGGATCCTCTGAAGGATTTCCAGGCTTTGCATCAGGCCATAACAGAGACACTGACAGTATAATTAACTGCACTTATTAGTAATGCACCGTATTGTACCAAGAGATCATGTGATCTCATGTCTCTTTGGGACACTTAAAATATTATAATATAATTGTATGTAAAATAAACAAATGTCTAAAAATAACACAATGACTATAGATTCAACTAATTTCTATAGAACATTTTCTTTAACAGCTTCAATAGAGTTCTACTGCATTATAGCTATAGTGCACTGGCATTCTGTGTGACTAGGCAGGCACAGAGAATGTGTTCTTTCCTTTTTTTTTTTCTATTTTCATTTGAAACCCCTACATCCGCTTACCATCATTTTTTTTTCATCTTTGTGTTTATTTCTTCATACCTCCCAAAAGCTATAGTTTTATTTTATGTTTCTGTTTACAGTGATGTGTTTTCGGGATAGTTATCAGCGTGACAAATTGTGCTTCCTAGTGGAACTATTTAAAAAGTTCCCCCAATCAAAGTTTCACAAATCAAAGTCATAAAGGAAACTTTTCCTAATGCACATGCTGTATAGTACAGCCAGAATACACTGCAACTCCATCATGCTGCAGGATATTGAAGGTGCTACAGCTGGTCAAGGCTTCTAGTAACCTGGTACAAAATAATGTTATAAGAAAAATATAATTAAATATCAAGCCATAATCTACAACCATAGTTCTTGTTGATGTAGAACAACTTTGCCTGTTACTTCCGTTACGTATTTCATCTTTCGTTGGGGATTTCTCTGCTATCTTCCTTAGTTAAGCCTTTTCTGCATTAGCCACCTTCCCTGTTTGTGCTGCTCATGTCTGAGACAGTATCTTGTTTACCCAAGAAACAGACAGATTCTTGTACTCTGCTGGAGTGTTCGCTTTGGAAAGAGGGGAGATCATGTAAAGCTTGTAGGAAAGTCTTGTTTTGGTGAAAATCTGTGGATGCAGAATTCTCCTGCAAAGAATAGTGAGGTAGAGGGTCTCAAATGTCCCTTTTCAGTCCCTCTCCCAGTATGGATTCTACATAACTTTCACACACATCACTTCCTGCATATTGTCATATTCTCTTCTGCAGCCTCCACCCCTCTCCTGCTCTGGAACCTGGGGAGATAAATAAATCTGTCTACGCCAGAATACTGGAGTATTTTGCATCTGAAGTGCAGTGTGCCACATTGGTTCAGGGTGCCAGATTTTTAGGCATTTTCAGATTTGACAACACGATATGGGCTTCTCTCTGTTTATTTTGAAAAGGGGAATCCCATACCACAAGTGGAGTCATATCTTCAATGCATGGCTTACAAGAGGCCTAGGGGCATGATGTGGGACAAACTATCTTTATTCCCAAAAGATATAGACCACCAATTGTGGACAGCATTTTTGTTGCATCTCAATAGCCGTGGTAGGGAACTGGTTTGGGCAGATAAGAGGCCATCAATGTAGGTCAGAAAGAAACTAAACTCCTTATGGAGATTTCACTTGTAAAGACTGGACCAAGTCTTATAGATAATCAATTTCACTGGCATCATTAGAAGTTTGCTGCTCTCTCCCTACTGGACAAAAGGCATGACAAGCAACAGGTAAGTGGAGAGGTACCAGGAATTTAGAAGATACAACACACCATCATATCCTTTACATTCACGTTAGACCTAGGACTAATTATGGTAAATGGAATAAAAGGTGCCGAACCAAAGAATAAAATAGACATGTGATTTGGGGCGCTTAGTGAAAGTTGTAAAATCCAAGCCCACAAGAAAACTGCGCAAATGCGTTTTTTCATCATTTTCACTGCATTCTGAATTTTTTTCCCGCCTCCCAGTATACCGTATGGAATAATAAATACCATCACTATGAAGTTTAATTTGTTATGCAGAAAACAAGCCCAAACATAGCTCTTTACATGGAAAAATAATAAAGTTACAGATTTTTGAAGGTGGGGAGTGAAAAGGAAAAAACGAAGGGCCCCATCCCTAAGGAGTTAATGTCATTTTAATGTGTTCTTGAAGTATGTTACTATCAGGGTAGCCTGAGCTGGGGGGCAGGTTGCGTGAAGAGGAGGTAAAGTACAGGGTGCAGGCACTGAGATTTAGGGAAATTTGGACAAGCATCTGAGGAAGCAGGAAAGGGGGGGGGCACCTTTCCTAAGAACTCACAGAATATGTTTGGGCTGTATAGAGTACAGTATTACCGCATAGGTTGGAGATACTAATTCACACCTGCAAAGTCTATGGAGAATAACTACAATTCCTGCCGCATTGTACATCAGCCCTGAGTTGCACACAAATCATCACGTCTATCATAAGCCTTTCACATGACACCAGTGTTCGGCCTCCAACACCGCACTTCCCGCGCTCACACGACCGGCGCGGACTCTCCTCAGTTCCTGAATGCGTCATTCCGTACGACGCGCCAGTGACGTCATCACGGTTCCAACTACGCTTCGGTCACGGGGAGGAGCTGTGTACTCGGTGGAGCTGAGGGAGGGTCACGAACTCTGACCCACCGGGAACCGGGTGCAACGCATAACGGG
Source organism: Engystomops pustulosus (assembly GCA_019512145.1). Classification (NCBI taxonomy): domain Eukaryota; kingdom Metazoa; phylum Chordata; class Amphibia; order Anura; family Leptodactylidae; genus Engystomops; species Engystomops pustulosus. The sequence continues at coordinate 140,038,729 of CM033644.1, forward strand.
GTATACGTCACCTGGAAAGAGTCATCTGCGCTGTGTATTCGGACACAGGTAAGATGGACGCGAGTATTAGAGGAAGTGTCTCGCGCAGTGAAATATGAGCTTGCGGGGGCGCTGTATGGAAGCTGGAGTCTTCCGGCTCTTCCGCTGTTCTACGTGAAGACGTCCGGGTGGTTGTGCTTCACCTCCTCACAGTGACCTCTGACCTCCACCCGACAGGAATAGCTTCCCGGAGTCGCTGCTTCCTCCCGGCACGCGCCGTGCTCTGCCCTCCCTCTGTGCGCGCACTCCAGTGACGAGGCGGGAGCCCGGGCGGCCGTGTGTCACCACATAACATAACATAACATGTATACATGTGGAGCCATATGCACGCATCATAGTATATCTCGTAGTGTGCGGGGACAATGGTGAAAGGATGCGCTGCAAGAAGGGCGCCTCGGGGCAGCCTGGGCTTCTCTTCTGTTTGGATGATGATGATGATGATCAGCTTGCACTGTTTTTTTTTATATCCTGAAATGTATTACATATTTTATTAAAAAAAACTAAATTCCAAGCACAGAAATGGGAAGAAGACCACCACAAGGTTCATGGAGCTTAAACATTATTATGTATTATTACCACAAACGCTCCATGGATAGCAGCCTCCTCAGAGTCTAAGGTGTCTTGGTGACAATATACTGTGTGCCATACAGCACAGGGGCTAAGAGCTCATTCAGTATCTCACATTGGTATGCTATGCATGACTACCGCTGATCACATCTTTATTGTCTATGTGCCATTTGCACGTCCAATTTGGTTTCTATGGCGTCTGCAGGAAATGATTTCAGCATTCACTATTTTTTTTTCATGCTAGCGGACCATGAACTTAAAAAGATATCAGTGGGTCTGCAGAAGTCCCCTCTATCCCCCCACCTCCCCCCCAAGATGATGTTTTTCTCCATTCACACAGCAGACTGGAGATGGATGTTTTTTTTATTTTCTGTGGATGTGCAACAACCAGTGTGAATGATCCCTTACTTTTATTTCACAGGACCCTTTGAATGTCCACAATTTGTGGATACATAAGGAATGTTCAGCAAGTAAAGTTGAAATTTCTCTAAAACTCCCGACCCCTTGTTTGTGAAAATAGACAATTACCGCTTCACTCACTCTGATCTTTCCAAATTTTGACAGGCAGTCACTGTTGTCTTTGATTGTAGTAGTGTTGGGGTTGAGAAACATGGACTGAAGGATGTTTGGATCAAGCGATAGTTAGAGTCAAGTATCAGGTCCTGGCAATCCTGCTTTGGGGTTTATTGCATACTACAATTCCTAGTAAAAAGATTTCTGTAAAACCACACTGGGAAACGGATATCTGAAAAAAACTCTTCTTTATTGGGTAAAATCCATGCAGACAGATACAATTTCTAGTAGTTCTACCAATATATATCCAGTTTAGTCCGTTTACTCCTCTCAATTCAAAAGCCATAACTTTTTTTTTATCTAACGCACTCACGCTCTGCGCCGCACATGTATGGAGGGTGTATGAAGAGGGCTCACAGGATGGGCCCTCTTCATACAGAGGTGGGGTTTGCTGCATATTGCAGCAAACACCCACTGCTAATACCCATGTACACATTAGTTTAATATTTGAAAAAGTATTAAAAGACAATAAAACCTGTATAAATTTGGTATCTCCGTTATCGTATCGAACAAAAGAATAAATTAGAGGTGTTACTGCAAACGCACAGTGAAAGTCGTAAAAACAGCCCACAGGAAAGTGACGCAGAAAATAAGCCGACACACAGCCCTGTACATAAAAAAAAAAAAAAAAGAAAAAGTTGTGAATTTTTGGAGACTGAAAAATGAACAAAAAAAACCCCTCACAGTCCTTAAGAGATCTGTGAGGGCTTGTTACCTGTAGGACACAGTGTACTTTTTAGTGGTGCCATTTAATATTCTATGCAATCTACTGGAAAGCTGTAAAAATATCATTCTAAGGCTACATTCACACACGTATGGGGGGTTATATACGGCCCACGTATGTACGGCAGATATATGTCCCCCATACACTTCTATGGCTCACAGCCCTGTACGGGAGCGGAACCGTACCGTACCGCTCCGTAGCCCGGGAAAAGATAGGACATGCTCATCCCCTGCTCCTCTCTGTAGCGCCGATGTATGCCTGCCGTACTACGGTACGGCGGGCATACATCGTGTGAATGTAGCCTAAGATTGGTGAAGTTGCCAAAAAAAAAACAAGCATTTACAGCATTTGAACCCCTTTGTGACTGAGGGTCATTGATGCCCGGATATCAGTTTTTGGAGTTCTGCTATGCACTTCTTTAAATTACGATATCTTTGGAAAAGCTTAACATATCAAAACAATTTTTGCTTTGTTTTTTTCATGAAATGTAAGACTTAAATTGATAGGATTGTTTCATGTTTTTTCTTTATAAAATTATCCGATAAATGAGTAAAAATTTTGGAACTTTTCCGATGAAAGTTTAAAAAAAAAAAAAAATTAGTAAAACTGAATAAACTTTTAACAAAATATGTTTTAAATATGCACAGCATCATTCCACCACTCTTTCCCCAAGTTCATCTACAAAAGCAGAGGTTGCATGTACTTCAATTCTGCAAACTGTAAGCTAATTCTTTCCTGTAGCTCCTTCTACATTGTGCTTCAGCTGACACATTTCAGTAGCCTATATCTCCTGAACCCAGGCACCTAGAAACACAATTCTGTTGTCGTATAAACCAGAGAATCTCCTCTTCAATATGATATCTGGATTGGGTGTGGATGCTTCAGAGAAATGGAGATATTCACTCTTAAAGGGGTATTCCAGGAATAAACATAATTCATATGCAAATGGGTACTCAAAATATAAGCTAATGTGTAATTAGTTGTTATTTAAAATTTTGCTCCCCTTAGCAGAAAAATGCTGGTGACATAGACTGTAATGAAGAATTAAAATGCTACTGGCCCTTTAATCAGTCCGTTAATTTCCTCCGCGCGGTCCGTCGCAGAACAGAAGATGGCCGCTGGTCACATGTCCACATCACATGTCCTGCACCTGCCTGGGCAGGTCATGTGATCACCACTAGTTTGGCTGTAATCGGTTGGTTGCAGTGCACCCAGTGTGACTAGTGCTGTGGTAATGGCAGTTACACATCATTACTATGGTAACAGAGCAAGAAAACCTTTTACATCATCACTGGGAGCAGAGCATAAAAGGTAGGAGGAGTTACTGAGAACTAAAGGATCATGGAACTTGTATTTTTCAGTGGCAGCCATCTTAGTGATAACTCCACCTACTTTAGAGAGGCCATAAATTTTGTAAATCATAAAATCAAACTATTTAAGCTCCATTTTGTGACAAATGACATTTAGTTTTGTTATATTCATTTATTTATATCATCATGGGTTTTTGTGTCAGACGTTCATATTCCCGGAATACCCCTTTAAGTTTACAGTCAGAAATAGAAAGCTGCATATCAAATTGTTTTTTTTTTTTTTTACAAATGTAATTAGTCAGGCAAATAAAACCCTCTAGCACAGTGATGGCGAACCTATGGCACGGGTGCCAGAGGTGGCACTCAGAGCCCTCTATATGGGCACCCTTGCCATCACCCCAGGGTAGAGTTTGCCAGACAGGACTCAAGTCCTCTTGCAGTCCCAGGCAGCCCAGGACACCAGAAGGAAGCTACAATGATAATCCAAAATTCTTCTCCTTCTTTCTACTGTATTGGTGTCCTCAGGTGCCTAAACAATTTAAAGAGCAGGGAGTAATAAGTTACTGATTAAATTATCGCATTGGCACTTTGCGAAAAATACGTGGGTTTTGGTTGTAGTTTGGGCACTCAGTGTTTAAAAGGTTTGCCATCACTGCTCTAGCAGAACTTACTAAAGTAAAAATCTCCCTAGCCCTCTCCCAGTTAGAGCACTGTTAAATCTCTAGCTTATCGGAACATACCGATAAGCTAGTAAACAATGCACTAAGTAGCGGTCCGAACGTCGGACCTAGCTTACAGCGTGTTTTTTTGTATTCATGACGGAACGGTCCAAGGCACTCACCTCTCTTCAGATTCTCCCCCGGAAGGCCAATCCCACACCTGATGTCGGCTGTGACTGCACAGAAGGCTCGATGCTGCAGTTACCGACTCCTTGGACCGCCCCCTCATGAATAAGCCGGACCACTGTAAACTAGGTCCGACGATCGGACCGCTACTTAGTGAATTGTTTCCCAGCTTATCAGTATGTTCCGATAAAGCTGGAGATTTAACAGTTGGATAACTGGGGGAGGACCATTAAATGAAATATAAATGCCCAGATGGAAATACCCCTTTAACCCCCTAGAGCTCCGCGCCGTAGCTGTACTGCGCTAGGTCCTGCGAATAGTGCTCAGCGCAGTAGAGCTACAGTGCAGAGACTATGCTGGTTCGGCTCTGCACCAGAGGCGAGCCAGCATCGGGGGTCACGGGATGTCAGCAGTAATCTACCGCTGACATCCCTGGGTAACACCCGCGGTCGGAGTGGGCTCTGATCGCGGGTGTTTAACTCGTTAAAGGCATTTAACATGCCTTTGGGGGGGTCTTTCCACCACTGCACTGTTTTCAAGGGCGCTGATCGTTGCTATGGCATCTCTGGGGTCCGATCGGGACCCCAGAGATGCCTGAAGGCAGTGCCATTAAGATGGCGTCAGTGACGTCATCTTAAAGGCACAGTGTCAGCCTATGCGTGTGCATAGGCTGACACTGCTAATATCCTGCAATACATCAGTATTGCAGAGTATTATCATGAACAAGCAATCAGATGATTGCTTGTTCATGTCCCATGGTGGAACAAGTAAATAAGTAAAAAAAAATGTTATTCATTAAAAAATAGGTTTATAAATCAATAAAAATGCTCATAAGCCCCATATACAGAGACATATAACGCTATAAAAAGTCTAAATCATAACACAAACCCCACTTATATAGTATCACGCGTCCAAAACAATCCACAGAATAAAATTAAATAATAATTGAACCCGTAAGATGAACACCGTAAAAAAAACTTTAAAAAACAGCCAAAAGTTATCATTTTTACTTATTGAATCGCACAAAAAATGCAATAAAGTGATTAACAAAACATATGTACTACAGAATGATACTGTTGCAAAGTACAACCTGTTCCGCAAAAAACAAGCCATCAACCACCTCTGTAGCCAAAAAAGTAACAGTGTTATGCCACTTGGAAGACTTGCAAAAATGATAGATTTTCCCCCACATTAACGTTTTATTTGGCAAATTTAGTAAAGCATAAGAAAAAATATTCATGTCTGCTATCCCAACTGTGTCATTAGCAAAATGGGAATTTCTCAGAAACGGCATAATAGACAGAAATAATAAATGTAAATCTTAAAGCATAACTGTAAAGTTATAGTGATTTTATCAAATTATTATAAAAAACAGAACAATGCCTACGTTGTGCTGCTCGTCCTTTTCTTTACAAAGTTATGGCATTCCACCATGAACAGATTTCCTTCTTTTATGTTAAATTTTGGCCATTTACCTATACATACAGGCTGTAATGAAGTTTTATTGATAATCCTTGTTCCCATTACATTTAGAAAATTAAATAAATTAAATTGTCCCTTGGACAAAAAAAAGTATTTTGTCTGTCGGACTTGCATACAAATTCACATTAAGAACATACCTAAAGCATCTTGTACATAAGGATGCATATTGTGTGCTGTTGCTCCCTGCTTTGGCACAACTTTAATTCGTATCAGCATCCTGAGAACACCAGCAGTGGAAAGGAGGAGGAGACATTCTGTATATTATTGTTGCTTCCTTTCAGGGTAGATTTTCAGGGTCCAGAGTAGGAGCTCAACTCTGTCCATACCTTCTCACTCCTACTGTAGTCCCAGGAAGCCAGGATATGTTGCTTTAAAATGGTGCTGAATGTGGCATGTCGTGGACTACCCCGGACTGCAGATGGAAGCTTCGAGTCCTGTCTGGTGAACTCTGCTGGGGTGACGGGCTGGGTGCCAACAGAAAGGCTCTGAGTGCAACCTCTGACACATGTGCTATAGTTTCTCCACCATTGGTCTAGAAATTGGAATATAGGTGGGCCTTTAATGTCATATCTCAGTTTTATTTTGTATTTATTTTTCCAGGATACACTTGGCTCAAAACTGGATGTCCTAAAGCTCTTCCACCTTTCCAGGGGCTTTACACTGAAGACAAATCATGGCTTCTATAGAAGAAATAGCCCACCAGATAATTGAACAGCAAATGGGAGAGGTATCATTCTCAGACTTTTGTTACCCTGTTAATTTAAGAGTGAATATTCTCAGTTTTATGAAATTTTTTTTGAATTTTAAAGGGTTACTAAACCTGTGAAGCTGTTTTTTTATTTCAAACATGAATTATGAGGATTTTTTTTTTAGTTATATTTTCCAATGGCTTTATTTCAGGGTTAAAAAGCATAATGACATAAATGTATTAACGTTCCTGTTTGGAGCAGAATAAAATGGCTATTGCGCTACATATTTTTTTATTAAATTAGTTCAATGCACAGTTTCCGGTAGGTTACACTAGGTGTCACCTTTTTAAGGAAAACCTTTTTTTTATATTGTTTATACTCACAGTACAGGTAAAATAACATAATGGGGCAGATATATCAAGCTGTCTGAAAGTCAGAATATTTCTAGTTGCCAATGGCAACCAATCACAGCTCTGCTTTCATTTTACCAGTGCTCATGAATATTAAGGGGAGCTGTGACTGGTTGCAATGGGCAACTAGAAATATTCTGACTTTCAGAAAGCTTGATAAATCTGCCCCAATATCTTATAAGCCTAGGTTGCTTTTTACACTGCAATACAAATTTTTTCCACAATTGTATTTTATATATCATATTTTTAGCACAAGGGGCAGTCCTGTACAATGCTGTATAATGCTCATTCCTCTACTCGGTTAACATCTATACGACTTCTGGTCAGTTCACAGAACGGACAAACCAGGAAGTACCTCTGCTATCCAGGGCTGTTGAATCATAGTTGTGATCAAATGGACCGACGCCACAATCGTATAAAAAAATTATACAAATTTGAAATTTCCTTTAAATGTCTGTTCTATTCCTGATCAGAAACAAGATAACTCTATTCAGAACTGATGATAATATTGCAGACCCTAGAGCCTAATGATAGTACTGGAGACTCCAGCACAATCAACGATAATAATGGAGAGACCCCCAAAATAGAAAATAATAATACTGGAGACCCCCCCAGAGCAGACAAATTCGGGATACCCCTTAGCAGATAATAATACTGGAGACCTAATAACGCACTTAAAATACTGGAGATCCCCAGAGCAGACAAATACTAATTCTGGAGACCCCCAATAGCAGATAATGATACCAGAGACCACCAGAGTTTAAATTTACAAATACTACAGACGCCCAGAGCATAAAACTACTAATACTAGAAACCTGCCCCATACTGCAGTTTCTTCTCTCTTCCATGTGCCACTTAGCTCTGTGTCCTACACTGCTTGTATGTGCCGGCATCGGAACCCAGAGCAGAGCTGTGCCAGGTAAGGTAGAGGACCCGGGTACATAATAGCACAGCTGACAGGTACTTACCGCTCCTGGGTCTTCTCCTGCTCCTCTGAGCCACTCTGCTTGTGTCCTTAATATGGTACATACAACAGGTGTCAGAAGTCGGGCTATGTGGCCTGACGGTAAAGGTTGTGCACCACTGATCTAGGCTTTTAGTTGAGATGAATGTGACTGCACTTTATGTACATGCTCAGTTGTGAAGCTCCTCTGCTACAGATAAGAGGAATAAGGCACTGGTAAGGAATGCCTGCATTTATCTCAGCACTGCTAGAGGGACCAGGTGAACGGGACTGTGAAATCAGTCAGTGACCTTTTTGGTGGCGCTGGAGTCGAAGTTATGGAAATGCAGGAAGAGGAAATTTGGCTTACCGACTCCACAGCACTGTTGCTACGGAGCAAATAAGAGAAACTTGCAATGCCCCAGTCTATGTATTCTATAATTTGTTAAGCAGAAATCAAGCCGTCATACAGCTCTGTAATAGATACATAAACGTCACCTAAACCATACAGTAAAATTTTTTAAAAAAAGAAAAAAGGTATTTTATTTTCTTTCACCCATTTGGAAAAAATAGTCCAGTATATAAAAAAGTATCAAAATGCCCAATGCATGTACTATGTTTTCTGGATGTACACACATAGGATGTTAAATCCTAGAAATCCAACTGGGGCTGGGGTAAGCAAAGAAAATAAATTGTACTTGCCCTTCTCCTGGTTAGAGTGAAGTAGCGCTCCTTGGAGGGGTGGATGTGTAGGGCATCACCTTCTGAGGTAGTGATTCCTGGAAGCTTATGAAATTTGTAGAAAAGTACATTTTATTAATTTGTGAGCAATTTCTTGTAGTGTGTGTCTAAATAACAAAGTGTCACTTATGTTTTCAGATTTCTCGCACGCAGACTGAAGTAACACATACAGCATTGGTGGATGGAAATACCCAGAGGATACAGCTTATTCAATCAGAGTCTAGTGTTTCCATACCTCACCGTATACAGGTTTGTTTACTAATATAACATTAAGACAACAGGTTACTTACGGTAATTGAAAAAAAGATCATTTTCTAGTCTTGTAACATTGCAGCCAGTAGGTAAATGGAGTCATTTTTAATTTCTTAAGTACTCTGTATATTTTTAGCAGCTAGTTATTTTGTTCTTTGTTTCATTGTACATCTTTAGTTTGTCACGGATCAGCAGACTGGCCAGAAAATTCAAATTCTTACAGCACTTGATCAAAGCGCAACAGGCAAAAGGTTCATCTTGACAAACAATGATGCCTCAACTTCAAGTAAAGTGATCCTTGCAAGGCAAGACAGCAGTCAAGGCAAGGTTTACCTAACAACTCCCGATGCTGCTGGTGTCAACCAACTGTTTATCTCCAGTCCTGATGTTTCTACACAACACATTCAGGTAGAAATCCTTTATACCTCTTCACCTCCATAAAAAATGTCTGTATTTGTACATTTCCCAAACAGTTACTGCAATAATCATTATAAAAAGGAATTTGATGGCACTATATAAATAAAGATTACTATTATTATTATAAAGAATAAAATAAATATTACTATAAGAAATCACAGTTACATTGATTTAACTGTATTTTGTTTAACTGTATTAAATGTATTTTGTTACTTTAGATATTGTCAGATACCCAATGCATGGACCAGAATTTAAACAAACCAATGGTGGATCTTTGCGTTGTTTGTGGGGATAAAGCTTCAGGTTTGTATTATGTCTCTAATTTAACATCTAGTTAATAGAAATAAGATTAACACTTTCAAGATAAAAAGTTCAAATGCATAAATCTCCACCACAAAAAATGTACCTTTGTCATATTGTATTTTTGCCAAATTTTATTTTATTTTGTGTCTACAAGCTTCTACACAATACTGTTTTTTATTGTCTTTTCACACATCTCTTTCCTTTAAAGCTTACTGTTCTAGTGTGTATGTCTTTCCAAATGATGCAGAAGATTATTCAGTAGTGACTTGTGTTCCTCTATTTCAGGACGTCATTATGGGGCAGTGACATGTGAAGGCTGTAAGGGCTTCTTTAAAAGAAGTATTAGGAAAAATTTGGTTTATACTTGTAGAGGATCAAAGGATTGCGTGATTAACAAACACTACCGCAACAGATGCCAGTACTGCCGGCTACAGCGGTGTATTGCACTTGGGATGAAGCAAGATTGTAAGTAACTGTTTATTAACTGCTCTGTGAAAGACAAGTAACACAGCGCTATATAATCACAATACAGGCTTCATCAATAAATAAATACAACTTAGCTGCAGCATCTGGGGTCCAATGTAGAATTAGATAGATAAATGGGAAGATGTAAAGAAAGAGTCCAGGTAAAAACAGACACGCTGCAATGGATGCTTCAATGGACCACACATTTTTGGAACAAACCGTTCCCTTCATCATGTCCGAAATAAACTGGTATATTTGGGCTGGTGTATGAAAACTTCTAGGTTGAGGATTCTTTATTTAAATTGAAGACGTTTAGGCGGCAGCAGGAGGGGGCTTTGGAACAATTTGTGCCTGAAACACACTGACCTTTTGAGTGGTTTTGTGGAAGCAATGCTGTTTTTCGCCTCATCGTGTTAATAATTTTTTTTATAGGTCAACAATCCAATAGTCACTATTTTTAGTATATTGGCAGAAACTGTTTCAATTTGTACTAAAAGGAAAGCCTTTGGCATATGGCATATTCGGGTTATTGACCTCTACTCTACATGTGCACCAGGTCAGGTGCTTTCCTGCTGGTTCTTATTGCATATTTAATTCTCTGGAGTTTGGCAGTCTGGAATCTCGTGCATAATGCTCTTGTAACGTGTGTGATATTTCAGATGCATTACTCCAGAGATTTTCACTCTTAGAGATGTTTTTCTTCTCTACAATATTGTGTGCTTGCATTATTTTAACACAAATGTATTGCTTAATATTTGCAGCAGTGCAGTGTGAAAGAAAACCTATTGAAGTTGCTCGAGAAAAATCATCAAATTGTGCAGCATCCACCGAAAAAATCTACATTAGGAAAGATTTACGAAGTCCTCTCGCCGCAACAACAACTTTTGTAACTGATAACAAGCCCGTTAGGTAACTAATTTTTTATGTGTTTGTAAGAAGTAGATATGTGTAATTCTGGTTTGTTCTTTTTTTACCTTTTATAGTATCTTTTGTAAAATAAATACTTCCTTGTATGTGAAAAAGCCCCTGCACGGTTAGTGCAGATTTCTTCACCATCATGTGTAAACTAGCATTTGTTTATAGAGGATTTATCAGTCATTGGTTGTAAAGAAGATCTTTACATACTTTTCTTTGTCTGTTAACTACAAAATGTTGACTTATGTGGTTTACAATTATAATTTATAATAAGATAGCTTGGCACTCCTTAGAAATAAATCTTCAAATGATTTTCTTTATTTAGACAGCACGGTCACAGTACCGCCTTCCCTCCTCTCAAACCTCCTGCAATCTGTGCCTGACGAAGGTCTGATTTGTAAAGACCGAAACATTGCATATACTATTTGGATTGTCATGCTTTTGTCTAAAATAAAGAAAATCATTTGAAGATTTATCTCTAAGGAGTGCCAAGTTATCTTATTATACCAGACAGGTTTGGTAACCTACTTGTGCATCCAATCCATTCAATGTTGAGTGACCTGTATTATACCTTCCTTTACATTTATATGTACCATTGGAATTTGGTCATAAAATGACTAAGCACATATTCATATCCTACCTTCCTGCAACTGTTTTTTAAAATATTTTTTATTCCACCTAGGTCCAATCTGTTGGATTCCGGAATGTTAGTGAATATACAGTCATCAGGAATTAAAACTGAGCCCATGCTTATAACACAGGAAAAGGTATATCTCCTGATTGAGAAGCAGAATAATTTGTCAGCCAGTCCCACAATAATTGGGTGTAGGATATCAAAAGTGTAGGAGCAGTGTATGATTATTGTCAGGTTGTCTATTAACAAGTGATTTTCCAGTTTCATCAAAGAAATGTTCGGTTTGTGTGATGAAAAGTTTTAAGTTTTCTCATATCTCTTTTGTAGCAGTACTCACATCTAGATCTACTTGCTGTCATTCATTGAACAATTTCATTGTATACTAACCAGTTCATGGTCATGTTATGAACACACAGCGACAGAGCATTGATTACTGTGTGTGGTGACTGTAATGAGAAGTTCACCTATGTGTCCATCACATGACCATGGACTGGTTAGCATCTCCCTGGAAGTAAGCAATGAATGACACCAAGCAGAGATCTACACGATTTGAGATACGAGGGCGGTTCAATAAGTACCTATGTTAGAAATGAAGACACCATTTTTTCAAAATGTTTTTTTTTTAATTTTTCAACTTAGTCCCCTTTTAGAAAGATACACTTCTCCAAATGTTCTTGCCATTTTTTTTATCCCCTCCAAAAAATAGGATTTGTCTAACTCTCCAAAATACGCCTCTGTCGATGACTTTGAGCTAAATTTTTTTCCCGTGAGCCATTTCTCCATGTTAGGGAACAAGATAAAGTCGCAGGGAGCCAGATCAGGTGGATACGGGAGTTGCAGCAGCAATTCATAACACAATTCATGCAATTTGGCGGCGACAACTCCGGATGAATGTGCTGGTGTGTTATCGTGTTAAAACAGCACCTTGTTTTTCGACAAATGCGGCCGTGTCTCCTTCAATTTTTTGTTAAACCGGACCAATGAGTCACTGTATTATTGACCAGTCATCGTTGCAATGACCTTTTCGGCCGTTGGGACAGTCTTCGCCTTCTTGGAGAAAATTTACTGTGAGAAATCCATTGTTTTGATTGTTGCTTAGTTTCTGGTGTGTAATGGTGAATCCAGGATTCATCAACGGTGACAACTCAACGCAAAAACTCCTTCGGATCTCTCTTAAATTGCTCCAAACACTGTTTTGAAGTTAACAGCCGCATCCGCTTGTCCACCGTGAGCAATCGCAGCACCCATCGGGCCGGCAATTTTTTTTTATCGCCAACTTATGTAAAATATTCATTGCCGTTCCGGTCAACAAACCTACGGCCTCTGCTTCTTTGCGCACATTCGTTTCTCAATCAGCGACTATCATGTCGTAGAATTTTTGAATGATTTCCTTGTTAACCACGTCTTCCGGGCATCCTGGTTGCTCCTCATCAAAAACGGATGTTTGCCCAAGTTTAAATTCGTTGAACCAATATCTAACTGTGGTCATAGATGGCGAAGTGTCCCCACAAACGGCATCCAACTTTGCTTTTATCTCCTCGCATTTTTTCCCATTCAAAAACAAAAAGCAAATTACCGAACGATACTGCTCGTTTTCCATCTTAGCGAAAATCACAAAACATGTCTTACTCAAATGGCTGCCAAATTCAAACTACGATAACTAAATTAATCAGTCTGCAATTTGTTTTGTCGTCGTTTGATAGATGGCAGCACATGATGATAACACCAACTTTCCTCAGGAATGCCCTCTGTCGTCAAACACGGGTATTTATTGAACCGCCCTCCTATTGCTACAGAAAATATATTTGCTAAACTGGACTCTTTAACTGTTTCACTAATGGGTTAACATTTAAAATATAGAATGCTTTTTTACTGTGGACTGAGCTTATGTAGGCTAATGTACCTCAGTATTCTCCCAAATCCCCAAAATGTTATTTTGTTTAGTAAAGTTTCCTTACTGTTGTTTCAGCAGGTTGAAGCTTGTCAAGGAGATTTAAGCACTTTGGCTAATGTTGTTACATCACTTGCCAGTTTTAACAAGTCAAAAGAAATGTCTCAGTCCAGCACAGAATTGGCTATTGTTGAAAGTTTAAGCAACGGTGATGTGTCACTTTCCGAACTTCCACAAGATAGCCAATCCCATAACGAAGTCACAAGGTAACAACTATTTCTATGTTTTTAGATTTACATTCTAAATGTGTGTGTAACTTTAGCTTTTTAGCCACCGCTAAAACAGCCTTTCAGTCACAGGGTTTTCCACTCCTGGTTATGTCCATTGCTGAACTGTTGGATCCCACGACCCATACCATGCTCTTCCTAGTGGAACTGCAGATCAGTTTTTATTTTTTCCACGATTTGCAAGCACTAGTTACATCCAGGGGACATTGCCGGATATTTTGTGGCAGGCATTGCAGCCTCCCTTCACTAAGCTGTGTTTGACATAAGTGGCACACAAGACGCAAATATTGCTTGTTTATAAATACATGTTCTCCCCAATAGACTGCTATGAGCCAGAACTGAACATGACAGGTGTCTCTCTCCTGTTGTTTACACAGCTGTGAGCGTTAACCCTTCCTGCTCTCTCCTTGGCTGTAGTATGCTATGAACAATATATTAATACATCAAGCGGGAAGTGAAGGGGTTAATCCTCACTGCCAATAGACAGTAGCTATGCGGATTTTCTGTTTCTAAACAGTCATTTGTGCTTCTTTTTATGTGTGCTGGAACATATGTTTGGGGTTTTGGTGTTAATGATGAAAAAAACTTTAAAAAGGTTTTTAGGGCAACATTACAGAAAGTGGAAGAGATTGATAATAGTGATAAAATCTGTTTCTCTTAGCATCAGTATTTTGTATTTTAGAGCGTTTGATACACTGGCAAAAGCATTAAACCCATCTGAAAGCTCTTCCCAGGACTCGGCAGAAAACATGGACTCTGGCTCCAGTCTCTTTCAAGACATTGGAGTTATGGAAATGGAAGGGCCTCTTCTTAGTGAGTCTCACATTTCCTTCAAGGTGGGTGTGAAAGTCTTTCCTTGCTGTTTTTATAGCTCAACTTTGGCACCAGGTTATAATTATTGTAGAAATTCGGCACTATAATAATCTATAGTTCATCTTAAAAATATTTAAATGTTTATAAACTATTTGGAACTTGCATATTTACAATTTTCTTCAATTTAATTCTCCTTCGTTCTTGTCCTTCAATGTATATAAATTGTTTCCTAAAACATTTCATTCCTCCCAGCTTACCATGCCTTCCCCAATGCCTGAATACTTGAATGTGCACTATATTTGTGAATCTGCATCGCGGCTGTTGTTCCTGTCCATGCACTGGGCCCGCTCCATTCCTTCCTTCCAAGCTCTTGGGTGAGTTTTAGATTTCGTTAAAATTATGACAAGAGATTGACAGATTTCTTTTTCTATATGAAGACAGAATTTCTACAAAATTACTGGCATTGAGAGTTGTTCATAAAACAATCATTACAAACATAGGTTCAGTACCGTATATACTCGAGTATAAGCTGACCCAGGTATAAGCCAAGGCCCCTAATTTTAACACAAAAACCTGAAAAACCTATTGACTCGAGTATAAGCTGATGGTGTGAAATGCATTAGTCACCGCCTCCCCAGTATATTGCCAGCAAGCCCCCATTTAGTATGCAGCCTGCCAGCCCCCATTTAGTATACAGCCTTTAAAGAGGACCTGTCACCCAATTTATCGGCACTAGGAGCTGCTTACTAAAGTAAGCAGCTCCTAGTGCTCGATCAAACGCCCCAGTGTTAGAGTGATAGTGTTCCCGGAAACCTCCGGTAACGCTAGCTAACACTGCGGCGGAGTACAATGTAATCATCGGACAGCTCGCAAAGCTGTCCGATGTATTCATGAGGGGGCGGTCCGAGGCGCTGCCTCTTCCCTGGACCGCCCCACTCGCTCCATAGGCCGGCAGTGACTGCCGCGCGCTAGGCGGCAGTCACCGCCCCTAGCCACGCCCCAACCCCGCCCCCTTTACGAGCTGTCCGACAATTACACTGTACCCCGCCAGTGTTAGATAGCGTTACCGGAGGTTTCCGGTAGCGCTATCACTCTAACACTGGGGCATTTGATCGAGCACTAGGAGCTGCTTACTTTAGTAAGCAGCTCCTAGTGCCGATAAATTGGGTGACAGGTCCTCTTTAACTTTTATAATTATGCTAATGAGTCCAAGGGGCTCCTAGGGTGTTTCCAGAGTCCCTTAATGCTGTAACTTCAGAGGTTACAATGAGTAGAACAGGTCTCCCCTCCCTCTGCACATCCTTCTGCTACTAGATTACACAGGCAGAGGGAGGAAGGGGGAGACATGTTCACCTCATTGTAACAGCCTGTGAGTCTGCAACTTCTAGAACTTAAATAGGACCTGACTGGTCATTAAAACACTTTAGCTTCTCATACTAAAGTAAGTAGCTTCCTAGCCCTTCGCCAATTATCACGTTAACATACTGAAGCGGGGAAAAAAACACTACGTAGCAGTCCGATCGGCGGACCAAGCTTACAGCGGTCTGGCTTATACATGAGGGGGCCAGTCCGAGGAGGCGGTGACTGCATTGAGCCTGGCAGTCACTGCCGGCATATGATGTTAGAGTGGCGGTCCAAGGAGAAGCTGAGGAGAGGGATTGTTTCCTCACTTCAGTATGTTCCGATAAAGCTAGAGATCTAACAATGTGATAATTGGGAAAGGGCTAGAGAGCTGCTTACCTTAGTAAGAGAAGCTAAAGTGTTTTAATGACCTGACAGGTCCTCTTTAGTTTTAAGTAGGAGTACTTCCATGGGTGTATACTTTTTATGACTACAGATGTGTTCTGTACAGCCAACTAATTGCATAAATGGTTATTTTTTTTTTTATTAGGCATGAGATCAGCATCTCCCTAGTGAAAGCGTGCTGGAATGAACTGTTTTCGCTTGGTCTAGCTCAGTGTTCCCAAGTGATGAATGTGTCGACTATACTAACAGCATTTGTTAATCACCTGCACGGCATGCAGCATGGTAAGAGATTCTGCTTCCGTACAGTTTTGTCTGGAGACAGATGTGCATATCTCATCACAGCATCAATCTCCTGTCATCTTCAGACAGGAGGCAATAAGTTTCTCTTCTCTTGTAGATGTTGTCTGTATTTCTGGGGTTATCTTTGCTATCCATCTCTGCACTAGGTTTTCTATTTGGTTTTAACCATTTGCATTTACAAATAAAGTCTGCACTTGTATACCTCTGTCTGTCTACCACTGTCGTATTGTGCAAGGTTTGCTCACCTAAGGCATCATGATCATTATAAATAATAGTTTTTAACTAGATGCTTTGTAAACTATGTTTAGCCAATTGTCTGAAGTGCAACAAGTCATGATTTGTTATTTTTATTTGATTTTATATGATTTGTTATTTGTTATTTTGTTATTTTATATCTCTGTGTTGAGCCCTTTTATAGATACCACATATTATAGCTACAAATGTAATACTATTAGCCAAAACAGCGCAAAACAACACTGTGCCTTATAGCAGGACTCAAAAAATACAGATACAGCTTTTGCGATGCTATGTGCTCTGAAAGCAAACCTTTCTTCATGAAAATGCAGTATAACCTGTGTGTTTTGGAGAAGTTGAACAGACTAAATATATACTTATATATGTATATTGTGTTTAATACACTTTGGTTTCTTTGTTGGATAAATTTGGTATAAGTTACACCAAGCAGTTAGATGCATATGTGTTCTCCAGGATTAGATAGGGAAAATATTGCCTCTTAGCTACCTTGTAAGGCAGCTTCCTTTAACAATGCAGGATAATAGCCACACCAGTATATTCCATAAGGAACAGATTCCCAACTGTAGATAGCACAGTTTAATGTGGTTGCATCTCATCAGTAGAGTGTAGAGAACTGGTCTCCTTAAATAGGTTTTCCCACGGCGATCTCCTTCATCTCCATAGAGATTTCTTTCATGGAGCGACAAGGATCTGACTGAGGTACATGGGACCCCTTGTTTTCGTGATCTGTGGGGGTCTCATCACTGAGACCCCCACCGATCAGCAAGTTGGGTCCTATTCTGTGGATATGGCATAACTTGAATTTGTGGGAAATCCCGTTTTAAAGAATCTTCTAACTTCCCTGACCAAGCAGTTAAGGCACAGTGACAACACTTGCACCATTACCTCTATGTTGTTTTATATTGGTGTTTCTGTAACTTTCTTTCCCAATAACACTTTGTGTGTTTCATAAATAGAATGTTTATTCTGAGACAATGTGATTATTTTTTTTCACAGATAAACTTTCTGGAGACAAATTAAAGTTGGTGATGGATCACATCTTTAAACTTCAAGACTTCTGCAATAGCATGGTTAAACTTGGACTTGATGGTTACGAGTATGCCTACTTGAAAGCAATTGTCCTGTTTAGTCCAGGTATGTGGTGCATTGTTAAAAGGATGAAGCATTCCAGGATTTTACACAGTATTTTTTTAATGAATATTGTACAGTCAGTGTCCTACCGTGTGCTTTCCTACTGTTCGCTTCTGCTCAGGCACCATCTTCAGTTTAAGATTTTCCAGAGCTTTTTTCACTCATTGGTTAGTATAGCCATGGGAGGGGGGGCTGCAACAGGTAGCAACAGAATGTGTGCAGGAGGTCCCCAACCCATATTATTTTTAAACGTGTGTTGCAGCTTATGTGTTCCTTAAATTAGTCTAAAGTACTGTACTTGCCACTGTAGAGGGTCATGTCAGAGGTCTCTGCTTGTTACCTGACTTTCTGTGATCACATTGCTTGGTGTTTCGAGTATTTTTCTTTATTTAATGTATGCGAACCCCTTGATTGTACAGCACTGTGGAATTAATGGTGCTCAATAAATAAATAGTAATTTCACTATTATGACTGTAAGAGGAGATACCACTTCATATAATGCGACTTCTTATATCTTACTAAACTCATTCAGAAGCTCTTGCTTCTTCAGCGGCTTCCTTGGCATGGAAAAAAATAAGGAAGCACCACTCAACCTTATCTTTTGTATTCTGTATTTACAGATCACCCTGGATTGGAAAATGCATCAAATATTGAAAAACTCCAAGAAAAAGCTTATATGGAATTCCAAGACTATGTCACTAAAACATATCCAGATGATACTTACCGGTAAGATGTTTTGTAATAATGAGCCGTTACTTTAACCCTTGGAGGACTCGGCGACTCCCCAACTTCCAAAAGCTGTAACATTTTAATTTTTTTAGTTTACAGAGATTTGAGGGTTTCTATTCTTCAGGATTAAATTATACTTCTTCATGCCGTCATTTTGATAATCCATCCAATGTACTCAAAAGCAGGAAAATAAATTCCAAATTCAGTGAAATTGACAAATAATAATAACACTAATAATAATCTTTATTTATATAGCGCAATCATATTCCATAGCACTTTCCAAATCATAGAGGACATATACAAATATAATGTTACATTACAGAGTGCAAACAGTCATATGGAACATTAGGAGTTAGGGTCCTGCTCACAAGAGCTACATTCTATGAGGATGAAGGGAGTGACACAAGAGGTAAATGAGCTTGTAGAATGGTCTAGCCATTATTAATAATGTAACAGTATAAAATAATAAATATTTTGCTGCTTGAACCAACCATCAGACATCATCTTATACACAAAGTCCAAGGTGAAAGTGACTGCAGAGAAGCCTGGAACTTGGTATATATCTGGTGTTTGCCGGATAAGAGACCGGAAGAAGACATAGGATGGATTAGTAAAGAGAGTTGAAATTTCATGCAGTCAGCGAGTGTAATGGGCTTGCCTAAATATATGGATTATAAAGGATGCCTAACACAACGGATCTACCTATTAAGGTAGATCCGGTGGTAAGTGCATCTAACATATGTAAGGATAGCCATTTTTAGGGTTAATCCTTTACTCACCTCATGCCCCAGTAGCCTCTTTGATCCTCCTACCTAGACATCTTCAGCGTGCAGCTACAAGCAGCTGCGCACACTCGTTTGCGAAGCCGGAGTTCTGCACATGCGCAGTAGCTCCGGCTTTGGAGTCAAATCACGCAGCCTCTGGCCTGTGTTCTGCAGATGCAGCTAGATCTGTAGTGCCAGGTTTCCTTTAAGAGCATGTTTGAAATTTTGGAGGTTGGGTATTAGTCTAATACTCTGGGGAAGGGCATTCCAGAGAATTGCTGCAGCTCGGGAGAAGTCCTGGAGACGTGCATGAGAGGTTCTAATTAATGTAGAGATTAATCTAATATCACTGGCAGATCGAAGAGTACAGCTGAAAGAAGAGATGTAGGGAGGTGCATCATTATTCAGAGCTTTGTGGATGAGGGTTATTATTTTAAACTGAATTTGGAAGGAGACGGGCATCCAGTGTAGTGAGTGGCACAAAATGGAGGCATCCACGTAGCATTTGGTCTGAAAGATGAGCCTGGCTGCTGCATTAAGATTGTAGAGGAGAGTTTAGTGAGTGGAAGACCAATAAGAAGGGAAGTTTGTAATGAATCTGGTCAAACGAGAGACATGGGAGTCTCCGAGCTTAGAGGCCCCTTGCTGTCGTAGCAACTGGTTCATGCCCCTCCACGCAGTGACTTTACAGGGGCGCTGATTCGTCTAACGGATTAAGTCCTCTGAAAATTGCCTGTTGTGTATGAAGAGGACTCAGCCCAAGAGCCTTGGCATATGATTACTTTCTGGTAGATGATTATTACTCAACTCCCCTTCCCATCTCCGTTTGCATCCATTTTCCATTTTTATTAAATGTCTGAATGGCTGCATTTTGGCAAAACAGAAGTATATAAAATACTAAAATGAGCCGGAGGCACTCTGAAGAGCGCCAGCAGCCTCCACTGTCATGTAATTTATTTACACCTCAGGGCTACCTCGGGACACCTAGAGAGCATTCAGAGAGTTGGTGACATCACCGGCTCCCTTGCAGATCTCATGCTGGGCAGCGAGGCGGTGGGAATGTTATTCTATTGCATAATTGAGATTTGACTTGTCTTGTAACAGTGGCGCATGTCAAGGGGTGGGAAATATAAAGTTGTATGCGAGTATAAAATCTTGATGCTAGTGTACTGAAACCTAGAAATCGCCAATCAAAAAATTTGAGCATGTTTGATAAGGGCAAAATAATACTGTTTAGATCTAGGGTGTCAAACTCATTTTCGCAGGGGGACACATCAATCTTGTGGTTGCTGTAAAGGGGCTGACTGTCATTTTATTACTGTATAAATGTGTCTACTCAAGCTGTTTACTAGTTACATTTATACAGTGTTATGATTACAATCAGCTCTTTGAGGGCAACCACCATGCTGGACATAGTGTTAAATAACAATAACCTAAGACACCTCTAGCAGCCACCGTGTCCCCAAACAGTCTCAGTGCCCCCAGCAGCAACATTCCCCCCAGAAGCCACAATGCCACCAGTAGCCACAGTGCTCCCTCAGCACCCTCAGTAGCTACAGTGCTCCCCCAGTAGCCACAGTACTCCCCAAATTCCCCTATTAGCCAGTGTCTCAACCCGCTATTCACTGTGTCCCCAAACAGTAACAGTTCCCCCCCAGTAGCCACAATTCTCCCCTAGTGCCCCCATTAGTCACTGTGCAAATAGGAAATAAATTACTTACCTTTCCTCGCTCCCAGAAGCATCCGATGTCCTCTTCTTTGTTCCAGTATGTGCCTGCTGAATGAGCCGACTCTGAAGCCAGAGCATGCGATGATGTCATTACATCACATGTGTCGACTTTACAGCTGGCCCCTACAAGGCTGCAGGCTATGGTTTAGAGCATATAGAAAATGGCATTGTTTTGAAATGGGTGGGATGTCTAGCTACTAAAATAAGTGCACCCAACCCTCATTGATGTTTTTGGAAAGCAATGTAAGTAAATTATATTGTTCTGTTTTGTGTATGAGCTGCTTAGCAGACTGGTCACAGTGCCCATGCTGACAGCTGACCAATGCCAATAACCTCTACAATGGGCAAATGAGCATCATTACTGGACCATGGAGAAGCAAAAGAAGAAAGCCTGGTTTTTATGATATTTGGACCGTTAAGTCCATGTGTGTCCCCTAAAGCATAGTGTGCACCACAAAGCATTTTAAGGAAATTGGGTAGATCCCAGCAAAGTTATTACAGCACTATATTTATTAGGAGCTTTGTTCCTGTACTTTTGTAAGAAAATGAACTTTATGTTAATGAATAATTGCTCTAGGGCAGTGGTGGCGAACCTATGGCACGGGTGCCAGAGGTGGCACTCGGAGCCCTCTCTGTGGGCACCCAGACCATCACCCAGGTTACCATTTAGGACTCAATACCTTCTCCTGCAGTCAGAGGCACCCCAGTACGTGCCACGTCCAGCACTATTTGAAAGTGACTAGAAGTGTAGGAGGAGCAAGGAGGTGCTGACAGAGCTGGATTATCATTGTAGACCCTTCTCCGGATCTGTGATTCATCCTGTTGAGAGACCTTAGAGGGAAATTACAATACTAATCCTAATTTCTCCTTCTTTCTGCTGTAATGGTGTTCTCAGCGCGCAAATATGTTTGAAACTTTTTTAGTTACTTTAAATTGGCATTTGGCACTTTGTGAAAAATGTGTGTCTTTTGCTTGTAGTTTTGGCACTCAGTCCCCAAAAGGTTCGCCATCACTGCTCTAGGGTATTACCAGAGCCCTTCATGGCTGCAGGGTCTCTGGCTAATCCACGCTCCCAAAGCAATTTTTCCCCGCCTCTCTGCTCCCTCTGTGCTCCCCTCTCCTGCTGTCTGAAATATCATGGCAACACAGGGCTCACACTTGCTGCTTTCATGCTTCCATTAGAATCTTATGATTTGTAAAGTGCTACGGAATTTGATTGCGCTAAATAAATAAAAATTATTATAATTATTAAGAAGCAGGTAGGTGGGGGGTGAGGGGGAGCAGGGCTCTTGCAAGACTCCAGAAGCACTTCTGCTTCATTGCCATAAAGATTAAGTTAATTTTGTAACGAAAGTAGAGGAACATAGTGTATAATAAACATATTGCTGTAGTCACGGTGCTGTGAGCTACCCAGCATCATTAATGGTTAATAAAGATGACATTTAAGTCGTATTTCCTTAAAGGGGGAAAACAACCTGATTTAGGCAGTGTACTTCTCTGGGATAATGGATATGGACATCTGTTAAATTTTACATGCATAATTCCTCAAAATCTCTCTATCTAGCAGGTAATGTGCCTTGCCACACAGCAAAAATTGTTTAGTAATGTTATTTGTCTACAAACTCCAAAGGTTTCCAAAAATATTTGAGAGCTGTTCTGAAAAATGTAGTTCAGTGCAAGGAAACCCTTTGGTGCAGCTTGCAGCGCTTGAAGAAAATGCTTCTGCTCCTCATGGTGTGAGATCATGCTGGACAATATTAGGCAGGTTTTATTGATAGGGCTATTCTGCTGATGTGCACAGTTTGTATATATAGAATACATTATTTATTTACTTAAATTGTTGTCTCTTTCTATCTCTAGGCTTTCTCGACTCTTACTGCGGTTGCCAGCCCTGAGACTAATGAGTGCTGCAATTATGGAGGAGCTCTTCTTTGCAGGCCTAATTGGAAATGTGCAAATTGATAGTATTATTCCATATATTTTACGTATGGAAAACACTGACTACAACAGCCAGATTGTCGGAGTCAATGTATAAGATATATTTCAGATACAAAACCGGGACTTGATCAGCTTTTTGCTATTGATTACCTTTTTGAAAGAAGATGTACAAGATATTGAAATATGTGTAAAACTGTATCTTTTGTCTTCTCTGTCAATAGGTTAATTGTGCCTATTTGGCACGGTGTAAATATTGAGAAATATAAATATATAAATATATATATATAGACATGTTTATATTGTCGTGAATGGCCTATGGCTACCTAGTCTGATATACTGAAAGCAGGACTTTTATGCTCCCCAGAGTATCATGTTATGGTACATTACAATATGATTTGTTAAAATAGTGTTTTTATTGCGGTTTAATGTTGCGTGCCTTGCCTGGGAGCTTACTGAGCTGTCGCAGCAGGTTTGCAAGAGGCATAAGCTTATTTTATAAATTTAGACTGTTTGGATGTTCTAAACTAGAACCTTTTTTTAACTTAATCGAAAATCCTGTACGTATTCTCTAAGAATCACTGTACTAACTTCAAAGAAATAACCTTCTTTTCAAAGGATTTCTCCTTGTTCCTGCATGGAATAAAAATGCATTTCCTTATTTAATTGTCTTTCTTGTGAACAAGGTAAAAGCTCAGACTGTAATAAATATAAAGATTCTAATCATTTGTTCATATTGGCAAACCATGTGAATTGTAGATCCACACTGCGCATTTCTAGGAAACCATTTGCCAGTGGTTTATTACAGATGCCACCTTATTTTTGTAAAACAGAATTAGGATTCATCTCTACAGTGAAGCGGCACAAGATCTACAAATTGACAATGATTGGTAATGTTTAAATGTTTTAATTAATGAGTAAAAAAAGGTTTTCCCAGGATTAGGTAAAATTTTCCTCATGTGATGTGCCATTGTGACCGTAGGTAACCACAGAAGCCAGTATTTTCTCCCTGAGGGTGCAGCCACACTTTTTTTAAGTTCAGTTTTTAAGATGCAGTTTTTGAAACCAAAAGCAAATGTGGATCATAATGGGTGAGGACTTATCATTAACAAGTGCTGCTCCTCCTCTATTTTCACTACACTCCTGGTTTGGGCATAAAAAATGCACTGAAAACTGAACGTGTGGCGCACCTCTCAGGGTTCATTCAAACGGCTGCAATTGCAGTCAGATCCACCCCAACAAAAAGCCTTTGTCATGCTGTAGTCGACTGGGAGCCAGAGTCGAGAGTCGCTTGTCTGGCCTATGGAGGAGGATGGGTGAAGATCCCTACCCCTCCCCCTCCCCCTGGCTCTGTGTTTACAAAACAATGTGTAAACGAATGCCGCAATGTAATGTAAAGCAATCTCTCTCTCCTCCTCACAATCTTCACTTCTGCATGAGCCAAACTATAAACCCACGCCCCAAATAGTCTGCTCTCTCTGTAAGTGATTTAGATGATATACTGTAATGTAACAGCAGCGTGCACATCCATACTACTGCTCCATTCATTTGGGCTACTATTCATTTGGGCTACTATCGACCCCCTTCCCCTTCTTAGGGTCCCACAACAGGGAATCCAACCAATCAGCAAGTTATCCACTATCCTACAGATGACACGTTCTGCCCTCTTATCGATGTCAGCGCGTCCCGTCTTCTTTCTTCTCCGCGGCTCCTCTTCTCTCTTCTATCTTCTATCATCGACGCGCCCATGTTTTCTTCATGGCCGCGCATACTTTGACGTCAGCAGCGGCCGCGTCATAGTATGCGCCTGCTAGAAGAAAGCATGGGCGCGGGAAGAGTGAAGAGGAGCAGAGGGAAGAGAAAGAAAGAATGACGGGACGCGCTGACATCGAGGGGTGAGTATTTAATTTATTTTTTTAGGGCCGTGGGGGCAGGGCTGTAGGACTACATAGGGGCAGGCTGTATATACTGGGGCAGGCTGATATATAGGGGGCAGGCTGTATACTACTAGGGGCAGGCTGTATACTTACTAGGGGCAGGCTGTTAACTACTAGGGGCAGCTGTCTACTACTGGGGCAAGCTGTCATACTAGGGGCAGGTGTCTTGTACATACTAGGGCCTGTGTACACTACTAGGGGCAGGCTGTACTCTACTAGGGCAGGCTGTACACTACTAGGGGCAGGCTGTTATACTACTAGGGGCAGGCGTAACTACTAGGGCGGCTCTGTTAACTATAGGGGCACGTTCGAGGGGCTGTTACTACTAGGGGCAGGCTGTTCATATACATGGGGCAGGCTGATACTACTAGGGCGCAGGCTGTATACTACTAGGGGCAGCGTACTAGGCTGGTATACTTTACTATAGGGGCAGGCGCTGTATACTACTAGGAGGTGTAACTACGGGGGGCTGCTGTAATACTACAGGGGGGCTGCCTGTACACAATAGGGCTTGCTGTATACTACATGGGTGGCTGCTGTATACTACTAGGGGCTTGCTGTGTACTACTAGGGGCTGTGCTGTATACTTATAGGGGCTTTCTGTATATACAGGGGGGCTGCTGTATACTACAGGGGGGCTGCTGTATACTATTTGGGGCTGCTGTATTCTTCTGGGGGCTGGCAGGCTGTATACTACTGGGGGGTTTGACCAATGCATTTCCCACCCTCAGCTTATACTCGAGTCAGTAGTTTTTCCCAGTTTTTGGTGGTATAATTAGGGGTCTCGGCTTATACTCGGGTCGGCTTATACTCGAGTATATACGGTAATCAACTCTACTCTAGTCCAGTAGAATGATTTATTCATAAATACAGAGTTCTTCTCTTGGTGCCCTGACAAGCATCCCTTTCCAAATATTTCATAAGTCTTCGACTTATTATATATATATTTTATATATATACCTTATATACTCGAGTATAAGCCTAGTTTTTCAGCACAAAAAATGTGCTGAAAAAACCCAAACTCGGCTTATACTCGAGTCAAAAAAATAAATATATCTAAACTCACCTTTCCGGCGACCCCTGTATATCTTCTGTGCGATCTGTCCGGCAGCGGCGGCAGGCTATATACACAGGGGCAGGGGCTGGCAGGCTATATACACTGGGGCAGGGTCTGGCAGGCTATATACAATGGGGCAGGGTCTGGCTGGCTATATACACTGGGGCAGGGGCTGGCTGGCTATATACACTGGAGCAGGGGCTGGCTTGCTATATACTGGGGAGGCTGTGACCAATGCATTTCCCACTCTCGGCTTATACTCGAGTCAATAGTTTTTCCAGCATTTTGTGGTAAAATTAGGGGCCTCGGCTTATACTCGAGTATATACGGTATATGTATATATATATATATATTTAGCAGATCATTGGTGGGTGGTAAAGTTTAAAGCTACATATTCCTGACTGCAGGAAAATTTGGGATTTTCAACAAGCCCAATTACATGATGTGAGAACCCTTTCTTATAGTTGGAAACCATTTTTTTTTTATTGGTATTAAAAAGACAACCCTTGTGATATGAGCCATTTTAATAATTACACCATCTAATGTACATTTTAATGGGTGAACATATCCTTTAGACCTCAGGAATGCTTTGCGAAGAGTAAACCACAGCTTATGGTCCAAAGAGAAAATTGTATTTTTTATGAAAAATATAACATTTCAGTGCCAGGTGTGTTGCGCAAATATTCGGTCAAGTTAGACATACACCTTTTTAACTCTTGTGTGGGTTATCCCTGGTAAACAACATACTAAGCACTGAAATAAAAAAATTAAAAAAAAAGATATCTTTACTTTACACCTTTTAAAATTGGGTCAGGTCTGCACTATATGATGTGTCCCTTTATGTGCACATCAGTGGCTCTGCAAGCGTGACATGGTATCCAAAAACCACAGTCTAAGGCGGCCTGCATACAAATGTGTTTTTTTTTTTCCTATGACCGCAAACTATTGTTCTCTACTTGCACACCTAAGGAAAAAAGATTTGTGCACTTGAGGGCTTAATCTGTGCTTTAGAAGCCAAATAATGCTTGTTCCTTCTGTACCCTGCTGTGCACCTAAAAAGCAGTTTATTCCCTCATAAAAGGCAGAACCACAAAGGTGGGTATAAACAGCTGGTTGTGAGCACAGCATGGCACTGAAGGGGGGAGAACCATTTTGTAAACTAAGTTTAGACAAATTTGTTTTCTAACAACGCACAGAAGCTTTGAAATTCCTTTAAAGTAGATTCCTTGGGCAATGACCCCATTATGAAAACTACAACCCTCAAGGAATTCTGTGCAAAGTACATCCCACACCAGTTTGTCACCAAGCCCAGGGTCAGGGGTGTTCAGAAGACCAGTTTTGGTGCCTGTTCCATTGGTATTGTTATATCCTGGTGTATCCTAATGTTTTCTTGCTGAGTGTAAATTTCCTTATACATTGCTTTCTATGCAGTCCTGCACTGAATGATTTTAATGGTTTTCCACTGTCATGCTGTTAATGAGGACTTATGTATTTTGAAAATGCATCTCATTCTGCAAAAAATAATTTTGTCTACAGCTTATTGATGAGATTTTATTAACGCTTTCTGGGTGGACTAAATTTAAATCTCAATTCTTGTTTTTGACTTTTTTTTTGTAAATGTAATTTTTGTTCTGTGGTTAACTATATTTCCTATAATACCTAATCCAGTGAAACCTGTCTTTTATGATATACTTTGTTTGATTTATATGTGGAATAGTGGCTTTTGGGGATTGACTTTTTTTTAAATTATTTTATTTATATACATAGTTGTACTTAAACAACCAATCGTCTTCGCAAAAAAATCAACATCAACACCGATGCTTTGTAATGTATACTAACTGTCTGGCCATGCGTGATCCTGCTGTAGTTTATTGCAACATTTTGGACCCTCCTCAAAAGCACTGCAGGGTATCCAAACACAGTAGCATAAAAGTTCAAAAAAGGGAAATGCAGCTCACCCAATTGCTTTAGCATCCACGAGGTTCTCCATACGAGATGTCCTTGGCACGGATGTTAGGCTTTCCTGAAGATAATGGCCTCAGTGTTCCTGAAGGTAATAGCTTCAGTGTTAGATGGTTTCTCACACATGAGGAGCAAATTAGCAGGGGTGTACACCAACCCTTGGAGTGCATAGCACGTACCTGCTAGGACCGCAGGTGGAAAATCTTCATTCATCCAGAAAAAACAAGGGAATCGTGCCATTTCCTTAAAACAATATGTTTCTTTATTTCATCTTCTTAAAACATCAAAGATAAGGTAGATGGCCAGCCTACGTGTTTCGAGCACTGTGTGCTCTTAGTCATGGCATAGCTTTCAATAGAAAAAGTAAAAATATTTTTAAAACTCAACCTATCTCTATAGGGGGGTGTTTCCCATCGGAGGGTGATTCGCTGGGGAGGGAAGCCCTCCACAGTGTGTCACACAAACACAGTGGACTTCCTCTGATATCTAAATAATCATATTGTGTCATATTGTTAAATACAAACGGCCTAGCTGCTACTTCTTAAATAGAGTTTCGTGGTTATGTTAGCAGGGTTTCTCATCACACTTTAATATTACTGAGAAAATGTTCATAAAGGAGCCATACACCATCCTCTCGATCGTTTCGTTCCTTGGAGACATGTTCACACTGTCAGATGCACATCAATGCTTCTTGATCCAGTATCCCCAAATCCCCTCAGCCTAGATTGGGCTAGATTCTATAGTGCAGATCAAACAACAAACATAGGATGCTTCTAAAAAGGTAATTTATGCTACTCACAGACACATAGGGGCACATTTACTTACCAGTCCCTGGCTCGTTCCCTGATCCGGAATGTCCGACTGGAATGCATTGTGCCGCGATTCACTTAGATCGTGCGCCCGATTTCCTGCATGAGGTGCTTCCCCGTTCAGGTCTGCCGGAGTTAACCTTCTTCTTCCCGGTGTATGTAAGTGCATTGTCTTGCGACACAATTTTAAAGTTAAATTGCGCCAAAATCCGATTGTGTGTGACACAATCCCCTTCTAAATAGTTGTCAATAGTTGTCCTGAAATTTTCCAATATCCGGCGAAACTGTGTTCCACAGACCCTTAGTCACTTTTACACTGTGGGGATTATTTACTATCATTAAACACCAAAGTCAGTCCACCCAACGAGTTTGCACACCTGACCCAGGGTTTTGCTGTCACAGACTTTTTCCAGGGCTTGTCTCTCAGGGTATCCGATCATGGGAAAAAATTAAACCCCTTGCTATTCACCCAAAAACATAGTAATCTCTAATGATGGATGTTACTGCAGGGTGTCAGCTATAAGTTACAACTGACACCCCACGTCAGGCAATGGCTCTGTTGTGGCGACATAACAGTACAGCGGGAAGTTGCAACTGAAGCGTTTCACTATTACAATGATATCCAGGAAAAGATTACTAACTCTTGATGGTGGCACAAATATTTTTAAAATGTACTAAAAATAAAATTGTACTTAGCCAGAAAATAGGTTGTTTTCTGATGTTGTATTCCCTTTATATTTAGTTGCTAAACTTTGACTTTTTAGGAGATCAACAATGCTGTTTATCTGTATACTTTTTTTATTTTAGGAATTGGATACTTCACTTTGCCCTATCTGGTCCACGCAGGGGCAGCATTTGTTCATGCATGTGAGTGGAATCCCCATGCTGTAATAGCTTTGCGCAGAAACTTGGAACTTAACAAAGTGTCTCACAAATGCCAAATTCATGAAGGAGACAACAGACAGGTAACAGCCATTTGTAAAGACCTAAAAAAAACAGCTTGGAGATAATAAGGAAAAGTTAATTTAATTTTATTAATAAGTGATTCAGCATTCCTGATACTTACTTTAGTGCTGTCTGCATAATTTCTGGGGCTTTTTGTTTACATCTCTGGTGACACCTTAGGTTGGAGTGAAGGAATAAGAAACAGGAAGTTGTGTATATGTGCAGAGACTTATCTAATGGAACAGATTTATTGAAAAATGGCCAAACCCTTCAATTCAGTGTGGTCAGAATGATTGCATGTAAGAAACTAAAGCTTCATTTAAGCGGACAAAAGGAATTGAACAAATTAAATAATTGTAAATTGAATTTTAATTTCTAATACTTGGTTGACACCTTTTGTTGGCATTGACTGTCTAAAGTCTTGGATTTCGCTAAATGTCCGTGTGTTCCATCCTTTAATTCTCTGCCAGGCCTTTGTTCCAGCAGGTTTTAGTTGCTGTTTGTGGACCTCTCTGTCTGAGGTTTAATTTTTAACCCCTCCAGATGCATGACTTATTATCACGGCACTTTAATGAGCAACTCATCACTCAGGTTCAATGCAATCTGATGATGATTTCATTTGAAAATTGTGCAATCCACAGTAAAGTATGTGACATTTTGGTCAACGCAGTGACCTTCTTCAGACATGGATTCCAGAGCCAAAAAGTTGAATAAGAGTAAAGTATGGCAGTTCAGAGACTACAGGAGAGATTCAGCTCATTTTCTCCTGCAGTCTGATTCTTAGCTCTAGTCTTTCTACTGCATACTTTACTCTCATTCAACTTCTTGGCTCTGCAATCTGTGTCTGAAGTAGGTCAATGCATTGACTGAAACGTCACATAATTTACTGTGGATTGTACAATTTTTAAATAAAATAATCACCTGAGTGCTGCGTTGCTCCTTACATTGTTTTTTGCAGTGGTGTTCTACTTGGGCACCTCTCATCCACTAGGAGTGAAGTGTATTCTACATAAAGTACTATTGCAGCACAGTGTCAGGACGTGGGTATGGAGAGGGCCTACAGGCAAAGCGCTCTCCAAACAGGGTGGAAATTGAAGAAAACACCTGTGCACGTTGCTGACACCAGACATGGGTGTTAACCATTTAAATGCCATCTTAGATTCAATAGTTGACCTCACGGGTGCATTGAGGGTTGGCGGTCAGTTGTTATGACAGCTATGACTATGTTATGCTGCCATTCAGCCTGAGTAGGCAGACCCAAAGTAAAAAAGAGGAGGTTTCATTTAGAACAAAAAGTGAAAGGCATAAATACAGAGTCCCCAAGAAAATGGTACAAATGCATTTATTTTCCTCATTTGGATTTTTTTTCCTGCTTCCTAGTATATGGCATGGAATATTTAATACTGTCACTGGAAAGTACCATTTGTAAAGAAAACAAGTCCTCATACAGCTCCTGTACATGGAAAAATAAAAAAAGTAATGGATTTTTCAAGGTGGGGAGCAAAAAATGGAAACCTGTCTTTAAGCGGTGAAATGTATCCTCAATTGGGTTGAGCTCAGGTGACTGACTTGGCCATTCAAAAACATAAAGTTTAAAATAAGAAAAATGTCCCATACCTTACCCAAATCCAATGGCAGAGGTGTAAATACAGGAGTTCACACAGCTCACTGGCTTGATTGTTGAGTGAAAGAGGCAAAAAAGTGGCAAATCTGATAAAAATCCAATTATTATGTGTCCATATTACAAATCTAAATATAATCAAATCAGTGTTCCAGAAGAGGAAAAGGCAAAAGAGAAAAACAGCGCTACCTAGTGCAAGTAAAAGGACATCTACCAACCGGATCAAGGATTGTAAACCAAGCACACTGACATACTGGTGTGTGCCGCCTCTGGTTTTTACAAAAAAAGGCCTTTTAAAATTAAGCATATGAGTCTTGGGGCTCAGAGCACCATTAGCTCAGGCTCATTAGCATACTTTTTAAAGCCTTTTTTTCTTAAAAACAAGGGCAGAAGAAGCTTAAAGAAGAGCTGTCCCTTCTAGAGGGGCACACACCAGTATGTCTGTGTGCTTGGTTTACAATCCTTCATCCTGGTGGTAGATATCCTTTAAAATGAAAATGTTAGAGGATAAGTAGTTATACTAACCTTCATAGGTGTTTATAGACTGTTGGAGTGTTGCAGCCATATCACTATATCATGGGCATGTAGTAAATAACTATTGGTAGGGGGTATACCATAGGACAATGGGGTCAAAGGAAACCCAAAGAAAAAGGCGGACGTTCCAATGGTGCACAGTGACTCAAGTTCTGAGCAAGTAACAACATGTTTCGTACACATGCTGCGGGTGCTTAAACATTAGAAAAGGTAATCTGCATATTTTATCTAATATATAATAAAATTAGTCCCATATTAGCTAAATAACTGTTTACTATAACAGTTCTTTAATGTATAAAAGGAAAAGCTTGCTTGAAATGAATTATATGGGGGTACCCTGATGATTAGGGTTTAATTCCAGTACATACATAAATAAAATAAAAACGGTAGAAAATTCATTGGTTATTTGATCGATAAATAAAATTTTTTGGTATAAATATTCCTAGAGCCATAACAGCATGTTTCCACCTCATCCCCCATAACGGCCCACCTGGAGAATGCCCTTTTGACCTCTACACGGACTGTAAGAAGAGTGGTTAAAAGTCCCCTCCCACAGCCTCCCTCCAGTGTTCTTGAGTGTTCTTCCTGTCGCTGACAGGTTCGGTATTGTATAAAATGCACCCCACCGGGTTAGTCACGGTGATCTGATGTCTCCAGCTCCCCTCTCTTTTCTTCCTAAAGGTCAGAAAAGAGATTCTAATCAACAAAATAATTTAATAACCCTTTATCATTTGAAAGTGACAAGACCAAGATCTGGGACAATATCCAAAAAAATGAATGTTCAGATGTCTAAGGTTGTCAAAAATACTGACCTTCCCTATGAAGACACAGCCCAAATTAGGGATCCCATGGATAGAAAAACTAACAGCTGCGCTCCATAGAGATTAATTGAGCAGAACGGTCAAGCGCGGCCGTATGCTCTGACGGAACAACAAGGGGGTTCGTGGAGGAGGTACATGGAACCTGATTGTACCCCTCATTTTCCTGATCTGTGGGCACTTAGGATCTCTGGGGGTCTCAGCACTTAGACCCGAACTGATCAGCAAGTTAGGCCCTATCCCGTGGATAGGACCTAACTTTTCTTTGTGGGAAAACCCCTTTAAATCTAATATTTCTGCTACCTTAGTAGCACAAACAGTTTTTCTGGTTTGATTTAGAAGCTCATATTAAAGCAGATACTCCTAAAGAACTCCTGCTGGAATCAAGCCCTGTTCTTTAAATGGCCACATGTTTTCTGGCTGACTATTCCGCTGAGTGTCTTAAATTTGCAGCAAAAGAAGGAGTCTTAACTATTGGAGTTAGAAGATCCCTGTGGTTAAAGCAAAGGCAGGCGACACCCTCTCCAGGGTCCAGAAAAATCCATGACGCCACAGTGCGGGGAAGATGATTGGAATTTGCATCATCTTGGAACTCTATTTCCTCAAACACTTGTGTACTAGATATTGTGCCCAATGGATGTTGTATCAAATTCTCTAAACCCCCCTCCATTCCCCAAAGTATGTTGTTACCAATGTTTCCTCAGCTTTCTCTTACCAGTTCTGGGTTCAGCTGCAAACTTTTTACTTTTCTTGAATATCATCAACAAAGGCAAGAAAGCATCTAAGGCGACTATCGCCAGATGGTTAAAATTGGCCATATCAACTTGTTATGAAGTGGAACAGAAACTGGTCCCTGAAGTCCTCAAAGCCCACTCAACACAGGCCATGGCAACCTCATGGGCTGTAAGACGAGAAGCCTCTGTAGACCTAATTTTTAGAGAAGCCACCTGGTGGTTGTCTTTTACTTTTACTAAATGCTACAGGTTTGACTTGCAAAGATCAGAAAAATTGTTCACGTAACTACCTGCACAGACTATTTTGTTATAGATCTGTATGCACTTCTCTATCAACTTTCTGTTGAGCATAACAAAGGATATAGTCTCAGAATCAACTCTTCATCTCATCTGTACAATTTAAATGAACCCACCCAAAATAAATAATTATCATTAATCATTAAAAACTATGATTAAAAAGTTTTTTTTTGTTAAAAAAATTGTATTTAAAAAAAATCAGTTTGTAAACTTGTATGCAAGTTCACAGAAGTCATGTGATGTCATGTGATCAGATAAATGTTGCAAACGGGTAAATGTTGCAAACGTAACTGGGACATCACCCTGGGCACAAGGGGATCTATTATGGGGCAAGGGGGGAGTAGATGAGAGGAATTGGCTGGGCAGGACGCGGCCTCCCTGACAGATGTAAGGGAAATCATTTTTAGCTAAAAGTAGGGTGTCGGTTCATAGGGCTGTATGGGAACCTGTATATAAAAAAAGATTATTCCCGTTAAAACTGAAATGGAAAATTAAGCCGAATATCTGAATCGCCATTTTTCGCCATTTCCCAGCTGTAAATATTTGAATAATAAATTGGCAAACGGTCATGTAGGTTCCAAACTGATATAAATTAAAACACTAGCACAAAGTGCAAAAAAATTACACAGGTCCATACACCAAAGTGTGAAAAATGTATTGGTTTCAGAAATAGCAATATTTTTTTTAATAAATATATATATATATCCAACGAAATGAAGACAGGCAGCACTCCAAAATAGTGAAAAAACAAGGGTGTTTATTCCACCTCCCGCAACGTTTCGGCTGTAGTCTCAGCCTTTGTCAAGCAGTGAGTGTCAGGAAGTTCACAGATATATATATAGTCACCGTGTGATGACATCATACAAAAAGGTAAACAGTGCATATACATAGAATATATACAATTGTGTGCATCAACAGTCAAATATACAATATACAATAGTGTGTAGATGATACATGAATACAGCATCAAGTAAAGCATTTACAACTTAGTGTAAAAAAGTGCCAAAGTGTATAGATAAGCATATGAGTAAGATTCACCTGTAAAGGATCCACCTCCTGGCTCAAAACAAAACAAAACGGCGTCTCCTGGACGCTACTGCGCATGTCTGTAGGTTGTAATGGTAAGCAGATCTACATGTGTGCATATTGCGCGTGCGCCTAAATTGGCGGTGCGTCTCGCGCATGCACCTAAGTTATTTGGCGCATCGCGCGTGCGCCTAAATAATCGGCGCTTGATCATGCGCCAATTGAAAGAGAGGGGTTACCTGGAAAGTAGTATAGTGCGCATCTAGCGCCTGCGTGTAGAGAATGGCTGCTCTGCAAATGTAATAAGCTATCCTATATTCATTTGAATAGATCCTATGGCAGTATAAATTGGTGTGGACAAAGGTCTAGAGGAAAATAGTGCAGACGACAAGTTTAGTCTCCATTTCTAACACCCTGGATAGGCAATGCAAAACGTGACTGGTACAACAGTGTAGGTACCAAGCTTACTATAATATCACCACACATCATGGGCTAACTACATCAAAGAGTCTAGTGTCACACAATATGTGGGTAACGTCACATGATATGCTCCTTACGGTGCAATTCATGTACGTAAGGAAAGTCCCCAAGACCCAGCAAATGTGGATCATAATGGGTGAGGACTTATCATTAACAAGTGCTACTCCTCCTCTATTTTCACTACACTCCTGGTTTGGGCATAAAAAACTGCACCTGAAAAACTGAACGTGTGGCTGCACCCTCAGGGTTCATTCAAACGGCTGCAATTGCAGTCAGATCACAGCCACAAAAAAAGCCTTTGTCATGCTGTAGTCTGACTGGGAAGCCAGAGTCGAGAGTCGCTTGTCTGCCTATGGAAGGAGGAGCGGTGAAGATCCCTTACCCCTCCCCCTCCTCCTGGCTCTGTGTTTACAAAACATGTGTTAACATATGCCGCAATGTAATGTAAACAGGCAAATCTCCTCTTCTCATCACTAATCTTTGATGGAGCACCTTGCCATAAAGCAAAAGTGATAACTAAATGGCTCATTGAACAAAACATTGTTTTTGGGTCCATGGCCTGGAAACTCAACAGATCTTAATCCCATTGAGAACTTGTGGTAAATCATCAAGAGACGAGTGGACAAACAAAAACCAACAAATTGTGACAAAATGCAAGCATTGATTGTGCAAGAATGGACGGCTATCAGTCAGGATTTTTTCCAGAAGTTGATTGAGAGCTGCCAGGGAGAATTGCAGAGGTCCTGAAGAAGAGGCAACACTGTAAATATTGACTTGCTGCATTAACTCATTCTGTCAATAAAAGCTTTTGTTACTCATAATATGATTGCACTTGTATTTCTGTATGTGATAAAAAACATCTGACAAACACACATAAAAACCAGAGGGCAACAGATCATGTGAAAATATAATATTTGTGTCATTCTCAAAACTTATGGCCATGACTGTAGTATAGGGCCTTTTCACAATAGCATTGCAGAGTTTAATCAGTCTAATCAGAGAGCAATCAGGGTTTGGTCATTGAAGAAATGACATTTTTCATCAGAATTCAATCAGTTTTCAGTCAGTTTGTTCAGTGTCTCCGTTTTCCATAACGTCTCCCATCACAGCACTTGGAGGTTGCACCTTGGCCTTTGATAGGGACAGGAAGTCCCCTCCCATAAGGTCTCACACCAGAGCCTTCCTATCCCTACCTAGGGCCAGAGGTTACGATTGCATCTCTTGGGGAGCGGACAATTTATGTATTCCCTTCCCATTATGGGGTTTACTCGATCAGGATTACATATCTCTCCCCTCCTGGATTCTACCTCTATATGCATAAAAGCTTTGTACTTCATAATATGATTGCACTTGTATTTTGTATGTGATAAAAAACATCTGACAAACACCATAAAAACCAGAGGCAACAGCATCAGTGAAATATAAATTGTGTATTTCAAAAATTATGGCCATGACTTAGTATCGGGCCTTTTCACAATAGCATTGCAGAGTTTAATCAGTCTAATACACGAGAGCAATCCAGGGTTTGGTCATGGAAGAAATCGTTCATCAAGATCAATCAGTTTTCAGTCAGTTTGTTCAGTGTCTCAGTGTTTCCATAACGTTCCCACACAGCACCTGGAGGTTGCACCTGGCTTTGATAGGGACGGGACAGGAAGTCCCCTCCCTTAAGGTCTCACACCAGAGCCTTCCTATCCCTACCTAGGGTCAGAGGTTACGATTGCATCTCCCTCTCGGGGAGCAGACAATTTATGTATTCCCTTCCCATTATGGGGTTTACTTGATCAGGATTACATATCTCTCCCCTCCTGGATTCTACCTCTATATGCTTCTGTACTTGTCCCTACTTCCCTCTTCCAACGGCCTTGTGCTAAAGTTGAGGGGAGCATTATTCATTGCTACCTTGAGACCGCATCCTTCCAGCCTCCACAAGGTGC
Organism: Engystomops pustulosus; assembly: GCA_019512145.1. Taxonomy (NCBI): domain Eukaryota; kingdom Metazoa; phylum Chordata; class Amphibia; order Anura; family Leptodactylidae; genus Engystomops; species Engystomops pustulosus. Next base: position 140,075,775 of record CM033644.1, read on the forward strand.
TTCACAGTGTCACCTTCCTTCGGACACCTCAGAATTATCTTGCCAGTGTTGACCATCATGACGGAGTTATAGCGCCGCCATTCTCGCACATGCACATTAAGCTATGGACCAGGACTTAAGACACAGGAGGTGGTTCAGTCGCGTAGAAAAATCGTCTATGCTTAAATGGAACTTAAAATAGCTATGAGAGGTGAGTTTCAGTGCTGTCTTCATGGATTTTCTGAATGTCAGGACCTTCAACCTGAACCTAAGAGATTTAAACCTTCTGAAGAACTGTTTAACTCTGATAAGAATTTGGCGGCTTCTTTCTGCTCTTGGAAAGACTTGCTAGAGGAGGATTAAGCAGTTGTACATTTCAAAAACATGCCGAACTCGCGTGTGAAAGGGGCCTAAAGGGGAGAAGCAATCTTGCTTCGTTCAAATCTAATCCAATTTTTTATTTAGACACTTTTTATTTGATTTGCATTACACAACTGAAATACATCAAAACATGTAATGCTATTTTTTCTTGAAATGTTACCAGATCAGTTGTAAAAAAAGGGATATTTGAATGCATCAAAACGCACTACACATAACACAAATCTTTATTAAAAACACACAAAAAAACATGCGTATTTGATGCAGATTTCTGTGTGACAATCTGCAACATATGCAGATACCGTAATGTTACAGACATCTGAAGAAAGTGCATAATAACTAGCCCTAATCCCCACCATATTTTTTTTTTCGAGAAACAATATCCCTTTTTGCATGGCCGCTTTAAAAGATTCTCTTATGAGTCCATCTAGGTAAACCCCCCCCCTATTTCATGTCTGGCCTGCAGTGGTATAAAGACTTATCTTTTCAAGCTATTTCTTCTGATGTATAAATATTGTCCTCCTGAGAAAGTTTTTCCAGGGCATATGGGTGGGCTGTTTGTTACAGTTTTTTTTTTTTATTCCGAAACACCCCAATGTATATAACTGTCTGTATGACCCCACTTGATCAGTACATCCAGAAAGGCCAGACTCTCCCGGTTGCATACAGATGATAGTTTGAGGCCAATTGTGATGACCTCAAACGGCCCCTCACACGTTCACCAAAGGTTTTGGCTGTTCCTTTCCACAAGACAAAGATGTCATTAGAAAGGCAGATAGATTCTGCCCATTGCTGAGTTCATTGGCGAACACAATACTAACCGCCCACAAGTCCAGGGGTAATTTGCTGGTGGTAAAGCTATCTATCAAATACTAAGTGATTTCTTGTCAGACTGAAAGCTAACAATTCCAGCGCAAACTTTTTTTAGTGTCCTATAGCAGGAAGACAGAATCAGAGGCACTCTGTCTAAGGCTCCTTTCACACCGAAGTGTGAACGACCAATATCCAGCCACACAGTTTGACTGTCATCGTACTGTGCAATCCACGGGAAAATAAAGGATGCTCTGTCTAAGGTCGTGTTCACACGTAGCATGTTAATGACAGATAATTATGCCACAATAGAAACCAGACATTTTCAACCTGCTTCAGCTTCTTTTCAGTTCTATAGCCTGGTCAGATTTCCTGTAATGAGATTTGGAAAATCTTTTTCTTTTCTCAAAAACAGCAAAAAAAAATCACTTTGATAGTAATTGTATTTCATTTATTCATTACAAGCATTTAAAACCGTACAAACTTCTTTCTTCACACGAACGCATGAAAATGGATGTAATCAAGCTGTACTGTAAAAGGGCTTAGCACACATTTAGGCCCAGCGCCAGCACCCGGATTACCTAGGGCAAGGGCCATTGCCCACTTGGGTGCTGAAAAATAATTTCAGTCCCCAAATCAAATGTACCAGTGTCACTTTAACACACTGGTACAAATTATTACCTTCCGGCTCTTATTGTTTTCTACCCCTAAGCCGTGCACATCGGGAGCGCAGCATAGAGGCAGAATCCAAAACTCACCTTTCCTCGCTCTTCAAAAGTGGTGCTACCCACTGTACGTGACGGCTCTAAAGCCGGCACACATGATGATGCGTACAACGGGTGCATTCCAAAGAAAGAGGGCAACGGCTGGTTTCTAGCTTCAGGATAGCGAGAAAAGGCGAGTTTTTTTCCTCCATAGTAGGAGGGGCCTACTTAAAGGGCTATTCCCTCTTTTCAATATACTTTCTGTATCAATTCCTCATGGTTTTCTAGATCTCTGCTTGTTGTCATTCTATCGAAAGCTTCATTGTTTGCTTTCAGTGGATAGAAAT